>OZ030018.1:66597243-67213493 GCA_964023405.1 Apodemus agrarius
AGACTATAGCTGAGTCCTGACTGGTTCTCACACAAAAGAGAACAAAGTCTGGTTTCTCCAAACACGATTAACATTCAACACTACAAAGAGACCAGAACTTGTAGGCTGGGCGGTGCAGCTCAGTGTAGATCAAGGCCCTGCAATCAATCCCTAACCCCGTGAGCAGCCCGGTAGAAAGAGGACAGAAGTCCCACAGTGCTAAAGCACTTGTCTAGCACAACGCCTTAGGTTCTATCCTCAGCACCACACACAGACAAAACAAGAAGGAAAGAACCCAGAAAAGAGAGCTTTGAGTCTGGCCTAGTGGCACAGGTCTATAACCCCAGGTGCTGGAGATATGGAGGTAGGAGGATTGTAAATTCAAGGCTTGCCTAGGCTGGAGCGCAAATTCAAAGCCAGCCCAGGCAACCTAGTAAGACTATCTCATATTTAAGCAACAACAACAACAATAACGAAAACCAAAACAATAAAACAAAAAACCTGGAGAGGTAAGGTGGTGGGCTAAAGATGCTAAAGGTTCAGTAGAACCGTTGTAAGCAAACATCTAGAACAAGTCAAAGCCCTGTGAACGAGCCAGCACCTGTTCGGCTTCTGATGGAAATGTTTGTGGCTCTGGTCCCGCCCACTCTGACCCCTCCCCTCCCCTCCCCTCCCCCACCCCAGTACACATACCTCTTTGGAGCACCAGGCACACTTTGGGTGGATCAATAGGCATTCTTCACACGAGGTGGCACTTCCACTGGTGCATATGTTGAGCCCTTCAAAGCAAGATGAAAATCCATCAATCAGTTTCTAGTTATAAACATCATTATTGACAGGGATGGCAGACGGCTCAGCGGGAGCACTTGCTGCTCTCCCAGAGAACCAGAGCCTGGTTCCCAGCACTCCTTTGGGCAGCCCATGACCATCTGCAACCAACTCCAAGGAATCGGATGCCTTCTCCTGGCCTTCCCCGGGTGCACATGCGCACACATCATCATCATCATCATCATCATCATCATCATCATCATCATCAAAACATGAATAATGAAGTCTCAGAGAACCTGGGGGAGTCACTCCCTTAACAGGTCTGAGGCTATAAAGAACCCCAGTGCTAACTTCAGGTTTTGCTGAGGCTAAGGCAGTCTCTGAAGTCTCTGCCAACCACATGCGTTGGTGTTAGCAACTTCTGCTTCTGCTGGGTACACGAGGCTTCTCTTTTCCCTGTTAGTAAGCATACCCTCCCCTTTATGATGGAAAAGATCCTTTTACACCTAGAGTACACAAGAATAGTTGGGGGTGGTGGTAAAAAGAGAGATCAGTTTCACTTAGATGTTAAAAAATAAAAATCCCAAATCCAATAATTACTCAGGATAACATCTCATCAAAATCTGCAGTTATTCAAAGCCCAGCACACACCCCCTTAGAGAAGAAGCACAAGGCTGGTTAAGATTAAGGGAGCCAAGCCGGGCGTGGTGGCGCACGCCTATAATCCCAGCACTTGGGAGGCAGAGGCAGGTGGATTTCTGAGTTCGAGGCCAGCCTGGTCTACAGAGTGAGTTCCAGGACAGCCAGGGCTACAGAGAAACCCTGTCTCGGAAAAACCTAAAAAAAAAAAAAAAGATTAAGGGAGCCACTGATACAGCAATTTTATTAGCAGGCGGGTCTCTGTGAGTTCCCCGTTAGCCAGGGCTACATAGTGAGACCTTAACGAAGGAAGGAAGGAAGGAAGGAAGGAAGGAAGGAAGGAAGGAAGGAAGGAAGGAAGAGCTGGGATTAAAGGCGTGCCCCACCACCAGCCAGCAATAAGTGACATTTAAAAATTAATTCAACACACATTTTTGACCATTAAAAAAAAAAAAATCAGAAGCTAGTTTTAGAAGGAAACTTCAAAGCCAGAAGAGCCTTCCGTCTGTCTTCCACCCCACTAATCTGGGGGAGAGGCCTCCAGTGTGGGAATGAGATGAAATCTACAGCTCTCTCCTCCCTCCTCACCTGCACCAACAGCACAGGTGTCCTTGGTAACCTGCCCATGCCTGTCTCTCCCTTCCTCTGAGAAACAGAGCTGATGGCCTCTGGGCAAGAGCAGAGCTTTTCTCTGAATGAGAACGATCCAATTAGTGTCTAAAAGACCTGTGGTCTCCTGACCGCCGCCTTGTACAGAGGACAGGGGTCATGCATACTGGACGGAGGAAGAAGGTTCCCAGCCTTTGTTTGGTTCTGCTTACTTTTATTTCTCGAGAAGGTTCTAGACATCCTAACCCAGGCTGGCCTTGGCGCCTTGTCCTCTTGCCTCTGTCTCCCAAAGGCTCTGGTGTACAAAAATGTGTCAGCCTGCCTGGCAAAAGCGCTGCACTTAAGGCAGGAAGATAAGATGAAGAAAAGAAAATCAAACAGAGAATGGCAGAGAAAATACTGGGAAGAAGCAGAGTCTTCCCAAGTTCCACTAAATATCGTAAAAATAATTATGTACCTTAACACAACATCTAACAGTGGGTAAAGGGACTGGCCAGACAAGCCTGATGACCTAATTAAATCTCTGGAATTCAAGTATAGAGGAACAAATGCCACAAGGTTGTCCTCTGAGCTCCACACACACACACCGCAACACAAGTGAGCACGTGTGCAAGCACACACGCACACGCATGCACACATACAACTAAAATAAACTAATATTATAATCAGTGCAGTTCTATACACTACCAGCAAGCTATCTGAAAAAGAAACAGAATACGATCCCATATACAACATCAAAACACAAACAAATAACTTAGAAAGAAAGAAAGAAAGAAAGAGAGAGAGAGAGAGAGAGGAAGGAAGGAAGGAAGGGAGGGAGGGAGGGAGGAAGGAAGGAAGGAAGGAAAGAAGGAAGGAAAGAAGGAAGGAAGGAAGGAAGGAAGGAAGGAAGGAAGGAAGGGCGCTTGAGAGATAGTGATGCCTCTGGCCGCTCGTCCAGGTCCTGAGTTCAATTCCCAGCAGCCACATGGTGGTTCACAAACATCTGTAATGGGAGCTGATGCCCTCTTCTGGTGTGTAGGCATACATACATGCAAATATACTAGTCATATACATAAATAAATAAATCTTTTCAAAGAAGAAAGGGGGAGGGAGGGGCCAGAGAGAAGGCTCAGCAGTTCTGAGCACTGGCTGCTCTTGAAGTGGACATGGTAACTCACAACCTCCTGAGAGTCCAGTGAATTCCAGAGAATCCAGCGCTGCCTTCTGACCTCGGCAGGAACCAGGTACACACATGGTACATGTGCAAACATGCAGTAAAACATTCATACACATTAAATGTAAAGACAAAATGGAGGGACATGTGTGTGGGTTGGAAGGATGGATCACTGTTACAAGACTCATACTACTCAAAGGGATCTGCAGAGTCCTATCCAAGCCCTATGCACTTTTCGCTAAAATTGTTTTAAGAAATCCTAAAATTCATCCCCAAAGAGCTAAAGCAGTCTTGAACAAAAAGAACAAAGCTGCAGGTCTCATACTCCCCAATTTCAAATATATCACCATGCTACAATGTTGGTGGGGAGGGATAGAGAGACACCGCCCCCCCCCTCGCCACTGTCACCCTCAGGCACCTGGAGATCCCTAATCTTTCAGAGCCTTGACTGGGCCCAAACCAGGGTTCAGGGCTTCAACACTGGAAGGAATTTCAGGACTAGCCAGTTTGTCAAGCACAGTCAGGAATTTTTTATTGAAGACATTTTAGTATAAGCTTAAGAAGAAAGTAGGACACACCCATGTATGGGTTTAGGCTCCTCACCGGAAAGTAAGCAATTAATTGTCTTAGCGTTACTTGTATAGGCAATTCTGGTGTCTCTCAAGGCACTTCAAGAGGCTACTAAAAGGCTTATTTTTATTTTGTGCATGAGTGCTTTGCTTGCACGTATCTATGTATGTGCTTGTGCGCAGCACACATGCCTGAGGGCATCAGATTTCCAGGAACTAGAGTTACAAATGGTAGGTTAGCCTCCACAGCCTATTAGGAACCAAACCTGGTCCTCTTCAGAGTCACAAGTACTCTTGGTCACTGAGCCGTTATCTCTCCAGGCCCTCTTTGTCTCTTGGCAAGACAGATGCCTTGCAGGGGATTATAATCTGATAAGGTAAAGCCAGAAGCCACTAGGGTTGCACAGGGTTTTAGATGACCTTTCTCAGGAGACGAGGTTTCTTGAATTCCTAGAAAACTGCGGGTTTACAGAAGGATGGGGGAAGGACGGCCTTAAGCAGCCGGAGATTGCTCTTGCTTTTCTGCAGAGGGGCTCCTCTCCTCCTCGTGTCCCAAAGATTTTCCCTGCCTTTCATCTTGCCTCCAAACCAGTCCAGTATTGACTGCCTCTGCCTCTGCCCCACCTCACCCCCCAAAATGAAAAGGCAATACACAGTGAAACAAAACAGAACCCATAAAATAAACCTTCGCATTTATGGTCAACAGATTCTCGACAATAGCACTAACCGCCACAATAAAAGCTTAGTCTCTTCAGTAGGCAGTGTCAAGACAAGTAGCCTCCCACAGGCCACAGAATGAAACTATACCCTTAACTCACCCCACAGGCAAAAAGCAACTCAAGATGGATCACAGACTCAGTGCTAGGATGTCGCTTCGTCCAGTGCTTGTCTGGCGTGCAGCACCTCATACACCTGGGGAGGCTGTGCACATCTGTAAACCCAAAGCTGGGGAAGAGGAAGCCAGGGGATCCAAAGGTCAAGGTCATCCTTATCTACACACCAAGTTCAAGGCTAGCCTGGACTACTTAAGACCCTACCTCAAGGGTATAGAGAGATGAGCCCCAAAGTTTAAAAAAAGTGTGTACTGCTATATGTAGGCTCCTCTTTGGTTCCCAGAACCCAGGGTGGGCAGCTCACGATCGCCTGTAACTCTGGCTCTAGAGAGGCAAATGCCTTTAAGTCCAACATCTGGAAGCAGATGCAAGCTACACAGTGAAAACCTGCCTCATTTTTTTTCTTCCAGAATATATACAATCAAATGATATAAAAAATTAGCCTATATGTAATGAAATGTTAAGCTTTTAAAAATAAAATCCAGTCATTGGTGACAAGAAAAAAATCTGGAGGATATTATTTTTTGGGGGGTTCTCAAGAGAGGGTTTCTCTGTATAGTCATGACTGACCTGAAACTCACTCTGTGAACCAAGCTGGTCTCGAACTCAGTGATCTGTTTGCCTCTGCTTCTCGAGTGCTGGCACTACAAGCGTGTGCCACCACTGCCCGGCTTGGAGGATATGAGAAAAGAAAAAAGCCAGGCACGGAAGGACAGAGCCTTGTTAGCCGCATGCAGCAAGCTCATGGAATCTAAAACTCAATCTTACAGAAGCGGTGAACATGGTAGTTGCTGAGGGTGCAGAGCGGGGATGAGATGTTAACCAAAGATTAAAGTTTGTAGATGGGAGAACCCCTGGCCACGGCCACACAGTGGAGGTGGGGCGGAGGACACCCAGAGCCCAGGTGCAAGTTAGTGGTGGATAGATGAGAGAGAAAGGTATGCACAGTGAAGAGAGGAGGAACTGAGGACTACAGGGTAGTGCAGAAGAGCCTGCTGATGTCATAGCCTGCACTGCCACCTGAGGCCACAGTGAGGCCCTGGCTTGTGCTGGCACTGAGGACCACATCTGGGTCCATGACCCTGCAGCAGTGGGGTTGGGGGTGGGCGTGGGAGGGGTGGGGGGTGTCTGTGTTGATGTCTCTGGCCCATCTTATCACCATGCCACCTAGGACGGTGATGTCTGAGGCTGGCCCTGAGGGTGTAAAGGGAGTGAAATCTGGCCCGTTTCTTGCTGGCTTTGGCACTCAGGCGAGCAGGGCCCTTGTCAGGGCAGTGCTGGGGAGCTGGCCCCAATGGTGTGAGGGAAGGAGAGTCCCCACCCAAGCCCGGGTCCAGCTCCAGGGCGTTGAGGTGGTCCACTCCAACTTGGTGCCCGTCTGTGAATCTATGAACCTTTGGAGCATGTGAAGGGGCTGGTCCTGCAGATCCGAAGCTGCAGGAGCTCCACGACTCAGGGCAACCACAGGACTGGAGTCCTAGAAAGCCAGGCAGGGAGGAAGGGAGGCTTCGGGAGAGAGCAGTGGCTTCTGCCAGGCAGGACTCTGACTCTCAACCCTGAACCCCCTCACCCACAGCCACTGTCCTGCCGGGAGTCACCCACCTCCACACCCCAGGGGTGGGAGCAGAGTGCCAGCAGTGCTCTCAGACAGACAGTCTCTCAGTGCCAGGCCAAGAGCTTCATCCTCTGGTTAGGACCCCCGTGAGCAGGGCAAGCCACAGGGACCTAGACATGCCAGGGCCCTAGATCTTCAGTAACGGGAGCAGGGCCCACAGGCCCTCACTGACAGGGCCTCCTTGCTACTTTGCTCTAGCTCTTTGGTTTTTGTTTTGTAGACAAAAAAAAAATCTCATGCTGCTGAATCTGGCCTTGAACACCTGACCTCCTGCTTCAGCCTCCCCAGCGATGGGGGTTCAGGCCATGTCCATGCCAGCGTGCCCGGCTTCCTTTCTAGTTTTCAAGCAGTGATTTCCAAATACCTAAGCCCTTGGGAACAGATGTGTGTGCTGCTAAACTTTCTGGTCTGGGCCAAATCCCCCTATCTGCCAGAAGCCATTTGAGGGAAGGAAAAGCCAAGTCTAAAACAAAAGTTGCTTTTCTGTCCCTCCTCAACCTCACCAGACACAAACTCAAGCCTCCTTGGCCTTTTTTTATTTTTTCCATGAAAATAGCAATGAAATAGAACTTGGGAGCCTGGGAGTTGAAGGTGTTCTCAGACAAGGTAATTAAGTTGTTCACTGTGTTCACAGAGGTAAAGCTGAGAAGATGACTGGGAACAAGGACCCCTGTTGACTGGAAGCAGGGCCACTGGGGTTCCAGGAAGGCTGTGGTCCTCTGAGCTCCACACACAGCTCCTGGAGGAGATTGCTAACCACACGGAGGTCTGATGGAGTTCACGGTCCCACCCTTAGGGTTCAGCCCAAAACCACATGAATTCCTGATTACCTGAGCCCCAGGAGTCCAGGCTGAGAACCCAGGGCCTGGTGCTACAAGCTCTTTTCTGACCTAGGCCAGACAGTCCACAGGCTCCTGGTCTACCACTACCAGGACCAGGACTACAATAACGACTCAGTGACACAAGGGACACCATGTGTGACAACAGTCAAACAGCCAGCTGAGTATGATGGCCTGCAATCCCAGCACTCTGGAGGCGGAGCCAGGAGTTCTGTCACAAGTGGTACCTATTGAGTTTCAGGCCAGCCTGGGCTACAAAAACAAGAACAAACCAAAAACCGTACTGTACAGCCATAAAAACATCAAGCGACTCTGCATTACCAGTTATTTCTATTAATATTCCTTATTTACACTCGACAATGGATTAGATTTATGACAGACATTCTACTGTCCTAAAGGCCCTCAGGACGGATCCAGATTCCAGACACTCATCATTGCCTAATAATCTCTGAGCTCTGGACTGGGCTACAGCCCACACTACAGATGCTGCTTCTGGGAGCTTGAGGGGTATCCAGCAAGAACCCCAAACCCCAAAAAACATAGGCTGTGCGCCACGCGCCTCCCAGGGCCGGTCACCTCCCTTGGTGTCTCTGCTCTCCACCTATTAATATTTCAGAGTTTGGACTCGGCTGCATGAGTCACCGGCACCACTAAGCAGTCGGAAAAGGAAGCGACAAACAGAACGCCGAGCAGCCGAGCTCACCTATGTCGCAATGTTGTGTCTAGGTCACAGAGAGAGATGCTACTGGCCCAGCCGGCAGCCACGTCTCTTCTTGGTTGTTGTCTGCAGACATGTCCCGGCTCGGCTTTAGCTCTCTAACTTCAAGTCTTGTTCGGGGGGGTTTATTACAAACTCTGATCTAAAAATATGCTCTGCTTCCGAAACTCATGGGCTCAGCTCCTCTCTCATCAGTCACATGCAGACAGTCTATGTCCGGCCATGCATCCATCCTAGGACTGTGAAGTGCGTTTCCTAACCCAACCCTTCCTCCCCGGCCCCTCCAGAGCCAGCAGCTCCAGGCAGCCTTCTCGTCTAATTTTCTGCAGGACCCTCTAGATCTCGCTTGCTCTAGGCTGCCCCTCTCGCTTCTGCCCACCCTGAAGTTGGGCAACTATTACCGAAGGAGACAGCCAGCAGTTGTAACTGCCTGATCTAAAACATTCCACGGGATAACAGACGTGAGTGAAAATGGTACCAAATGAGAACGAGTCTTACAGCTTGAAGGCAACGAGGCACTGGGGTGCTTCTCCCCGCATCTGAACTATGACCCACACATTCCCAGCAACTACGCGGTCACATCTAAAGATGCTTGGTACCACAAAACTCAAGTATGTCCTAGGAAAGTTCTCCCTCAATCAGGCCCATCTTAAGATTGCCTTTCTGGGGGCAGGGTGACCGCATTGCAAGGTGTCAAGATTAGTTGAGCTGGAATCCATGATAAAAGCCGGCTGCTTCCACCTCTGCTGCAGTGTGTGCTGGGGACGCAGGGCGAGGTGCTCAACGCCTTTTTTTTTTTTTTTTTTTTTTTTTTTAAACTCAATTGCCCTTTCTTTCCCATAGCTTTAAAACCTCAAAGAATCTGGAAGTTTTAGATCTTCACACCCAGTTTCAAAGTGAGGCCTAGGAGGGGGAGGGGCAATTGAGAGAAAAGAGAAGGAAGAAGGTGGAATGGTAGTGGGGGAAAAAAAAACACCAAGGAGAGAAACCAAGAAAGAACCTACTAGGAACGAGAAGGCTGCTTTGGAAGAGAGCGGCTGGGGACCCTGGCCTTGAGCGGGAGTCACCATGACCAGGCTCCGCAGCAGCTACCTGGAAAGCAGCCCAGGAAGGAGAATGCCCAGCAGGACGATGTAAAGTCTGTGAGGAGACAAAGGTAAGAGATCAGGGAAGAAGGGCCCGAGGCCACCGGACTTCCAGTAGAACCAGACTGGAGCATGGAAGGCTCTAGGCAGTTCGATGTAATCTGAGGAGTTCCAACAGGATTACTTTCGAGTGCCGGATGAGAATGACTAAAGGGTCCGGACCAAAACCTGCACCCAATCAAAGCAAAAAGAACCCTCCCCAACAAAAGGGTGCCGATCACCCTTTAAAGCAGTAGTTCTCAACCTTCCTAATGCTGAGACCCTTTAATACAGCTCTTCGTGTTGTGGCGACCCCCCTCCCCAACCATAAAATTATTTTCATTGCTACCGCATAAATGTAATTTTGCTACTGTTACGAACCGTAATGAAAATATCTGTGTCTGGGGCTGGCTAGTGAGATGGCTCATCGGTTAAGAGCACTGACTGCTCTTCTGAAGGTCCTGAGTCCAAATCCCAGCAACCATATGGTGGCTCACAACCATCAGTAATGAGATCTGACTCCCTCTTCTGGTGTATCCAAAGACAGCTACAATGTACTTACATATAATAATAAATGAAAAAAAATCTTTGGGCGGGAGAGAGCAGAGGTCCTGAGTTCAATTCCCAGCAACCACATGATGGCTCACGACCATCTGTACAGCTACAGTGTACTCATATACATATATAAAATAAATAAATCTTTAAAAAAAAAATCTGTGTCTCCCAAAGCGCTGGCCCAGCCAATTGAAAACACATGTGAGGGGCTCCCAGCCCCACCCCACCCCCCAGCACACAGTCTCTGAAAGCCACTTTATCATTTAAGACCTGCCTAATTACCCCACACTGCTGATCTTGTTAAAACCTCCCAGAATATTTCCATGACCCGGCTGAAAAAGAAAAAGTTGTTACTGGGGCAGGCAGGCACAAAGGGCGATTTGCCAAACTACTTAGATATTTTAATTCTTCGTTGCCTCAGTAGCTAAATAAGCATGGAGAACAAGCGGGGGAGGAATACTAATTAGGACTAATTAGGCCCTGCCCTCTTCTGCCTCGGTCCCCTCCTTGAAAAGCCCCCTCAGACTAAGGCGGGAGGTGGGGGGGGGAGTTAGAATGTAAATCCCAGAAGGTAAACAGTAGCCTACGAACCAAGGCCACCCTTTGCATTTCCGCGCCTGGGCCTGGTTACCTAAAGGATGCCGCAAACCCAGTCAAATTCCAGCAGCCCAGCCCCACCCCACCCCCACCCCGCATCTGCCTACAGCCACGGTGTGCCAGGGACAGGGTGAGGAGGACCAGGGCGGCTAATTCCAATTCTCTAAATCGACAAAGGGCTCTTGGTATTCGGAGCATACTAATTTGCAGGGCACTCACTAACAGAACATTTGATTGCTTATAAAATAATAAACGACGGCAGCAGACAAGACTCCTGGCCATGCAGCAGGAGCGAGACCAGACTCCTCCCTCTGTGCTGTTAGAACGGAAGTGGGCAAGGGAGGCCTCTCCAGCGCAGCCCTTCCCAGGTTTGGGGAGAAGAGCTTGTGTGTCAGGTTCTAGCCTGCAATAATTAAGGAGATAACCCCTAGTGGGGGGTAAGGGTGGGGCAGCACAGCAGAGACTTATTTACCAGGAGCCCCTTAAACTTCAAGTCTGTTACTGGCTGGATTCATTGACAAGTGGAGGAACCCCCATCTGGGCACCATACTTCATAATACTATTTCTTTCCCAAGATAACTTTTGTTTTCCTTCCAAATGACGTTCCCGTTAGCAAGAGAGAAATGACCTGGAGAAGCGTCTTGCCGTCTTTCAAGAATGTAAGAGGAGGGGGTGGAGGCGACAGGAGGAAACGGAATGAAGGTAGGTCAGCGACACTGGGAAGCTAAGTCAAATTACCCAAAAGGGCCACTCCCTCCGACTGTGCAAATCACCTGCCACCCTAAGAAGGAGATGGCCCAGTCGGGAGGCTGGTAACGGGTTTAGTCCATTTTTCAGATTTTTGGAGCAAGAGATGGCACAAGACTAGCCTGTGGTCACAGCTCAATGGACACAACTAACTCTGAAGGCGCTGAAAGCACACCACTCAGGCTCCAAAATAGGGTGCGAAAGACCCAACAGCCCAGGGCCTAGGCGCACCACGCCCACCCGGAGCCCAGAGACAAGCCGCATGGCCCTCCATGGCCCTCCTCTGGAATGAAGAGCCTGCTCTGAGGTACTGGAACTTCCAAAGAGGGGAAATCACAGGCAGATGAAAAACTAATGCCTCGAATTATCTGAAGGGCACCTTGAGGGGCGGGGCACTCTTTCAACACCAACATTTGGGAGGGACAGGCAAAGGGATCTCTGGAAATTAGAGACCAGCCTGGTCTACACAGGAAGCCAGGTGAGGATTAATAATAATAACAACAACAACAACAACAACAACAACAACAACAACAATAATAATAGGCCCTGCCACGGAGCTATTGAAAATGGTTGACTGCTGGGAGGGCAATTTTCTCTAAGAGTTATAGCCCCTTCTGAGAAGGCTCAAAATGTGCTTTTTTTTTTTTTTGACAGAGCTGGGCTCATAGGGAAGGGAAATGGATCTGGGAAGAGTCAGAGGAGGGGGAGTAAATAAGATAAAAACAGGTTTCCAGGAAACTCAACGAATATAGATTAAAATTTTTTTTGCAATGGCTAATGTTTGGCTAGTGGGAAAGAAACTAGAGCCATCCCAAAAGTTGAATATCACAGAATGCTAACAGAAAAGGAGAGACTAAGGTGAGGTTGCTGCTGAGTGTTTATTCTGAAAAAAAAAATTAAAAACACCATCACACACACACACACACACACACACACACACAAATAAGAAAAAAATTTCCTCCAAACGATAAAGAGTATAACTTCACACTAAAACTCTGTCCTTTACTAAAGAAGTGAGGTCAGTTGATATATTCCAGAGGGTGGTGATTCAAGCTACATCTTTTCGTTTCCCCGGGGACCCTTTGGAACACGAAAGATGGACACTGGTTGCCAGGTTGGGGGGAGGGCTGGGTGGGACCCACTGATCTACTTATTTTCCCATAAAGGCAGCCTTGCTACACTATTAAGTTTGGACTGGGGCCTGAACGACGTTTTTGTTTCCTCAACTCCCTCTTTGCTCTCAGAGGGAAACCTCAACCTCCTTCATGTAAATGAGACGCGGTAGGGGAACAGAGTTCTCCCCCCCAAGCAGCCAGGCAACCACTGGGCTCAGAAAGGAAAACAAGTACCTCCGGCTTGAAAGTGAATAGCGCACCCTTAATCAATACACAATTACTTCCGACGGGAAGGAGAAAGTTCGGCTACTCCTCTTTGAGTGGGTAGCATTGGAGGAGGTAGGACAAGCTCCTGGCAGTTCCAGCGCCAACTATCTTTCCAGTAGGATTTTTTTTTTTTTTTTTTTTTGAGTCAGGGTCTCACTGTGAGGCCTTAGCTGTCGGAGCTTGCTCTGTAGACCAGGCTGACCTCGAGCTGCCTGCCTCTGCCCACTCCCTTCCCCGTCCTCCCCCTCCCCCCCGCGCTAGGGTTAAAGGCATGTGCCACCACCGCCCCGACTGTAAAGACTTAACTGCGGCTCCCAAGTCAGAAAACTTAACGCAGGTAGCTGGGGGCTCCTCCCTCACCGCCAGGGTACATCCAGCTAAGGCAGCGCCAGTAGTCCCTCCGCAGTCGGGACACCGTGTTTATGAATCATCGCACAGGAAAAGGATCAGATGGCGGTGTCTCAGGTGGGGGCCGTGACTTCGGACTTACAGAGTGGTGACAACTTTCAATTTAGAGCAAACTTAGAAAGTTGCATTATCCACAGACCTCCGGGATAACCGGGCCGCCGCGCTTTGGTCCCCACATCACTCCCCGTGGGCCACAAGGGCCGCTTTGTGTGGGCGAGCGCAGAGCTGGGGCCCCAGCACCGGGCGGGGAGGCTTTCCCTCCCCAAGTCCCCAGCGCCCTCGGGATCGGCCACCAGACGCACACTGTTTACACAGGAAGGGAAGGCTCCTACTCAGCCCGGGAGGAAAACGGGCAGCGCACGCAGATCCGAAGCCCGCGCCCCGCCGACCCATCTGGGAGCGCCCTGGGGTGCACTGCACCCTCGGCTCCCGCAAGCGGCCGTGGGCGAGCAAAAGTTGCGGAGCGCGAGGCGGGGCGGCGCGGCTTACCTGCGAGGCGCGGCACGAGCGCGCAGAGCCCGAGCAGACAGACGTAGAGGGTCGCGGGCACCCGCGGCATGGTGCGCGCCGCTCGGCGGGGGCGCGCGGCGGGGACGGAGCGGGGCCGAGGCCGGGGACCGCAGCCGCATGCCGGGCGCTGCACTCCGGCTCACGGCACCCGCGGCCGGGCTGGCCCGCGCCCCGCCGCCACCATCCTCCTCGCTGGCCGGCTGGGACGCCCGGAGTTGTCGCTGCTCGGGACGCACCCTCGCCGAGTCCCCGCGCGTCTGCTCTCGGCGCCCCTTCCCTTCTGCCTCGGCCGCCGGCCCCAACTCTGCTCTGCTTTCTCCTCCCCTCTCCCGCGGGCCGCCACTCGGTCAGTTTACGGCTAGGCGGGACGGGGCGGGGCGAGCTCCGGGCCGGACCAGCTCCGCCCTGCGTCCGGACCCGCCAGCGCGCCTAGGTCCTGGGCTGCCCAGGTGGCTGTCACTGCTGAAGCACTTGTGGGGATGGTGGTTCGAAACTTCTAGTTAGGGTCTACGTCCCCGGTCTTGGCATCTACGGGAGGGGGCGGGGCGCGCTCCTTTAGGCCTGCAGAGATTACTTGGGCCAAAGCAATCTCAGTTATGACTTCAGGAACTAGGGCAAGTACGGCTTGGATCTGCCAAGCCATTTCGTCATGCCACAGGTGCATGCCAGCCCAGGCCATGCCCGAGATGGGACAGAGGCGCCGTCATAGACGCCACTCTTGGGATAGACAAGGGAGGACACGTGGAACATAGAAGCTCAGGTGAAGCCGAGGGCACCCTGCTGAGCAGGCACTTTGCTAAGTGCTGTCTGTACCTGTACCCTGAGTACTCTCAGCATTCCTACCGTTGCTTAGGTGAGGAAACTGAGCCACTGAGGAAGTGACTGCTAGGATATTTTGTACTGATGTAAGTAAGGCAGCCTAAACTTTTGCAGCTCCAGAACCAGCTGGAAGGTCAGGACTTGGAGTTGGGGGTGCAAAACCTGCCTAAGACATTTGGATCTTAAAAGCTCTGTTGTGCCCACCTTCCAAACTCTGACCGGGTGACACTGGTGGAAGTCAGTTTGTAGTGTAGTGCATAGGGAAAGTGAACCAATCCAGTGCAGACTTCAAAGTTCATCCTCAGACCATAGGCAAACTCCATACTCGGCCATATATTGCTTTGTTATGACTTAAAAGTCATATCTGCTGCCAACCATTGACCAGTAGAATTCATGTGGCAGAAACAGTCCAGATAGATCTTGGAATTACCTGCCGCTCAGGGCATTGGCGTTGGGGCTATGCTTATCCGCTGTTAGAGGTGGTGGTTCTACCTTATGGGAGCTGATCGAAGAGTTTGAACTGGAGTGTTGGTTTGGCTGGCAGGAAGGTGCAGGGTGGATCAGCTAGGAGAGTTGAGTCCTGAAAGCCGGTGGAATACTGCTGTAAGTACAACAGTGCCTTTCCTATGCCGTGCATTCTCTGAGTCGGGGGCCATCTTCTCCGCACCCAAAATGAGCACTTCGTATCCCACTCTGTCTCACACCTGGCACAGACCGCCATTTATCTAAATTGCACCTGGAAAGTGCTGTGATCCAACATGCCCTACTTCTCACCAGCCCCCTCCTGTCTTATCTGGTGGTTCTCTGGGTCTCCAGCCTGCCCAGGCCTGCCATAAGCCGGGTCCTGAGCAATCCAAACTGTATGAAAGCTGGTTTGAAGATGCCTTTTCTAGTTCAGAATGACTGCTTTGTGGTTTGCGGACCCCCCCCCCAAAGCCCTTCATCTAAGTGCTCACAGATGAAGTGTCAGATTCACAGGACGATCTATTTGATCTTAAAATGAAACGGACCTGGGCATGATGGCACACCTTTAATCCCAGCACTCGGGAGGCAAAGGCAGGCAGATCTATATATTTGAGGCTAGGGGGTCTATAAAGTGAATTCCAGGACAGCCAGAGCTATGCAGAGAAACCCTGTCTCAAAATCAAGAGAAAACAAAACAAAAGAAATGGAATTCTGACACTTACTACAAAATTAAGAACACCCTATGTGACATAAAATAGAATTATATATAAAATATTATATAATTCTGTTGGGGGGGGAAATTAGTGGGTGCTATCATCTCGCCCAAGCTGGCCTTGAACTCTCAGTAGCTGAAGACAAGGACATTGAGTTCTTGATTCTCTTGCCTGCACCTCCAGAGTGTTAAGATTACAGGGGTGTGCCGGGTGGTGGTGGGGCATGCCTTTAATCCCAGCACTTGGAAGGCAGAGGCAGACGGATTTCTAAGTTCGAGGCCAGCCTGGTCTACTGAGTGAGTTCCAGGACAGCCAGGACTACACAGAGAAACCCTGTCTGGAAAAACAAAACAAAACCAACAAGCAACCAAGCAACCAAACAAACAAACAAATGGGAATAAAGGGCTGAGGAGATAGCCCAGTGGTTAAGGCCATTTGATGCCCTCGTAGAAGATCCAGGTTTGGTTCCCAACACCCACACGACAGTTAGCAACTCTTTGTAACTGCAGTTCCAGGGACTCTAACATCCTTGTTAGGACTTGTACATATGTGCTATGCACAGATAAATATATGTAGGCAAAATACCAACACATATTTAAAAATATATCTGCAAAGACACAAAATCTTTTTTAAAGTTTTGTTACTGTTTTATTCATGTATATGATTCTGTGTGTCTATGTGAAGGCCTGTGCTTGTATATTTTATATATATATATTTTAAATTGTCAACGGGTCTTTAACCTGGAGGAAAAGAAAATCTCTACGTTAATCCAACAAAGCAGTTATAATTTTTATCTTTCTAGATTTCTCCTCACAGAACCTGAAGGGTGCAGACTCTTTTCCAGTTACTTCAATAAAAAAGGTAAAATGAATGGAAACGAATATACAGAGAAAGGGAGAAAGCTGATGTCATGTGTCTTATGAGGGCTTGAGCCCAGGGCCTCAGCACGCCAGGCAAGCCTATAGGACAGTACCTATATCCTTAGTCTCTTAGACATCTTGAGTAAGTAGCTGAATCAGAAGACTCTGACCTATCACTACTCTCAGAGAACCTCAAAGGATCGTGCCCATCAGGTCGTTACTGTGTGAACTCACACAACTCAACAAGTTCAAACATTTACTCATTTGACCCTGGGGCTCAGAGACCTGACAGTAAACAGCAGTGTCAAGGTCCCCTCAGTCCAGGAACTCCTGTTCTTACTGTCTCATAGCTGCTGTCCCTCTGAATGGGACTTCTGATCTTTTGTGAGGCTGTGACAACCTTCACCTAACTGGAGTTCCTTTGGAGCTGGAGAGATAAATGGCTGAGTGAATTAGTGCTTGCTGCTCTTCAAGAAGACTGTGGTTCCATTCCTGCACTTATGTTGAAAAGCTCCTAACCATCTGTAACTCTAGCTGCAGGGGATCCCACACCCACAGCCACGCACACATAAATAAATACAATTGTAGATTAGCAAAGGACTCCCTAGGGCTTCGCCTTTGACCACCAGTCTTCTAAGTCATGAGACTCAGGGCAAGCCAGGCCTTTTGGGACAGATGGCCCTCCCCATTATAGCTGTCCTCCAGGCATTCATTCCTAAACCACAATTGAATCTTTATAGAGAGGGAACACAATGCCTTTCAGCACTTGGCAATGTAAGCTAAGGGAGAGAGGAAGGGCTGGCTCCCACCTCAGAACTGAGCCTTCCAAGTCACTGCCAGGCCTGACCAGGCAGCTAAGAGCTTCTCTCTCCAAAAGCAGAAGGTGAGACTCAGAATCGCCAGCGTGGAAGTCTTAATAGAGCCATGTCTCAAAAAGAACTAGAGGACACATTATTAAAATGTTCAGGTGGGTCCATGGTCCAAATGTCTACTTGTAATCATATTGTAAGCTTTTTTTTTTTTCTATGTTTGAAACTTAGGTTAATAATAGAAAAACAATGTCCTTGAAAAATGGCTGATGTCCCACAATGAGATGAAAATGTGTATAGTAATATGTAAGCGTGTGGGACCAGAAGGAGGAGATCACAAATGCAGACATGTTGGAAGAGATGCCACAGGACCTGGTGGAGTGTGGTATTCAGGTGTTGGAGAACCACAACACAGAAAAGAAGTAGCTTGACAAAAAGTACAACCCTACCGGGCACTGCATCGTGGGGCAGAGATTCGGTAGCTATGTGACCATGAAGCCAAACACTTCATCTACTTCTACCTGAGTCAGGTGGCCATTCTTCCGTTCAGATCTGGTTAAAAGCATGGACTGTGCCAAATACCCAGTGATCCATCCAAACGCAAGAACTGCATCCTAAATTCCAAATACCAGAGGCTGAATCTTGAGCCTTGTTAAGAGAATGCCTCATTTGAATTGGTTATGTTTTATGCAGGGCACCATCCTCTGTCATCTTTGTGGTTATGAAAGAATTAATAAGGGGACTGGTGAGATGGCTCAGTGGTTAAGAGCACTGACTGCTCTTCTGAAGGTCCTGAGTTCAAATCCCAGCATCCACATGGTGGCTCACAACCATCCATAATGAGATCTGACACCCTCTTTTGGTGTGTCTAAAGACAGCTACAATGTACTTACATATAATAATAAAAAATAATTTTTAAAAAAGAATTCATAAAACCATTTACTTACGTTTGTATTTATTTTCTCGTCCATATTCTGTATCCCCCCCCCTTTTTTTTTGCCCTTAGGCCATTCCTTTAAAAATATCTGTTGGAGAGCTGGAGAGATGGCTCAGTGGTTAAGAATACCATGTACTCTTCCAGAGGTCCTGAGTTCAATTCCCAGCAACCACATGGTGGCTTACAACCATCTGTAATGGGATCTGATGCCCTCTCTCTGGTGTGTCTGAAGACAGTGACAGTGACTCATATGTATATATACAATAAATAAATCTTTTTTTAAAAAAAGAAAGAAAATTGAAAAAAAATTGTTGAGGACATGAAGAAACAGCAGAGGAGGAAGAAGGGAAAGAAGAAGGAAGAGAAAATGGAAGTGGGAACCAGGGAGATGGCTTACCACCTGGTAGAGGCCTCATACGCAAGTCTAATGACCTGAGTTCAACCTCCGGATCTCCTAGGCTGCCAGGAAAGAACTGACTCCCTGTCCATGTCCTGTGACCCCGGCAACATCATAGCCATAGCTATGTGTGCCGTAGCACACAGCACACACACATGCATGTGTTCACACACAAATAGGCAGACATTTCCGAATGGCAGTTGTCTTAGTCAAAATTCCATGGCTGTGACGGAACACCATGACCATGGTAATTCTTATAAAGGAAAACACTTCATTGGGGCTTACCGCTCAGAGGTTCCGTCCATTATCGTCATGGCTGGTGCTGGAGGAGGAGCTGAGCATTCTATATGTGGCCACAGGAAAAGAAAAAGAAACTGGGCCCCGCTTGAGCATTTGAAACCTCAAAGCCCACCTCCAATGACACACTTCCTCCAACAAGGCCACGCCTATTTCCTACAAGGCCCCACCTCCTATAGTGCTACCCCTTATGAGCCTATGGGGGCCATTTTCATTCAAACCGCCACAGTGATGAATCTTATTAAGAACTGGCTCAAAGACTCCTTCTCAGCAGTTCATGGTGGCACACACCTACAGCCCTCGTGCTTAAGAGATGGACTCAGAAGAATCAGGACTTTGAGCTATTCAACCCTGTTTTAAAAACTGCAAAACCCCCAAAGATGCCTTTTTTTTTTCTGCCTTGATTCTATTGATTTAATTTATGTTCTAGGACACTCTTTGCCTTAGCATGCTCTTTACATTCTGTGAATGTAAATACAGCAGAAGACTTTCTGCATAGCATGAAATGCTATCACATGGGGGGAAGGGGGAAGAGTCATGGCCTTTGAGAAATCCCTTCCTGGCACGGGCTTCTGAAGCATTGCTGTCTGCATCTAAAGGGAAGAAATGTCAAAGATCTTTCCATCACCATAAAGGAGCAGGTCACCACCATTGGCCAGTGGGTGGAGGGGCAGTATCTCGAGGAGCTGGAAGGTCCCCACAGAGGGGACCTTCCTCAGACAGACCTGAGGTAAAAAGTATTATAGCCAGTTGTTTAAGAAAGACTTGATGACTTTATATGATTAAATGTTTTGCTTGAACGTTTGTGTATGCATCGCATGCATGCCTGGTTCCTATTGAGAGCAAAAGAGGGATCGAATCCCCTGAAGGCAGAATTACAGACAAGCCGCCTTGCGGACTCTGGGTATTTGATACAGGTCCTCTGTAAGAGCAACCAGTGTCTCAGCCCTGCAAAGCTCTCCAGCCCTGCTGCGGCTGTGAAACTTCAACATTAGTAATGGAAAAATTGTTCACTGAAGGCTCATGAGCTCCGGGAATACAACCCCTATTTCCTCTACGGCGACTGTCACCAAGGCCCAAGAAATACAAAACCCTGTCCAGCTCAGAGGTGGGTCTCATACGTTACCTATGTGGATAATTGACATTCATGATGCAGGCTTTAAGAGCTGGACTGTCTGCTCTCAAAACCTGGCCAGGCTTTTTAGTAGCTTTCTGACTTGCTCGAGTAATGCTTACTTAGCATTACTATAACCCGGCCTACTTCATAATGGATCTGAGAAGCCAAGGAGGTTACACAACAGGAGCCACTAAGCTGTGTCCCTGGATTCCAGGACGTGCTCTCTGATAGGCTGGCTATTATTGCTGCTGCTTCTCTTCTAGAAGCAGCAGAACTTTCTGGAACCGGCCAGGGCTGTGACTATGAGCTCAGGAAAAAGGATTCCCAGGCCTACAGAAGGACAGGTCGCACGGTTTGCTAGAGCTTCTGCCCCTGAATGGAAGAGAGTAGTTCCCAGCTGTGAGGTGGAGACTCTTTGCTCGAGGCTCCCCCGGGCTCCTCTGGAACCTTGCTTTCTGTGCTGTGAGTTGTCAGCTGAGGCCAAGTCAGAATACCTAGAGAACACTGGAAACTCCCAGCAGCCTTTGCTCACCTCATAAAAACTGATGAAAGACAGACTTCTCACTAGGAGCCTTCCGTTTTTCTTCTTTTTCTTTTCTTTTTTTTTCTTTATTCTTTTTTGTTGTTGTTTTGTTTTGTTTTTTGTTTTCCAAGACAGGGTTTCTCTGTATAGCCCTGGCTATCCTAGAACTCACTCTGTAGACCAGGCTGGCCTCGAATTCAGAAATCTGCTTGCCTCTGCCTCCCAAATGCTGGGATTAAAGGCATGTGCCACCACTACCTGGCCGCCTTCTGTTTTTCTTAACCGAAGGACTTTTCCATGTAAGTAACTTTATATTTTTTTATTTTTTAAGTTACCACTAAATAAAATGTTTATTTATTTTTGTATTTACTTATTTTATTTTTTGGATTTTAGAGACAGGGTTACCCTGGAGCTTGTTCTGTAGACCAGGCTAGCCTCAAACTTAGAGATCGACCTACCTCTGCCTCCTGAGTGCTAGGATTAAAAGTGTGCACCACCATTACCTGACAAATAAAATGTTTATTATCTACACAGTTGTACTCAGTTCCACTGATGGGACCGTAGCATTGCTCAGTACTGGGGCTGTAGCCCCATAGAGGAGTCAGTGCTCAGTGACGATGGCTGACACACCAGCTTCAGCCACTAGTACCGAGAACACTCGGTTACAGGAGAGACCAGTTATATGGTTAGACCCTCGCTAAAAACAAAAATAAAAACACAACAACCAGAACGTGGGCTGGGGCTGCAGCTTAGTTGTACAGTGCTTGCTTAGCAGGTGTGAGCGCCTGGATTTGATCCCCACTACTGCATACATTCTGACTACAGGCCCAAGTACGGCTCCGTGGGAAGAAATACTTACCTTGAAAGTCTGAAAAATCTGAGTTGAATACATGAAGTTCACAGGGCAAAGAGAGAACTGACTCCCCAGATATGTTCTCTGACTTTCACATGTGTGCTGAGATATTGGAGCACATGTGCGCTTAAGAAATAAAGTTAATAAGCCGGGTGTGGTGGTGCACGCCTGTAATCCCAGCACTTGGGAGGCAGAGGCAGGCGGATTTCTGAGTTTGAGGCCAGCCAGGTCTACAGAGTGAGTTCCAGGACAGCCAGGACTACACAGAGAAACCCTGTCTCGAAAAAACAAAAGAAAAAAGAAAAAAGAAAAAAAAAGAAATAAAGTTAATGATTATACTTGCTGTGATGTCCCCAAGTGAGACTCAGTTCCCAAAGGAACAACAAACCAAAAAGCAGGAAAGCCAGCAAGGAAGTCAGCAGTCAGAAGCCTTTTTGAAAGAACACCTCTAGTTGCATTTCTCTGCAAATTATAGGAGACAGCGCCATCTACTGACCACGAAATTTGCAGGCCTCAAGGGACAAACTAGACAGAAAGGAAGCTGTACTTCACCAGAGTGCTTAGGGGAGAAGGTGTGGTTAGGAAAATCCAGCCAGCCTAGCAGTGGTGGTGCACTCCTTCAAACCCAGCACCTGTGAGGCAGAAGCAGGCAGATTTCTGAGTTCCAGTCCAACCTGATCTAGAGTTCCAGGATACCCAGGGCTACATAGAGAAACCCTATCTCGCAAAACAAAAACAAAACAAAACGTGCTGGTATCTGAGTGTCTGGGTCTCATCCATATTAATCCGCTTTTCATTGCCAAAACAAACACTGAATAAATCAACTTAATTTTAAAGGAGTCCAGCAGGATGGCTCAGCAGATAAAGTGCTTGCTGAGCAAGCCTGGTGACCGGAGTTTGAGCCCCAGGACTCATGTAAAAGTAGAAGGAGAAAACTGACTGTCCTCCGATCTGTGTGTGTGTGTGCTGTGGTACACACCTGTCTGCCTGTCCACATTCAAACACACACACACACACACACACACACACACACACACACACACACACACACCAATTGAAAAAAGTTTAGTTGGTGTGGTTTAGTTGGTTTGAATCGGTATGGTCCTCATAGTCTCGTGTATTTGAATGCTTGGCCCATAGGGAGTAGCACTGTTAGGAGGTGTGGCCTTATTCGAGTGGGTGTGACCTTGTTGGAGGAAGTAAGTCACCGTGGGGGAGGGCTTTGAGATCTTCTATGCTCCAGCTACATCCGGTGTGTTACACCGTCTCTTCTACTGCCTGTGGGTCCAGATATCTGCCTGCAGGCTGCAGTACTTCCCACCATGATGATAATCTCTGAACCTGTAAGCCAGCCCATTTAAATGTTTGCGTTTATAAGAGTTGCCTTGGTCATCGTGTCTCTCCACAGCAATGGAAACCCAGACTAAGAAAGTAACCAGGGCATGGTGGAACAGGCGTTTAGTCCCAGCACTTGGAAGACAGAGCCAGGCAGATCTCTGTAAAGTTTCAGAACAGCCTGGTGTACATGGTGAGTTCCAAGGCAGCCATAATTGAGACACTTTCTCAAAGATAATAAAATGAAACTTTAAAAACTTTCACATAAATGGAGTAGAGATGTTCTTTGGTTCATAGTCTCTGAGGTTCTGGTCTGTGGTTGCTTAGCCCTGTTAGCTTTGGGCCTGTGGTAGCACAGAACGTCACGGATACTCACCTCCGCAATCAAGAAGCAAAAGAAAGCAGAAAAGGAAGGTATCTCAATCTCCTCTTCAAGGGCACACCCCAGTGACTTCCTTGTTCTGTCCCACAAGGTCTAAAAGCTCGAAGGAAGGCAGTTCATCTAATCTAGGATATTGACAAGTAAAGGGGGGGTCAAGAACATTATAGCTTTCCTGTTACCTTTGTCAGGGCACTCAGCAAGCCCACAGGTCAGCATTATCTTCAGCATGCCGCACCAATCACTCCGGCAGCTAACATGCTTCTGCAGCATTCTGTGGAAAAAACACAAACATGCCTTCTTCCCCATATTAAATCAGGATCATGCCATCGGCCAATAAGTGGATTCTTCCATCTCACCTAGGCATGAGCATGTCTAGTTATAGGATGCTCAGCAAGGAGTTCCTTGGCATCCAAATTTTAAATTTTTCTTAAAAATATATAAGCATAATTTAAATAATATGTACAGGGATATAATTTTTCTCTTTTTGTTTTTTTAAGAAGATATTGTTTTAAAGTTTCTATGTTACCTTGTCCTTGAGGATTATAAAGAATTAAATTGTTGTTAAATTGATGTCAAAGCATCTCAAATGTTTGATGACTGTAATAAATAGCCAGTTCCATTATCAGTTTTAATCTAAGTTGGAACACCAAGTATAGACAATAATGTAGGTAATTATGTAAGCATAGAAAATAAACGTACGATTTTTGGTTGCTTTTCCTGTTAGAGTAGTTGCAAGTAGAAAGCCTAAAAAATCTATCATTAGTCACATGAACATATTTTAATTTTCTAACATCAGAAATATGAGTATCGTTTATTTGTAATAATTGATTAAGTCCTCTAGAATTAACACCATTATGTGGTATAGGTTGAAATTGAGTAAACCGACAACAAGTCGTTATAATTTGATGTGTACATTTTCTAAAAATACAAAATTATTTTTAAGCCATTTCTAGTTTGATGATATAAAGAATATGATTGTAATGCCAATCGTTCCTATGTAAGGCCTATAGTCTGCCTGGGACACAAACCTCTTATGACCTTGTCTTAAGGGGTCTTGTCCAGGCAATCTAGAATGAGCTCTTTTTTGTTTTTTTGAGACAGGGTTTCTCTGTGTAGTCCTGGCTGTCCTGGAACTCACTCTGTAGACCAGTCTGGCCTCAAACTCAGACCGGCATGAGCTCTTTTTTAAAAAAAGATTTATTAATTTATTATATATAAGGTTATAGACACACCAGAAGAGGGTGTCAGATTTCATTATAGGTGGTTGTGATCTACCATGTGGTTGTTGGAATGAATTCTTATATTTTTGGTTGTGAGCCTAGTCTTTTTTTTTTTTTTTTTTTTTTTTTTTTTTTTTTTTTGGTTTTTCGAGGCAGGGTTTCTCTGTGTGGTCCTGGCTGTCCTGGAACTCACTCTGTAGACCAGGCTGGCCTCGAACTCAGAAATCAGCCTGCCTCTGCCTCCCAAGTGCTGGGATTACAGGCGTGTGCCACCACGCCCAGCGTGAGCCTAGTCTTAACGGCTGAGTCATCTCTCCAGCCCCTGGATGAGCTCTTAAATGTCCAGAGGTCAGTCATTTAAAGGAACATATCGCTGGGCGGTAGTGGCGCACACCTTTAATCCTAGCACTTAGGAGGCAGAGGCAGGAGGATCTCTGAGTTCGAGGCCAGCCTGGTCTATAGAGTGACTTCCAGGACAGCCAGGGCTATACAGAGAAACCCTGTCTCGAAAAAACCAATAAATAAATAAATAAATAAATAAAAATAAAGGAACATATCTTTTTTTAACTTGAAATGTATTTGTATAAATAATTGTAAAATTTAAGAATTAGCAGTATCTAAAAAAGGAATAATTTCAAGCAATTGTAAGCCATGATATATATATATATATATATATATATATATATATATACATACACACATATATATGTATATATATAAAGCCTTTAATAAAAATTAAGCCTTTAATTTATATATTGATAGCAAATATATTTATTTATTTGCTATCTATCTATATACCTATCTACATCTATATATCTCTATATATCTATATATCTACATATATAGATATATATACTATCAATATATAAATTAAAGGTTTAATTTTTAGCATTTTAAAAATAGTGAGCCAGGCGTGGTGGCACACACCTGTAATCCCAGTACTTGGGAGGCAGAGGCAGGTGGATTTCTGAGTTCGAGGCCAGCCTGGTCTACAGAGTGAGTTCCAGGACAGCCAGGACTACACAGAGAAATCCTGTCTCAAATAAACAACAACAACAACAAAAAAAACCCCAAAAAACAAAACAAAACAAAAAACAAAAATAGTGGCCACAGTATCCAATTCAATTATCTGTGTTGAAGCAGGGGGAAACTCAAAAGAATAAACATGTGATCCAATTATATGATCACTCCCACAGTAGATGCATTCTTTATGGGATGCATGCATAAATCTATAGGAAATATAAAAGCATGTATGGAAGTGTTGGACCCGAAAGGGTCTGATGTCCGGGCGTCCTTTCTCACAAAGACAAAGAGACTGAGATCGCTGCAACCAGCATGAGGTTTTATTGTTCCAACACGTTGTGGCCACCCTGCAAGCGGGGCAGAGGCAACCCCCCAAGCTACATTGTAGGCAGCTTTTATACTTTTTAGAGGTACAGGTTACATCAGTCAAATTGTGGCTAAAACCCATTAGCTAACACCTATAAACCATTAACCTTCAGATATGCCTGGAGTTTCCTGAGTTTAATGTGTTTTACTGGGAAATGCTTTTTGAGTGGAGAATGGAATTTGGTTAATCTTTGACTCCACACAGGAGCTAGAAGTAAAAAGAGTATCTAGTCAAATCACAGAGGGTACCTTATCTTAGGCATTTATGGATAGAATTAACTCTTTGGGCATTTTTGATCAGGGGAAGGTAGCAGGAAGTGCCAGGGGGAGCACCAGGGAAGCATGTTGGGAGGGGAAGGGGAGAGGTGGCAGGAGAGTGCATTTGGGGGAAAGTATCAGGATCGTTCAGGGAAGGTTCCTTTTTAGCACAAGCATATGCTTTAGGACCTGAAAGATGGTGAGCTAGTGGAAACGGTCTGTAGCAGTCACTGCTGCCACAGGCATTACTTCTCAGAAGCAAATTTTAACAACTTATCTTTTGGATAACAATTATCAATTTTGACTAAAAGGCTTGCCATGCAATAGGTCAGCCATCAATACTCTGTAATGACCAAATTGTTTGCTGTTTGCTGTTTGGAACAAGGAACAAATGTTTTATCAGGCTCTTAAGACATTCCTTTCAAAATACTTTTATGATTTTATTTTATAACACTTTATTGACACACCAATAGCTTTATTGGAGGATGTTAAAACTTTACTTGGAGAGGAAAAAGGTGATTTTACATTAATGTTCCCTTTGCCAAGGAATGGCAGTGAACACATAACATAAACTGCTGACATATGATTACAGTAGGTTCCTCCAAGTTATATGTCTCTCACCTTAATTTGCATCCACCTTGAGAACAGAGGTTTAAGTCCTCCTGGGGCAAGCTTAAGATGAGATTAATATAAGATAAAGCCAATTAATATATCCTAACTACCTTTGAAAATAATTTAGAATAAGCAAATTACCTTTTTTTTGTGTGTGTGAGACAGGGTTTCTCTGTGTAGTCTTGGCTGTCCTGGAACTCACTCTGTAGACCAGGCTGGCCTCAAACTCAGAAATCTGCCTGCCTCTGCCTCCCAAGTGCTGGGATTAAAGGCGTGCACCACCACTGCCGGCGTAAATGACCTTTTATTTGAATTTTTAGCACCAATTTGCTTAGGATAGAATTGATATATTACCTTTGAATCTTTTTGGAGCAACAAGTACTTAAAATATTTTTAAAGTCCATTGTTAAGAGCAAAGGCCTGTAATAAAATTCTATGAATAATACATTCTGAAAGAATCAAAATCCTAGCTACTTGTATTGAAGCAGAGACAAAATTTTTTTCTCACATAAGATAAGGCTATCAGCCATTTCTTGAGGAAAAACCTTCTAATGAAATTGCTCTGTTGGTTCTTTTAGCTCATTAGAAGCAAATGCTTTTACAATTATCAGGATCCACAAAAGCAAAAAGCAACCGTTTAAATCCATAATAATAATTTGGATGGAGTAGGCAGACCAGATTTTCATGCCTTGATAAGTTCTACATAGCCTTATCAGCCTTTCATAGATTTTATGTTTGAACTGTATTTTGAACTATACCTGGATAAATCTGTTAAGAAGATCGTTTTTGACAGAAACTCCCTAGGTGGGGTTTGCAGGACAAAAGCAGTACCTCGCAAGCCTCCTTGGAGGCAGCTCTGAGCTTTGCATTAACTTAAATGTAAATGTAAATATCTTCTAATCTGAGCCTATTGTCCAAGACCAGACCCAAACCACCTGTCCTTCCTGGCAGTAGCCTGCAACCAGACTCTGTTGTATGAGGGTTGAATAACAAAAGGAACCTGTAATTTCAGGGTTTCTGGAGAAATTCTACTAGCTGTTTTATAGTAGTCTATCTATAAACTTTTGAAAAAGTTTAAAAGAAGACTGTTTGATATCAAATAAATTAACACTGAGATCTCCTTTACAATCTTGGGGGGTTAAATTATGCTTCTACCACTGTAGCCAATAAACTTGTGAAAAGGCCCATTCTGGCCACAGCTGTCTTTAACCTTTATTCCTCTTGAAATCATCTTAATTACAAAATATGGAAATATGTTAAGAATCGTGAGTCTTCAAACAGACTGAAGACTGCAGTCAATGGTACACTGGAAGTTTTTAACCATAATTCTTAGCTTTCTCTTGTAATATTAGAGCATAACTATGACTTTGGAGAGCAAAACCCAATTTTACACAATCTATTTTCTTTAAAATCAATGGCAAATGCATTACTTTCACACTATAAAATTTGTCTGCCAGTTTTTACATTTGAATGCATGACACAGCAACTTATTAAAAAGACACTGTTTTGCCAGGCGGTGGTGGCGCATGCCTTTAATCCCAGCACTTGGGAGGCAGAGGCAGGCAGATTTCTGAGTTCGAGGCCAGCCTGGTCTACAGAGTGAGTTCCAGGACAGCCAGGGCTACACAGAGAAACCCTGTCTCAAAAAAAAAAAAAAAAAAAAAAAAAAAAAAAAAAAAGAATATCTCCAGTAGGGTTCATCTCCATATTTCCACCTGGCCCTAGGAGAGTTTTAAAATCCACTTTCCTTCTCTCTCTCTCTCTCTCTCTCTCTCTCTCTCTCTCTCTCTCTCTCTCTCATGTTTCTAAAATCTGTGGGTTTTTTTGTTTGTTTGTTTTTTACTCATTTTATTTTGTTTTATTCTATTTTATTTTATGCTCTATACCTCTTGCCTGATGGAGTTCTAGACTGCAGACGATTTGCCTAACAGAATTTCCCATTCTAATTCGTTGTCACACCCTAGTTGATCTCAGCGTCAGGCCTATGCTGATCCAGTCTAGCCCATATCCCTTTTGCACCACTGCAACGAAAGTCTTCAAAAAACGACATGCTAAAATTAATACTCTCGGTTGTTTACCGTACCGGATACATAACTTTTTTTCCATTTCAGTGGAGCCCCACGCAAGAGAGCAGCTCTCAGTTGGTCTCTCCGTTGTTTCCAGGCCTCACTTTGGGCGCCAATCTGTGGCCGCCCGCGGCTACATCCGAACGGGTTACTAGGTTCGCTGGAAGGAAAGCTGGGAATAGAAATGAAGTGGCAAGAGAAACGTGGAGCCAAGACAAATTTCCTGTTCAATGCTCATAGTTTATTGGGGGTCTCCAAATATATAGGCGGGGTGAGGGGGGACACTTCTCCAAAGGCTGGAAACAGGTCTGCAGAACTGGTGTGTTTGCTCTGCAGGAGGCTGACGTCAGGTGCCGGCTAGTGTCTCTCAGGAAGCTTCAGGTCCTTGTAGAACAATGGGGTAGATCTACATCCTAGGTGGAAAGTAGTGCCTTGTAGAGTTATGAAATTCTAGCTCAAAAGCAAGGGGGAGGGCACAGTTTCCCTGTATAGTCCTGGATGTCTTAGACCTCACTCTGTAGACAAGGCTGGCTTTGAACTCACAGAGATCCAACTGCCTCTGCCTCCTGTGCACTGGGATTAAAGGTCTGTGTCACCACCACCCAGCCGAACCAACAAATTATTACTGTTTAGTGCATTTATGTTTCACACATGTTAGAGAACAACTACTGGGAATTAGTTTTCTCTTTTTATCATGTGGGGCCCACGTGGCAAACTTGAGGTGGTCAAGTCTGGCAGCAGGTCCCTTTACCAGCCAAGGCATCTCACCAACCATTTGAGAAAATATTTTAAATAAATATTCCGGGTCTGGAACAAAGGATGTGCTTTTGCTCTCAGAGTCTACTTTTAACAAACTGAAATAGCACAGGAGAGTTTACCAATATCTTACACAGTTGCTCATAAGTCAACCCCCACTGGGTTGGCCTGGGCCAATCCCTGGATCCACGAATGGGATCCCTTAGCCTGGATACTTGTCATGGAGTTGTGTTTGGGGGATAGAAGCCAACAGGGTCAACATGTTAAGATGTTGTCTTAGGTCATTGAAAACCCATAGTGAAGGTAGCAAGTGTCAGCCACTCCAGGATGTCCAGGCACAAGGCTCAGCAGTTAAGAGCACTCCTGCAGTACATACTGGCCCCAGATGAGTTCTCAGCCTCTGAGCCAGGTAGCTCAAATCTACCTTGACTCCAGCTCTAGGGGATCTGATGCCTCTGACCCCCATAGTCATCTACACCTGCACATATACATAAAAGTAAAACATCCACCCCTGCACACATAGAAATAAAACAAATCACTGAACACAGATGAGATGTGCTAGGAACTGAGGACTAGCTTGGTTGCAAGGATGCTTGTCTGGCATGTGTGAAGGCCTGGTATACCTGGTACCATCCCCACACACCACATAAACCAGGTGTGGGAGAACACACCTGTAATCCCTGCACTAGTGGTGTGGAGACAGCTCTAGTGAGGCAGAGGCAGGAAGAACAGAGATTTCAGGTCATCTGCTTTGTAAAATGTTTGAAGTCAGCCTGGGACATGTCAGACTCCCAACATAAGAAAGGACACTATCCACCAAAGACATTTTATTACATCATTGCCTTCCACAATGAGTAATCCAGAACGAATAAAAATATCTTTCAAGGGGACTGGACATAAGACAGACACAAGGGCACAATTAACATTTAAAAAGACACATGATGGATGCATTATCCTCTGTGTGTGTGTGTGTGTGTGTGTGTGTGTGTGTGTGTGTGCACATGTGTGTGTTGGTGGCCACTGTTAAGCCTCCATCATGTGGCAGGCTGAGGCCCAGTGAAGCATCACTGAACAGACACCTGGCCCCTCTGACAGAGTTCCAACAGAAGGCCTGTGGTGTCACAGGGGCTTCCCACTGACTGCTGCTTTTTATGGCTTTCCCAGGATCTATGTCTTAGGGGTGGCAGCACCTGAGAGTACCCATTAGCTGCCTGAGGAGGGACCTCATCAAGGGAGAAGATGCCACCTGCTACCTTCTCCCTCTCTCAGCCTCCCTCTCTCTACTTCCTACGCTCATGGTGTTCCTCCCTGCTTTTCCTACCAACTAACATCTGAAAGACTTGAGTGTTCCCACAGAGGACAGAGCTAGTCCAAGCCTTCTTATTCTCATCTGAAGGGACCTGGGTCCCTGTAGTCCTCCTGAGAAAGCGGGACATGCTTCTGTCTCTTGCCTGTGTTCTTGGGGTGAGGCCTATCACAAGCAGCTGGCTGTTCAAGGGTGGCCAGAGTCCATAGCTCAGGGGTGGCACTGCTCAGGGATGAGCTATGAGGGTGCTCCCTCTAGATTGGAAAAGCTAACGGTTGGCCTGCCAGGAAAGAGAAGCCCCATGCCAGTCCCCACCACTGTAGCATTCTGTACTAACTGGAGAAAATCAACTCTTACAAAGGTTTATAGTATCTATGTGCATTTAATTTGATAGGTGTGTCTTCAGCAAGCTGTGTTCTTCATGCAGGTCCACACCCAGGGGGGTTGGCAACCAGTGCAGAGGATTGCTGGAGGTCAAACTTTGTCTCTGCCTGTTTCTCCTTGTCTTTAAGATCGCAGCTTGTGTGGGCTGGGCTAAGGAGGGTTCCAAATTCCTGTCATTCTATACAGGAGCAGAGAAAGGGAGAGGGAGAGGGAGGGGGAGGGAGAGGGGAAGGGGAGGGGGAGGGAGATGGGGAGGGAGAGGGAGAGGGAGAGGGAGAGGGAGAGATCAGGTTTAGAAAAGATTTCCAGCCGGGCGTTGGTGGCGCATTCCTTTAATCCCAGCACTTGGGAGGCAGAGGCAGGCGGATTTCTGAGTTCGAGGCTAGCCTGGTCTACAGAGTGAGTTTCAGGACAGCCGGAGCTACATAGAGAAACCCTGTCTCGAAAAACCAAAAGAAAAAAAAAGAAAAAAGAAAAAAAAAAAAAAAGAAAAGATTTCCAGACAGCATCAGGAGAAATCCGAGATTCGTTAACTATTTTTAACACTTTTTATCTTCTCCAGCTTTCACCCTATTTTCCCTTGTGTCTTTGGGGTGTCTGTCTGTCTATCTGTCTGTCTGTCTGGTTGGTTTGAGATAGCATCTTTATAGCCTAACCTGAATGAGGATGGCCCCCACAGACTTACATGTTTGAATAATTGGTCCCCATTGGTGGAACTGTTTGAGAAGGATTAGGGGTGTGGCCCTGATGGAGGAGGCAGCTTTGGGGTCCACACCGCTCCCAGTTAGCCCTCTCTGCCTCTGACTTTCAGATAAGCATCTAAGCTCTCAGCCTCTGCTCCAGTACCATGCTTGCCAGAGTGCTGCCACGTTCCCCACCATGATCACCGTGCTCTCACCCCCTGAAACGGTAAGCCTCACTGAACTCTTTCTTCCACATGTAGTAGTCTCGGTCATGGAGGAAGTTACTAAGACACCTGGCTGCAGATGTGTGGTCCTCATGCTTCAGCCTCCCCAGATGCTGTCTGGGTTTTGCTACTGTTGGTATTTCCAGTCACATGTGTTTTGTTTTGTGTTTATGTGCCAGGGTCTCAATATGTAGCTTCAGGTAGGCTAGCCTGGAAGTCACATGTAGCCCAGGCTAGCCTGAAACTTACATAGAGACCTACCTGTCTCCATTTCCTGAGTGCTAGTATTAAAGGTATATGCCTGTTTTTTGTTTTGTTTTGTCTTTATTTTTTCAATATTTAAATTTTTTAAGCCACATCTCAAAACCCCCTTTCTTTCTCTTTTATATTTGATTCATTCATTGGTGTGTGTGTTTGTTTGCGTGTGTGTGTGTGTGTGTGTGTGTGTGTGTGTGTGTGTGTACATGTGTCTGTGGAGTCCTGGGGATCTGGACTCAGGTCCCCGTGCTTACTCAACAGGTACTTTACTGACTGAGCCATCCTCTCAGTTTCCTTTCATTTTTCTTCTTTTGAACAAATTGTCTCTGTAGTCTTTTCCCTCCCCACCTCTTCCCTGGCTCCTTTCTCCTCTTCCTTTTCTGGACCTCAGCCCTTTGTCAGTCCTTCCCTAGAGCCACTTCTCACTAGCCCCAAATCCTCCCCAGGGAAACAAAATGTTTCCAGTCACACTTGATTTTCTCTTTTGAAAGATTGAAGTAGACTGCTTTGTAGGACTGGCCTAAGCACCATCTATCTATCTACATAACTATACACACACATATATTATGTACATATACATATATATTTATTGAATGTGTATGGGTGTTTTGCCTGCATGTATGTCTGTGTACTACTATGGGTGCGCCTGTTGCCTGTGAAGGCCAGAAAAAGGCATCAGATCCCATGGACCTGCAGTTATAGATGGTTGTGAGCTGCCATGTGGGTTCTGGGGATCAAAGCCAGGTCCTCTGGAAGAGTAGCTGGTACTTTGAACTGCTGAGCAGTCTTTCCAGCCCTGGCCCTGGATTTAGAAATAAATTCTTACCTTGTGATGTCGGGGGAAGAAGAGAGCTGCTTTTGTGCTTTTGTGAATCTGACCAACATGTTCCCATGGCCTGCCCTGCCCTCACTGTCATTTCCATGCCTGACTAGGACCCCAGTCCTTTACAACCTGGTGCTGCTGTCCCAAGCACTTAGGTCATAGTCACAGAAGTGGATATTTAGTTTAATTTTATTTTTGTTTTATTTTTGGTATTATAAACTGTGGGACCTCACAATGTTCCTGCACCTCTCTTTAATTACTCATAATATGCTACTGTGCCTCTCTAATTGCTATTTTATTAACATAAAGTGCTGAACTTCACCATGTATTTTGTTCTTAATTGTTCTCCTCATCTATTATCTCTCCCCACCATCAAATCACTTTCTTTTCTTTTCTTTTGGGGCACCGTCTCACTGGGTTCTCCAGGCTGGCTGTGATTCCTTTTGTAGCTCAGGTGGGCCCTGAACTTGCTACCTTCTTGTATCTTGAGTACTATCATGATCGGCCCTGGTTAGAAGTGGATAATTATTTGTGTATTTGTTACAGTTATATACCTGGGAGTGAGAATACACAAGCCACACTGCATGTGGAGGCCCGGGAACAGTCTGTGGGAGCCAGTTCTCTGCCTCCTGCATGTGGGTCCTGCACCTGAGCTCAGCATGTCAGTCTCAGAGGCAAGTCCCTTTCCCAGCTGAGCGACCTCACTAGCCAGGAAGGGGGTAAGTTAGAGGCACTCAAGGACGCTGAGACGGAGCTACTCAGTTTATTTTATTTGTTTGTTTGTTTGTTTATTGGTTTTTTTTGAGACAGAGTCTCTGTGTAGCCCTGGCTGTCCTGGAACTCACTCTGTAGACCAGGCTGGCCTCGAACTCAGAAATCCACCTGCCTCTGCCTCCCAAGTGCTGGGATTAAAGGCATGCGCCACCACCGCCCGGTGCTACTCAGTTTATAAAAGAGGAATTGGAAGCCCTGAGAGGCTCAGAGACAGGGCTGATGTCATGTAGATGGCCATTAGTGCTAGTGGCCGGTGCTGTGGCTGGGACCTCCTTGTTTGCTATTTTTTTTAAATATTGTTTTTTTTTTTTTATGTGTATGAGTGTTTTGCTTGTGTTTATACATGCATACCATGTGCTTGCCTGGAACCTATAGAGTTCAAAGAGGTCGCTGGATGCACTGGAACTAGAGCTGGGGATGGTTGTGTATCATGGTGTGAGTGCTGGGAGCCAGGCAGGCCTCATGTGCTCTGTGAGAGCAACATGCGCTGAGCTCCTCTCCTGTGCCTTGTGCCTCTGCTCTCCTCTGCCTGTGCATTCCCTCTCCCAAGCCGGAGGCTGCACTCACCTAGTAGTGCCAGGCATGCTTTGCTGGGTTAGGGGTCTGATTCTGTACTCGTGTTCTGACTTTGGGGAAGATGCTGTTGTCTGCTCCATAGTTGGAGAAGCTGGTTTGCCTCATTTGGAAGTTATGAAGGTCATCCTCATTCAGCTTCTGCTCTTCTACTTTCTTCTTTTTGTTCTTTGACCTATAATCAGTAAATTTAATTAGGACACAGGGAGGACAACATAGTTTCTTTTCTTCTTTCTCTCTCTCTCTTTTTTTTTTCTTTTTTGGTTTTTCGAGATGGGGTTTCTCTGTGTAGCCCTGGCTCTCCGGGAACTCTGTAAACCAGGCTGGCCCCAAACTCAGAAATCCCCCTGTCCCTGCCTCCCAAGTGCTGGAATTAAAGGCGTGGCTGTCACTGCCCGAGCAACAAAGTGTCTTTTCTTTACTTTTTTTCCCCTCTAGCAACAAAGTTTCTTCTCACTATATAGACCAGGCTGGCCTTGAACTCACAAATACCAGCTGGTACCTGCCTCCCAAGTGCTGTGATCAAAGGTGTGCGCCACCCTGATCCAGGCCCACATTAGCTATTAAGTGTGCTTCTCAGCTAATTATAGAACTAAGAGATGTGAAAGAAACCACAACACAAGCCTCATAAATGTTTAAGAAACATTTCAGAGAGTGACACAAGCTTAGCATACCAAGGTCTTAGAAAGGAAACAACCAGGGCTGGAGAGATAGCTCAGCAGTTAAGAACACTGACTGCCCTTCCTAAGGTCCTGAGTTCAAAACCCAAGAACTACATGGTGCCTCACAAACATCTGTAATGGAGATCCGATGATCTCGTCTGATGCCTCGTCTGGTGTGTCTGAAGACAGAGACAGTGTACTCACATACATGAAAAAAATAAATAAATCTTGAAAGAAAGAAAGAGAACAAGCAGCCAAGGTCAAGGTCATGGCTCTGCTGCACTGCACAGAAGTGTGAGGACCAGGGTGGGATGAGCCCACGCAGGTAGCACGGAGGCCAGTCTGCTATTCTAGCACTTGGAAGGACAGGAACCCCCATAGGAACCCTGGAACCCTGGAGTAAGCTGGTAGCCAGTGTAGCCGGATCTGAGTCCCAGTGCAACTGAGAGATCCTGCCTCCACTAATACAGGAGGCTACAACAGAGGAGGCCTTCATACATCAACCCTGGGCCTCCATATTTCATTCACATGCATAGCACCTGCACACACATACACAATCAGGAGGAAAGGAGGAAAGGAGACAGGGCTTGGCAAGAAGAGCGGACCGACTGGAGACACTTCAAGTGTTTCTGGTATAGGAATTCTAAGCCAAACGTAAGCCTTCATCCCCACAGAGGCATCTCTGATTATAAATCAACTCTGATTCTCTGTAGTCTTCCTGCCCATGGGCCATAGTTCAAATCTCCGGATCAAGAGGGTAGAGATAACTCTATCTATGACGCAGGCCACTGCCAGCACCCCAGTGCTTCAGTCACATGGGGACTGTCATTTGGTGTGTTTATATAGTCAGCTCAGCTTACTCTGGGGATCCTGCCTTTGACATTCTTGTCAGGAGCAGCAAAGTTTCTCTTCATCCCTGTGAACTGATCAAGGAGGCAACTTTTCATGCTGTACTCCCAAGAGCCCTGGCTCTGTGGCTTGGGCTAATATCCTGGCTCTGCTAGGATGGAGGAGCCTTGCTATGAAGCTGCCACAAGGCCACACAATTCTTTAGTAGCTCTGGTCCCTGGAGGGCCAGGATAGTCAGCTAGCTACCCTAAGAGGAAATAGGCTTGCTCCCAAACCAGGGGTGTCCTGCCTCGCTTCCTACCAGTGAGAAAGCTAGATATTGTGGGGATGCCCATGTGGCTGCTTCAAACAATCATATTGCACACCATAAATGCACACAATTAAAAAAAAATAAGAAGCCGGGCGTGGTGGCGCATGCCTGTAATCCCAGCACTTGGGAGGCAGAGGCAGGCGGATTTCTGAGTTCAAGGCCAGCCTGGTCTACAGAGTGAGTTCCAGAACAGCCAGGACTACACAGAGAAACCCTGTCTCAAAAAAACCAAATAAATAAATAAATAAATAAATAAATAAATAAGAATTGCCAGTGGCTAGGCAATGGTGGTGCATACCTTTAATCCTAGGACTCGGGCGGTAGATCTCTGTGAGTTTGAGGCCAGCTTGGTCTACAAAGTGAGTTCTAGGACAACAAGGGCTACACGCAGAGCCCTTGTTGTATCAAAAAACAAAAACAAAACAAAATAAAGAACAGAATATCTGTCCATTCTACAGTGACAGTGGGAAAAGGAGTAAGCTAAATGTTGGGTGCAAGCAGATGCTCCTCCCACAGGGAACCCCACTGTCCCTTGTAGATGGAAAAGAGGCGCAGACCTCTCTGAGCAGCTACTGGAAGAGCTGCAGCACTGCTAAATATTACTGAATGACTAACGGGACCTCATTTCCCGTCCCTTAAGAGACTGACAGCATCAAGCTGAGAAAGAGTCGCAAAGAAATGAGCTTCCTGCTTAAACCCTGTTGAGAGTCCCAGGCAGGGGGTTGGTTTGAGGGAAGTTATTTGAAAACATCAACGGAATTAAATACTTGTTGGTTTAAGACTGTCTCACAGAGCTGAGGCTGGCCTGAACATCTCTGTAACCAAGGATGACCTGGAACTTCTGAGCCTCCTGCCTTTACTCCCTGAGCTGGGAAGACACCCAGTTTATGCTGTGCAGGAGAGCAAATGTAGGTCTCCACACGTTATTTAAACACACCACCAACTAAGCTCCAACCCCAGGCCTTGCTCTTGTATTTGTAAGGCAGGCTCTCATGTAGTCAAGGCTGGCCTCAAACTTTCTATGTAGTTTAGGATAGCCCTAAACTCTTAACCCTCCTGCTTCCACCTTCCAAGTACTGAGTTTACAGGTGTGTATAGCTGTGCATACCTTGAGTTAAATAGTGCTAACAGGAAGCTGCCTTTCTGTTGTTTGAGACAGGACAGGATAGCCCTGGCTGTCCTGGAACTCACTCTGGAGACCAGGCTGGTCTTGAACTCACAGAGATCTACCTGCCTCTGTCTCCCAAGTGCTGGGATCAAAGGTGTGCACCATCACACCTGGCCCTAGGGGAGAGTTGTTAATGCTATAGAAAACTGATTACTGGGTCTGACTGATGTGAAGCAATATGAACAAAACATTTTTAACCATAAAGGACATTTAATCAAGTATATAATATCACTTTTTTTTTTTTTTTGATTTGGTTTTTTCGAGTCAGGGTTTCTCTATATAGCCCTGGCTGTCCTGGAACTCACTCTGTAGAACAGGCTGGCCTCGAACTCAGAAATCCACCTGTCTCTGCCTCCCAGAGTGCTGGGATTACAGGCATGCACCACCACTGCCCGGCATAATATCACTTTTAAAAACAGAATTAAGTAAAGGCCATTGAACAGTGATATTCAAGGGGCAAGAACATACACTGCTCTTGGAGAGGACCTGAGTTCAGCGTACAGCACCCAGGCTGGGTAGCTTACAGCTGCCTGTAACTCTAGCTGATACTCTTTTCTGGATTCCTTGGACACCTTCTCATAATCTTTTCTTTTTAACTTTATTTATTTAATGTCTGAGTGCTCTGTTGCCTATACATCCACCTGCCTGAAGAGGGCATCAGTTCCTCTATTGATGGTTGTGAGCCACCATGGGGTTGCTGGGAATTGAACTCAGGACCTCTGGAAGAGCAGCTGGTACTCTGATCAGTTGGTGCTCTTAACCTCTGAGCCATCTCAGCAGACCTTGGACACCTTCACTGACATACACTTATTTTATATAATATTTATAAATTATATTATATGTAAAATATATAACACAGTATTGTATATATTATTTGTATTTATATCAATTCTTAATTTTATGTTATATAAATATGTTATATTTAAAGATATTATATATAAATATAAACAAAACTTAAATTATTTCCTTTCTTTTGTTAAAAGATTTATTCATTTATTTTATGTATATGAGTACACTGTAGCTGTACAGATGATTGTGAACCACCATATGGTTGCTGGGAATTGAACTTAGGACCTTTGGAAGAGCAGTCAGTGCTCTTACCCTGTGAGCCATCTCACCAGCCCCCAATTTTCTTTCTTTTTAAAGGATTTATTTTTATTATTTTTCTAGGTATGTTATATATAATATATAAATAATAACTATTATGTTAAAATATAAATAATGCCTACATCAGTATACTATACATAATATGTTATAATTAATATATTATAGACATTGTTTTTATATATTAATATATATTATATTACAAATAAATCATATATTATAATATTTATATAATATTATACAATATATACTAATATGTTTGTTATATAAATAGTAACTATAATATGATATATAATATAAATATAATAAGTTATAACTTATATAATAACTCTATGGTTTCCTCTTTTTCATCCATGAGTGTCTAGGAGCATCAGGAGAGCAGCATATTAGCGGATCTACCCACCCCCGTACCTCACGGTGACAATAAAAGCAATCAGTAAGATGAGGATGAGGGCTCCAGCCACAATGCCCACAATGGTGAGGATCAGCTGAAATTCTGAAAGGGAAGATGGAAGAGAGCCCTGGTTAGTCTTAACTGTCAATGCGGCACAACTTGGAAGAGAGTCTTAATGAGGCATTATCTAAATTTGGTGAGCTGATGGCATATGTCTGGGTCAGGAGTTGTCTTGACTATTAATTGACACAGGAAGACCAGCCCATTGTGGGGGGGGACCATTCCCTAGGCAGGGGGTCCTGAACAGTGAGAGAGAAGAGAGCGAGCTGGGAGCAAGCGTGCAGGAAGCAAGGATTCCGTGTTCATTCTCTTTTGCTCTTGACTACAGATGCAATGTTTGAGTGCGTGTCTTGATTTCCTCAAAATAATAAGACTTTAATAATAAGACTGTTTGGAATTATGAACCAAACACCCCCCTTTTCCCTCTCTTTCCCACAGGTTTCTCTCTGTAGCTTTTAGCTGTTCTAGAGCTCACTCTGTAGACCAGGCTAACCTTGACCCCACAGAGATGCACCTTCCTCTGTCTCCCATGTGCTGGGATTAAGGCATGTGCTACCACTGCCTGGGCACCTTCTCTCTTATATTGCTTCTGGCCAGAGTATTTGTTTCAGCAACAGAAATGACACTAGAACAAACGGCCTTCAGCGAGTGGGTCCTGCTGTCTACCGCAGAGGCTGTGGTCCCAGTGGCTCCCACTGTGAGCTCCGTCAGGGTCTGTCTCCCAGCCTCACAGAGGCAGGCAGGGCAGGGGCTCACCTCTGCCGCCACCCCTCCTTGTCCTCATGTCCTAGCCATGTCTGCAGCACACAGTCACCACAAGAGCCTTCCCAGCTATAAAATCACAGACACAAAAGAGGCTGATGGTGGCAAAGGCTTCCTGGGCTTTGTGGGATGGAATCTCAGCTGAGATCTCTCATCTCTCTTCATCTCTCCTACCACTACCTGCCCTCCAAAGCTTTTCATAAGCTAGGGGGTCACCAGTAGAGGGAGCAGGTAATGGCTTATGAGGGAGGAGTCTGTTAATGTCTACACTCTTTATCTGTCCCAGATGAGGACTACAGAGCTTTGATTTATTTATTTTTATTTATTTCTTTTGTTTTGTTTTTTGAGACAGGGTTTTTCTGTGTAGCCTTGACTATCCTGGAACTCACTCTGTAGACCAGGTTGACCTCGAACTCAGGACCTTTTTATTATATAGCCCAGGATGGTTCTAAACTCACAGCAGTCCTCCTGTCTCAGCGATCCTAGTACTAAGATTACAGACATCCACCACTATGCCTGGGTACTATGGACTCTTGAAATATGACCATAAGATGGTCCATAAATGTAACACACAAAGCAGTTCCAAATAGTCTGAAAAGCATTGGAAAACTCCCTAATGCCAGTGATGGTGGCACATGCCTTTAATCCGGTACCCCAGAGGCAGAGGCAGGTGAATCTCTGAGTTCGAGGCCAGTCTGGTGTATAGAGTGAATTTAGGCCACCCAGGTTACATAGTAAGACCCTGTCTCCAAAATGAATGAATGAAATTTGATAAGACCTACTTAAGAATTTAAATGCCTGATTTCTAAACTGTTCACCAATGCCCATCGTTTTTGAACTCACCATCTATAATATAGAATTTGATATATGACTGAGGATGCCTTTCTCTGGTCCTAAGTGGGTTCAGAGCCACCAGCTCACCCCTGGGTCTGAGTTCTGTTATTTCTAACACAGGAAATGTGGAGTGCAGGGCCCAGAAGACAAGCTTGGAGCTGAGTTTTTCTCTCAGTGAATTCAGGAAGCCTTTGGTGGAGTGGTCAGGACTCTGGATGTGGCCTGCATGTGTTTCTAGGGTGTTTAGGAGTTCAGGGTGTCTATACTCACGGTCTTTGCACTCCACACCGCTGTAGCCAAATGGACACCTGGAACACAATCACAGAGGGGAGCCTCGTTAGAGTCTCTTTAGTCCTCACCCCAATTTCCATGTCTGCTGTCCTGTCTGCCTTTCATTCTGTCCTTCCTGGCTTTCTGTCATCTTCTTTATGTTACCATTTTGTCAAGAGAACACCTTCCCTGGGGTTCTGGAAGGGTGAGGTGTGGCTGTATTTGCTGAAGACTGAACACAATGGCCTCTGAACTCGAGGAAGGCTTGGCCGCCCATGCAAAGCTGAATGAAAACACTCGGAGTAGACGGACCCTCTCGAGGGCCTGTGCCATCCATTCAGGCTGGTTTCTGCATTTTCTAATTGGCACCTAACATGTTTCTCACTGTTCTACCTACTGGTGTTTCTAGGAATATGGAATGCTCAAAAACTCTTGGATGGGTATTGATGAGATGGTTCAGTGGTTAAGGACACTGGCTGCTCTTCCAGAGGTTCTGAGTTCAATTCTCAGCAACCACATGGTGGTTTATAACCATCTGTAATGGGATCTGATGCCCTCTGATGGCATGCATGTGTACATGCAGATACAGCACATATACACATAAAGTGATTAAATATGTCTTAAAAAAAAAAAACCCAAACCAACCTTCCTGGATGGTAATGACACACCAGTGCTCTGTACCTGCCAGCCCATGCCAGCTTGCCATCTTCCTGACACTGAACCTGCATATGTGCTACAAGCTCTGACCTAGCTAAGTTGTGACAAGATAAAGATGAAGTGATTACTTACTCTTCACAATTTCCGTTCTTGCTTGCCCTCTTGTAGCCCGGCATGCACACACACTCCATTGGTCCATTATTTGTCTTTATGCATTGCTTCTTGTCCTCTGCATTGCAGGGCTCAGAGCATGTTATAGCTTTAAGACAGTGATTTCTACGTCATTTCCAGAAACAATATCAGAAGGAGGAGGAGGGAGAAAAATGAGGAGGAGGAGAAGGAGAAGGAGCAGGAGAAGAAATGTGTTTGCATATTGTGGGTGTTGTGTTTATGTGTGTTGTGTGTGTGGTATGTTTATTATGTGTGTGTTCTGTGTGTGTTTTGTGGTGTGTATGTGTGTATGATAGAGAGCCATAGGACACATAGGAATTGTGTGAAATTCACAAGACAAATTACTTTATGGGCAGAGTCAGTTCTCTCAGATAAACTGAGTAAACCCAGGTCACCGGGCTTTCTCAGCAAGTGTCTTTGCTGGTTGAGCCATCTCACCCAGAGGCGATCTCTTCAACCCCAAGATGACATGTAACAGATTACAAATTTGAGGGGTTTTTTTCCTAAGTAATATAAGTATGTACCACAGGCACCATGCCGACTCTTACCCAGCTTCTAGGCTAAAGTCAAAATACACATGGGAACTCAAAGCAGCCGTGCCTGTCTTTTGAAAAAACTAGAGGATGGAGTGAGAGTGGGAAGGAAGTTTGGCAGCAGCTGTTACACTCACCAACACAGAAAGGAACCTGTGGGTTCAGCCTCTCCAGCCCCGGTTTGCATGTGCATTGTAAACCATCCTCACAAAAGCTGCCATTGCCTACACAACCATAATATTCACACAAATTCAGACCTGTGAGAGGCATAAAAACACAGAACACCAAATTAAAAAAGTACATTGAATAAGCCCATATAGATAACTAGTGACAACATTTCACCCTCACTCCCTATGTAATCATTCAGTTCATTGAGTTTTCTGGTTCTACGTGTCCTCCACCTATAAAATGGCAAACATAAGTTCCCATGTTTGCAGTGAGAATAGAAAGAGCTAATGTAAATGACGGCGCCCACACGGGGACCTCAATAACCCTTCATTATTTTGTTCATTTGGAGATACAGTGATATTTAAAATTTAGGATGCCGGGCAGTGGTGGCACGCGCCTTTAGTCCCAGCACTTGGGAGGCAGAGGCAGGTGGATTTCTGAGTTCGAGGCCAGCCTGGTCTACAGAGTGAGTTCCAGGACAGCCGGAGCTACACAGAGAAACCCTGTCTGGAAAAACCAAAACCAAAACAAACAAACAAACAAAAAACAAATAAAATTTAGATAATGATACTAAACTTTTTTAGTTTTTTGCTTGTCTTGGTTTTAGTTTTTCAAGGCAGGGTTTCTCTGTGTAGCTCTGGCTGTCCTGGAACTTGATCTGTAGACCAGGCTGGTCTTGAACTCAGAGATCCATTTGCCTCTTCCTCCTGAGTGCTGGAATTAAAGGCAAGTGGCACTGTACTCAACTTTTGACACTGTGGGGGTTTTTTTGTTTTGTTTTGTTTTTTGTTTTTGTTTTTGTTTTTGTTTTTGTTTTTGTTTTTTTTCCGAGACAGGGTTTCTCTGTGTAGTTCTGGCTGTCCTGGAACTCACTCTGTAGACCAGGCTGGCCTCGAACTCAGAAATCTGCCTGCCTCTGCCTCCCAAGTGCTGGGATTAAAGGCGTGTGCCACCACCGCCCGGCTTGTGTTATTTTTTTTAAAAAAATTACAGTGTTGTGTGTGTGTGTGTGTGTGTGTGTGTGTGTGTGAGAGAGAGAGAGAGAGAGAGAGAGAGAGAGAGAGAGAGAGAGAACACAGAGAGAGAGTTATGCCACCACAGTGGCCAGAAGAGGGCATCAGATTCTCTGGAGCTGCAGTTGAAGGCATTTATTAGGCACCTGAGACTCAGGCTCCAGGTCAGTTTTCACAATTACATACGTGTTCTTAGCCACCGACCGTCTCTGCAGCCCCTGGCTTTCATTCCTAGGCTAGAGAAGCCTCTGGAAGAGGCTAAGCAGGAGCTTACCATGAGAGCACAGCCTTCGAAGAACGCTAGTCTGGGTGTGAGTGCTGGTGATAAGACGGTGTGAGTCTGAAGTGGACTGGGGCAGAGGATTGAAGGAGTTAGAGAAGTGGTATTCCTCTCTAATAAAGAGCCCAAGCCATGGCTACCCCACTGAGGCTTGAAAATACTTCTTAGTCAGGGTTTCTATTGCTGTGAGGAAACACCATGACCAGAGCCAGCTAAGGAGGAAAGGGTTTATTTGGCTTACACATCCATATCACAACTCATCATCAAAAGAATTCAGGACAGAAATGCAAGCAGAGAAGAAAGCTGGCGACAGGAGCTGATGATGCAGAGGTCATGGAGTGTTGCTTACTGGTTTACTCAGCCTGCTTTACCAGCCCAGTGATGACCCCGCCTACTGTGGGCGGGACCATGGGCGGGCCTTCCCCATCAATCACTAATTATGCAAATATCCTGAAGCTTGCCTACAGCCTGATCTTAAGGAGACATTGTCTCAGGTGAGGTTTCCTCCTCTCAGATGACTCTAGCTCAGATCAAGTTGACATAAACTAGCCAGCACAACCTTTAATCCAAAATCTAGAGAAAGAGAATATATTTTGTGGCCAGGGCAGCACCCACTTCATCTGGGTGCTGAGACATTGGCTTCCATCTGGGGCAGTTTGCCTTGGATGTCTCTAGATGTGTGCTCAGGGTACTATGTTAATCTACTTAATCGTACATGACAGGTTTCAGAGTGGAGGGAGGTGTTCAGAGAGGTGGTCTGAAAAGCACGTTTAGAGCTGACACTGACTAGTTTCAGCTCTGAAAATGAGGGATTACACATATAGATCAAGCATATAGAAATGAGAAAAATGCAGTTGTGGGGGTGTCCCCAGCCCCAGAGAGATGGCCAGAAGTCAGGGTAGATGGCTCCTGAGGGGCAATACCTTCAGAGATTGACTTACACACACACACACACACACACACACACACACACACACACACAGGCTGTGTGGGAGGGTGGGGAGGCTTTAAGTCAAATCACTTAGTACTTACTGAAATAGCTTGTCACATTATCACCCTTCTCAATTGCTTTGTGAATCGCCTCAGATACAGTGTATTCGATTTCAGTTGTGTCTTTGCTAAACAAATTGACTACTGATACATAGACCGCTGTTGCAGATCTTGGTGACATTGAAGGGGCTGTGCTGAAAGAGAAATTAGAGATGGCAATGGATAAATCAAACTGAGGAGTCAACAAGGAGCATCTGAACCTCCCTAATGCCCGAGTCCACTGTGTGCGCTCTAGCCCTGACCCACTGTCCTCTCTCCACAGCTGTAGACCACATATGGAGGCCCGGGGGTAACACAGTGTCAAATTTACAGCTTCCTGCCTTCTATTTGATGTGTGCTCAGAGAAAACTATAATCAAAACAATTTTCACAAGATTTATTTATTTATTTTATGTCTGTGAATATGCTGTAGCTGTCTTCAGAGACACCAGAAGAGGGCACCAGATCCCATTACAGATGATTGTGGGCCCATATGTGTTTCCTGGGGATTGAACTCAGGACCTCTGGAAGATCAACCGGTGCTCTTAACTGTGGAGCCATCTCTCCAGCTCCAACACATTCTTTTGGAAGGTTCTTGGAGTTCTCAAGCCAGGTATGGTTTACAACCAAAGGATCCAGCTGAACTGGTCCTCAGGACAACTTGGTCCGTGTGAACAAGATGTGGGGCAGCCATCATGAGCTGTCCTTCCCAGGCCACAGCCTGCTTCCCATGGCTGGAGTCAGTAGGATTTTAGAGGCACCACTGAGTCACAGGGCTCCCTCTGCAGTGCTCTGGCTAGCCACCTCTTCTTTTGTATGAGTGTGTGTGTGTGTGTGTGTGTGTGTGTGTGTATACGTGTGTGTGTGTGTGTGTGTGTGTGTGTGTACATGACAGAGTCCAGAGACTGACATTGAGTGCCAGTTGCTCTCTGCCTTAATATTATTATTTTTACTTGCTTAGTCAATAAGTGTATTGTGTTTATGAGGGAGAAAATCATCACAGAAATCTACTTTAGCTTTTAGTACTCTGTTCCCAAGCTCTGAGGAAGCTTGCTTTATTTTGAGCTGCCCAATCTTTCTTCTGAGCAAGGGACATTTAGGGTCATTACATTTCTCTTTTGGAGGGGGGGGTCACTACATTTTCTTTAAAATGAGTTTTATTTAATTTATTTATTTTTGTGTATGGGTATTTTGCCTAAATGTATGTCTAGGCACCGTTTACATGGCTGGTTCTCACAGAGGCCAGAAGAGGGTGTTGGAGACCCTGGGACTGGGTGCTGGGAATCGAACCTGGGTCCTTTGGAGAAACAGACAGTGCTTTTAACAAACAACCCGCACTTCTCTCTAGTTTCTCTCTTGGGCTCTTTCTCATAGACTAGATTCTCTTACATAGCAGCATGAGCTTTATTTTTTTCTTTTTTCTTTTTCCTTTTTAGTTTTTTCCAGACAGAGTTTCTCTGTATAGTCCTGGCTGTCCTGGAACTCACTCTGTATACCAGGCTGGTCTATAACTCAGAGGATGTCTTTAACTCATAGACATCCACCTGTTTCTGCCTCTCAAGTGCTGGGATCAAAAGTGAGTGTCACCATGCCCGGCAGAGCTTTCTTATTCATATTCTTTCTCATACCTCTAGATTTTATTTATTTATTTATTTATTTATTTATTTATTTATTTGTGTGTGTGTGTGTGTGTGTGTGTGTGTGTGTGCAGGTGTGAGAGTTCATGAGTGCTGCAGCACATACATATGAAGGTCAGAGAACAACTTTCTAGACCTCTGGAGACCGACTCACAACCTGTAACACTCTGTCCCGTGATGTACTTCCTAGGTGCTTCCCTGGATCATGGCCAGGAGTCCCCTGGAACTGTCATTGGTAGATGAGCCTCTATCCATAGCTCCTTTCTGGGCCCAGAACTTTATTACCAATCGCCATTCTGGCCCGTGGCCTCCAATGGCGGGCGAGTGAAGGCCTTAGCTGACCGCCATGGTTTTCCATGGTGTGTTCTTCTCCATGGACTCACACACACACACACACTTGCCTCTGTGTTCCTTGGCCATGCCAAACCTGCTGAGAAGCCTGAGGGCCAGCAGCAGGCGAGTGCTGTGGCCTGGGGCTTCCACACAGTACTCGGGAGCTCACGAGCACAGGCTGCTGTAGACTCCCTTCCAGCCAGCATAAGCGATCTGAAAGGTGACGTTCCTGTCAGCTACAAGAGCCGTCTCCCTGTGTTTGAGTGTGTGGTACGGGCTTCTGTCTTGGAGCACTAAGCATTTTTGAGCAGAGTAGCCAGTTTTGTCCTCTCATTGTCTCCTGAATTCTCCTGTTGTCCTTGATGACATTAGCAAACCCCATCGGGAACACCGTGGCTCTACACAGACATGCAGGCCCACCAGTGAGGGGTAGGGTAGTCTACCAGGGATCCCACTGTCTCCATCCCCCGGGCACCGAGTGCGGCTTTTTACGTGGGCTCTGGGGATCCGAACTCAGTTCCTTGTGCTCCTGGGGCAAACACTTTACCAACTGAGCCTCCTCTCTGGCCCATGGCTATTTCTTCCTGACTCATCACTCAGCACACAATGGCTTGTGACATGGGGAGCCCAGGAAGAGCAGAAGTGAAGAACAACACGCTGCCTCCACAGTACCTCCTGGTCCGAAGCCAACTTACCCCACTTTAAGGATTACAGTCTGTCCATAGTCAGTCTCATTGAATGTTTTTGCAAACTGTGGAGGAAAACAGAAGCAATAACAAGGGGAACAAATTTAATTATATTCTAGGTTTAGACATTTTTTTCTTCTTTTCCTTTTCTCTCCCTTCCTCCAATCCTTCCCTCCCTCCCTCCCCTCCCTGCCTGTTTATGTCAAGATGGGAGGCAGAGAAAGGAGAATTACCCGGAAGTTGGGGGCCCAGCTAGCTTGGAATATACAAAGTGTGGTAGAAACAAGAGACCATGTCCCAGCAAGGTGGAAGGAAAGCCAACTCCTGAACGTTGTCTTTTGACACAAACACTATGGCATGCTCACACCAGTGCATACACACACACACACACACACACACACACACACACACTAAGTAAAATGTATTTAAAAGAACAATAACATTGGCGCTGGAGAGATGGCTCAGAGTTAAGAGCACTGACTGCTCTTCCAGGTCCTGAGTTCCCAGCAACCACATGATGACTCACAACCATCTGTAATGGGATCTGATGCCCTTTTCTGGTTGTCTGAAGATAGAACCAGTGTACTCATATATGTAAAATAAATAAATAATTCTTAGAAAAAAGAGAGAGAAAGAACAATAGCACAAAAAATGTTTTCTAAAACCAAATAAACAAAAATACTCTATGACCGTAAGAATGTTTGACCACCTCCTGGACTCCCCTGATGGAGCTCAGGTGTCTAAACACTGGCTGTCTGAACGCCATGGAGAGTTTCCTAGTGCTTGCTGTCTGCTTTTCTCTCTCTGTCTCTCTCTGTCTTTCTGTCTTTCTCTGGCTCTCTGTCTCTGTCTGTCTGTCTCTGTCTCTGTCTCTGTCCGTCTGTCTGTCTCTCTTTTGCTCTCTTGCTTTTGCTCGTTCTGGTGGTTTCAAGACAGGGTTTTCTGTGTAACCCTGGCTGTCCTGGAACTCACTCTGTAGACCTGGAACTCAGAGATCCCCCGGCCTCGGCCTTCTGCTGGGACTAAAGGCATGCGTTACCACACCCAGCAAACTAATTTATTTCAAAAGACACTGTTAGAGCTCCTGTTTACTTAAAACCACACCAAAGCTTCTCTAACTGACAGGCCTGGAGAGTGAGCCCAGGCTGCTTTCTGGAGGCATGGCAGGGCTCTGCTGGGTGCTCTGCCTCAGGTGCACAGCCACACGGAGGCCCAGGAGTCCCTGAGGAGCCACCTGCCCACCAACAAAAAGCACAACTGTCATGTGGCCGCATGGAGACCAGTCCCATGCTTTGCTGGTCCAGCTGAGAAGGAAGACACTTTAGAGAGAAAATGGGAAAATACTTACAAAATTGACAACATTGTTGTGCAACTTTTGATAGTTCTCAGAGTTTTTATCTTCTAGACCAGCTGTATCAGGCACATTCACGCTAATCTCTCCAGGGAATGTCTTTCCTGAAAATCAGACAAACCCTCTCTGAGCTATTCAATGTTAATTGCAATCCGTGTCTAAAGTGTGCTACTTTTATTCTTTTTTCTCTATTTTCCTTTGCATTCCCCCGCCCCTGCTTTACACATGGTCTCACTGCATAGTCCTGTCCACAGACTGACCCCATTTGTAGATCAGGCTAGCTCCAAATTCACAGAGAACTGCCTGCTCTGTCTCCCAAGCGCTGAAATTAAAGCCATGTGCCCCTGTCTCTGGCTTATTTTCTTACTCTTGAACTTAGTGTATACTATTTAAAATGGGAGCTGGAGAGAGGGCTCAGTGGTTAAGAGCACCAATCGATCTTCCAGAGGTCCCGAGTTCAATTCCTAGCATCCACATGGTGGCTCACAATCATCTGTAGTGAGATCCAGTGCCTTCTTCTGGGGTGTCTGATGACAGAGACAGTATAGTCGCATACATAAAATGGAAGGACTTTGGGGAGCATCATTTACATAGAGTAGATACACAGAAGTCAGATTATTAGTGCTAAAAATACAAACTTTGGGCCGGGCAGTGGTAGCACACGCCTGTAATCCCAGCACTTGGAAGGCAGAGGCAGGCGGATTTCTGAGTTCGAGGCCAGCTTGGTTTACAGAGTGAGTTCCAGGACAACGAGGGCTACACAGAGAAACCCTGTTTCAAAAACAAACAAACAAAAAACAAACAAACAAAAACATTGGGGGACATGGCTGTAACTATTGTGGGCAACATAGTCTGTCCGCTTTCTCCACAACTGGCCTGTTATAACAAAAAAAAAGCAATTTTTTACTTTTAAAGCAGAACAAAAAAAATATCATTTAAACCATTGGTCCTTGGACCGGTGAGATGGCTCAGCGGTTAAGAGCACTGACTGTTTTTCCAGAAGTCCTGAGTTCAATTCCCAGGAACCACATGGTGGCTCACAACCATCTGTAATGGGATCTGATGCCCTCTTCTGGTGTGTCTAAAGACAGCTACAGTGGACTCACATACAATGTAAATTTGCATTGGTTATAAATTATAATGTGAATATCCATATCTTCTGGAGGTCTTAGGTGAATCCTGCGTGTCACCCCTGGGAGGAACACTACTGATTTAGAAGGCAAGCATGAAGCTTTGGGTTCCGCAGTGCTGTCTGACCTAAGCCAGCTTGTGCTGAGGCTCTTTCTTTCTTTCTTTCTTTCTTTCTTTCTTTCTTTCTTTCCTTTCTTTCTTTTTTTAAGGATTTATTCATTATATGTGAATAATGACACTGTAATAATATGTGAATAAAGACACTGTAGCTGTCTTCAGAAGAGGGCATCAGATCTCTTTACAGATGGTTGTGAGCCACCATGTGGGTGCTGGGATTTGAACTCATGACCTTGGGAAGAACAGTCAGTGCTCTTACCCACTGACCCATCTCTCCAGCCCCGTTTGTTTGTTTGTTTGTTTGTTTGTTGTTTTTGTTTTTCGAGATAGGGTTTCTCTGTGTAGCCCTGGCTGTCCTGGAACTCACTCTGTAGACCAGGCTAGCCTTGAATTTAGGAATCCACCTGCCTCTGCCACCCAAGTACTGGGATTAAAGGCGTGCACCACCACTACCCGACTGAGGCACTTTCTAAGTCCATTTCTGGAGCTCCGATGGCTCAGGTCGAGCTCCCAGCTGGCTACCTTCTTTTGCCTAGGTGCCCCGTGGTTGCGGTTGTATACTGTAGACAAGCCCTTATTTTGTAGTCAGTTTTCAGGAGAAGCTGACTCATTTTGTACCTCACTTTGTATCTAGCACATTCTGAAGCAGTGGAGGGAAGGTTTGACCTACAGCAGACCTTACACATCTGCATTATTCTATCCCCACTTCCCCAGGATTGGCTGGAACAAAAACAGACCCTCCCCTGGTCTTCCTCGCCTTCAGATTTCCTTCTGACCCTTGTCCCATTGTTTGGGATCCCTGTAAAATCCACTTCAATATGTGATGCAGGGTTCTGCCTTGGTTACCCCTTCGGAACTCACCTTTCACACATGACGGTGACACAGACTCGTTATAGTAATAGCCTTCTAAACACAAGCAGAAGTGGCTGTCATGCAGCTTAACACAAGAAGCAGATTCTTCACAGGGGTTAGGGTTGCAAGGATCACTGGGACCTTAGATGGAGGAGAAAGATATGATAAATCCACAGAACTCAGCAAGTGACTCCTGGTGAGTCTCATTCACTCTGCCCGCCCTCCTTCTGGAAATGCTTGCTTTTCTTTTGAGACACAGTCTCACCCTGGCTGTTCTGCAACTTCCTATGTAGACCAGGCTGGCCTTGAACTCACAGAGGTCTGCCTGTCTTTGCCTCCCAAGTGTTGGGATCAAAGGTGTGCACCACTGTACCTGACTCTATACCCTCATTGAATGACTTCATAGTACAGTACATCCTTAGAAGGCCTGGAAACAGTGTGTTTGCTTCAGTCTCTAGGGAAGATCAGTGCTGTGGTTTGGGGGCTGCGTGGTTGCTGACAGCGAAGGCTAGAGATTGCCACCAATCTGCTCTCTTGGATCCCTGCTTGAGAAAGAAGAGTAGCTTTCTGTGTGTAAGGAGTCCAGGCTCTTCAGATCTTGCAGGCATCAGTGCCTGCTCCAGAACACTAAGTAAGACTTCCTAAACCCTTTTCAAATAAGGCAGCTTTTTTTTTTTTTTTTTTTTTTTTTTTACAGAATAGTGTGGCAACCACCATACAGGGCATATTCTGGGAAGCAGAGCTGTCAAACATCCATGAAGAAAGTGAAAGAAAGCCAGGTGTGGTAGCAGATGGTAGACACTGTTTGGGACCGGCTTGGTCTATAGAATACGTTTCAGGCCAGCCTGGGCTATGGAAGAAGACTCTGTCTCAAAAGGAAAAGCCAGGAAAGAAAGGGAACAACTAAGAAGAACGCAGATTGACCCAGTAAACTTCCTCCCATCCAAGTATGGACCTAGTCAGTCCTGCTTAGCTCCCATGAAATCAGGTACATTCAGGGTAGAACGGCCTGGGCAACCCAGAGGAGTTCCAACTTCATAGGAGGAGCAGCAAGGACACACTGCACCCTTGACTCTGCAAGGGAGGATTCAGAACAACGAAATAGTACAATGGGCCCTGCACCTTGTCCGAGACTCCTGGGCTGGACACACATGGCTCAGGCCCTATTTCCAGGAAACTGGTGAGACTGGAGGAGGGACATTCTATAGGTGATATGTGGTGGCCTTTATTGACCTTCTCTTTCCTTTCCTCCTTCTGCTCTCCTTAACTGCATAAAGGACACTCACCTTAACTGCATAAAGGACACTCACCTTAACTGCATAAAGGACAATCACTTTAACTGCATAAAGGACACTCAACTGCATAAAGGACACTCACCTTAACTGCATAAAGGACACTCACCTTAACTGCACACCCTTCAGTCCTGCTTAAGCTTTGCTGACATAACCGTGGGCCTCCTGGGTTTTTGTTTTATTGGAATTTTTTAATTAAAAGAATTCTTTCATTTGTTCGTTCCGTGTGGGATGGATGAATAGGCACACGTGTGTAGGTTCTGGAGATGGAACTCCAGAACTTTAGCCGGCTGTGCCATCTCTTTTAAACTTTTCAGGAGGGGTCTCCTATAGCCCAGGCTGGCCTCAAACTTGTTACATAGCCAAGGACAGCCTTGAGCACTTGATCCTCCTGTCTCAACTTCCAAACCCTGGAACTACCCGTGTGCTACCCATACTGGGCAAAGCCATGGATGTTAAGTAAACGAAATGGCTTTTCAAAAAGGATTCAGCCCCACAGCAAGGAGAAATGGGATGCAGGTTCTCTCTGGGGAACAGCAAATTAGCAACTGAGGACATCAGGACATGCTTTCTTCCTAGAATAAAAGGCAAACTCAGGAGAGCGATTGGTAGAGGACTGATTAACTCACAGGATGTTAGAGATGGAAGGGATGTGAGCATTGCTCCTTAGTTACAAAGGGCTGCTTTGTTTTGTTTTGTTGAGACAAGGATTTTATGTGAAGCCTTGGCTATCCTGAAACTTGTTCTATAGACCAGGCTGGCCTTGAACCCAGAGATCCACCTACCTCTGCCTCCCAAGTGCTGAGATTAAAGGCATTCATCTCCACCAGTACCAACATTAATTTCAAGGTCTTAAGTCAGTCGACAGGAAGGGAAAGACTATAAGTGAGCGCTCACTTAGGGATTCCTCCGGCAATGACTGAACTTTTATGTTTCTTATTGCCAGCCATTCCCCTTCCTCACCAGAATGCACAGACACATCACAGCCCTCGGTACTGTACACCCCAGGGGGGAACTTTCAGGGACCACTCTTACCTGTGCTAGGCACCGTAGAAGAACCGGTACCATCTGGAGGCTGGGTTGTCCCAGAAGGCTGAGATGAACCACCGGAGGGTGAAGTCAGTTCCGTGGTGGGAGAGCTGGCACTCCCAGGAGGCTGGGTTGTCCCAGAGGGCTGAGATGAACCACCGGAGGGTGAAGTTGGTTCCGTGGAGGGAGAGCTGGAACTACCAGGAGACTGAGCTGGACCAGAGGTCGGAGATGAACCACCGGAGGGTGAAGTCGGTTCCGTGGTGGGAGAGCTGGAACTACCAGGAGACTGAGTTGGACCAGAGGTCGGAGATGAACCACCGGAGGGTGAAGTCAGTTCCGTGGTGGGAGAGATGGAACTATCAGGAGACTGAGTTGGACCAGAGGTCGGAGATGGACCACCGGAGGGTGAAGTCAGTTCCGTGGCGGGAGAGCTGGCACTCCCAGGAGGCTGGGTTGTCCCAGAGGGCTGAGGTGAACCACTGGAAGGTGGAGTCTGTGTCAAGATGGAGGAGCTGGCATCACCTGTAGGCTGAGCTGTACCTATGTTCTGAGATGAACCACCTGTGGACAGAGTCGGTCCCACAGTGGGAGAATTAGTGCCGCAAGTCACCATGGAAGAGCTGGAACCACTGGGAGACTGACTTGTCCCAGGAGGCTGAGGTGAATTACCAGTGGTTTAAATTGTCCCAGACTTTGTTGTCACAGAGGACAGAATTGATCTATCTCTGGTCTCATTGGCTAAATTCTCAGGCAGATCATTGTCAATACTTGAGGCAGAGGCCATTGTGATTTTGTTTAAGGGAACAAGGAAGCCAAATGCCAGAGGACAGTGTGTTAGATAAACAATAGCAAGACTGCCAATTCTAATCAAAACTCAACTTGGGATTTTCTTGGGAAATGAATATATTTGATTACATTAAAAGTGAAAACATATGACTACTTCTAAGTACAAGAAAATAAAATAATAAAGAGACAAAAATAGAAATGTTATTGGAAACTATGACACCTAATGTAACTTAATAGTGCCTGTGGAGAGCTGAGCATAGAGTTGTGGTGATAACATTTATGAAGAGTATGAAGTCGGGAGTGGTGGTATATGCCTGTGGAGACAAGCCTGGGCTACATGAAGCCATGTCGAAAAAATGAAAACGGAAAAAAAACAAAGCAAAACAAAACAAAACGCTGAGATAAGTCCCTGAACTTTGGAGACAGAGGCAAGAGGCTCAGGATTTCAAGGACATCCTTTGCTACCTATCAAGTTCAAAGCTAGCCTGAGCTACAGGAGACTCTATCTCAATATACAAAAAAGAGATTAGTACCAAGAAATCACAAATTTTCTATCTGTATTTGGGAAATTGTTTTTTTTTTTTTTTTTTTTTTTTTTTTGGTTTTTCGAGACAGGGTCTCTCTGTGTAGTCCTGGCTGTCCTGGAATTCACTCTGTAGACCAGGCTGGCTTCAAACTCAGAAATCTGCCTGCCTCTGCCTCCCAAGTGCTGGGATTAAAGGCGTGCGCCTCCACCACCCGTGGGAAATTGTGTTTAATAAATTCCCAGGAAATTCAGAGGAAAACAATTGAAAGTGCCACAAGGTGGCGCTGTTACTGCCAGGAAGTGCCTTCTTTGGGTCTGTCTACATTTTAAGGAAACAGACCTGACTGTCCATATTGGGCAGTTTTCTCTGTTGAAGGGGACCTGAGAAGGTGGTCTTATAGGAGTGATTACATAGAAACACTTCACTGAGTTCTGATTATAGCTCTTACACGTTTTAGTTTTGGTTTGGTTTGATTTTTTTTTTTTTTTTTTTTTTGAGATTAGTCTTGCTATGCAGTGTAGCTGGCCTGAAATTCACAATCTTTTTGAGAGATGGACCAGTGTTTTTGATTGTTTGTTTGTTTTGTTGTTGTTGTTGTTTTCTGCTACATTTCTCTACATACATCTGCTGCGCATAAACCCTACTACAGGAAGGCATAAATGTTCCTTTGGCACCTTTTCTAACCTGTTTATTTCTGGTAGCCACGACCATGTAAATTTAAGGAAAATATTTCATAGCTCTCATAATATGCTATAGTTCAGATCCTGCCTAGTCCTCGAGCTTGTTGTGTATCTACATATGAAGTAGTCCCTAAGCCCAGACTTCCTCAAAAACAGCTTACTGAGCTGCCATCCTTTGTCTTGCTAAGCCAATGTATTCACCGGGTATTCAGACACCTATAGCCCTCCGTCCCAGGAGAGGCTCATGAATTATTAATAAGGCTAAGTGGAAAACAAGTCCAGGCTTACCTAACATAGGAGACTGTAAGGTATGGTCATGTAAATTATCCCTGCTTAGCTAGCTACATCCTTTACTATGTTAATGTCAAGCAATTGTCTACCGAGAGCAGAGATTTCCTCTGAGCAGACAAAATATAAGATTTAGAAGAGAGTTAGTTAGTGGAAAAATGAGTTAGTCTAGAAAGCAAAGCTCCCAGGGCCAGGCAATATGCCTGGCTCTGAAGAGAGCTTGTTAGTGGGAACATGAATTAGTTAGTGAGAGAATGATTTAGTCTAGAGAGCAAGATTCCCAGGCCAGGCAAGATGCCTGGCTCTAAGGAAAGTCTTGCTAGTGGGAGAATGGGTTAGTCTAGAGAGAAAAGATTCCCGGAGCCAGGCAAGATGCCTGGCTCTGAGGAAAGCTTGCTAGTTCAGAGAAGAATCTTGCTAACTTAGGCAAGATCTCTAGCTTAGACAGAAATGGCTTAAAATGTTTTAGCTTATAACCTAAGGGCACTACCTATGTAAGCTAGCGTGCCTCATTTTTACTATGTAATTGTCAGAACCTGATGCTCCGAGTAGGGGGCCATAAAACAGGGCTCCTCATTAGAAAAAATATAGATTTTTCTATAATATGAAGTATCCTGCGTCTGTGTCGTCATTCTCGCCGATTCGTGCCTTCCTGACCCCGGGATCATGGTCTCCCTTGCAACCGAACTCCCACGAGGAGCTTGCAGAAGGCTGCAACCAAAGCTGCCACGAGCAGCCACGGTCTTAGCACACATCTACTTTGGGAGAATAAGATAAATAAATGGTCCTTGTCCTAAAGACTGTGATGACATCAAAGCTGCATTTACCGCATTCCAGAACTCCCCAGGAAGCTTGGAAGACTGCCTTTCAGTCGCCCAATTAGTGACCCATTTCCTTCAACTCCTCTTGTCTCTAAAACCTCTGATATTGACAATAGACTATGCAAATTATTAAATGAAAACCTTTGTAGAGAGGAAGCCAGTCATAAGCCCTGTGACACAGAATGCTAACGTTCACTCTGATTCCCCCAGGGGCCAGGTAGATGCTCCTGGCACGGCCTGGGTCTTCACCTTGGACAGGTCTTGGCTACTAGCAACTCAAAAGAGACAAAGAGATAAGCAAGTGTTCTTCCACCGCCAAGAAAATAGTCACTAGCTGGCCACAGTCACGTGGCCCACTACTGTACTTCTGGGACATTCTCATTTGTCAAGGGCTTACCCCATGCCTGATCAAACCCTATGAAGAAGACAGGAATGTCCACATGTGAAGATCTGTGGACATTGGTCGAGACTGTTTGTTTTAACTACAACCCTGCCAGAGGCCTGTGGAGAGGCATTGCAGGAGCCTGTGGAGGTCAGAAGAGGGTATTTGATCCCATACACCGGGAGTTCCAGTTGGGAGGTAAGCCTGGGTCCTCGATGAGAGCTGTCAACACTCCACTGAGGCGTCTCTCCAGGCCCAGCTTCCATCTTTCTGTCCCTTCAGATCTGAGAACTGCTTTCTAACCCACACCCCTAGAGCTACAGGCAGAATAAATGTTTCTGACAGACAGAAGTCCTTAATAGTAAGAGACGTTGGTTCCCACTAAACGCCGTGGGAGGGGGGGGCCCTAGGGCTCAGGGGAAGCAGCACGCTGCCAAACGGTTCCTGATGAGGGGGCTTAGGATGAATATAGCTCAATAGGAGAAGCAAGAAGCTTGCGGTCAAGGCTGAGCGCCTGTGTTCAATCCCACGCAGGGAGCGGGAGGAGAGAAGCCACTTTCTGTGAGTCGTCCCCTGACCTCCACATGTGTGGGAATTAAATGTACTAAGAGTTTTCAAAAACTCCTATCCTGCCATGTGTGTGGGCTCATACCCATTAACCCAGCACTCCAAGCCAGTTGGATCAGAAGTTCATCTACTGCAGAGTTCAGTTTAGCCTTGGTAGCACGGGATTCCGTGCCCCAAACAAAGCAGAACAAATGGTCCCTTACACTGAACTCAATTTCTCTTCTCCTCTCCACTGCCTCAAACACCTTATTCCATTTTTTTTTTTTTTTTTTTTTGTTAATCTGGCTTCTATATCTGCATTTCTCTCAGAATGGTGGGCAAATTCCTTACCTACTCAAACCCAAATAACCTCTCCCTAGTTCAGAAGAACACCTGCATGAAGTCTAACCCACACTGGGATTGCTCTTTTAGGCCAGCGATCTCCAGTTTCAAGTGTTAGTGAAAACAGACATAGTAAACCCCCCACCCCACCCCACGACCCCCGGGCCTGGCTCTCTGATGATCACAGGAACAGATCATCTTGCTACAGCATGGTACCTCATCCTTGAACTACTTAGTCATCTTTATCCAACTTCAGACATATCTCTGCCCTGCTGTATCCCAGTGTCAGTCATAGACTTCTTTTGCTTCTGCTGTCTTTGAGGTCACAGATGAAAATGTCAGTCTCTAAGCTGAGCTAGACAAGAAATAGTCCCAAGTCAAGACTAGCAGTAGCTTTAAGAAGTTGTAGGATCGAGCCTGCTGTTTCTGTTTCAGAGACCATCATGCCAAGTCAAGTTATCAAGTTACAGAAGCAACCACAAAACAACAAGAAGTTTCTTACCTGAGATCACCAAAAGGAGAGCAAGAGAGAAAGGCAGGAAGCCTTTCATGTTGGCTGCTCTCGCTTGATAATCCAAGGAGGGAGTGTGTCCTCTCCTTCGCTGCCTGGAGTCCAAGTCCAGTTCAACTGTCTTTCAAGGCCAAAGTCCAGTCATTAACTGATATAGGCAAAGGCAATTTGTTGTTAGGATCTGGTCGTATAGCACAAGCTGCTTCCAGCCTCAGAGAGAGGTCACTAGAGCTCGGCTTCAGGATGATTACCTTGAATCAAAGTCCAGGACAACTCAAGAATCCTGAGTTCTCTTTAGAAATCCTTGCAAGGTTAAAGGTGAGTATATTAGGTTAATCTCTCTGTATCTTGGGAATGGTAGACCTATCACCTCTCTAGAGCCTATGGTCTGTTTATTTATTTGTTTGTTTATTTATTTATTTATTTATTTATTTTGGTTTTTTCGAGACAGGGTTTCTCTGTGTAGCCCCGGCTGACCTGGAACTCACTCTGTAGACCAGGCTGGCCTGGAACTCAGAAATCCGCCTGCCTCTGCCTCCCAAGTGCTGAGATTAAAGGCGTGCGCCACCAGGGCCTGGCCCTACTGTCTCTTTAAACACTCAGTAATCTAGATGAATGATTGTCTTGCTTCTGACCCCTTCTTAGCTGTTTTAAATTGGCAATCTACCTATTATATATTTGTGTGTGCACACCACAGTTCTCATGTGGATGCCAGAGGATGATGGGGAGGGGGGATTCTTGACCCTTCACCATGTGGGGTCCATGGTTGGAACTCAGGTTTTCAGGCTTGGTGGCAGATGCCTTTACCTCTGAGGCAACTCCTGGGCCCCCACCTCCCCCTCCCCACATTTGACTGCAAGGAATTCCATTTTCTCCATCTGCAGTTCCAAGAATACGTGAAAAGGTACAAGAGTACTTTCATGTTTTCTCCAACTCTTTATGACTTGACTTGTGTCATCTTTGGTGTGGATTCCCACTCTGGGCGTTTCTAATGGTCACTTCTAGAAACTTCTGGAAATAGCATTTCCAAGCTTCCCTTGATCTCACATATCACTTTACCTGGACATAGACCCCAAGTTGTCATGCTCCTATTAGAAGAAGGCTTGAAGGTCATGGAGGGTACACTCCCTTTGCCATAATCACCTTGGCCCACCATCTGTGATACCTTTTAATGAGGTAACCTTTTAATGTGATCCAATTTTTTTTTCTTTTTTGGTTTTTTTCGAGACAGGGTTTCTCTGTTTAGCCCTGGCTGTCCTGGAACTCATTCTATAGACCAGGCTGGCCTCGAACTCAGAAATCCACCTGCCTCTGCCTCCCAAGTGCTGGGATTAAAGGCGTGCGCCACCACCGCCCGGCAATGTGATCCAATTTTGATGAGAGCTAACTATAACAATTGTCTCTCCTTAGGATTTGAAATTCCACAAGCAAAGAGAAAATTGAGAGGCAGAAGAGGCAGACAGATCTCTGTGAGTTCAAGGCCAGCCTGCTCTACAGAGAGAGTTCCAGGCCAGCCAGGGTTGCATAGTAAGACTGTCTTTAAAAGCAACAACAGCAAAACCAAACAAACAGCAACAGAGTGATCACCATGTGAATGGGGGAAACATCATAGTCACTTTTCCTTAATATTTAAAGTATGATATGGAAGAGAGGAGCTGGACCAGTGGCTCAGTTGATAGAGCGTTTGCCTGGCATGCAGAGTAAACTGGGCGTGGTGGCAAAGGACTGTTGTTCTAATATTTGGAATGGAAGTTCAAGGCTCTGTCCCTCTCACACACACAACACTACAGCATGAAACTAAGCAAGTGAAAACATTCCTACCTCGCTATTAATAAAAGGGAAGGGAAGAAGGAGGGTGGGGGAGACAGCTTTGTGGAGGCCCACGAAGGGAAGGAAGGCTGCTTCCTCCTGGCCAAGCATGGCCATTGGTACTGGGTGATCATTCGTATGCGCTCAGCTCTGCCTTCTGTCCATGTCCCTGGGTAAAGACAGGGCTTTCAGGAGAAGAAGGAAGGCATCCCAGCGTTCCTTCTCCTGAGACTTTATCCAGAGCGGTCTGTCAATCACCAGAGCAGGACACTGACCTCAGGAAAGCTGTCAGTCTAAAAATGTTGAGGAAATAGAATGAAGTTCTCTTCAACATGAGTTGGCACAATGGGTCCTTTGGTCATTACCGCTGTCACCCGGGGATCAATGTGTGCTCATGAGTCACCCATGAGTCTCCTCAAACGTTCGTTCTCCCACCCCAGAGCTACCAAAGTCTCAGGAGTCAGCTCTGTTGCCTGATAAGGCTTGCTTACTCCAGTCCTTTCCTCAGATCCAGCCCCACCCAGAAGAAGATACACCAACAATCTTCACGTCCTTTAACCTGATTCTTAACTCTGTTCTCAATTTAAAAATTATAGCATTGCTCAGAAGCTCCTGTTGTCTCCAAAGTCTCCACTCAAGACTATGAGAGAAGGCTGAAGACACGTCTTAGAGGTTAAAAGTGCTCCCTGTTTTTGCAGATGACTGGTGTTCTGCTCTCAACATGCAGGCCAGGTAGCTCACAGCTGGTCCTGTAACTCAGGTTCCAGGGGAATCCATGCCTCTGGCCTCTGTGGGCACCTGCACTCATGTGCAGGCATGCACACACAGTCTTAAAGACAATAAAAATACATATTAAAAAAATAAAACGACTATGATAAAGAGGCTGGGGAGAGGGGTGTGAGTAAAGTCAGCTCCAGAGTCAAGACCCCGGCATCCTTGTTAAAAGATGGATACCGTGGTGTGGATTTAACCCCAGTGTGGGTAGGGTGGCAGATGATGGAGCTTACTATGGCTGCTAAGAACTAGCTGGCTTGGCCACACAGGTGAGTTCAGGTTAGTGAGAGACTCTCTCAAAAAATAATCAGGGGACCCTAGAGGAGCCCCCGGTGCTGGACTTACAGGTAGTTGGCTCGCTGATGTGGATCCTGGGAAGCCAACCTCTGGAAGAGCAGGAAGTTCTCTCAGTTGCTTAAGTCTCTCCTGTCCCTGGAATGTTTTTCTACACTCAGGATGATGTAAAGCCATAGGGTAGAGAATGAGGCCCAAAAGGCCTTGCAAAATGAACGTGTGAAATAGCCACGTGGCAGAGAGGAAGGAGCCAGTCCAGCACCCCTACCCATCTCTGCCTGCACTGTGTAGGACCTCTGGAGCCACCGGCTTGGGCACAGAGGCTCACCATGAGGTTTTAGCTTCTCGCTCTCGTTTTAGTTTACATCTCCTGATGACAAAGGATGATGAACATTTTTTTCATGTGCTCATTAGGCATTTGTGTCTCCCTCTCTAAGTTATCTGTTCAAATTATTTTATTTATTTAGTTATTAATTTATTACACACCCACACACACACATTCATTTGAGGTAGGCTCTCATGTAGCCCAGGCTGGCCTGGTCTTGTCTATGGTGACTGAGGATAACCTTGAACTTCTGATCTTCTTTCCTCTATCTCCCCAGTGCCAGGAACACAGGCGTGTATCGTTCTGCCATCGTGTCAGGTTCATCAGTGTCTAGCACTGAGCCCGGGGTTTCGTGTGTGCTAGCCAGTGCCCCGCCCACTCAGATGCATCCCAGGCCAAGGTTTTTCTATTATACATTACGTTGCTGTCTTCCTGCTTTGGAGTCCCAAGAGCCCATTACCCCCAACTCATCTACCTATCTCTTCATTCATCTCTCTCTGTGTATGTATGTATGTATGTATGTATGTATGTAGCAAGCATAAGCATTTCATCCTCAACATGCATGTAAAAGTCTGGGCATGGCCACACATGCCCATAACCCCAGCCCTGGAGGGCAGAGACAAGAGCTTGCTAGCCAGGCAGCTTAGCCAAAGCAGTAAGCTGCTGGTTCAGTGAGAGACCCCGAGTCAAGGGAGTAAGGCAGAGGACGATGGAGGAAGAGGCCCAGCCAGCATCTGCCTTTGGCCTCTGCCTATGCCCACACGGCACAGGTACTCACAAGCTCACGTGCATGTAATACATACATATATCACATAGTACAACACATACACATAACACACACATACCTAAAAAAAAAAACCTAAAAATTAAAGACTAATAATAAAACTAAAACCTAAAAATTTTAATTTAAATTTTAAAAATTTAAAAAGAGTACCTATGTGATACATATACATATATGTAGGCAAAGACTCATACAGATCAAATAAAATACTAAATCTAACAAGAAAAAAAGCTGGCACTGAGTGTTGCCTGTAGTACTCCAGAACCAGATAATCTGCTGCTGCTGCCGCTGCTGCTGCTGCCGCTGCCGCCGCTGCTGCTGCTGCTACTGCAGCTGCCACCATATTGATCAGTGGGAACGCTTATTAGAACCTTCTGTACCACTTCCGACCAGGAAATGAGGCCTGCCAAGCACCTGACCCCAGGCTCTTCCCTGACTTACCTGGAAAAATACAGGCAACAAGACAATCAGGAGCCGGGCGGTGGTGGTGCACGCCTTTAATCCCAGCACTTGGGAGGCAGAGGCAGGCGGATTTCTGAGTTCAAGGCCAGCCTGGTCTACAGAGTGAATTCCAGGACAGCCAGAGCTACACAGAGAAACACTGTCTCGAAAAACAAAAAAACAAAACAAACAAACCAACAAAAAAAGACAATCAGGGAGGCTGGGCATGGCGGTACAGGCCTTGAAGCCTCAGCACTCACAGGGCGGAGGCAAATGGATCTTTGTGGCCAGCCTGGTCTACATAGTGAGCTCCAGGCCAGCCAGGGCTGTGATAGTGAGACATCCTAGGATAGCAGAACGCCTCTCTGGGAGAAATCCTGTCCCCACTGCTCCTTCCGTGTGGAGGAGCCTCCCTTCCTGCCAGGCTCACAGCTCCCTGCATTTCTTTATTAATTTTACCCTAAGGGAGTGGCAGGGAGTTATTTCAAAAGACCAAACTCACCTCATATCCTGCACTTCCCCTACGGGGAAAGAACCTGGGTTCTGGACTATGGATCCAGAAAGGTAAACATTCGGTATGGGTGGGGAAGTCCTTGCCGAGGGCTATGAGTTGAAGGACAGCCTGACTTACATAGAGAGTGTGTCAAAGAAGAAAGATGGCAGGGAAAGAGGCACGCCGGCAGGTGTATGTGCGAGGGTGCTGCGCGCATGCGTGTGCGAGGGTGCTGCGTGCATGCGCACTCGAGCGCCCTTGTCAGTAGAGGCATGCGGTTAACCTTAGTCACTGTCCTCGGTCACTCTCCATGTTGTTTATTGAGGCGGTTTCTCTCCATGAACCCAGAGTCTGCCAATTCTGGTTTCTAGTTTGACAGATTCCTGGGGAGGGGGGGGGGTCCCTGTCTCTCCTCAGTGCTGGGATTACAGGCAGCCGCTACGCCTACTGCCTTTTACATGGGGTAAGGGTTTTACTCATTGAACCACCTTCTATCTCCCCAACCTCTTCTTTATGTATCTTTAAAAATTTTATTTATTTTATGTAAGTACACTGTAGCTGTCTTCAGACACATCAGAAGAGGGCGTCAGATGGTTGTGAGCCACCATGTGTGTGCTGGGATTTGAATCAGAACCTTTGGAAGAGCAGTCGGTGCTCTTAACCACTAAGCCATCTCTCCAGCCCCTTTTGTTTTTATTTACTTACTTTCTATGTATTGTTTTTACTATGTAGCCCAGGCTGGCCTTGAACCTTGATCCCTCTGTCCAATCCTCTGCTGGAATTATAAGTATGCTGTATCACTACACTTGGTTCAAAAGAAACAACTAAATAAAAATGATATTTTACCCTCTCTGTCATGCTTTGTCTTCTCACATAATTAAAACCCAGACAGGAAAAACAGATGATATTTATTGGCATGACCTTTTGTAGTGGCTATTCCTGGTTGTCAACTTGACTATATGTGGAATGAACTACAATCTAGAATTGGAAGGCTCACCTATGATCCTAATGTGGAGGCTCAGAGATATAAGTTTCTGACCTGGACTTAGCATGGAGATCTTGAAGCATGGATTCCAGTCAAGGTCATCTGGGATTAAAGGTGTGGAGACATACACCTTTAATCCCAGACTTCAAGTTCATCTGGGATTAAAGGTGTACACCTTTAATCTGGGCTACACCTTCTACTGGAGACATATATAAGGACATTGAAAGAAGGAAGACTGATTCTTCCTTGCCGGCTTGTTTCGTGGGACTGAGCAACTGCAAGATCCTTGGACTTCCATCCACAGCTGCTGCTGACTACTGTTGGGGAGTTGGACTACAGACTGTAAGTCATCGACAAATTCCCTAACTACATAGAGACTGCCCATACGATCTGTGACTCTAGAGAACCCAGACTAATACACCTTTCAATATCCTAAACCAAGAGTACAGTTAACTTGCCCATAGAAAAGATGTTATGTGTAGGTGACTTGGTCACAGAGTCAGCTAATAAGAAGGAGGTGCATCTATACCTGCCTGCAAAACACAACTGTTCTTCAGGGGTGACCAGCAAAGATTCTACTGGCTCTCAACCCGTGTGTGTATGTGTGTGTGTGTGCGTGTGCATGTGTGTGTGTGTGTACATGTGTGTGTACATGTGTGTGTGTGTATGAACGTGTGTGTGTGTGTGTGTGTGTGTGTGTGCACAGGTATGTGGACTGGTACATGTGGAAGACAGAAGTTGATGCCTGGTAGTTTTCTCAACAGCTCCTCTCTTTATTTTTTGAGACAGAATTTCTCCCCGAACCTAGAACTCATCAGTGTATTGACAATTTTGAGATTTGTGTTTCTTTCAAAAACACAGAAATGGGGCTGGAGAGGTGGCTCAGTGGTTAAGAACATTCAGTGCTCTTCCAGAGGTCCCGAGTTCAATTTCCAGCAGCCACAAGGTGGCTCACAACCATTTGTAGTGGGATCTGATGCCCTCTTCTGGTGTGTCAGAAGACAGCTACATTGTACTCATATATACATACATACATATATATATAAAATATTTTCAAAAATACCAGAGATGTTATAGGACTATGTTCTTGTTTTAATGCCAGGTATGGGGTGTGGGCCTGCTTCAGATTGCCCACAGCAACTGACTATATCTTGCCTTGTGCTCTAGCACGGGTGTGATTTTTCCAGGGGTAGACAGTTTCTGTGATTGTGTGATGTTTGAAATTCTGGGGACTTTTCAGAGGGTACATAAATGCTGGAGCCCTGATAGGAGGGGCTGTTTGGTTGTTTTCAGTTGTTCAGGGGGTTGGTATTCGACCTCACATCATGCACCTCTTGGAACTAGGGATCTTGTGGAAGTGCCAATCAGCCTGAAATACTACTCTTTTCCCTATACGGAAACCAGGGACCAACGACTATTAGCCGGTCCAGGACCTTAGGGAAGTCAACAAGCGAGTAACTGACTTCCATTCCACAGTCCCCAACCCATATAAACTTGTGCACTCTTTGCCTCCTGACAGAACCTAGTACACAATCCTGGACCTGAAAGATGCTTTCTTTTGCTTTTCTCTGGCTGAACAAAACAAGAGTACTTTGCCTTCAAATGGAAGGTCCCAAAATATGGGGTAACAGTGCAGCTCACCTGGACAAGGTTACCACAAGGATTCAAAAACTCACCTACCATTTTCCATGTGGCCCTGCACCAAGATCTGGCGTCTTTTCGCTCCTGTAACCCACAGGTGACCCTTTTACACTATGTAGATGACCTTCTTCTTGCAGCCCCCAGCCAAGAACTGTGCCTTAGGGGACCAGTCGGCTCCTCAAGGAATTGGGGAAACTGGGTTACTGTACATTGGCAAAGAAGGCCCAGATCTGTCGCCAACAGGTCAGTTACCTGGGTTACTCCCTCAAAGATGAGAAAAGGTTGCTGTTGGAAGCTCAAAAAGAGACTGTGTTCCATATTCCTCCCCCAACCAACCAAAGGCAAGTCAGTTCCTGGAGACAGCTGGGTTCTGCAGACTGTGGATCCCTGGGTTTGCAGAGATAGCAGCTCCCCTGTATCCACTCACCAAAAATAAACAGCACTTTTATTGAGGAGAAAGAGAACAACAGGCATTCGATGCTATTAAAACAGCCTTGATGTCAGCCTTAGGCCTCCCAGATGTGACCAAGTCATTCCATCTATTTGTGGCTGAGAATTAGGGCATAGCAAAGGGGGTGCTAACACAAAAACTAGGCCCATGCAAGAGGCCAGTATCCTATTTGTCAAAGAAGTTAGACCCCCTGCCTGCTTGCGAATTGTGGCAGCAGTCGCAATGCTGGTCAAAGAGCAGACAAGCTGACTATGGGCCAGGACTTGGTAGTATCTGCCCCACATGCTCTGGAGAGCATAATCTGCCAGCCTCCTGACTGATGGCTGACCAACGCTGGTATGACTCACTATCAGACTGCTGCTCAATTCAGACTGAATTGCTTTTGCTCCCTCTACAAGCTTAAATCCTGCCACCCTGCTCCCAGACCCCAACCTAGACCTCCTCATCTCCCTGCCCCCATTCATGACTGTCAACAAGTGCTTGCTGAAGCACATGGGTGGCACAAAGATCTGACTGACCAGCCACTAGACGGGGCAGATGTCACCTGGTTCACGGATGGGAGCAGCTTCTTAGAAGAGGGGAAAAGACTGGCTGGGGCAGCAGTAGTAGATGGGACAGAGTCATCTGGGATCAGGCCCTACCAGAAGGCACCTCTGCCAAGAAGGCGGAGCTTGTCACCCTCACCAAAGCCCTTGAGCTGGGGAAAGGTAAGAGACTTAACATCTACATGGACAGCAGGCATGCCTTTGCTACAGCCCACGTCCATGGGGCCATATACCAGTAGAGGGGCCTACTGACATCTGGGGGGAAAAGAGATTAAAAACAAAGAAGAGATTCTGGCTCTACTGAGAGCCCTCCACAACCCAGCTAAGGTAAGCATCATCCACTGCCCCATTCACCAAAAAGAAGACCCTGTAATAGCAAGAGGAAATAGCATGGTGGACCAAGAGGCACGATCAGGCACTGCCAAAGCCCTTCTAGTGCTCTTGGCAGCAGAACCTATGAAGCCTGCTCCTGAATTCAAATATATGGCTGAGGGCCTATCCCTCATCTCTAAGGACCCGAGCCACCAATTTAACGTAGACAAGGGACTTTGGTACACTTCAGCAGGAAAGAAGATCCTGCCACAGAAACAAGCAGAAGCCATGATCAAACAAATGCACCAAAGTACTCACCTAGGGGTAAGCAAACTCATCCAGACATTTTCAAAAACTAAATATTATGTCCCAGGCCTCAAGTTCCTTTAGAACAGATAGTGCACTGATGTGTGCCCTGCCAAAAGGCTAATGTCTGCCACATGACCCAGTAGACCCAGGGAAGAGGTGCCGAGAAGACAGACCTGGCATCTATTGGGAGGTAGACCTCACTGAGGTAAGACCTGGAAAATATGGATAAAAATACCTCTTAGTCTTTGTTGATACCTTCTCTGGATGGGTAGAGGCTTTCCCTTGTAAAAATGAGACAGCTCAATTGGCCGTCAAGAAGATCATAGAAGAGATATTTCCCAGGTTCAGAGTACCTAAGGCTATAGGGTCTGATAACAGCCCTGCATATGTTGCCCAGGTAAGTCAGGGTGTGGCCAGGTATCTAGAGGTCGAATGGAGATTACATTGTGTATACCAACCTCAAAGTTCAGGGCAGGTAGAGAGAATGAATAGAACTCTAAAAGAGACCTTGATAAAATTAGCTATGGAGACTGGCGTAGACTGGGTGGTGCTCCTTCCCCTTGCCCTTTTCAGAGCAAGAAATACCCCCCTCTAGATTTAGCCTTACTCCCTTTGAGATCCTATATGGAGTACCAGCTCCTCTGACTGTGCTAGGTGACATTATTAAACCAACATGTCATAGTAATAATGATTTACATGCCAGGTTGAAAGGCCTGCAGGTGATACAGAAAGAAGTCTGGTCACAGCTGGCTGCAGCTTATGCTGCAGGGACACCTAAGACATCTTACCAGTTCCAGGTCAGGGATTCAGTCTACTTACATCGCTATTGTGCCCAGACTCTAGAGTCTCGCTGGAAAGTCCCTACCTGGTCCTGCTCACCACCCTGACTGCAGACAAGGGAGAGGGGATCGCAGCCTGGATCCAAGCTTCCCACGTGAAGCCAGCCCCCCAGTGGAGCTGGGACTATATCAAGGTAGTGACCAATCATTCTCTAGTGGTCTATGTGCCAGGGTGGGGGGACGGCAATGGTCAAATGTGACACCTGGTGTCACCCACTATGAATCACCTTTGCTGAGCCAGGGGGGAAAAGGCCACCCAATGGACAACAGGATATATGTAGGATCTAAGGATATACATAGATGACTATGACCATGGGTTAGGGTTCACCATCAAATTAAACATAGAGACCCCATATACACTCCTGGGACCCAATAAGGTCCTGGCCCCTCCCAAGTCCAGGCCTAAGACCACTATCAAGCGGCCATTACCCAGTACGGTCTCCACCCCGGTGACTAGAGTTATTAGTCTTCCCCAGCCTGATGCTCCCCCACCAGCTTCAGATTCTGATCAAGAATCTTATCTGACAGGCTTAATCCAAGGGGCCTTTAAGGTCATCAATGCAACTAATCCTGAGGCTACGCGAGAATGTTGGCTTTGTTATGATGTTGCACTGTCTCCCCACCTTTATAAAGGCATTGCATACCTTGGAACACCCAATCAGACCTCGGAAGCCCAAGCCTGCTGCTGGGCTCAGCAGGAAGTCAGACTTACCCTTTCTGCACTAACTGGACAGGGACAGTAGCCCCCACCCAGCAACACCTTTGTAATCAGACCCTCTTGAACCCAGGTACTGAGGGATATCTTATACCCCTGGTTGATGATGGATGGTGGGCCTGCTCTTCAGGCATAACCTTGTGCATATATCTCCAGGTTCTTTAGACTAAGTAAGATTTTTGTGTTCTAGTGCAGTTGGTCCCACCCCTTGTGGAGATCTGAGGGTAATCGCCATTTTAAGATGGCGCTTGTTTCCGGCATGCCAGATTGGTAAACAAGTGGTGTGTGCATGTGCAAGAGCAGATTCGCGCCAAGTCACAGCCCAGCCCGGGGTGTGGTAATGAGATGAGGAGCAGGCAACCAATCAGATAGAAACACGCCACACTACGGTGTATATAAGCAGTGCCTCTTTCCGTGCTCAGGGGTCTTCCTCTTGATACTGAAGCTGATGCAATAAAGCTTGCTGCAAAAGGATCCGGTTGTCCGCGTGGTTCTTCCTGGCGAGACAATAGCGCGAGACAAGTGGTGCCGAAACCCGGGAACTCTGCCATACCATCGCCAGCGCTGAGGAGACCCTCCGGTCACAGAGTGGATTCAGAACTGCAGGACGAGGTAAGCTCTGTAAGGTATGTTTGGCCTTGACCTCTCTCCACAACTAGAAGGGGCAGTTGAAGTTTTTATGGTTGTGTTCGTAGCACTTGTCCTTTTTCTTTTAAAGGATGAGAAGTGCCAGTCGACTGTAAAGGCGGGTCAAAGGGTGCTGGAGGAGATTCAGGAGAACCTATCAGAAACAGAGCGAGGAGAAAGGATGCTAGCACAGACAAAAAAGGGTGCACCTAAGAAAACAGGCCCTTCCATGGACTTTGCCTCCGCGGAAGTGAAAGGATGGGGAAAGCACGCCCCGGGAGAGAAAGGAGAAAGGCAGAAAAAAAGGAAAAGTGAAAGTATGGAGCGATAAAGTCCTCGGTAAAGAGGCTAAAAAGGAAAAGCGAAAATATGGGTAAGTCTACTTTGTATCCAACTTTTGTGGCTCTAAGGGAGCTGTTAAAGGGAAAGAAATTAGAGTTGAAAAGGAGTATAAAGCAGTTGAAAAGATTTGTTAAGAAGAAAGGAACAGTGGAAAAATGAGAAAAGGAAAATGGATTTCAAAACTCCTGGGGACAAGGGGAAACATGGAGACGTCCTGTTTCCTCTATGGACCCCAATGGAGATGTTCTTAGTACTGGGTACAAGTGTTCTTTCTATGTATTGTCATTGGTGCACCAATTTGTCCACATGTGTCTGTCCTTGTTTTGTGGTTCGAGTGACTGTTGCTCTATGTTTTATGCAAAAAAAAAAAATGGCAAAAAACTTATTTGCTGGAAGTCCATCTCTAGATCCAGTTTCAGTTTACACAGCAGAGGTTGATTTAAGCTGCTCTGCAATTAGCTAGGAGTCAAGCACAGCTGAAGAAAAGCTGCTTTTTTTTTTTTTTTTTTTTTGGTTTTTCGAGACAGGGTTTCTCTGTGTAGCTCCGGCTGTCCTGGAACTCACGCGGTAGACCAGGCTGGCCTCGAACTCAGAAATCCGCCTGCCTCTGCCTCCCAAGTGCTGGGATTAAAGGCGTGCGCCACCACCGCCCGGCAGAAAAGCTGCTTTTAAAGGGTCAGCAGCTGCTTAAGTTCTAGGACAAGTAGGCTGATGGTTATTTCTCCTTTTGGGTACAAAGCGCTTTTTCTCTTGAATTACAGCTAGAAAACAATTGTTTGGTTCAAATTTATAAGATTCATGTAGTTTCATTTTTGGTTTTGATTGGTCTTAAAGGTATAAATATGTTTTGCATGTTTTGACTATAGAGTATTGGTTATAAGTTATTGAGCATGATTAAAAATTATTACATTGGTAACAAAAAGATAGTTTAAAACTGGTAACTCAGGGTTGGAGTTATCTTAAATGATAACACGTGGCATGTCCCAACCCAGGAAAAACAGGCCTTTAAAGATACTTCTAAATTGAACTTTGTAATGTGAAAGTAATGCATTTGCCATTGATTTTTAAAGAGAATAAATTGTTTAAAATTGGGTTTTGCTTTCCAAAGTTGTAGTTATGCTCTAATATTGCAAGAAAAAGAATTATGGTTAACAACTGCCAGTGTACCATAGACTAAAGTTTGGAGTCTGATCTAAGGCTTACGATTCTTAACTCACTCATATTTTGCAATTAAGATGATTTCAAGAGTAACTTTAAAACAGCTGTGGCCAATATAGACCTGTTGCCACTTTTTCACAAGCTTTATTGGATACAGTGGTAGAAAGAAAAATTAACCACCCAAGGTTGAAAAGGAGATCTCAGTGGGAATTTATTTGATATCAAACAGGTTCCTTTTGTTAATCAACCCTTATACAATGGGGTCCAGGTGTAGGCTACTGCCCTACAGGACAGGTGAGTGTTGGGCCTCGCCTTAGCCAATAGGCTCAGATTAGAGAATAATTTACAGTTGAATAAATGAAAGGCTCAGAGGTGCCTCAGTGGAGAATTGTGAGGCACTGCTTTTGTCTTGCAATTCCCACCTAGGAAGTTTCAGGCCAATGTTAATGCCCACCTAAAAGGTGGCATAATGATCCTTAATCAAAGAATTTATTTGGTGCAGGAACAAGTTGATACCCTTTGGCAGGTTGCTCAGTTAGTGTGTGAATGGCAATACACGGGGCTATGTATTACCTCGGTGCCCTATCAGAACTTTACCCATGCTGCTAATTTGTCAAAGAGCTTGTCTAAGTCATCTTGCAGAAAACTGGTCTGGAGAATTTGATCATCTGCTACAAGAATTGAGGATTGCCATCGTCCATGAGAATTCCACCTGAGTAGATGTGTCCTTCACTGCTGGATTGGGAACCTGGATTGCCAATGCTATGAATCACCTTAAGGGGTGGGCGGGAGTTTGTCTTTTTGGTGCCCTAATATGCTGTGGAGGAGTGTTTCTGCTCTGGTTACTGTGCAAGCTCAAATCTCAACAAAAACGTGATAAGGTTGCAATGGCTCAGTACTGGTCACAGTTGAACAGGGAACCTCCCCCAAGATCTGGCTGTCTATGCTACGCACTTGATTTTGTAAGGTTGAAATTTTTCCAAGAGAAAGCCGAATCAGCCCTTGCACATCACTGAGGTCTCCTCATTGCACGCGATAGGGTGATCACGCTTCTCTTTCCTCATCACAATAAAGCTTGTAACGACCTCTGATTCCGGGGCCATTCAGGATTAATTTTGTGGATTGCACAGACGCTGTGGTATCCAGGGACAGGCAACCTTCCCCCTGCACAGACCAACCTAAGACATGGGGCCCAGTGACGAGGGTTACCCTATGACGGGTAAGGCTGTGTCAGTAGAGGAATGACCTAAGACAGGAGCCACAGCATGTGTGGGGCCACACAAAGCAGACGCCAGCCTTATTTTAATAAAACAGAAAGGGGGAGATGTGGAGAGCCGAGGGTAATCACCATTACAAGATGGCACTTGTTTCCGGCATGCCAGATCGGTAAACAAGTGGTGTGTGCATGTGCAAGAGCAGATTTGTGCCAAGTCACAGCCCAGCCCGGGGTGTGTTAATGAGATGAGGAGCAGGCAACCAATCAGATAGAAACACGCCACACTAGGGTGTATATAAGCAGCGCCTCTTTCCGTGCTCGGGGTCTTCCTCTTGATACTGAAGCTGATGCAATAAAGCTTGCTGCAGAAGGATCCGGTTGTCCGCATGGTTCTTGCTGGCGAGACAATAGCACACGACAACCCCTGACTTATCTACCACCCATATGAAGAGCTACTGTCCTATTGGGAGGGAGAACCCTTCAGAACCAAGAGAGAGCTAGGAATTACCCTCTCCATTTTACTGGGACTGGGACTTGGTGCCGCCGGGGCTGCCACTGGCCCTATAGCATCAGGCCTATAGAGAACTCAGGCCATAGACCTAGACCTCGAGAGGTTAGAAAATTCCATCACTAAGCTTCATGTCTCCCTTATGTCTCAGAAGTGGTGCTCCAGAACCGGAGAGGCTTAGATTTACTTCTTCTACAACGGGGAGGGTTATGTGCAGCCTTAAAAGAGGAATGTTGCTTTTATATAGATTATTCAGGAGAGATTAAAGATTCCCTAGCCAAAGTCAGAGAAGGACTAGCAAAAAGAAAGAGCAAGAGCAGAGTCAGGGCTGTTTGGAATCATGGTTTAATTCTTCCCCTTGGCTTACTACGCTAATATCCACATTACTAGGATCCCTTATTATCCTGCTATTGCTGGAGACCTTTGGCCCCTGCATCCTCAACCACATGCTAACTTATTAGAGAGCCCATAAGCACTGTACAAGTTCTAATGCTGCGACAACAGTACCAGGGACTAGGACAGAATGAGACTTCATTTCAGGATTGAAATGGTCATAAGGGGGATGTGAGAGCCATGTCAGAAATATCAGGCTGGCTCACCTCAGGCCCCAAATTATGATCCACTACTGGATAGGAACTTTCCATTCCACACCTGACCAGAAACCACCCTGCCTGGGGTAAAGCTAGATAAGGGAATGGCCTGACAGGAAACTGAGAGCCATGTCAGAACTAACAGGCTGGCTCACCTTGGCCCAAAATTATGACCCACTACCTATGGGGACTTTCCACTCCACACCTGTCAGGAAATCACCCTGACTGAAGTGAGGCCAGATAGGAAAAATGACCTAACAGAGGGACAATTTCAGGAAAACTAAAAGAGGGACAATTTCAGAAAAAAAACCCATCAAGATGGGCAGGATAGGGCTGAGTGACCAAGGCAGTCACCCCATATGAGTTAATTTTAAAATATCACTCAGGGTAGCCAATCACGGTTGTCCAACTCATGCGGCCGCCTAGACTTCCCCCCAAAATGTACATAAAAAGTGTGAGTTTTGTGAGCTCAGGGTCTCCTCTTGCCTGTGTGCTGAGGGACCCCAAGGCACCTGGGATCATTAGACATCATGCAGTTTGCAGCGATCCCGGTCTCTGTGGGCTTTTGAGTGAGGGTCTTTTGAAAGACTCAGTAGACTGCAACACTGTGTCAACGGGAGTCCCAGAGGACATTCTGGACTCTGTGTGGGAAGTCAGTTCTAAGAGGATCCGACTTCATTTGGGCTCAGTGGTGGGAAGGCCACAGCCGAGCCATTTGTGGCACTTGTGGCAGGGGTGCATTGGTATTTTAGTTTTGTTTTTTTTTTTTTTTTTAGGTTTTTTTTTTTTAGGTTTTTTTTTTTTTTTTTTTTTTTTTTTTTGAGACAGGGTTTCTCTGTGTAGTCCTGGCTGTCCTGGAACTCACTCTGTAGACCAGGCTGGCCTCGAACTCAGAAATCCGCCTGCCTCTGCCTCCCAAGTGCTGGGATTACAGGCGTGCACCACCACCGCCCGGCTCTTTTTTTTTTTTTGTTTTTTTTGGGTTTTTTTTTGTTTTTTTTGGGTATTTTAGTTTTTGTTTTCCAACTTTTGCTAAAATCTGATTTATCTGGTTCCTGCGGCATGTGCTGGAGCACCTGTTATCTGAAAATGGGCCCATCTAGGGGCGAATCATGTGTTGATTGTCCTTGCTCTGTGTTCTTGGACCTAGATGCCCGCCCATGGCCAGGTCGAACAGTCTGTGTACTGACTTTTTTTCTCTGTGTATGTTGGTATTTTGTTCTTTGTTTGTGGACTTAAACTGATGGCATTGTTTGGACTGACTGAAAACCAACTCTGCTTCTCCTTAGGGACCTTAGACTCACAGAGCACCCAAATCGGGTCAAGTGACTCAAGCAGGACCGGGTGAAACAAAAGAAACACTGAGAATACTAAGGACCCCTAGTAGGGAAAATAAGTCTTAACAAAATACTCAAGGGAGCACCACGGGGATTCTGTTTTTTTGTTTTGTTTTGTTTTTTGTTTTTTTGTTTGTTTTGTTTTGTTTTCCTGAGCATTCTTACTCAGGAATTCCCCATGGGTGGAGAATGGAATTTGGCTTATCTTTGACTCCAGGCAGGAGCTAAAGCAGGAAAGAGTGTGTGGACCTGAAAAGGTCTTGGAACAAGAAGGGGTCGCTGGAGCCACAGTCATTATTTCTCATTGCTAGATAAAAATGCCTAAAGAGAGACTCATGCAGTATCTTAGTTTATTTCACTTGTTTTAGGTTGTTTTGGTTTTCATAATGGGGTGATGTTGATCTTTGAGGTTATATTATTCCTCTGAGAGAGAGGTCAAAATAAGGGATTTTCTGGCTCAAGGATGTGCTGATATAAAAAAAAAAAGGATTTTGTTTTTGTGTTCTTAAAAATGGTGATTAGGCTCTGGACATCTTACAGTACATTTGGATCGGAAATGACAGAGGGAGACCTCCAGAGGACTAGATGACTAGATTCCAGAATATCAAATGGAAAAAACTGTCTTTGTGATACTAAAATTTTGTTTTGAAATGTATATATTACAGAAAATACCACCCCCTCTTCATATCTCAATGCTCATATTCAACTTGAAGAAGTTACGAAGAGTTGTCGACCCAGTTCTCTGGGATTTGGGGCTAGAGAGGATTATTATTATTAAGTTATCTCTCTATTATTATTAAGTTATCTCAAATATGACTATTCAAATAGTCATATTTGAAACAGGGAGAAAATATAATTGACTATATAGACATAATTTTGTAAGACCTGTGAAATGGGGAGACCCCCACGAAATAGGGAAACCCCCACTCAAGTCTCAGGATAAAGCGACCCCCAAAGAATCAGCCAAAGACCGTTCTTGCTGCAAAGCACATGAGGCCTTTATTGGGGGACCAGTGCACTGGGATCGACTTGTAACCATGCAGGGTCAGAGGAGATCGATCCCCTGTGTCCAGCGCAAAGAGTATTTGAAACCAAAAAAATCGCAGAAGGGGGAGGGCTTGGGGGATTCAGATAGGGAAGTTACACTTAGATCATGAGGCAATGCATCCCTGGGGACCCGGTGTAACTGCATTCTCCAAGATGGATTAACTGCATTCTCCAAGAAGGGTTAACTGCATTCTGCAAGATAGGTTGGGCAAACATCAACTATCTATAGAATGCAGAACAACCTTTGCAGTTAGCTAGTTCCTGGAATAGAGGTTGCGGGGGTAGGGGTTACAGAGTACGGACTTAAGACTTTTACAAAATGGTGGCACTCTGGCCTTCTAAAGCAGGATTTTCTGGGGGTAAATAAACAAAATTTCGAGGCAGGATCTTTCATCCCCCACTCTCTCTAGGACGTAGTTCTAACCTTAGAACTAAATGTTTGTCTCGACTTTATCTGGTTCTAGTTGATCTGACTGGAGCTGCTGATATTGTTGGCGAAGCACTAGGACTTGAATAGCTCTAACACACTGATGAATAAAATCAATCAATCGATTAATTATGCAGGGTCCTATAGTGAGAAGGGGCAAGAGAATCAATAAGGGTCCCATGAGGGCAGAAAGCAAAGTGGTCATCCAAGTGGATTTAGAAAACCAACCTTCATACCAGTTTTGGTTATTTTGACGCTCTGTCTTTTGTCCAATCTCTTTTTGATTTTTTTCATAGAGTCCCGTATAGTGCCCAAATGGTCTACATAAAAGTAACATTCTTCCTTTAGGGCAGCTCAAAGACCCCCTTCTCTGAGAAACAATAAATCAAGACCTCTTCTATTTTGGAGTACTACCTCAGATAATGAGGTTAGCGAGTCTTCTAATTTGGAGACTGAGTCTTGGAGGGCTCTTAGATCAATGTCCATGGCGGCTCGGAGATTATTGAGGCCATGTTTGAGGTCTATTGGTCCCTTAATTAGGGCTGCAGAGCCAGTACCAACTCCAGCGGCTAAAGCTAACCCTAACATAACAGCTAAAGTAAGCGAGACAGGTTCTCTTTTAATCCTGGAGGGAGAGCTATCATATGCCTGTAACAGAGTTTCTTCAGGATGATAGTAGATACGAGGAACTAACTGAACCATAACACAGAAATCTTTGGATCGGTTAAAAACTGAAGTAGAGATGCAAGGGGTGAGCCCCGTGCTGCAGGCCCACCAGCTATCATTGGAAGGGAGTAGATATTGGGTATCCTGAGCAGTATTAACAGGTAAGGTCTGGTTGCAGAGATGCTGATGAGTGGGGGGCACATGTCCTAAGCAGATTCCAAACCCTGACACTTCAGTAAGGGTGAGTTTGCTCTGAGTGCCCCAAGGGCACTGGGTGTGGTCTGAAGTGTAAATAATTTGTCCTAATACTGCTATTCCTTCATAATATGGCAGAGCCATGGCTAAGCAGAGCCAGCAAGACTCAGTAACCTCAGGATTGGTGACATTTAGTACTGAAAAAGTTCCTTGTATGAGGCTAGAGTCTGTCACCCGTAGTGGGGGACAGAGTGGTTGGGAAAGGTGTTTTAAGAGCAGTGGGCATTCCTTCCTCAGTGGGAGCTACCTCAATTATTGAGGGAGGCAGATGTGAGGGTAAAGCCTTTTTTGAAGGGGAGGAAAGAGGTTCTTTAGGGGGTCCCTGCTCAACTAGAACACAGTCAGGTCCTATAGTGACGACGGGAGGTATGCTAGTGACCTTGAGCCTAACACGTAGGAAGAGACCGTCATCAAATCTTTCTTTATAAAGTCTAAATCCCCAGGTGTATCCACTGGTCCAGCCTCTCTGTTTCTTTCCTGGCTCAGTAAAACTGATCTTTAAGGGGAGACACCAATTTTCATACTCAGGCTTGTAAGTCAATCCCTGGCTCCCTGTTTCATGTTTAGAATAGTTAGCTGTGACAGTGATATAATCCCATGAGGAGGTGGGGTTCCAGTACGTGTTTCCTGAAGTCTTACACCCCTAATTTTTACAGAAGAAATGGCTTCTCCCCCACATACGTGGGGTTCAGGGCCACTGCCCGATGGAATCCTGGGCATATATAAAAAGGTAAGGTTCTTTTTTTATTTGTTTGTTTGTTTGTTTGTTTTTTGTTTTTCGAGACAGGGTTTCTCTGTGTAGCTCTGGCTGTCCTGGAACTCACTCTGTAGACCAGGCTGGCCTCGAACTCAGAAATCCGCCTGCCTCTGCCTCCCAAGTGCTAGGATTACAGGTGTGCGCCACCAAGCCCGGCTAAAGGTAAGGTTCTTAATTGGCTCCTTTGGGAAGGGTGTCCACACCCTCCCCAGGAGTCTAGACCATGACGCCCTGGCAGTGAGGGGACGTTGGGGGCCTTCATATTGGGGTCAGAATATCCTTCCATATCCCAGTTCGCAAGGGCCCCAAATGCCAACATACCAATGTCCAGGTACAGGGAAGGCCACCAGGTCCAGAGAGGAGCCACCTTAGAGATGCTCCAGATGGGGTCTCCAGCTTGGGACAATACCTGCTAGGTGAGGGTCATCGGTTGATGGGGGTTATTGTTCCTTGGACTCACCAGGTATCTGCCGTAGGCGCAGCTTAGGATTATCAGTCTTTTCCAACTTCCAGGATTCATCTAGGGCAGCGGGTGCTGTGGCCTTGATGTGGGAGGCATGGATCCAAGTCGAGATGCCCTCAACTTTTAGCGCAGTGGGACTGGTTACAAGGATGAGGTAGGGTCCCTTCCAGCGAGGTTCCAGAGTACAGGCACGATGGCATTTGGACCAGGACTAGGTCTCCCACTTGGAATGGGTGTGGAGTCTTGAGAGTCCCTGGTTTGTAGACCTCCTTGAGTTGTTCCCACGCACCCTTGTGAACCAATTCAAGAGCTTTCAGTCGGGCTAGGAGGGGTTGAGAAAGAGAAGCATCAGGATCAACTATGCCTCCTGCCTCAATCAAGGGAGGTGGTCCTCCGAACAGAAGTTCGAAAGGGGTAAGTTTGAAGTGGTCAGGGGTGTTCCAGACTCGGAACAAGGCGAAGGGAAGGAGGGCTGTCCAGTCCTTCCCGCCAGTCTCGATGGCTAATTTGGTTAAGGTCTCTTTTAGAGTTCTATTCATTCTCTCTACCTGTCCTGAGCTCTGGGGTCTATAAACACAATGTAATTTCCAATCTATCCCCAGTTGTGTCAGTCCCTGACTTACCTGGGCAACAAAGGCAGGGCCATTGTCAGAACCTATTACCTTAGGGATTCTGAATCTTGGGAAGATTTCAAGGTCTTCTTAGCTACTACGTTAGCAGTCTCTGTTTTCGTGGGGAAAGCTTCGATCCATCCTGAAAAAGTGTCTATGAAAACTAGTAAATATTTGTTACCATATTTAGTAGGCTTAACTTCAGTGAAGTCTATTTCCCAGTAGGCTCCAGGATGGTTTCCTCTTAGCCGTTTTCCCGGAGGGCCTACGTGATATCCGGCGTCAGATAGTCCCATGAAGAAATATTCAGATTCATGGATGAGATCTTTTAGTTTCTTAGTCCCTAAGTGGGTGAATCGATGTAAGTGGGCAACATATCTCTTTCCTTCTTTATATGGCAAAACTGCTTTTCCCTCATTAGTCCTAGCTACCCCCTGGGGGGTCCATTCTGCAGCAAGCTAAAGTCCCTCTATAGCCTCTAAATCTTTTGGTGTGTAATTAAAGCTGATCTCCTTCAGAGTTTTAGGCTGCTTTTGTATTGTCAGAATCATGGCTCCCTGAGCTGCTTGCTTTGCGTTCAGATCAGCCATCTGATTTCCTTTGGCTATTGCATCTTGCCCTTTCTGGTGGCCAGGGCAATGCACGTTCAGTTTCTTAGGCAGGTGAATAGCTTCTAATAGACTTAAGATTTCTTCTTTGTTTTTAATCTCTCTCCCAGTTGAGGTGAGTAGCCCCCTCTGTTGGTAAATAGCTTCATGCACATGAGCAGTAGCAAAAGCTTACCTGCTGTCTGTGTAGATGTTGATGCTCTTACCCTCCACCAGTCTCAGGGCTTGGATGAGTGTAATGAGTTCAGCTTTCTGAGCGGAGGTCCCTTCTGGCAGGCTACTGGCCCAGATGACCTGTTTGGTATCCACTACCGCCGCCCCAGCCCTTCTCTTACCTTCCACTATGAAACTGCTCCCATCGGTGTATCAGTTGGGACATCCTGACCATGGCTGATCTTTAAGGTCTCTGCGAGTCCCAGTCTCTTTTGCCAGGGTGTCAAGGCATCGGTGTATGGGTGCTGAGTCATCAGAGTTGGGCAGCAGTGTGGCGGGGTTTAAGATCGCCAGGGGTGCAAAAGTCACTCTCTCCGTCAGTAGCAGGCTTTGGTAGTGGGTCATGTGAGCATTTGTCATCCAACAGTCAGGGGGCTGACGTATGATGCTTTCAAGAGCATGGGGGGGCTACTATGGTTGTTGATTGTCCCCAAGTTAGTTTATCTGCATCCTTGCAGAGCAGGGCCACGGCCGCTATAGCCTTAAGACAGGATGGCAAGCCACTGGCCACTGGATCAAGCTTCTTAGATAGGTAAGCTACTGGCCGCTTCCATGAGCCTATGGGTTGGGTGAGAACCCCTCAGGTGACCCCTGCCCATTCATCTACATATAGGATGAAGGGCTTGGTCAAGTCTGGTAAAGCTAAGGCGGGTGCCTCTAATAAGGCCCGTTTGATCTTCTCAGAGGCCTCCTGTTGAGCTGGAGTCCAGGTAAAATTTCCAGTCTCTTTGGTGAGAGGGTACAGGGGGGCAGCTAGAGTGGCAAACCCTGGTATCCACAATCTACAGAAGCTGGCTGCCCCCAGCAATTCTCTAACTTGTCTGGGGCTGGTAGGGACTGGGATCTGCATCACAGCCTTTTTCCAGGCCTCTATTAACCATCTTTTGCCTTCCTTAAGGGTGTAGCTGAGATAAGTGACTTCAGTCTGGCAAATTTGGGCTCTTTTTGCTGAAGCCCTATACCCTAATTTCCCCAACTCTAGTAACAGTCTCTCAGTCCCTTCCTGGCACTCTTGTCCGGTGGTTGTTGCAAGGAGTAAGTCATCTACGTACTGAACCAGAGAGAGTTGGGGGTTATCTAACCTGAAAGGTGCTAGGTCCCGATGTAGGGACTCATTGAAGATGGTAGGAGAATTCTTGAATCCTTGTGGTAGGCAGGTCCAGGTCAGCTCCCAGTTTGTCCTGATTCTGGGTCTCTCCATTCAAAGGTGAAGATGGCTTGACTGGTGGGGTGAAGTCTCAAGCAGAAGAAAGCATCTTTTAAATCAAGAATAGTGTACCATTGTCTCTCGGGTGGGAGTGAACTGAGCAAATTATATGAATTAGGTACAATGGGGTATATGTCCTGAACTCTCTTGTTGACCTCCCGTAAGTCCTGAACAGGTCAATAATCATTAGTCCCTGGTTTCTTCACAGGAAGCAAAGGGGTATTCCATGGGGACTGGCAAGGAACTAGTATGCCTAGCCTTTGTAGTCTCTGGATATGAGGCCTGATTCCTTCTCTGGCCTCTCTGCTCATTGGATACTGCCTGACTCCAATAGGGGTGGTATCTGGCTTCATGGTTATGACTATAGGAGGCACCTGTTCGGCCTTTCTCATTCCACCTGTTTCAGCCCATGCTTGAAGAAAGGCTTTTAATCATCTTTCATTAATGGCTGCTTTAATGGGAGTCTCATGTAAACAATATTCCTCTTCTAATTTGAGTGCCAAGATCATAGAGGTAGGTGGTGATCACTGAACTGATGGACCCCTCGAACTAAAGGTGATCTGGGCTTTTAGTTTTCTTAACAAGTCTCGTCCCAGTAGAGGAGTGGGACACTCAGGAATAACAAGAAAGGAGTGAGAGACCTGTCCTTTCCCGAGATCAACTCTCCAATCAGTGGTCCATGAGTACGGTTTCTTCCCAGTGTCCCTGATTACTGTTGTCTGGTGGGACTTACATTTTCCTAGAGGCTGTTGTAAAACTGAAAATTCGACTCCAGTGTCCACAAGAAAATCCATAGGAGTCCCCTCCACTGTTAGAGTTACCCTAGGCCTGGGGAAAGGGTCCGAGCCCCGTCTCCCCTAATCTTCTGACTCCAAGGCCAGGACCTTAGGGGTCCTGGGGCCTGCCCTTTTCTTGGGACAGTCTGGATCGAGCCCAGTGTCCCTTCTCTTTACAGTATGCACATTGGTCTCTGGCTAATGGTGGGTGAGCTCCTCCCTCTGAGCGAGGGGGTTTCTTCGGCCCTGAGTTGCCCAGGTACCCTGACTATCACCTCCCTGAGCCCTGTGTCTATTCTTCTTTGTAACTTAATGCTGCGGCCAGAATTCTAGTCAGATTCCTTTCCTGTCTCCTGTCTCTTCTATTTTCCCTCTCTTTGGCCTCTTTCCTCTCTCTCCCTCTCTCTCTCTCTCTCTCTCTCTCTCTCTCTCTCTCTCTCTCCGCTCCTCATCAGTTTCTCCTTTATGGTAAACTCTCAGCTTTCCTAACAAGAGCCTGCAACAACAGAGTTTAGAGCCCTTCTAACCGTTGTAGCTGCTTTCGTATATCTGAGGCTGACTGCCCAATGAAGGCCATGGCTACTGCCACCTGCTGCCCCTCAGATGTGGGGTCAAAAGGCATGTAGCGCCGATAAGCTTCTTTTAGCCTTTCTAGAAAGACAGAAGGGGGCTCCTTCTCTCCCTATAATACTTCTCTTACCTTGGCCAAATTAGTGGGCCATCGTCTGGCTCCTTTGAGACCTGCCACTAGAGCCCGGCAGTACACAGTCAACCTCTCCCTATTCAGCCGAATTATAGTCCCAGTTGGGACAGTTCAGGGGGAACCCAGCGTCAATCTCATTCTGGAGTTGGGTCGGCTGCTCGTTTCTACTGTGGACGTTTTTTTTTGGGCCTTCCAAAAGGATTCGCTCTCTTTCTTCAGTAGTGAAAAGAGCTTGCAGCAACTGCTGGCAATCATCCCAATTTGGTTGGTAAGAGAACATCAGTGATTCCACTAAACCTGTAAGACTGGAAGGGTTCTCAGAGAATGGGGCATGGTTAGATTTCCAATTATATAAGTCAGCGGATGAAAAGGGCCAGTATTGTAAGGGCTGTCCAGAGTTGGCCGGGGTGCGGATGTAGACCCACAGAGGCAACGCCGTAGTTGAATCAGGTCCCCCGGTGAAAGTAGTTTTAAATTTTTCAGAGCCCATGATAGAGGCAGCAGAGCAGGATAGGCCTGGGAATGCCTGGGCAGGCCTGAAGTAAGGCTGCTGAATTATTCTTGGAACTAACTGGCCATGAAGGATAAGGGATGTGCCTAGACAGTCTCTATTCTCCACTGAGTCATGGGCTATCTGGACTGGGCCCCCTGGTCTCCAGTCTCCCCCTCGATGCAGTTTGAGGTTAACCTGACCTCTTTCTAACCAAAATAAGCCGTCTTCCCACGTTGCTGAAATGCCAATCTGCACGTACTGTTTGCTGATGTAAGTGTGCGTCAATTCTCCCTGTTAATGTTTAAATCAGCCAATTATGTGTAACCATGCCAAACCCCCTAACTTTTCCTATATAAACCCCTAACTTCTGAGCCTCGTGGTCGACTCCTCTGTCTCCTGTGTGAGATACGAGTCATCCCGGAGCTCCGATATTAAAACTGCCTCATGCAATTGCATCAAGCTGGTCTCTTGAGTTTCTTGGGGGAAGTGCCATCCCGAGATTAGAGTAGGGGTCCCCAAAAGGGGGTGCAACACCAGGACTCTGAGCACACCAGCTGTGTGTCCCAGCGGCCAGTCCTTCTGCTGCTGCGCCGGCCGCACCCTGGTCTGGAGGTGGGGGTCCCTGTGGAGTGGAGCGGTAGGGTGGAGGAGTTTCCCAGAGGGCAGGCTCCTCGATCTCGGGATAGTTCTTTGGAGGTGCCGTAGAATTCCAAGGCAGTTCGGGCTCTGCCGAGGTTACTTTCATTTTGGGTCTGTCTTTCCAGAATGCCAGGACTCAGGAGCCTGGCCTTGTCTTTTGTGTCCTAGGTTTAAGCCAGGAGGGAGGATCCTGGGCTGTCTTCCCAAACAAAAATGTAAGGGACTTGGTTGGGGTGTGACCCCAGTCCCTTCTGAAAAACAATGTCCTTGATAGCAGAGATGACAGTTAAGTCTAGTGTTCCCTCTGGTGGCCAGCCAAGACCATAGGATGGCCACTCAGAGGAACAATAAGTTCTCCAAGGTTTCTTTTTGATTTCTATGGACAAATTATAAGCTTGTTTCCTTACTTCAGTCCAGTGATCTAAAATCCATCCAAGAGGAGTACTGACAGCCTGTCCCATCGTCAAAGTTACACAGAACACAAATAAAACACTCAAAAACATCAAGGAAACAGAAACAAATATCACGGAAACAGAAACTAGGGCCCACCTCCTGTGGGAACCCCACACCAGAAAAAGAAACAGAATCAGATGGCCGAGGGGACCTCTAGTCTCTCGGTTCTACAAGAGTTACAAGTCTGTATCGGCAACCTGACAGGAGAATTCCTAGTGTCCTCGGGTCTCCCTTCAGTCCCCTGGAACGTCTTCCAGTGTGGCAGTCAGTTATACCCCAACAAGTCTGTTAGTAACACTCCCCAACTTCCCAAATGGGGGTCCTGTGCTCTCATGAGTGCAGGTGACTGCAAACCAAAATTACCAGATCTGGTGCCTCAGAAATTCAGACAAACACAGCAGACAGACAGAACACAACAGGCTCTTACCTCCAAGAGGGTCTTGGTGATTTAAGGGTGGTCGCAAAAACCCAGATGAGCCCCCACTGTAAGACCCACGAAATGGGAAGACCCCCACAAAATGGGAAAACCCCCACTCAACGGGATAAAGCGACGCCCAAAGAATTAGCCAAAGACCATTCTTGCACATGAGGCCTTTATTGAGGGACCAGTGCACTGGGATCGACTCGTAGCCACGCAGGGTCAGAGGAGATCAATCCCCTGTGTCTAGTGCAAAGAGTATTTGAAACCAAAAAATCACAGAAGGGGGAGGGCTTGGGGGATTCAGATAGGGAAGTTACACTTAGATCATGAGGCAATGCATCCCTGGGGACCAGGTGTAACTGCATTCTCCAAGATGGATTAACTGCATTCTCCAAGATGGATTAACTGCATTCCACAAGATGGATTAACTGCATTCTCCAAGATGGATTAACTGCATTCCACAAGATGCATTAACTGCATTCTGCAAGATGGATTAACTGCACTCTGCAAGATAGGTTGGGCAAACATCAACTATCTATAGAATGCAGAACAACCTTTGTGGTTAGCTAGTTCCTAGAATAGAGGTGTGGGGGGGTAGGGGTTACAGAGTAGGGACTTAAGATTTTTACAAAATGGTGGCACTCTGGCCTTCTAAAGCAGGATTTTCTGGGGGTAAATAAACAAAATTTCAAGGCAGGATCTTTCAATTTCATTTGATAAAAATCTTTATACTTGTTATTAGGTTGAAGGCATAAGTTCTTATTTGGTACAGAAATTATTTAGATACAAAAATCAACGTTTTCATTGGTATAAATTTCTTCTATTGATACTGAAAATTTAAAAGTACAAGGTTTAGACCCAGTCCTTCTTTGCTGTTATTATACAGATCTGAGATGTTTAAGCCTTTGAGTTAAGGCCCAAATAAAAACATAAGGCTCTGAGTTTATTGTTAGGGTGTTTTCTAGATTTTAATCAGAAACAGCTGAAGGTAGGTAAAGGACAACAATCCATATTACTTTACATAAATACTTGGTTTTCAAAAAAACGTGAGAAATCCACAGAATGTGATGTTTAATGTTATTTATTTCACTTGTTGCAGAAACTAGTCTGCTCCTGACAGCTTCCCTTTCTTAGATTTAAAGAAGAAACCGAGCATCTATAGAGCTGCTTCTGTTGTGGTGAGACAGCCATAAGGCAAAGATGCCTCTCTTCATCTATAGACAAACACCGTCCAGAAAAAGAACACCTTTACAGGTTAGGACAGCTTGATTTCTGCCAAGACAGAATGACTCGTCCTTAATATATCCTGATTCTTTAAGTCTGTCAGATGTACATGCACCAGAAGGCTGAAGACCGATGCTCTAACGTTTTGAAGTTGTCCAGGTGTTCAGTGGTCTCTATCATTTGGCTCAGTCTTAGAAGCTGTGTTAAGCTTCTAATATATATTTTCAGTTAATATTGGTCACTCTCAGATTTCTGATGGGGTTGAAGACTGTTAGTCTCATAGTTAGCCCAAGCTGGTTAACTTTGAAAAAGCTGATATAGACTTAATTTTCAGATATCATACAATTTATAGACAAGACATGAGTCAGGTGTTAATTCTTACAGTCTTTTAAGATTATATTATATAGATGACAAATGTTCTGTTTGATTGACATTTCTAGGTCTATCTTATACTTTATCATTTACAAATCTAATCATTTTATCTTGTACTCTATCATTTAAAAATGGTAATAGTTATGCTCAATTTATATTTAGAGAGAAAGTTTTTATTAAACAGAAAAGGTGAAATGTTACAAGATTTCCTATGCATTGACTTTGAGGCAGCGAGAGGCCAGTGATGAGAGGGGAGAGAGGAAAAAGAGTTAGCGAGAGGGGAAGAGAGGACCACACAAGCAGAGCAGGCAGAGACCTGAGACCACCTCCCCTGATACCGAGGTGGCTCTCTCACTAAGGGAATTAATTACTCCAGAGACTGATTAATCTCTTTGAGACTGTTTTATTTATAACACAGGAAGCCAAAAAGAATACCCCCTCAGACTTGTGGGTGCCACCGATTGACATTATCCAGGTTGTCATGAACAGTGGGCTTTCCTGACTAGATCTGACTGGGACTTTAACATGACAAAAGTTAAGGGGCACCTGAAGGTCCATCACCAGACTCCATGGGTAGGTCTCAAGGGGGCCCCATGGTAACCCACAAATTTGACCAAGATATGTGAGGTTAAATAGTGACCACAGCCTTTCTAGAGTGGATCATATACACCCTATGATCCTAGGGGCAAGAAATATAAAACTACTGGGACAATGGCTTTTATAGACCAGCCTAGTAGAGATATCAGGAAAAAGCTTCAGAGGCTAGAGAAAAAGAATAAGCCATTTAGATATTTAGAACAGTTTGCTGAGACATAGAGAAAGAGGAGGAGAAGGATCAGAGAAAGAGAGAAAATATGGTTATAGAGAGATTTAATGCAGGTTGCAGAGGAAATCTGTAGAGAGATTTAGTGCAGGTTGCAGAGAGAGTCTGTAGAGAGATTTAGTGCAGTTTGCTGAGACAGGGAGACAGAGGAGAGGAAGAAACGGAGAAAAAGAAAGATGAAAACGACAGAGAAAAAAGGTACAGAGAGTTCTAGCTATAATAGTTAAAAAAAACACACACACAGAGAAGGGAGACAGAAAAGAACCAGAGGATTGTGATCAGCAGACGTGCCAAGAGGATCACAGACTACTACCCTGGGAGACACTCCAGGAGGTGAGGAGAGCCAGGAATGCCTGGTGGTCTCCTATTGTCGGTCAGAGGACTGAGTTCTGTTGTTGAAATGGAAGCTTTCCCCTCCGTGGCTGTCTGATTCTTTCACCTGCTTGTGGAAGATGCAGACAGGTCTGGATCTGTTGGTTTCTGCTTCGTGCATCTTTGTCTTGTGTGTCCTTTGTCTACAGTTTTATCATGGGACAGACAGTGACGACCCCCCTTAATTTGACCCTTGACCATTGGACGGATGTTAAGACTAGGGCATGCAGCCTCTCAGTTGAAATTAAGAAAGGACCTTGGCAAACTCTCTACTTCAGAGTGGCCTACCTTTGATGTGGTTGGCCTGAAATAGGGACTTTTGACTTAGAAACCATTTTGGCTGTTAAAGTGATTATTTTTCAGAGTGGTCCCAGATCCCATCCTGATCCTTGTGTGGAAAGATCTGGTGGATAGCTCACCGCCTTGGGTGAAGACTTGGATTCACAAACCCAAGCCGCCAGGCTCCTGAGTCCTGGCTCTTGAGAAAGAAAGGAAATCCTTTCCTGAACCCCAGAACGTTCCTCGCATCTATCCTGAGATCAAGGAGCCTCCAACTTGGCCTGAGTATCAACCGCCCCCTCCCACCAGCACCGGCTCCCCCACCGGCACCAGCTCCTCTGCCTCCCTATCCCCCTCTCGGGGTAGCAGGGTATCCTTTGGCACCTCCTGAGGCACTGGAGGGAGGTCCGGTGACAGGGACCCGGAGCTGCCAAGGAGCTACCCCAGAGAGGGGAGATGTAACTGTCATTCTTCCCCTCTGTACTTTTGCTCCCGCCCCCTCTGCCGGGAGGTCAGCTCCAGCTTCTCCAGTATTGGCCCTTTTTCATCTGCTAATTTGTTTAGTTGGAAAGCTAATCACCCTCATTTTTCAGAGGAGCCCCAGTACCTGACAGGGTTGGTGGAGTCTCTCATGTTTTCCCATCAGCCCAACTGGGATGACTGTCAGCAATTGTTACAGATGCTCTTCATGACTGAGGAGTGTGAAAGAATTCTTCTGGAAGCAAGGAAAATGTTCCTGGGAATGATGGGCACCCCACCCATGTGCAAAATGAGACTGATGCAGGCTGTCCCCTGATCCATCCCGGCTGGGATTACAACACGGCTGAAGGTAGGGAAAGCCTGAGAGTCTATTGCCAGGCTCTAGTGGCAGATCTCTGTGGTGCTGCAAGGAGGCCCACTAAATTGGCAAAGGTAAGAGAAGTTCTCCAGGGACCTACCAAGCCCCCCTTGGTATTCCTAGAAAGGCTGATGGAAGCCTTCAGGAGATTCACCCCTTTTGACCCTACTTCAGAAGGTCAGAAAGAGTCAGTAGCCATGGCCTTTATAGGACAGTCAGCTTCAGATATCAGAAAGAAACTTCAGAAGTTAAAAGGAATGCAGGATATGGATTTAAAGAACTTGGTGAAAGAAGCAGAGAACGTGTATCATAAGAGAGAAACAGAGGAGGAGTAAGAGGAGAGAAGGGCAAAGGAGAGAGATACTAAGGAAGACAGATGAGAAAAGAGACAGGAAAGAAACTTGACCAGGATCTTGGCCACTGTCATGGAAGGAAGAGGAAATAGAGATTTTAGAAGACAGACAGGACCTAGGCAGACTAGGAACCTGGGCAACAGGGCTCCACCTTTGGGTGGTCGGAACCCTCTTGACAAGGATCAATGTGCATAGGAAAAAGGATATTGGGCTCGAGATTGTCCAAGAAAGAAGCAGAAAGAACCAAAAATTCTGGCATTAGAAGATGAGGATTAGGGGGGACAGGGTTCAGACCCCCTCCCCAGGCCTAGGGTAACGTTACATGTGGAGGGGAATCCAATACATTTTCTAGTAGACACGGGGGCTGAACACTCCGTGTTGCTGCAAACATTAGGGAAACTAAAAGACAAAAAGGCCTGGGTGTTTGGGGCAACTGGGCAAAATCCTTACTCATGGACTACCCAAAGAACTGTAGATCTTGGGGTGGGACAGGTAACCCACTCATTCCCAGTGATCCCAGAATGCCCTGCACCCTTATTGTATAGGGACCTCCTCACAAAAATGGGAGCACAGATCTCTTTCAAACAAAGGAGTCCCAAAGTGTCCATCGAGAGTAAACCAATTACCGTTTTAAGTGTCAAATTAGAAGATGAATATAGATTATTTTCTGCCAAACCAAAGTCAAGTGAAAACATGGAACACTGGTTACAAAAGTTTTCTCAGGCCTGGGCCGAGATGGCGGGCATGGGGTTAGCCAAGCAGATTCCAACACAGGTGATCGAGTTGAAAGCCAGCCCGTGCCTGTGGCTGTAAGGCAATACCCCATGAGCCAGGAAGCTAGGGATAGGATTAGACCCCACATCCAAAGACTGATCCAACAGGGTATTCTGATCAATTCACCCTGGAGCACCCCCTTGCTACCTGTAAGGAAGCTGGGAATGAATGTTTATAGGCCTGTACAAGATTTAAGAGAGTCAACAAAAGGGTGCAAGATATACATGCCACTCTTCCAGATCCATACAATCTGCTAAGTTCTCTCCCACCAGACCGAGTATGGTATACTGTTTTGGATTTGAAAGATGCCTTTTTGTGTCTAAGACTACACCCTAGGAGCCAGTCAATTTTTGCCCTTGAATAGAGAGATCTTGAAACAGGGTGAACAGGGCAACTGACCTTGACTCAGTTACCAAAAGGGTTCAAGAACTCCCCCATCTTATTTAATGAAGCCCTGCATAGGGATCTGACCAGCTTCAGAGCTCAGAATCCCTAGGTAACACTCCTTCAGTATGTAGATGATTTGCTTCTAGCAGGACAATCACAGCAAGACTGTCTAGAAGGCACAGAGAAACTACTGAAAGAGTTGTCAGAACTAGGATACTGTGCCTCAGCCAAGAAGGTCAAGATCTGTCAGAAGGAGGTTACCTATTTGGGGTATAACACTAAAGGGGGTCAGAGGTGACTGATGGAGGCCAGGAAGAGGACAGTGATGCAGGTTTTGGTGCCGGCAGGTAAGAAAGCTCCTAGGAACTCCTGGCTTTTGCAGACTCTAGATACTGGGATTCGCCACCCTGGCAGCCACCCTTTACCCATTGACTAAAGAACAGGGAAACTTTACCTGGAGCTCAGAATATCAAAAGGCCTTTGACACTATCAAAAAGGCTCTGCTGTCAGCTCCAGCCCTAGCCCTCACAGATGTGACTAAGCCATTTACCCTCCACATAGATGAGAGGAATGGAGTGACTAGAGGGGTATTGACTCAAACATTAGGACCATGGAAGAGGCCTGTAGCTTATCTTTCCAAAAAATTGGACCCAGTGGCCAGCGGCTGCTGGCCCACCTGTCTGAAAGCTATAGTTGCAGTGGCCCTCCTGGTGAAGGATGCTGATAAGCTGACTATGGGACAAGACCTAACTGTAGTGGCTCCCCATGCACTAGAAAGTATTATCAGGCAGCCCCCAGGCCGATGGATGACCAATGCCCGGATGACCCACTACCAGAGTCTACTTCTGACAGAAAGGATCACGTTTGCTCCACCGGCCACCCTCAATCCTGCCCCTCTGCTCCCTGAAGAATCAGAGAGTCTGGTGATTCATGACTGTCACCACCTGCTGGCTGAGGAGACTTGGACCCGCAAAGACCTGGTTAACCAGCAACTGATGGATAGAGCACTGACATGGTTCACGGATGGGAGTAGCTACATCGTGGAAGGTGAGAGAGTGGCTGGGGCCGTGGTGGTGGACAGGACTCTGACTGTCTGGGCTAGCAGTTTGTCAGAAAGAATGTTAGCCCAAAAAGCTGAGCTGGTGGCCCTCACCCAGGCTCTGTGCCTGGCTGAGGGACAGGCTATAAACATCTACACAGACAGCAGGTATGCTTTCGCTACTGCACATGTGCACGGGGCCATCTACCAACAGAGAGGGCTACTGACCTCAACAGGAAAGGACATTAAAAATAAAGAAGAGAGCTGGGCGTGGTGGCGCACGCCTGTAATCCCAGCACTTGGGAGGCAGAGGCAGGCAGATTTCTGAGTTCGAGGCCAGCCTGGTCTACAGAGTGAGTTCCAGGACAGCCAGGGCTACACAGAGAAACCCTGTCTCGAAAAACCAAAATAATAATAATAATAATAATAATAATAATAATAAAAAAATAAAGAAGAAATATTAGGTTTACTTGAGGCCCTCCACCTACCAAGGAAGGTAGCAATTATACATTGTCCTGCTCACCAAAGATCTAGATTCTATCTTAAAAGTAAACCAGATGGCCGACCAAGCAGCCAAGCAAACAGTCCAGGGTGTTAGCCTTTTGCCTGTCATGGAGAAATCCAAAACCCCAGAACCCAGATGGCAATATACCCTGGAGGACTTACAGGAGATTTAAAAAAAAAAAAAAGACCTGTTCACTAAGATCCCTGAGGGAACACACTATGCCTCTGATGGAAAGGAAATTTCCTGGATCCCAGAGGGGACATGCTACACCTCAGATAGGAAAGAGATCTTACCCCCAAAGGAGGAGTTAGAATATGTCCAACAGATACATTGCCTGACCCATTTAGGAGGTAAAGATCTGCAGAGCCTGGTTAAAACATCCCCTTATTATGTCCTGAGCCTACTTGGGGTGTCTGACTCAGTGGTCAAACACTGTGTGCCTTGCCAGTCCTTCGAGAATGCCTCCTGGGAAGAGACTGAGAGGAAGCCATCCAGGCGCTCACTGGGAAATAGACTTCACTGAGGTAAAGCCAGCCAAGCATGGAAATAAATATTTATTAGCTTTTAAACACACCTTTTCAGGACGGGTAGAAGCCTATCCCACCAAGAGAGAAACTGCCATGGTAGTAGCTAAGATTTTAGAAGTTTTTCCAAGATTTGGAATCCCTAAGGTAATCGGGTCCAATAACAGCCCAGCTTTTGTTTGATTGTTTGTTTTTGTTTTTTGTTTTTTGTTTTTGTTTTTTGAGACAGGGTTTCTCAGTGTAGTCCTGGCAGTCCTGGAACTCACTTTGTAGACCAGGCTGGCCTTGAACTCAGAAATCTGCCTGCCTCTACCTCCCTAGTGCTGGGTGGGATTACAGGCGTACGCCACCACCGTCTGGCAACAGCCCAGCTTTTGTTGCCCAAGTAAGTCAGGGATTGGCCAATGTCTTGGGGATTGATTGGCCTATGGAGGACCACCTCCCTTACTAGAGATCACCTCCATCCATAGTAATGATGTATCACTCTCGCAGCCTTTATTCTCCAGGCTCAAAGCCCTTGAGTGGGTGAGACAACAGGCCTGGAAAACCCTCAACCAAGCCTATGCAGCAGAGGGGGACCTTCAAAACCCCCACCGGTTCCAGGTCGGAGACTCAGCCTACATGTGTTGACACGGAGCTGGAAACCTTGAGACTTGGTGGAAAGGACCATACCTGGTGCTCTTGATGACATCCACTGCTGTGAAAGTTGAAGGCATCCCCACTTGGATTCTTGCCTCTCACATCAAGCCAGCACCATCACCAGATGGGAACTGGAGAGTGGAAAAGACTGATAACCCCTTCAAGCTTCTTTTGCACCGCCTCAGTGGTAATCCTCCTGCTGTAGATCCCCTGATTAGTGGCAATCCCCAAGGCTCCCCAGAAACTCACTTGGCAGGTGATATCCCAGACTGGAGACGTGGCCTGGTCCACCTCCATCTATCACCCCCCACCCCCACCTGGTGGCCCACTCTCTACCCCGATTTGTGTAACTTGGTAGCCGGGACCTGGGACATTCCAGGTGTCTATGCCCATGGCCTAACCCTCCATGACAATTCCCAGAGAGCTCAGGAAGCAGAATTTGGATGCGGTAATAAATTTTCCTGTTGCAATCTCCAAGAAACCAATATCTATGCATGTCCCAGAGATCCCCCCAATAGGTCCACTAGAGTTACATGTAGGGGGATAGAGCATTTCTACTGCAAGAAGTAGGGCTGTGAAACAATGGGGGATGCCTATTGGAACTCTCAATCTTCCTGGGATCTGATTACCTTAACCAAAAATCATACTGACAGGCCTAATTGTGCCAGCTTCAAGCAGGTTCAATCATCCACATGTGAGAGTTCGCCTTATTGTAATCCCCTCAAGATAGATTTCACTGAAGCAGGAAAGAGAGAAACTACATGATGGGTTAGAGGAAAACAGTGGGGAGTCTGGGTTCATAAATCAGGAATTGTCCTAGGATTAGCTCTAACCATCCGTCTTAGTACAGAAAATGAGTGCCCTGTGGCAATGGGACCCAATAAGGTGTTGGCTGAACAAGGACTCCTAGCCCCGGCGCCACCACATAGCTTGCTGGTGCCTCAGTTTACTACACTGACTGGCATTGGTGCCACCAATCTGATCCCTACAGATACTCCTAGAGTTCTCTCCATTGCCCCTGTTAAGACAGGACAGTGACTCTTTAATCTCATCCAGGGAGCTTTTCAAGCCATCAATTCTACCAACCCAAATGCCACGACATCTTGTTGGCTCTGTCTATACTTGGGGCCACCCTATTACAAGGGAATGGCTAGAGAAGGGAAATTCAATCTGACAAGAAAGCATGATAATCAATGCTCATGGGGATCCCAAAATAAGCTTACCCTCACTGAAGTCTCCAGAAGGGAGACATGGATAGGGAAAGCTCCCCCATCCCACCAACATCTTTGCAATAGCATTGTGGCTTATACTCAGGCCTCAGATAATCAGTATTTAGTACCCGGTTATAACAGGTGATGGGCATGCGATACTGGGTTAACTCCCTGTGTTTCCACTGCAGTCTTCAACCAATCCAAAAATTTCTGTATCATGGTCTAGTTTGGCCCCCTGGATTTACTACCATCCTGAGGAAGTGATCATCGATGAGTATGACTATCGACCCACCCAATCCAAAAGAGAGCCCATGACCCTTACCTTAGCAGTTATGCTAGGGTTGGGGATGGCCTGTGTAGGGACAAGGTCCACAGCCTTGATCACAGGACCACAGCCATTAGAAAGAGGACTCGGTGAGCTACATGATGCCATGCCTGAAGATCTCCGAGCTTTAGAGAAATCCATTAACAACCTAGAGGAATCCCTGACCTCTTTGTCTGAAGTGGTCCTACAAAACCGGAGGGGATAAGATCTGCTGTTCTGAAAGAAAATAGGTTATGTGCAGTCTTAAAGGAAGAATGTTGCTTTTATGTAGACCACTTAGGAGCTATCACAGACTCCATGAGCAAGCTCAGAGAAAGGTTAGAGAGATGTTAAAGGGAAAGGGAGGCTGGCCAAGGGTGGTTTGAAGGATGGTTCAGCAAGTCTCCTTGGAAGACCACCCTGCTTTCTGCTCTGATGGAACCCTTAATGATTCTGCTCCCGCTGCTTACAGTTGGGCCTTGCATAATTAATAGGTTTGTTGCTTTTGTCAGAGAACAAGTGAGAGCAGTCCAGATCATGGTACTTAGACAACAATACAAGGGCCTTCTGAGCTGAGAGGAAACTGACCTTTAATCCTCCCAGTTCTAAGATTAGAACTATTAACAAGAGAAGAAGTGGGGAATGAAAGAATGAGAAATTCAGCCTAACTCCCCAGTGCCTAATTCTCCAACGACCCCAAGGAGTCAGAAGTTTAGAAATGCTATCTCACTCCTAAGAAGCCCTAAATACCTCAAATTACAGACCCCGCTCTCTGCCAGGAAATAGTTAAAAGTCCCCAGTTCTTGAGCCTGCTCTCTGTATGGAACTAGGTGAAAGGGTGTAAGACAGTCCCTTAAGTACGTGATCCTGGCCTAGTAAGACAACAGAAAATAAGCTGACTTACCACTTATCTAGCTTCTTTAAACTGCACCATAGAAGGAAAGCCCTTGTGACCTATTTTAACTACAGTCTGTCACCCCAAACACAGGAGCCTGCGCAAATGTAGACCTCTGAGACTATAGGAAACTGATTGGTCCACAGAGCTTGGGCTTGGATGATTTGAAATGACTGGTTTAGAAACTATGGAGTGGTACAAATCGATTGGCCTGCACTGTGTGGGCTCTTGATGCTAAGAAATGATTGGTTTGTGATGCACGGGCTTTGCTGTAACCCTATAAAAGTTGTCCCAGTTCTGCATTCGGGGTCTGCAGTCCTCCACCCCTGCGTGGTGTACGGTTGTGGGTCCATCGTGCTTGGAATAAAAATCCTCTTGCTGTTTGCATAAAGACCATTTCTCATGAGTGATTTCGGGTGTGGCTTTTCCTGAGCTGGAGCATGGGGGTCCTCACTTTGAGGGTCTTTCACTTCAATAAAAAAGGTAAATTAAATGGAAATGAATATACAAAGAAAGGGAGAAAGCTGATGTCATGTGTCTGTAGGGATTATGAGGGCTTAAGCCCAGGGCCTCAGCACACCAGGCAACCCCTCTACCTATAGGACAGTACCTGTATCCTTAGTCTCTTAGACATCTTGAGTAAGTAGCTGAATCAGAAGACTCTGACCTATCACTACTCTCAGAGAACCTCAAAGGATCGTGCCCATCAGGTTGTTACTGTGTGAAACTCATACAACTCAACAAGTTCAAACATTTACTCATTCGACCCTGGGGCTCAGAGACTTGAAAATAAACATCAATGTCAAGGTCCCCTCAGTCCAGGAACTGTCATTCTTACTGTCTCACAACTGCCACCCCTCTGAATGGGACTTCTGATCTTTTGTGAGACTGTGACAACCTTCACCTAACTGGAATTCCTTTGGAGCTGGAGAGATAAATGGCTGAGTGAATTAGTGCTTGCTGCTCTTCAAGAAGACTGTGGTTCCATTCCTGCACTTATGTTGAAAAGCTCCTAACCATCTGTAACTCTAGCTGCAGGGGATCCCACACCCACAGCCATGCACACATAAACAAATACAATTGTATATTAGCAAAGGATTCCCTAGGGCTTCGCCTTTGACCACCAGTCTTCTAAGTCATGAGACTCAGGGCAAGCCAGGCCTTTTGGGACAGATGACCCTCCCCATTATAGCTGTCCTCCAGGCATTCATTCCTAAACCACAATTGAATCTTTATAGAGAGGGAACACAATGCCTTTCAACTCTTGGCAATGGACAGTAAGCTAAGGGAGAGAGGAAGGGCTGGCTCCCACCTCAGGACTGAGCCTTCCAAGTCACTGCCAGGCCTGACCAGGCAGCTAAGAGCTTCTCTCTCTAGATACTCTATGCTTCTCTTCCTGGACAGAAGCAGAAGGTGAGACTCAGAATTGCCAGCATGGAAGTTTTATTAGAGCCATGTCTCAAAAAGAACTAGAGGCCACATTATTAAAGTATTCATGTGGGTCCATGGTCCAAATGTCTACTTGTAATCATACTGTAAGCCTTTTTCTAAGTTTGAAACTTTGGTTAATAACAGAAAACAATGTCCTTCAAAAATGGCTGATGTTTCACAATGGAATGAAAATATATAGCTTAGAGAGTGATTGTATTCCTTAATTGTTCTCACTAAGAAAATGGATGTGGAGATCAGCAGCAAGGTGGAGGAATTGGAGCCCTGAAAGGGTCCTAAGACCCAGATTAATAATAATATGTAAGTATGTGCAACCAGAAGGTGGAAATCAAAAATGCAGACATGTTGGAAGAGATGCCACAGGACCCGGTGGAGTGTGCTACTCAGGCGTTAGAGAAGCACAGCACAGAAAAGGACACTTTGGCCCGTATCAAGTAGTAACTTGACAAAAAGTACAACTTCACCGGGCACTGCATCGTGGGGCAGAGCTTCAGTAGCTATGTGATGCCAAAACCAAACACTTCATCTACTTCTACCTGAGTCAGGTGGCCATTCTTCTGTTCAAATCTGGTTAAAAGCATGGGCTGTGCCAAATATGCAGTGGTCCATCCAAAAACAAGGACTGCATCCTAAATTCCAAATACCAGAGACTGAATCTTCAGCCTTGCTAAGAGAACGCCTCGTTTGAATCTGTTGTTTTATGCAGGGCACCATCCTCTGTACATGTTTGTGGTTATAAATGTATAAGGGGGCTGGTGAGATGGCTCAGCGGTTAAGAGCACTGAGTGCTCTTCCGAAGGTCCTGAGAACAAATCCCAGCAACCACATGGTGGCTTACAAACATCCATAATGAGATCTGATGCCCTCTTCTGGTGTGTCTAAAGCTACAGTATACTTACATACATAATAAATAATTTTGTTTTAAAAATAGAATTCATAAAACCATTTACTTATATCTGTATTTATTTTCTCATCCATATTCTGTATCCCATTTTTTGCCCTCAGGCCATTTCTTTAAAAATATCTGTTGGGCCAGGCGGTGGTGGCTCACGCCTGTAATCCCAGCACTTGGGAGGCAGAGGCAGGCGGATTTCTGAGTTCGAGGCCAGCCTGGTCTACAGAGTGAGTTCCAGGACAGCCAGAGCTACACAGAGAAACCCTGTCTCGAAAAACCAAAAACCAAAAACCAAACCAATCAACCAAACAAACAAACAAAAATATTTGTTGGAGGGCTGGAGACTCAGTGGTTGAGAACACCATCTGCTCTTCCAGAGGTCCTGAGTTCATTTCCCAGGAACCACATGGTGGCTCACAACCATCTGTAATGGGATCAGATACCCTCTCTGGTATGTCTGAAGACAGTGACAGTGTACTCACCACATACATAAAATAAATAAATCTTTAAAAAAGAAAGAAGGAAAGAACATTGAAAAAATCTATTGAAGATGTGAAGAAGAAGAAGAAAAGAAGAAGAAGAAGAAGAAGAAGAAGAAGAAGAAGAAGAAGAAGAAGAAGAAGAAGAAGAAGAAGAAAACGAGGAGGAGAAAGGGGAAAAGGAGAAGGAAGAGAAAATGGAAGTGGGGAACCAGGGAGATGGCTTACCTGGTAGAGACCTCATGCACAGGTCTAATGACCTTAGTTCAACCTCAGGATCTCCTAGGCTGGCAGGAAAGAATTGACTCCCTGTCCATGTCCTGTGACCCCTGCAACACCATAGACATAGCTATGTGTGTTGTAGCACACAGCACACACACATGCATGTGCTCACATACAAATAAGCAGATATTTGCACATGGGGAAGCAAGCCAGTAAATAACATCTCCCCATCCCCATGGCTTCTGCATCAGCTCCTGCTTCCTGACCTGCTTGAGTTCCAATCCTGACTTCCTTTGGTGATGAACAGCAACGTGGAAGTGTATAATAAACCCTTTCCTCCCCAACTTGCTTCTTGGTCATGATGTTTGCGCAGGAATAGAAACCCTGAATAAGACAGACAGCATAGCAAGGAGTTGAAAGGTGCCCACAGAGTGGACCTTCCTCAGTCAGACCTGAGGTAATAAGTAAAGTACAAGATATTATAGTCGGTTATTTAAAAACGACTTGATGACTTTATGTGATTAGATGTTTTGCCTGAATGTGTGTGTGTGCATCACATCATGTGCATGCCTTGTTCCTTTTGAGAGCAAAAGAGGGATCGAATTCCCTAAAACCAGAATTACAGACAAGCCTTTTTGCGGACACTGGGTATTTGATACAGGTCCTCTGTAAGAGCAACCAGTGTCTCAGCCCTGCAAAGCTCTCCAGCCCTGCTGCGGCTGTGAAACTTCAACATTAGTAATGGAAAAATTGTTCAGCTTTGGGACTAAAGGCTCATGAGCTCTGGAAATACAACCTGTATTTCTTCTCCAGCACCTGTCACCAAGGCCCAAGAAATACAAAACCCTGTCCAGCTCAGAGGTGGGTCTCATACGTTACCTATGTGGATAATTGACATTCATGATGCAGGCTTTAAGTTCCGGACTGTCTGCGCTCGAACCCTGGCCAGGCTTTTTAGTAGCTTTCTGACTTTTTCAAGTCATTTTCCTGTTCGCTTAGCATTACTAATAACCAGGCCTACTTCATAATGGAGCTGAGAAGCCAAGGAGGTTACACAACAGGAGCCACTAAGCTGTGTCCCTGGATTCCAGGACGTGCCCTCTGATAGGCTGGCTATTGCTGCTGCTTCTCATCTAGAAGCAGCAGAACTTCCTGGAACCAACCAGGGCTGTGACTATGAGCTCAGGAAAAAGGATTCCCAGGCCTACAGAAGGACAGGTCGCACGGTTTTCCCGAGCTTCTGCCCCTGAATGGAAAAGAGTAGCTCCCAGCTGTGAGGTGGAGACTCTTTGCTCGAGGCTCCCCTGGGCTCCTCTGGAACCTTGCTTTCTGTGCTGTGAGTTGTCAGCTGAGGCCAAGTCAGAATACCTGGAGAACACTGGAAACTCCCAGCAGCCTTTGCTCACCTCATAAAAACTGATGAAAGACAGACTTCTCACTGGGAGCCTTTTGTTTTTCTTAACTGAAGGATTTTTCCATGTAAATAACTTTATCTGTTTTATTTTTTAAGTTACCACTAAATAAAATGTTTATTTATTTTTGTATTTACTTATTTTATTTTTTGGATTTTAGAGACAGGGTTACCCTGGAGCTTGTTCTGTAGACCAGGCTAGCCTTACTTAAACTTAGAGATCGACCTACCTCTGCCTCCTGAGTGCTAGGATTAAAAGTGTGCACCACCATTACTTGACAGATAAAATGTTTATTATCTACACAGTTGTACTCAGTTCCACTGATGGGACCGTAGCATTGCTCAGTACTCGGGCTGTAGCCCCATAGAGGAGTCAGTGCTCAGTGAAGATGGCTGACACACCAGCTTCAGCCCCTAGTACCAAGAACACTCGGTTACAGGAGAGACCAGTAAAGGAGGCGATGAAGGCTCTCTAATGCTCTAAGAAAAAGGATGCAAATATTCCAACAAAATCCAGCCAAGCCAGGCATGGTGGCACACTCCTGAAATCCCAAAAACTAGAATTAGAGGTAGGATCATCTCAGGTTCAAGACCAGCCTCAACATGCATGGTGAGTGGCAGAATACTACAGTTGGTATAGTGAGACCCTGGTTAAAAACAAAAATAAAAACACAAGAACCACAACGTGGGATGGGGCTGCAGCTCAGTTGTATAGTTCTTGCTTAGCACGTGTGAGCGCCTGGATTTGATCCCCACTACTGCATACATTCTGACTACAGGCCCAAGTACAGCTCCGTGGGAAGAAATACTTGCCTTGAAAGTCTGAAAAATCTGAGTTGAAGTTCACAGTGCAAAGAGAGAACTGACTCCCCAGATATGTTCTCTGACTTTCACATATTTGCTGGGATATTGGAGTGTGAGTATACACACACACACACACACACACACACACACACACACACACTTAAAAAATAAAGCTAGTGATTATACTTGCTGTGATGTCCCCAAGTGAGACCCTGTTCCCAAACAAACAACATACAAAAAAGCAGGAAAGCCAGCAGGAAGTCAGCAGTCAGAAGCCTTTCTGAAAGAACACCTCTAGTCCTATTTCCCTGCAAATTATAGGAGACAGCGCCATCTACTGACCACAAAATTTGCAGGCCTCAAGCAACAAGCTAGGACAGGAAGGAAGCTGTTCTTCACCAGAGAGTGCTTAGGGGAGAAGGTGTGGTTAGGAAAATCCAGCCAGCCTAGCAGTGGTGGTGCAGTCCTTTAAGCCCAGCACTTGGGAGGCAGAAGCAGGCTGATTTTTGAGTTCCAGGCCAACCTGGTGAACCGAGTGAGTTCCAGGACAGCCATGGCTACACAGAGAAACCCTGTCTAGAAAAACAGAAACAAAACAAAGTGTACTGTTATCTGAGTGTCTGGGTCTCATCCATATTAATCCGCTTTCCATTGCCGAAACAAACACTGAATAAATCAACTTAATTTTAAAGGAGTCCAGCAAGGCGGCTCAGCAGATAAAGTGCTTGCTGAGCAAGCCTGGTGACCCCCAGGTTCCATGTAAAAGTATAAGGAGGAAACTGACTGTACTCCGATCTCTGTGTATGTGCTGTGGTACACACCTGTCTGCCTGTCCACATTCAAACACACACATACACACACACACACACACACACACACACACACACACACACCACAATTGAAAAAAAGTTTATTTGGTGTGGTTTAGTTGTTTTGAATCAGTATAGTCCCCATAGACTCATGTATTTGAATGCTTGGCCCATAGGGAGTAGGGAGTGGCACTGTTAGGAGGTGTGGCCTTGTTGGAGGAAGTATGTCACTGTAGGGGAGGGCTTTGAGATCTCCTATGCTCCAGCTACATCCAGTGTGTTACACAGTCTCCTTCTACTGCCTGTGGATCCAGATGTCTGCCTGCAGACTGCAGTGCTTCCCACCATGACGATAATCTCTGAACCTGTAAGCCAGTCCCATTTAAATGTTTGCGTTTATAAGAGTTTCCTTGGTCATCGTGTCTCTTCACAGCAATGGAAACCAGACTAAGAAAGTTGGCTGGAGTTGAACTTCCGGTGCAAAGGTCATGACAAAATGGTGCCCCGGGTTCAGGTCTCTCCGCTCATCAAGTTCTGCCAGTACTCTGCTCTGATCCTAGGCATGGCATACAGTGCCAAGCGCTACAGTTACCTGAAACCCCGGGCAGAAGAGGAGAGGAGAATAGCAGCGGAGGAAAAGAAGAGACTAGATGAGTTGAAACGGATTGAGAGAGAACTGGCAGAAGCTCAAGATGACAGCATTCTCAAGTGAGGCGTCAGTGAGCTTGCCTTCTCCAGTCATTGAGGATGAATAAAGCTTCATGGTGTATTTTAAAATTTAAAAAAAAAGAAGAAAGAAAGAAAGTTGGCTGGGCATGGTGGAACAGGCGTTTAGTCCCAGCACTTGGAAGACGGAGTCAGGCAGATCTCTGTAAAGTTTGAGAACAGCCTGGTGTACATGGTGAGTTCCAAGGCAGCCATAATTGAGGCACTGTCTCAAAGATAATAAAATGAAACTTTAAAAACTTTCACATAAATGGAGTAGAGGTGTGTTTTGGCTCACAGTCTCTGAGGTTCTGGTCTGTGACTGATTAGCCCTGTTGGCTTTGGGCCTGTAGTAGCTCCGAACGTCATGGATACTCACCTCTGCAATCAAGAACCAAAGGAAAGGGAAAGGACGGTATCTCAATCTCCTTTTCAAGGGCACACCCCAGTGACTTAACTTCCTCCTACTGGCAATCAAGCCTTACAACACGGGGCCTCTGGAACCCATTCACAAAAACAAAATCAAAAACAAAAACAAAAACAAAAACCCATAGCATGCCTGATCCTATACGGAGTCCAAGCCAATACACATGCCAAGAAGAGTTGTGGTTTTGCTAAAATTCCTTCCCTCCTAAGAGCCCAATGACAAACACAGGTGTGTTTTGGTTGAGGCAACCAAAGAGTTAAATAGGCTCACTTACAAAGTGAGGAGTTAGGGGCTCCCTAAGGCAAGCTTAAAGCAGCCACAGTTCAGCTGGGCAGCGATGGTGCACACCTTTGATCCCAGCACTCAGGAGGCAGAGGTAGGCAGATGTCTGAATTGGAGGCCAGCCTGATCTATGGAGTAAATTCCAGGACAGTAAGGGTTATACAGAGAAACCCTAAGGGAACAAAAAAAGGTGGCCACACTAGAAGGTCTGAACCTCACAGAGATGGCAGCTTCCCTGTGGCTGTGTAGATGGGATGGATAGAGCCCCCTTACTCATCTTTCCCCACCTATTCCCTGTGGCCCCATACCCTAAGACCGCATGCAAGTAGGGTGGAATTTCATACATCTGCTTGGGAGGGTTGGTGAGGCAGGCGAGGGTCCCAGGACCCTCCCACACTCTTCTAGAAGGAAGGTAAATAGTCATCAGGTCCTGGTGTAGGGATTTTTGCAAGCAGGCACAGAAGAATTCTTGAAGATAGTGGCAGTTTGGATGAGAAAAATCCTGTACATCAGGCACATACCTGCAATCCCAGCACTTGGGAGGAGGCAGGAGGACCAAAAGTTTAAGGTTATCTCTAGCTACAAATTAAATATGAGGTCAGCCTGGACTACAGGAGATCCTGTTTGTTTGTTTGCTTGCTTGCTTGCTTGCTTGCTTTTGAGAGAGTGTATTCAGCCTGGTCTGGAACTCACAGAGATCTGGGTGTCTGCCTCCTGCGCCGTGGGATTAGTGGTGCACACCACCACTCCTGCTCTCTATAAGAGCAGCAAGAGGGAGCATGCATACAGCAACAGGAAGTCTCTCAAGAATGGCCCGTGAAGTCTAGGAAACTTGTCTGACTCAGATGTTTGAGAAGTGATGGGAGCCGATGTGTTGTGAGGCTGAGGGAGGAAACAGGCGGAATGGTTTAAAAATGGATCTCAACTCACTAGATCTGGAGCTGCCTTTGAACGAGGGAGCTTGTGTGTGCAGAAGTGAACCCTGAGATGACCAGGGGCAAAGTTTGTCTGGTTTCAGGCGATTCCTGAGTTTGCACTGGCACTGTTAACTGATTGGTCGACTCTGTATTAACTAGTCAGTTTCCTCTGACTGGGCACTTGTAGCTGAGGAGAGAGTGCTTTATGGAGCCTGGAGAGATGGAGGAGAAGTTAAAACCACTTGCTGCTCTTCCAGAAGACTGGAATGTGTGTCTCAGCACCTGTATCAGGCAGCTCAACCTGCTGTGACTCACAGAGTTCCCAGACCCACTCAGTCACAGGATTTTCCCAAACATGGGTCTTTAAGAAAATATTTTACACTTACCCACCACTTCTCCCTCCCTCCCTTCTTCCTCTTCTTGGAGATTTTAGTTCACATATCAAATCAAGGACTTTTCACTTCCATCCAGAAAGCAAGTAGGGAAGTCAAGGCAGCCAGCTAGAGCTTCTGATTGTGCTTTCTCTTCACGGTGGAGCTTTCAGCTTCCTCTTCTCACCACAGGCTTCCGCTGCCCCCAAGACAGGGTTTCCCTGTGTAGCCCTGGCTGTCTTGGAACTCACTCTGTAGACCAGGATGGCCTTGAACTCACAGAGATCCAACTGCCTCTGCCTCCTGTGCACTGGGATTAAAGGTGTGCAAATGGAAGAAACCATTTATTACAGTTAAGTGTATATGGGGCAGGGCATATGCCATGTTTCACATGTTAGAGAACAACTACTGGGAGTTAGGTCTCTCTTTTTACCATGTGGGACCCACGTGGCAAATGAGGTGGTCAAGTTTGGCAGCAGGTCCCTTTACCAGACAAGGCATCTCACCAGCCATTTGAGAAAATACTTTACATAAACATGCTGGGTCTGGGACAAAGGATGTGCTTTTGCTCTCAGAGTCTACTTTCAACAAGCTGAAATAGCACAGGAGAGTTTACCAATATATTACGTAGGTGCTCAGCATACGTCAACCCCCACTGGGTTGGCCTGGGCCAATCCCTGGATCCACGCATGGGATCCCTTGGCCTGGATACTTGTCATGGAGTTGTGTTTGGGGGATAGAAGCCAACAGGGTCAACATGTTAAGATGTTGTCTTAGGTCATTGAAAACCCATAGTGAAGGCAAGTGTCGCCAGCCACTCCAGGATGTCCAGTCACGCGACTCAGCAGTTAAGAGCACCCCTGTAGTATGTACCGACCCCAGATGAGTTCTCAGCCTCTGAGCCAGGCAGCTCAAACCTACCTTGACTCCAGCTCTAGGGGATCTGATGCCTCTGACCCCCATAGTCATCTACACCTGCACATATACATAAAAGTAAAACATCTACCCCTACATACATAGAAATAAAACAAATCTCTATACACGAATGAGACTTGTGCTAGGAACTGAGGACTAGCACGGCTGTGAGGGTGCTTGTCTGGCATGTGTGAAGGCCTGGTATACCTGGTACCATCCCCACACACCACATAACCCAGGTGTGGGAGAACACACCTGTAATCCCTGCACTAGTGATGTGGAGACAGCTCTGGTGAGGCAGAGGCAGGAAGAACAGAGATTTCAGGTCATCTTCTTCTGTGTAAAACGTTGGAAGCCAGCCTGGGACAGGTGAGGCTGCCGACACAATAAGTGACACTATCTATCAAAGACATTTTATTGCATCATTGCTTTCCACAGTGAATAGGCCAAAACAAATAACAACAAATAAAAATACCTTTCGAGAGGACTGGACATCAGACAGACACAGGGGCACAATTAACATTTAAAAAGACACATGAGGGATGCATTATCCTCTGTGTGTGTGTGTGCACATGCGTGTGTTGGTGGCCACTGTTAAGCCTCCATCATGTGGCAGGCTGAGGCCCAGTGAAGCATCACTGAGCGGACACCTGGCCCCTCTGACAGAGTTCCAACAGAAGGCCTGTGGTGTCACAGGGGCTTCACACTGACTGCTGCTTATTATGGCTTTCCTGGCATCTATGCCTTAGGGGTGGCAGCACCTGAGAGTACCCATTAGCTGCCTGAGGAGGGACCTCATCAAGGGAGAAGATGCCACCTGCTACCTTCTCCCTCCCTCAGCCGCCCTCTCTCTACTTCCTACGTTCATGGTGTTCCTCCCTGCTTTTCCTACCAACTAACATCTGAAAGACTTGAGTGTCCCCACAGAGGACAGAGCTAGTCCAAGCCTTCTTATTCTCATCTGAAGGGACCTGGGTCCCTGTAGTCCTCCTGAGAAAGCGGGACATGCTTCTGTCTCTTGCCTGTGTTCTTGGAGTGAGGCCCTATCACAAGCAGCTGGCTGTTCAAGGGTGGCCAGAGTCCATAGCTCAGGGGTGGCACTGCTCAGGGATGAGCTATGAGGGTGCTCCCTCCCTCTAGATTGGAAAAGCTAACGGTTGGCCCGCCAGGAAAGAGAAGCCCCATGCCAGTCTCCCCACCACTGTAGCATTCTGTACTAACTGGAGAAAATCAACTCTTACAAAGGCTCATAGTATCTATGTGCATTTAATTTGATAGGTGTGTCTTCAGCAAGCTGTGTTCTTCATGCAGGTCCACACCCAGGGGGGTTGGCAACCAGTGAAGAGGATTGCTGGAGGTCAAACTTTGTCTCTGCCCCTTTCTCCTTGTCCTTAAGATCGCAGCTTATGTGGGCTGTTTAGGGAGGGTTCCAAATTCCTGTCATTCTATACAGGAGAGAGTGAGAGAGACAGAGACCAGGTTTAGAAAAGATTTCCAGGCAGCATCAGGAGAAAACCGAGATTTGCCAACTATTTTAACACTTTTTATGTTCTCCAGCTTTCACCCTATTCTCCCTTGTGTCTTTGGGGTGTCTGTCTGTCTGTCTGGTTGGTTTGAGACAGCATCTTTATAGCCTAACCTGATGTGGTGTTTTGAATGAGGATGGCCCCCACAGACTTAAATGTTTGAATAATTGGTCCCCATTGGTGGAACTGTTTGAGAAGGATTAGGGGTGTGGCCCTGATGGAGGAGGCAGCTTTGGGGTCCACACCGCTCCCAGTTAGCCCTCTCTGCCTCTGACTTTCAGATAAGCATCTAAGCTCTCAGCCTCTGCTCCAGTACCATGCTTGCCAGAGTGCTGCCGTGCTCCCCACCATGATCACCGTGCTCTCACCCCCTGAAACGGTAAGCCTCACTGAACTCTTTCTTCCACATGTAGTAGTCTTGGTCATGGAGGAAGTTACTAAGACACCTGGCTGCAGATGTGTGGTCCTCATGCTTCAGCCTCCTCAGATGCTGTCTGGGTTTTGCTGCTGTTGGTATTTCCAATCACATGTGTTTTGTTTTGTGTTTATGTGCCAGGGTCTCAATACATAGCTTCAGTTAGGCTAGCCTGGAAGTTACATGTAGCCCAGGCTAGCCTGAAACTTACATAGGGATGTACTTGTCTCTGTTTTCTGAGTGCTAATATTAAAGGCATATGCCACCATGTCCAACCTTTTTTTTGTTTTGTTTTTGTTTTTTCCAATGTTTAAAAATTTTTTAAGCCATATCTCAAAACCCCCTTTCTTTCTCTTTTATATTTGATTCATTCACTGCTCTATGTGTGTGTGTGTGTGTGTACATGTGTTTGTGGAGTCCTGGGGATCTGGACTCAGGTCCCCGTGCTTGCTCAACAGGTACTTTACTGACTGAGACATCCTCTCAGTTTCCTTTAATTTTTCTTCTTTTGAACAAATTGTCTTGTAGTCTTTTCCCTCCCCACCTCTTCCCTGGCTCCTTTCTCCTCTTCCTTTTCTGGACCTCAGCCCTTTGTCAGTCCTTCCCTAGAGCCACTTCTCACTAGCCCCAAATCCTCCCCAGGGAAACAAAATGTTTCCAGTCAAACTTGATTTTCTCTTTTGAAAGATTGAAGTAGACTGCTTTGTAGGACTGGCCTAAGGCACCATCTATCTATCTACATTTGTATATACCCACACATATAATGCGTGTGTGTGTGTGTGTGTATACATACATACATACACACACACATATAAATATACATATATTTATTGTATGTGTATGGGTGTTTTGCCATGTATGTCTGTGTACTACTATCTGTGCCTGTCGCCTGTGAAGCCAGAAAAGGGCATTGGATCCAGTGGGCCTGCAGTTATAGATGGTTGTGAGCTGCTGTGTGGGTTCTGGGGATCAAACCCAGGTCCTCTGGAAGAGCAGCTGGTACTTTGAACTGCTGAGCCATCTCTCCAGCCCTGGCACTGGATTTAGAAATAAACTCTTGCTTTGAGATGTCGGGGGAAGAAGAGAGCTGCTTTTACACTTTTGTGAATCTGACCAACATGTTCCCATGGCCTGCCCTGCCCTCACTGTCATTTCCGTGCCTGACTAGGACCCCAGTCCTTAAAACCTGGTGCTGCACTTAGGTCATAGTCACAGAAGTGGGTATTTAGTTTAATTTTATTTTTGTTTTATTTTTGGTATTATAAACTGTGGGACCTCACAATGTTCCTGCACCTCTCTTTAATTACTCATAATATGCTACTGTGCCTCTCTAATTGCTATTTTATTAACATGAAGTGCTGAACTTCACCATGTATTTTGTTCTTAATTGTTCTCCTCATCTATTATCTCTCCCCACCATCAAATCACTTTCTTTTCTTTTCTTTTGGGGCACCGTCTCACTGAGTTCTCCAGGCTGGCTGTGATTCCTTTTGTAGCTCAGGTGGGCCCTGAACTTGCTACCTTCTTGTATCTTGAGTAGCTATCATGATTGGCCCTGGTTAGAAGTGGATAATTGTCTATTTGTTATATTTATATACCTGGGAGTGAGAATACACAAGCCACACTGCATGTGGAGGCCCGGGAACAGTCTGTGGGAGCCAGTTCTCTGCCTCCTGCATGTGGGTCCTGCGCCTCAGCTCAGCATGTCAGTCTCAGAGGCAAGTCCCTTTCCCAGCTGAGCGACCTCACTAGCCAGGAAGGGGGTAAGTTAGAGGCACTCAAGGACGCTAAGACAGAGCTACTCAGTTTATAAAAGAGGAATTGGAAGCCCTGAGAGACTCAGAGACAGGGCTGATGTCATGTAGATGGCCATTAGTGCTAGTGGCCGGTGCTGTGGCTGGGACCTCCTTGTTTGCTATTTTTTTAAATATTGGTTTATTTTTATGTGTTTGAGTGTTTTGCTTGTGTTTATGGATGCATACCATGTGCTGGCCTGGAACCTGCAGAGTTCAAAGGGGTCACTGGATGCACTGGAACTAGAGCTGGGGATGGTTGTGTATCATGGTGTGAGTGCTGGGAGCCAGGCCTCATGTGCTCTCAACCGCTGAGCTACCTCTCCAGCAGTGCCTAGGCTCTCCTCTGCCTGGGCATTTGTCCTGCCAAGCCCGAGACTGCACTCACCTAGTAGTCAGGGCGAGGCATGCTCCGCTGGTTTGCATAGGGATTAGCGGTCTGACTTGGAACTCCTGTTCTGACTTTGGGGAAGATGCTGTTGTCTGCTCCGTAGTTGGAGAAGCCGGTTTGCCTCGAGAAGCCGGTTTGCCTCAGCCGTACGTTACGGAAGTCATCCTCAATCAGCTTCTGCTCTTCTACGTCCTTCTTTTTGTTCTTGGACCTATAATCAGGACACAGGGAAGACAAGAAAGTTTCTTTCCTTCCTTTTTTCCTTTTTATTTTTTGTTTTTGTTTGATTTTTTGTTTTTCTTTTTGTTTTTCAAGACAGGGTTTCCCTGTGTAGCCCTGGCTGTCCTGGAACTCACTCTGTAGACCAGGCTGGTCTTGAACTCACAGAGATCTACCTGCCTCTGTCTCCCAAGTGCTGGGATCAAAGGTGTGCACCATCATACCTGGCCCTAGGGGAGAGTTGTTAATGCTATAGAAAACTGATTATTGGATCTGACTAACCCTAACCATAAAGGATATTTAATCAAGTATATAATATCACTTAAAAAGACAGAGTTAAGTAAAGGCCATTGAACAGTGATATTCAAGGGGCAAGAACATACACTGCTCTTGGAGGGGACCTGAGTTCAGGGTACAGCACCCAGGCTGGGTAGCTTACAGCTGCCTGTAACTCCAGCTGATACTCTTTTCTGGATTCCTTGGACAGCTTCTCTTCAATACATTTATTTTATATAATATATTTTATATAATATCTATGTATTATATATGAAATATATAAGTGTTGTATGTATTATTTATATTTATAATATCAATTATTAATCATTTAAATATTATATACAAATATGTTATATGTAAAGATATTACATATAAATATAAAAAACTTAACTAATTTCCTTTCTTTTTTTAAATGATTTATTCATTTATTTTATGTATATGAGTATACTGTAGCTGTACAGATGATTGTGAGCCACCATGTGATTGCTGGGAATTGAACTCAGGACCTTTGGAAAAGCAGTCAGTGCTCTTACCCTCTGAGCCATCTCAGCAGCCCCCAATTTCCTTACTTTTCAAAAGATTTATTTTTATTATTTTCTCTAAGTATTTTATATATAATATATAAATAATAACTATAATGTTAAAATATAAATAATGCCTACATCAGTATATTATACATAATATATTATCATATTAGTATATTATAGATATTGTTTTTATATTGATATATATTATATTACAAATGTATCATATACATTATAATATTTATATAATGTTATACAATACTTGCTAATATATTTATGTTATATAAGTAATAATTACAGTATAATATAATATAAATATAATAAATTAAAATATAATTTATATAATAACTCTATTGTTTACTCTTTCTCATCCATGAGTGTCTAGGAGCATCAGGGGAGCAGCATATTAACGGATCTATCCACCCCCGTACCTCATGTTGATGATAAAAGCAATCAGCAAGATGAGGATGAGGGCTCCAGCCACAGTGCCCACAATGGTGAGGATCAGCTGAAATTCTGAAAGGGAAGACAGAAGAGAGCCCTGGTTAGTCTTAACTGTCAATGCGGCAGTCTTAATGAGGCATTATCTAAATTTAGTGAGTTGGTGGCATATGTCTGGGTCAGGAGTTGTCTTGACTATTAATTGACACAGAAAGACCAGCCCATTGTGGGGGGCACCATTCCCTAGGCAGGGGGTCCTGAACAGTGAGAGAGAAGAGAGCGAGCTGGGAGCAAGCGTGCAGGAAGCAAGGATTCCGTGTTCATTCTCTTTTGCTCTTGACTACAGATGCAATGTTTGAGTGTGTGTCTTAATTTCCTCAAAATAATAAGACTTTAATAATAAGACTGTTTGGAATTATAAACCAAACACCCCCCTTTTTCCTTTCTTCCCCACAGGTTTCTCTCTGTGGTTTTTGGCTGTCCTGGAGCTCACTCTGTAGACCAGGCTAACCTTGAACTCACAGAGATGCACCTTCCTCTGTCTCCCATGTGCTGGGATTAAGGCATGTGCTACCACTGCCTGGGTACCTTCTCTCTTATATTGCTTCTGGCCAGAGTATGTGTCTCAGCAACAGAAATGACACTAGAACAAACGGCCTTCAGCGAGTGGGTCCTGCTGTCTACCGCAGAGGCTGAGGTCCCAGTGGCTCCCACTGTGAGCTCCGTCAGGGTCTGTCTCCCAGCCTCACAGAGGCAGGCAGGGCAGGGGCTCACCTCTGCTGACACCCCTCCTTGTCCTCATGTCCTAGCCATGTCTGCAGCACACAGTCACCACAAGAGCCTTTCCAGCTATAAAATCACAGACACAAAAGAGGCTGATGGTGGCAAAGGCTTCCTGGGCTTTGTGGGATGGAATCTCAGCTGAGATCTCTCATCTCTCTTCATCTCTCCTACCACTACCTGCCCTCCAAAGCACCCCTAGCTTTTCATAAGCTAGGGGGTCACCAGTAGAGAGAGCAGGTAATGGCTTATGAGGGAGGAGTCTGTTAATGTCTACACTCTTTATCTGTCCCAGATGAGGACTACAGAGCTTTGATTTATTTATTTATTTTTATTTATTTATTTTTTGTTTTGTTTTCTGAAACAGGGTTTCTCTGTGTAGCCTTGGATATCCTGGAACTCACTCTGTAGACCAGGCTGACCTCGAACTCAGGACATTTTTATTATATAGCCCAGGATGGCTTTAAACTCACAGCAGTCCTCCTGACTCAGCCATCCTAGTACTAAGATTACAGACACCCACCACTATGCCTGGGTACTATGGACTCTTGAAATATGACCATAAGATGGTCCGTAAACGTAACACACAAAGCAGTTTCGAATAGCCTGAAAAGCATTGGAAAACTCACTAATGCCAGTGATGGTGGTACATGCCTTTAATCCAGTACCCAAGAGGCAGAGGCAGGTAAATCTCTGAGTTAGAGGCCAGCCTGGTGTTTGGAGTGAATTTAGGCCACCCAGGTTACATAGTAAGACCCTGTCTCCAAAATGAATGAATAAAATTTGATAAGACCTGCTTAAGAATTTAAATGCCTGATTTCTAAACTGTTCACCAATACCAATCATTTTTGAACTCACCATCTATAATATAGAATTTGATATATGACTGAGGATGCCTTTCTCTGGTCCTAAGTGGGTTCAGAGCCACCAGCTCACCCCTGGGTCTGAGTTCTGTTATTTCTAACACAGGCAAATCGGGGGTGCAGGGCCCAGAAGACAAGGTTGAAGCTGAGCTTTTCTCTCAGTGAATTCAGGAAGCCTTTGGTGGAGTGGTCAGGACTCTGGATGTGGCCTGCATGTGTTTCTAGGGTGTTTAGGAGTTCAGGGTGTCTATACTCACGGTCTTTGCACTCTACACCGCTGTAGCCAAAGGGACACCTGGAACACAATCACAGAGGGGAGCCTCGTTAGAGTCTCTTTAGTCCTCACCCCAATTTCCATGTCTGCTGTCCTGTCTGCCTTTCATTCTGTCCTTCCTGGCTTTCTGTCATCTTCTTTATGTTACCATTTTGTCAAGAGAACACCTTCCCTGGGGTTCTGGAAGGGTGAGGTGTGGCTGTATTTGCTGAAGACTGAACATAATGGCCTCTGAACTCGAGGAAGGCTTGGCCACCCATGCAAGGCTGAATGAAAACACACGGAGTAGACGGACCCTCTCGAGGGGTGCCATCCATTCAGGCTGGTTTCTGCATTTTCTAATTGGCACCTAACATGTTTCTCACTGTTCTACCTACTGGTGTTTCTAGGAATATGGAATGCTCAAAAACTCTTGGATGGGTATTGAAGAGATGGCTCAGTGGTTAAGGACACTGGCTGCTCTTCCAGAGGTTCTGAGTTCAACTCTCAGCAACCACATGGTGGTTTGTAACCATCTGTAATGGGATCTGACGCCCTCTGCTGGCATGCATGTGTACATGCAGATACAGCACTTATCCATATAAAGGGATTAAATGTCTTAAAAAAAAAACCCAAACCAACCTTCCTGGATGGTAATGACACAGCAGTGCTCTGTACCTGCCAGCCCATGCCAGCTTGCCAGCTTCCTGACACTGAACCCACATATGTGCTACAAGCTCTGGCCTATGTTGTGACAGGATAAAGACGAAGTGATTACTTACTCTTCACAATTCCCGTTTGTCGTCTTGTAGCCCGGCATGCACACACACTCCATTGCTCCGCCATCTCTCTGTACGCATTGCTTCTTGTCCTCTGCATTGCAGGACTCAGAGCATGTTGTAGCTTTAGCTTTAAGAGAGTGATTTCTAGGTCATTTCCAGAAACAATTGAAGAAGAAGAGGAAGGAGAAGGAGGAGGAGGAGAAGGAAGAGAAGAAATGTGCATGTGTGCATATTGTATGTGTTGTATGTGTTGTATGTGTTGTGTCTGAGCGTGTTGTGTGTGTGTTATGTGTGTGTGTTGTGGTGTATTATGGAGAGCATAAGCTGTAGGACTCGATGGGAAGTCACAGGACAAATTCCTTTATGGGCAGAGTCAGTTCTCTCAGGTAAACTGAGGAAACGTAGGTCGCCAGGCTTGCTCAGCAAGTGTCTTTGCTGGTGGAGCCATCTCACCCAGAGACGATCTCTTCAACCCCAAGACGGCATGCAACAGATTACAATTTTGTGCAGTTTTTTTTTTTCTGAGTAATATAAGAATGTACCATGGGCACTGCGCAGACTCTTACCCAGCTCCTAGGCTAAAGTCAAAATACACATGGGAACTCAAAGCAGCCGTGCCTGTCTTTTGAAGATACTAGAGGATGGAGTGAGAGTGGGAAGGAAGTTTGGCAGCAGCTGTTACACTTACCAACACAGAAAGGAACCTGCGGGTTCACCCTGTCCAGCCCAGGTTTGCACGTGCATCTTAAACCATCCTGGCAACTATCGCTGTCACTGTCTACACAACCATGGTAGTCACACAAATCTTGATCTGTGAGAGGCATAAATACACAAAACACCAAATTAAAAAAGCACACTGAGGAAGCCCATATAGAGAACTGGTGACAGCATTTCACCCTCCCTCCCTATGTAATCATTCAGTTCATTGAGTTTTCTGGGTCTACGTGTCCTCCACCTATAAAATGGTGCTCATAAGTCTTGTTCCCGTGTTTGCAGTGAGAATAGAAAGAGCTAATGTAAATGACGGCGCCCACACGGGGACCTCAATAACCCTTCACTATTTTGTTCATTTGGAGATACAGTGACATTTAAAAGTTAGACTAAGGACACTAATGTTTTTTAGATTTTGTTTGTCTTGGTTTTGGTTTTTCAAGGCAGGGTTTCTCTGTGTAGCTCTGGCTGTCCTGGAACTTGATCTGTAGACCAGGTTGGTCTTGAACTCAGAGATTCATCTGCCTCTTTCTCCCGAGTGCTGGGATTAAAGGCATGTGGCACTATACTCAGTTTTTGACACTGTGTTAATTTTTTTTTTAATTTACAGTGTGTGTTATACCCTGTGTGCATGTCCCCACAGTGGCCAGAAGAGGGCTTCAGATTCTCTGGAGCTGCAGTTGAAGGCATTTATTAGGCACCTGACATGGCTGCTGAGACTCAGGCTCCAGGTCAGTTTTCACAATTACACAAGTGTTCTTAGCCACCGACCGTCTCTGCAGCCCCTGGCTTTCATTCCTAGGCTAGAGAAGCCTCTGGAAGAGGCTAAGCAGGAGCTTGCCATGAGAGCACAGCCTTTAAAGAACGCTAGTCTGGGTGTGAGTGCTGGTGATAAGACGGTGAGTCTGAAGTGGACTGGGGCAGAGGATAGAAAGAGTTAGAGAAGTGGTATTCCTCTCTAATAAAGAGCCCAAGCCATGGCTACCCCACTGAGGCTTGAAAATACTTCTTAGTCAGGGTTTCTATTGCTGTGAGGAAACACCATGACCAAAGAGCCAGCTGAGGAGGAAAGGGTTTATTTGGCTCACACTTCCACATCACAACTCATCATCAAAGGAAGTCAGGACAGAAATGCAAGCAGAGAAGAAAGATGGCAACAGGAGCTGATGCAGAGGTCATGGAGTGTTGCTTACTGGTTTTACTCAACCTGTTTTACCAGCCTAGAGGTGGCCCCGCCCACAATGGGCGGGGCCATGGGCGGGCCTTCCCCATCAATCACTAATTATGCAAATATCCTGAAGCTTGCCTACAGCCTGATCTTAAGGAGATATTGTCTCAGGTGAGGTTTCCTCCTCTCAGATGACTCTAGCTCAGATCAAGTTGACATAAACTAGCCAGCACAACCTTTAATTCAAAATCTAGAGAAAGAGAATATATTTTGTGGCCAGGGCAGCACCCACTTCATCTGGGTGCTGAGACATTGGCTTCCATCTGGGGCAGTTTGCCTTGGATGTCTCTAGAGGTGAGCTCAGGGTACTATGTTAATCTACTTAATCGTACATGACAGGTTTCAGAGTGGAGGGAGGTGTTCAGAGAGGTGGTCTGAAAAGCACATTTAGAGCTGACACTGACTAGTTTCAGCTCTGAAAATGAGGGATTACACATATAGATCAAGCATATAGAAATGAGAAAACTGTAGTTGTGGGGGTGTCCCCGAGATTATCCTGAGAAACAGATAAGTCGTTCTTAGCTGATGAGTTCCTGTGGCCAGTGCCCATGCTGATGGGGACTCTCAATGTCTTCATATGTGTGCTAAGTCCTATCTATCCCCAAGCAACACAGGGCCCAGGGCACAGAGACCACTGCTACTCTACACAAAATTCTGAGCCCAAGAAATGCATTGGTGGATAGCAGAGCTTTGTCTCAACACATTCATGCTCTAGGTCCTAACACAACACATGATAAGAAAGAATCTTTGTAAAGCCCCAAAGAAAGAGAAAAGGTGTTGGGAAACTCTAAGCGAACATATTCATCTATGTTTTGAAAAACAGAACTCAGGGGTTGGGGAGAAGGCTCAGTCAATAAAGTGCTGTTGTCCAAGTGTGAGAACCCAAGCTCAGTCTCAAGCAAGCACATAAAAAAGGCAGGAATGGTGGCGCCACTTTTCACTCTAGCTCTGAAGAAGTGGAGATAGGGGGACTTGGGGTCCACTGGCTGGACAGCCTAACCTAATCAGTGAGATCAGAGGTGAGTGAGATGAGACCCTGCTTTAAAAAGGTAGACTTGTGGGAGGTGGCTAGTGCAGAACCCCCCAGTTAGCATCCAGGAGATCCTAGGTTTAACCCCCAACCCCAGGGAGACGGCCAGAAGTCAGGATAGATGGCTCCTGAGGGGCCATACCTTCAGAGATTGACTTCCAGATACACACACACACACACACACACACACACACACACTCAAAGAGGCTGTGTGGGTTTGGAATCAATCTCCTGACTTGAAAGTTAGACCTTTACACAAACTTTAAGTAAAATCACTTAGTACTTACCGACATAGTTGTTCACGTTGGCATCAGTCTTAGCTGCATTGTCGATTTTAGACTTTATACTGCTTGCATTTTCCTTTGTGTCTTCACTAAACAAATTGACTACTGATACATAGACCGGTGTTGCAGATCTTGCTGACATTGAAGAGGCTGTGCTGAAAGAGAAATTAGAGATGTCAATGGATAAATCAAACTGAGGAGTCAACAAGTCACATCTGAACCTCCCTGATGTCCGAGTCTGCTGTGTGCGCTCTAGCCCTGACCCACTGTCCTATCTCCACAGCTATAGACCACATATGGAGGCCCGGGGGTAACACAGTGTCATATTTACAGCTTCCTGCCTTCTATTTGATCTGTGCTCAGAGAAAACTATAATCAAAACAAAATTTTTCAAGAATTAATTATTTTATGTATGTGAATATGCTGTAGCTGTCTTCAGAGACACCAGAAGAGGGCATCAGATCCCATTACAGATGATTGTGGGCCCATATGTGTTTTCTGGGGATTGAACTCAGGACCTCTGGAAGATCAACCAGTGCTCTTAGCTGTGGAGCCATCTCTCCAGCCCCAACACATTCTTTTGGAAGGTTCTTGGAGTTCTCAAGCCAGGTATGGTTTACAACCAAAGGATCCAGCTGAACTGGTCCTCAGGACAACTTGGTCCATGTGAACAAGATATGGGGCAGCCATCATGAGCTGTCCTTCCCAGGCCACAGCCTGCTTCCCATGGCTGGAGTCAGTAGGATTTTAGAGGGCTCCCTCTGCAGTGCTCTGGCTAGCCACCTCTTCTTTTGTATGAGTGTGTGTGTGTGTGTGTGTGTGTGTGTGTGTGTATGTATACATGACAGAGTCCAGAGACTGACTTTGAGTGCCAGCTGCTCTCTGCCTTAATATTATTATTTTTACTTGCTTAGTCAATAAGTGTATTGTGTTTATGAGGGAGAAAATCATCACAGAAAACTTTAGCTTTTAGTACTCTGTTCCCAAGCTCTGAGGAAGCTTGCTTTATTTTGAGCTGCCCAATCTTTCTTCTGAGCAAGGGACATTTAAGGTCATTACATTTCTCTTTTGGGGGGGGGTCACTACATTTTCTGTAAAATAAGTTTTATTTAATTTATTTATTTTTGTGTATGGGTATTTTGCCTAGATGTATGTCTAGGTACTGTTTACATGGCTGGTTCTCACAGAGGCCAGAAGAGGGTGTTGGAGACCCTGGGACTGGGTGCTGGGAATCGAACCTGGGTCCTTTGGAGAAACAGACAGTGCTTTTAACAAACAACCCGCACTTCTCTCTAGTTTCTCTCTTGGGCTCTTTCTCATAGACTAGATTCTCTTACATAGCAGCATGAGCTTTGTTTTTTTTCTTTTTTCTTTTTCCTTTTTAGTTTTTTCGAGATAGAGTTTCTCTGTGTAGCCCTGGCTGTCCTGGAACTCACTCTGTATACCAGGCTGGTCTATAACTCAGAGGATGTCTTTAACTCATAGACATCCACCTGTTTCTGCCTTCCAAGTGCTGGGATCAAAAGTGAGTGTCACCATGCCCGGCAGAGCTTTCTTATTCATATTCTTTCTCATACGTGGAGATTTTATTTATTTATTTATTTATTTATTTATTTATTTATTTATTTGTGTGTGTGTGTGTGTGTGTGTGTGTGTGTGTGTGTGTGTTTGTGTGTGTGCAGGTGTGAGAGTTCATGAGTACTGCAGCACACACATATGAAGGTCAGAGAACAACTTTCTAGACCTCTGGAGACCGACTCACACAACCTGTAACATTCCGTCCCGTGATGTCCTTCCTGGGTGCTTCCCTGGATCATGGCCAGGAGTCCCCTGGAACTGTCATTGGTGGGCAGGTGAGCCTCTATCCATAGCTCCTTTCTGGGCCCAGAACTTTATTCCCAATCGCCATTCTGGCCCGTGGCCTCCAATGGCGGGCGAGTGAAGGCCTTCGCTGACTGCCATGGTTTTCCATGGTGTGTTCTTCTCCATGGACCCCCCCCCCCAACTTGCCTCTGTGTTCCTTGGCCATGCCAAACCTGCTGAGAAGCCTGAGGGCCAGCAGCAGGCAAGTGCTGTCACCTGTGGCTTCCACACAGTACTCGGGAGCTCACGAGCACAGGCTGCTGTAGACTCCCTTCCAGCCGGCATAAGCAAGCTGAAAGATGATGTTCCCACAAGAGCCGTCTCCCTGTGTTTGAGTGTGTGGTATGGGCTTCTGTCCTGGAGCACTAAGCATTTTTGAGCAGAGTAGCCAGTTTTGTCCTCTCATCGTCCCCTGAATTCTCCTGTTGTCCTTGATGGCATTAGCAAACCCCATCGGGAACACCGTGGCTCTACACAGACCTGCAGGTCCACCAGTGAGGGGTAGGGTAGTCTACCAGGGATCCCACTGTCTCCATCCCCCGAGCACCGAGTGCGGCTTTTTACGTGGGTTCTGGGGATCTGAACTCAGTTCCTTGTGCTCGTGGGGCAAACCCTTGACCAGCTGAGCCGCCTCCAGCCCATGGCTGTTTTTTCCTGACTGCTGAGTCAGCAGCACACGATGGCTTGTGACATGGGGAGCCCAGGAAGAGCAGAAGTGAAGAACAACACGCTGCCTCCACAGTACCTCCTGGTCCGAAGCCAACTTACCCCACTTTAAGGATTACAGTCTGTCCATAGTCAGTCTTGTTAAATGTTTTTGCAAACTGTGGAGGAAAACAGAAGCAATAACAAGGGGAACACATTTAATTATATTCTAGATTTAGACATTTCTTTCCTTCTTTTCCTTTTCTCCCCCTTCTTCCCTCCTTCTCTCCCCCTCCCTCCCCTCCCTCCCTTCTTCCTCCCTCCCTCTCTCCCCTCCCTGCCTGTTTATGTCAAGATGGGAGGCAGAGGAAGGAGAATCACCCGGAAGTTGGGAGCCCAGCTAGCTTGGAATATACAAAGTGTGGTAGAAACAAGAGACCATGTCCCAGCAAGGTGGAAGGAAAGCCAACTCCTGAACGTCTTTGGACACAAACACTATGGCATGCTCATACCAGTGCATACACACACACACACACACACACACACACACACACACAGTACATAAAATATTTATAAAAGAACAGTAACATGGGGACTAGAGAGATGGCTCAGTAGTTAAGAGCACTGACTGCTCTTCCAGGTCCTGAGTTCAATTCCCAGCAACCACATGGTGGCTCACAACCATCTGTAATGGGATCTGATGCCCTTTTCTGGTTGTCTGAAGATAGCAACAGTGTACTCATATATGTAAAATAAATAAGTAATTCTTAGAAAAAAGAGAAAAAGAACAATAGCACAAAAATGTTTTCTAAAACCAAATAAACAAAAATACTCTATGACCGTAAGAATGCTTGACCACCTCCTGGACTCCCCTGACAGAGCTCAGGTGTCTAAACACTGGCTGGCTGAACGCTATGGAAAGTTTCTTAGTGCTGTCTGTCTGTCTGTCTGTCTGACTCTCTCTCTCTCTCTCTCTCTCTCTCTCTCTCTCTCTCTCTCTCTCTCTCTCTCTCTGTTTTCTGTGTAACCCTGGCTGTCCTGGAACTCTGTAGCCTGGAACTCAGAGATCCCCGGCCTCGGCCTTCTGCTGGGACTAAAGGCATGCGTTACCACACCCAGCAAACTAATTTATTTCAAAAGACACTGTTAGAGCTCCTGTTTACTTAAAACCACACCAAAGCTCCTCTAACTGGCAGGCCTGGAGAGTGAGCCCAGGCTGCTTTCTGGAGGCATGGCAGGGCTATGCTGGGTGCTCTGCCTCAGGTGCACAGCCACACGGAGGCCCAGGAGTCCCTGAGGAGCCACCTGCACACCAACAAAAAGCACAACTGTCATGTGGCCGCATGGAGACCAGTCCCATGCTTTGCTGGTCCAGCTGAGAAGGAAGACACTTCAGAGAGAAAATGGGAAAATACTTACAAAACCGACAACATCGTCGTACAGGTTTTGATAGTTCTCAGAGTTTTTATTTTCCAGGCCAGCTGTTTCAGGCACATTCATGCTAATCTCTCCAGGGAATGTCTTTCCTGAAAATCAGGCACATCCTCTCTGAGCTATTTAATGTTAATAGGGCTATTGCAATACTGTGTCTAAAGTGTGCTGCTTTATTTTTATTTTTTTGCTTTGATATTATTTTACTTGCCAAATAAAATTAAATTTTTTTTAAAAAAGAAATTAAGCCCAGCAGGTAAATACACTTGGGGCCCCATACTGCCAACCTAACCTCCATTTCTATATTTTTCTTTTCTTCTTCTTTTTTTTTTAAATTGAATATTGTCTTCATTTACATTGCCAATGGTAAAACTTTTCCTGATTAAGTGTGCTACTTTAATTCTTTTTTCTCTCTTTCTTTTCCTTTACATCCCTCCCCCACCCCCCAACCTCAGTTTTAAACATGGTCTCACTGTGAAGTCCTGTCCACAGGCTGATCTGGAACTCCATTTGTAGACCAGGCTAGCTCCAAATTCACAGAGTACTGCCTGGTCTGTCTCCCAAGTGCTGGAATTAAAGGCATGTGCCCCTGTCTCTGGCCTATTTTTTTATTCTTGAACTTAGTGGATACTATTTATAAGAGAAAGACTTGGGGGGGCATCATTTACATAGAGTAGATACACGGAATTCAAATTATTAGTGCTAAAAATATAAGCTTTGGGGGACCTATCTCTAACTATTGTGGCAACACAGTCCATCTGCTTCCTATGCAAGTGAACTGCTGTAAAAAAAAAAAAAGTAATTTTCTACTTATAAAGCAAAACAAAAAAATGTCACTTAAATTGTTAGTTCTCACCCTCTCACCCTTCCTTATGCTATAACTCTTTAATACAGTTCCTCATGTTGTGGTGATTTCTTTTTTTTGTTTGTTTGTTTTTGTTGTTGTTGTTGTTGTTTTGGTTTTTTGAGACAGGGTTTCTCTATGTAGCCCTGACTGTCCTGCAACTCACTTTGTAGACCAGGCTGGCCTCGAACTCAGAAATCCGTCTGCCTCTGCCTCCCAAGTGCTGGGTTTACAGGCGTGCGCCACCACCGCCCGGCATTGTGGTGATTTCTAACCATAAAATTCTTTTTGTTACTACTGCATAACTGAACATTTGCAACTGTTATAAATTGTAATGTAAATAGCTTATTTTCTAGAGGTCTTAGGTGACCCCCGAGAGTCCGCCCCCAGGAGCACCACTGACTTAGAAGGCAAACAAGCAGGCTTTGGGTTCCCGGAGCGCTGGGTGACCTAACCCAGTTTGCGCTGAGGCACTTTCTAAGTCCATTTCTGGAGCTCCGATGGCTCAGGTCGAGCTCCCAGCCGGCTACCTTCTTCTGCCTAGGTGCCCCGTGGTTGCGGTTGTACACTGTAGACAAGCCCTTATTTTGTAGTCAGTTTTCAGGGGAAGCTGACTCATTTTGTACCTCACTTTGTATCTAGCACATTCTGAAGCAGTGGAGGGAAGGGTCGGCCAACAGCAGACCTTTGGCCGTGCTTACACATCTGCATTATTCTATCCCCACTTCCCAGGATTGGCTGGAACAAAAACAGACCCTCCCCTGGTCTTCCTCGCCTTCAGATTTCCTTCTGACCCTTGTACCATTGTTTGGGATCCCTGTAAAGTCCACTTCAGGTATGCGATGCAGGGTTCTGCCTTGGTTACCCTTCGGAACTCACCTTTCACACATGACGGCGACACAGACTTGTTATAGTAATAGCCTTCTAAACACAAGCAGAAGTGGCTGTCATGCAGCTTAACACAAGAAGCAGATCCTTTACAGGGGTTAGAGCTGCAGGGATCGTTGGGACCTGAGATGGAGGAGAAAGATATCATAAATCCACAGAACTCAGCAAGTGACTCCTGGTGAGTCTCATTCACTCTGCCCGCCCTCCTTCTGGAAATGCTTGCTTTTCTTTTGAGACACAGTCTCACTCTGGCTGTTCTGCAACTCACTCTATAGACCAGGCTGGCCTCAAATTCAGAAATCCGCCTGCCTCTGGCTCCCAGAGTGCTAGGATTACAGGCTTGCACCATCACCGCCCGGCTTCTAAACCCTTTTTAAATAAAGCAGTTTTTTACAGAATGGTCTGGCAATCACCATACAGGTGATTGAACCGCAAGAAGTTCCAAAGGGGAGCTAGATGTCATATTCTGAGAAGCAGAGCTGTCACACGTCCATGAAGAAAAGGAGAGAAAGCCAGGCGTGGTAGCACACGCCTTTAATCCCAGCCTCCAGGAGGTGGACACTGTTGTTTGCATCTGAGAGTTTGGGACCGGCTTGGTCTATAGAGTACGTTTCAGGCCAGCCTGGGCTATGGAAGAAGACTCTGTCTCAAAAGGAAAAGCCAAGAAAGCAAGGGAACAACTAAGAACGCAGATTGACCCAGTAAACTTCCTCCCATCCAAGTATGGACCTAGTCAGTCCTGCTTAGCTCCCATGAAATCAGGTACATTCAGGGTAGAACGGCCTGGGCAACCCAGAGGAGCTTCATAGGAGGAGCAGCAAGGACACACTGCACCCTTGACTCTGCAAGGGAGGATTCAGAACAAAGAAACAGTACAATGGGCCCTGCACCCTGACCGAGACTCCTGGGCTGGACACACATGGCTCAGGCCCTATTTCCTGGACACTGGTGAGACTGGAGGAGGGACATTCTATAGGTGATATGTGGTGACCTTTATTGGCCTTCTCTTTCCTTTCCTCCTTCTGCTCTCCTTAACTGCATAAAGGACACTCACCTTAACTGCACACCTTTCAGTCCTGCTTAAGTTTCACTGACAGGACCGTGTGCCTCCTGGGTTTTTGTTTTATTGGAATTTTTTAATTAAAAGAATTCTTTCATTTATTCGTTCCGTGTGGGATGGATGAATAGGCACACGTGTGTAGGTTCTGGAGATGGAACTCCAGAACTTCAGCCGGCTGTGCCATCTCTTTTAAACTTTCAGGCAGGGTCTCCTATAGCCCAGGCTGGCCTCAAACTTGTTACATAGCTAAGGACAACCTCGAACACTTGATCCTCCTGTCTCAACCTTCCAAACCCTGGGACTATCCATGTGCTACCATACCAGGCAAAGCCAATAATGTTAAGTAAACGAAATGGCTTTTAAAAAAGGATTCAGCCCCACAGCAAGGAGAAATGGGATGCAGGTTCTCTTTGGGGACAGCAAACAAGCAACTGAGGACATCAGGACATGCTTTCTTCCTAGAATAAAAGGCAAACTCAGGAGAGTGATTGGTAGAGGAATGATTAGCTCACAGGATGTTAGAGATGGAAGGGATGTGAGCATTGCTCCTTAGTGACAAAGGGCTGCTTTGTTTTGTTTTGTTTTGTTTTGTTTTGTTTTGTTTTGTTTTGTTTTGTTTTGTTTTGTTTTGTTGAGACAAGGTTTCTCTGTGAAGCCTTGGATGTCCTGAAACTTGTTCTTTAGATCAGGCTAGCCTTGAACTCAGAGATCCACCTACCTCTGCCTCTCAAGTGCTGGGATTAAAGGCATTCTCCCCTCCCCCACATTAATTTCAAGGCCTCAAGTGAGTCAGGGAACCCAAGAGAGAAGCATTTGCCTCATGCCAGCCAGCATGAGGAGTCCGTGAAGGACTGCTGTGGAGGAGGCAGAAAGGGCTGGGAGAAGCTCCCGTTCCTGCGACCACCACAGCTGCCACATGGCTGAGTTCTGTTTACTGATCTAACTGATTTCTTGGATCTGTCAAGGAAAACTTGGAAAGTGATCAAAAGTGTAGGGAGACACAATCTCTTTGGGCATGTCGCTGTTCTCGCTGTGCCTCAGTTTCTTTTTCTGAGAATGACATGATCTATTTGAACTCTAAATTCTGCAGTCTGAGGAGTCCTCTAGACCAGAGCTTGGTAAATTATGGCCCATGAGCTGTAACTAACCAACTCTTTATTTTTATAAATACACTTTTATTGGGATATAGCCAAGTTCATTCATTTGTACATTGACATGGCTGCTTTTGTTTAAAAATGTCAGAAGAGTTTCAACAGAGAAAACCATGTGTTGCCCATAAAGCCTAAAATATATACTATTTGTTTTTCTCTGATAAACTTTGTTCACGCTCATTCTAGATGAAGGTTGGAGGAACTCGTCGAGTGGTTTAGTATGCTTGGTTTTTCCAATCACACTTTGGCCCTGGTCAGCCAACAACTGTTTGAGGACAGTCCTTGTCTGGCTTCTTAACCCTTGGGTCCAATTTCAAAGGCTTGACTTCGTTTGGGAATTGTGATCAGCCACCATCCTGACTGATTCCAGGCTAGAGCTGATTTCTTCCTTAAGGACCAGTGTGGCTGACAAGCCAGCGCTTAGTCTAACCTGTATGTTTCAGAGAACCCGAAGGTACTTCCGGCTCTCCCACGGGTAGCTCACACGAAGGCCAAGTTTAAAAGAACAACTTCCACAGTGCTAAGTAGCTTAAGCGGCAGGAAGGGAAAGACTATAAGTGAGCGCTCACTTAGGGATTCCTCCGGCAGTGACTGAACCTTTATGTTTCTTATTGCCAGCCATTCCCCTTCCTCACCAGAATGCACGGACACGTCACAGCCCTCGGTACTGTGCACCCCAGGGGGGAACTTTCAGGGACCACTCTTACCTGTGGTAGACACCGTAGAAGAGCCGGCACCACCTGGAGGCTGGGTTGTTCCAGAAGGCTGAGATGAACCACCGGAGGGTGAAGTCGGTTTTGTGGCGGGAGAGTTGGAACTACCAGGAGACTGAGTTGGACCAGAGGTCGGAGATGAACCACCGGAGGGTGGAGTTGGTTTTGTGGCGGGAGAGCTGGAACTACCAGGAGACTGAGCTGGACCAGAGGTTGGAGATGAACCACCGGAGGGTGAAGTCGGTTTTGTGGCGGGAGAGTTGGAACTACCAGGAGACTGAGTTGGACCAGAGGTCGGAGATGAACCACCGGAGGGTGGAGTTGGTTTTGTGGCGGGAGAGCTGGAACTACCAGGAGACTGAGTTGGACCAGAGGTCAGAGATGAACCACCAGAGGGTGGAGTTGGTTTTGTGGCAGGAGAGCTGGAACTACCAGGAGACTGAGTTGGACCAGAGGTCGGAGATGAACCACCAGAGGGTGGAGTTGGTTTTGTGGCGGGAGAGCTGGAACTCACCAGGAGACTGGGTTGTCACAGAGGGCTGAGATGAATCAGCGGAGGATGGAGTCTGTGCCAAGATGGAAGAGCTGGCATCACCTGTAGGCTGAGATGTACTATCTTCGGACAGAGTCGGTCCCACTGTGGGAGAATTAGTGCTGCAAGTCACCATGGAAGAGCTGGAACCACTGGGAGACTGATTTGTCCCAGGTGGCTGAGGTGAATTACCAGTGGTCTGAATTGTCCCAGACTTCTTGTCAGACTTGTTTGTCATAGAGGACAGAATTGATCTATCTCTGGTCTCATTGGCTAAATTCTCTGGCAGATCATTGTCAATACTTGAGGCAGAGGCCATTGTGATTTTGGTTAAGGGAATAAGGAAGCCAAATGCCAGAGGACAGAGTGTGATAAACAATAGCAAGACTGCCAATTCTAATCAAAACTCAACTTGGGATATTTCTGGGAAAATGAATCTATATGATTATGTTAAAAGTCAAAACATATGACTCCTTAGCATAACAAAACTTAAAAAAAAACAGACAAAAATGGAAAATGTTATTGGAAACTATGACACCTAATGTACTTTTTGTTGTTGTTGTTTTTTTCTATACAGGGTTTCTCTGTGTAGCCCTGGCTGTCCTAGAACTCACTCTGTAGACCAGAATGGCCTCGAACTCAGAAATCCACCTGCCTCTGCCTCCCAAGTGCTGGGATTAAAGGCGTGTTCCACCACCGCCCGGCTCACCTAATGTACCTTACTAATGCCTGTGGAGAGCTGAGCATAGAGTTGTGGTGATAACATTTATGAAGAGTATGAAGTCGGGAGTGGTGGTATATGCCTGTGGAGACAAGCCTGGGCTACATGAAGCCATGTCGAAAAAATGAAAACGGAAACAAACAAACAAACAAAAAAACGCTGAGATAAGTACCTGAACTTTGGAGACACAGGCAAGAGGCAGGATTTTTAAGGATATCCTTTGCTACCTATCAAGTTCATAGCTAGCCTGAGCTACAGGAGACTCTATCTCAATATACAAAAAAGAGATTAGTACCAAGAAATCGCAAAATTTCTATCTATGTTTGGGAAATTGTGTTTAATAAATTCCCAGGAAATTCAGAGGAAAACAATTGAAAGTGCCACAAGGTGGCGCTGTTGCCACCAGGAAGTGCCTTCTTTGGGGCTTTCTACATTTTAAGGAAGCAGAGCTGATTGTCCATATTGGGCAGTTTTCTCTGTTGAAGGGGACCTGAGGAGGGGGGTCTTAAAAGAGTGAAATGGAAACATTTCACTGAGTGCTGGTTATAGCTCTTCCACGTTTTGGTTTTGTTTTGGTTTTGGTTTTTTGAGGCAGGTCTAGTTATGCAGTGTAGCTGGCCTGAAATTCACAATCTTTTTGAGTGCTGGACCAGTGTTTTTGATTGTTTGTTTGTTTTGTTGTTGTTGTTTTCTGGTGCATTTCTCTACACACATCTACTTTGAGAGAATAAGATAAATAAATGGTCCTTGTCCTAAAGACTGTGATGACATCAAAGCTGCATTTACCACATTCTAGAACTCCCCTAGGAAGCTTGGAAGACTGCCTTTCAGTCGCCCAATTAGTGACCCATTTCCTGGAACTCCTCTTGTCTCTAAGACCTCTGATATTGACAACAGACTATACAAATTATTAAATGAAAATCTTTGTAGAGAGGAAGCCAGTCATAAGCCCCGTGATACAGAATGCTAACATTCACACTGATTCCCCCAGGGGTCGGTCAGATGTTCCTGGCACGGCCTGGGTCTTCACCTTGGACAGGTCTTGGCTACTAGCAACTCAAAAGAGACAAAGAGATAAGCAAGTGTTCTTCCACCGCCAAGAAAATAGTCACTAGCTGGCCACAGTCACGTGGCCCACTACTGTACTTCTGGGACATTCTCATTTGTCAAGGGCTTACCCCATGCCTGATCAAACCCTATGAAGAAGACATGAATGTCCACATGTGAAGAGCCGTGGACATTGGTTGAGACTGTTTGTCTGTTTTAACTACAACCCTGCCAGAGGCCTGTGGAGAGGCATGCAGGAGCCTGTGGAGGTCAGAAGAGGGTGTTGGATCCCATACAATGAGAATTCCAGTTGGGAGGTGAGCCCGGTCCTCTATGAGAGCTGTAAACACTTCACTGAGGCGTCTCTCCAGGCCCAACTTCCATCTTTCTGTTCCCTCAGATCTGAAAGCTGCTTTCTAACCCACACCCCACAGCTACAGAGCACCTACAGGATGCCAACTATTGGCTGAAATGAGAAAAAAATGTTCCCTCTATGGGCTCTTCTCTGGAGAACACTCCAGGACCACCACCTGTCCAGAGCATATGGCTCAGAGCCATATTAAATGCTTCTGACAAACAGAAGTCCTTTTTTTTTTTTTTTTTTTTTTTTTTGGTTTTTTCGAGACAGGGTTTCTCTTTGTAGCTCTGGCTGTCCTGGAACTCACTCTGTAGACCAGGCTGGCCTCGAACTCAGAGATCCACCTGCCTCTGCCTCCCAAGTGCTGGGATTAAAGGCGTGTGCCACCACCGCCCGGCCAAACAGAAGTCCTTAATAGTAAGAGATGTTGGTTTCCACTAGACGCCACAGGAGAGAGGAGCCCTAGTGCTCAGGGGAAGCAAAAGGCTGGAAAATGGTTCCTGATGAGGGGGTTTAGGATGTCAACTGAGCATGTTCTCATTGTCCAGGAAGTACTTAACATATTTGGGTGGGACAGAGGGAAGGTGTCTCAGATCCACTTCCTGTCCTCAACTGCTAAGATTAACATGGAGCGTACACGAGCAAACACTAATGTTTAAATATTGGGTCCAACGGCAGACACGACGCTAAGTGCCCAAGGTGAATATCTACTGGCTTCCTGTCATGGCCTGTCTCCTCTATTTTCACAGAGGCAGAAACCACAGCTAGTAATTGACAACACCGTATTTGGATCCCTGCCTGCCTCGCTCTAAAGTGTAGAGTCTGCTCCTGTACCCTGCTGGGGGAATTCTCTGGCCCAAGACTCCTTTCTACACCTCTAAGATACCTTGAGATCCACGCTTATGGACCCTCCAACCTCCAGCCACTTCCCCAAACCTTCCCAGAAAAGCACTCCCTTCCCAGTACTCTTATGTCTTACAGAAGGCATTTCTTCTTCGTGGTGACTCCTGAAAGTCATGTCGATTTTATCAGTTCTTATTGGGACCTGAAGGTTTGGCTACAGTACCTGCCCCAAGCTTGGCAGGAGAGATCTGGTAAGGCCCAGCCTACTGTTAGGGTAGCTCCTCTCCCCTAATCTTAAAACCAGATCCAAAAAAACCAACAACAACTAACCAACCAAACAAACAAACAAAAAAACCTTGGCCCAGGGAATGCCGCCAAGACTGAGCACCTGAGTTCAATCCCACGCAGGGAGCTGGAGGAGAGAAGCCACTTTCTGTGAGTCATCCCCTGACCTCCACATGTGTGGTAATTAAATGTACTAAGAGTTTTCAAAAACTCCTATCCTGCCATGTGTGTGGGCTCATACCCATTAACCCAGCACTCCAAGCCAGTTGGATCAGAAGTTCATCTACTGCACTGAGTTCAGTTTAGCCTTGGTAGCATGGGATTCCGTGCCCCAAACAAAGCAAAACAAGGTCCCTTACACTGAACTCAATTTCTCTTCTCCTCTCCACTGCCTCAAACACCTTATTCCATTTTTTTTTTTGCATCTGCCTTCTAGACCTGCATTTCTCTCAGAATGGTGGTGGACAAATTCCTTACCTATTCAAACCCAAATAAACTCTCCCTAGTCCAGAAGAACACCTGCATGAAGTCTAACCCACACTGGGATTGCTCTTTTAGGCTAGCGATCTCCAGTTTCAAGTGTTAGTGAGAACAGACATAGTCCCCCACCCCTCCAGACATGGCTTTCTGATGATCACAGGAGCAGATCATCTTGCTACAGCATGGTACCTCATCCTTGAACTACTGAGTCATCTTTATCCAACTTCAGACATATCTCTGCCCTGCTGTATCCCAGTGTCAGCCATAGACTTCTTTTGCTTCTGCTGTCTTTGAGGTCACAGATGAAAATGTCAGTCTCTAAGCTGAGCTAGACAAGGAATGGTCCCAAGTCAAGACTAGCAGTAGCTTTAAGAAGTTGTAGGATCAAGCCTGCTGTTTCTGTTTCAGAGACCATGATGCCAATTCACATTATTAAGTTTCAGAAGCAACCACAAAACAACAAAAGAAGTTTCTTACCCGAGATCACCAAAAGGAGACCGAGAGAGAGAAGCAGGAAGCCTTTCATGTTGGCTGCTCTCGCTTGATAATCCAAGGAGGAAATGTGTCCTCTCCTTCGCTGCCTGGAGTTTTAACTGTCTTTCAAGTCCAAAGTCCACTCATTAACTGATATAGGCAAAGGCAATTTGTTGTTAGGATCTGGTCGTATAGCACAGGCTGCTTCCAGCCTCAGAGATAGGTCACTTGAGCCCGGCTTCAGGATGATTACCTTGACTCAAAGTCCAGGACAACTCAAGAATCCTGAGATCTCTTTAGAAATCCTTGCAAGGACAAAGGTGAGTGTATTCAGTTATCTCTCTGTATCTTGGGAATGGTAGACCTATTACCTCTCTAGGGCCTACTGTCTCTTTAAATACTCAGTAATCTAGATGAATGCCTCTGACCCCTTCTTAGCTGTTTTAAATTGGCAATCTACCTATTTTGTGTGTGCACACCACAGTTCTCATGTGGATGCCAGAGGATGATGGGGAGGGTCGATTCTTGACCCTTCACCATGTGGGGTCCATGGTTGGAACTCAGGTTTTCAGGCTTGGTGGCAGATGCCTTTGCCTCTGAGGCAACTCCTGGGCCCTCACCTCCCCCTCCCCACATTTGACTGCAAGGAATTCCATTTTATCCACCTGCAGTTCCAAGAATACCTGAAAAGTGCTTTCATGTTTTCTTCCAACTATTTATGACTTGACGACTTGACTTGAGTCATCTTTTGTTGTGGACTCCCACTCTGGGCATTTCCTAATGGTCACTTCTAGAAACGTCTGGAAATAGCGTTTCCAAGCTTCCCTCAATCTCACACCACTTTACCTGGACACAGACACCAAGTTGTCATGCTCCTATTAGAAGAAGGCTTGAAGGTCATGGAGGGTACACTCCCTTTGCCATAATCACCTTGGCCCACCATCTGTGATACCTTTTATTCTTTTTTTTTTTTGTTTTGTTTTGTTTTGTTTTTCGAGACAAGGTTTCTCTGTATAACCCTGGCTGTCCTGGAATTCACTCTGTAGACCAGGCTAGCCTCAAACTCAGAAATCCGCCTGCCTCTGCCTCCCAAGTGCTGGGATTAAAGGCGTGTGCCACCACTGCCCAGCACTGTGATACCTTTTAATGAGGTATCCTTTTAATGTGATCCAATTTTGATGAGAGCTAACTATAACAATTGTCTCTCCTTAGGATTTGAAATTCCACAAGCAAAGAGAAAATTGAGAGGCAGAAGAGGCAGACAGATCTCTGTGAGTTCAAGGCCAGCCTGCTCTACAGAGAGAGTTCCAGGCCAGCCAGGGTTGCATAGTAAGACTGTCTTTAAAAGCAACAACAACAAAACCAAACAAACAGCAACAGAGCGATCACCATGTGAATGGGGGAAACATCATAGTCACTTTTCCTTAATATTTAAAGTATGATATGGAAGAGAGGAGCTGGACCAGTGGATCAGTTGATAGAGCGTTTGCCTGGCATGCACAGTAAACTGGGCGTGGTGGCAGAGGACTGTTGTTCTAATATTTGGAATGGAAGTTCAAGGCTCTGTCCCTCTCACACACACAATACTATAGCATGAAACTAAGCAAGTGAAAACATTCCTTCCTCGCTATTAATAAAAGGGAAGGGAAGAAGAAGGGTGGGGGTGACAGCTTTGTGGAGGCCCACGAAGGGAAGGAAGGCTGCTTCTTCCTGGCCAAGCATGGCCATTGGTACTGGGTGATCATTCGTATGCGCTCAGCTCTGCCTTCTATCCGTGTCCCTGAGTAGAGACAGGGCTTTCAGGAGAAGAAGGAAGACATCCCAGCGTTCCTTCTCCTGAGACTTTATCCAGAGCGGTCTGTCAATCACTGGAGCAGGACACTGACCTCAGGAAAGTTGTCAGTCTAAAAATGTTGGGGAAATAAAACGAAGTTCTCTTCAACATGAGTTGGCACATTGAGGAGGGTCCTTTGGTCATTACCGCTGTCACCCGGGGGATCCATGCGTGCTCATGAGTCACCCATGAGTTTCCTCAAACGTTCGTTCTCCCACCCCAGAGCTCCCACAGTCTCAGTAGCCAGCTCTGTTGACTGACAAGGCTTGCTTACTCCAGCCCTTTCCTCAGATCCAGGCCACCCAGAGGAAGATACACCAACAATCCTCACGTCCTTTAACCTGATTCCTAACTCTGTTCTCAATTTAAAAATTATAGTAATGCTCAGAAGCTCCTGTTGTCCCCAAAGTCTCCACTCAAGACTATGAGAGAGGGCTGAAGACACGTCTTAGAGGTTAAAAGTGCTCCCTGTTTTTGCAGATGACTGTTGTTCTGCTCTCAACATGCAGGTCAGGTAGCTCACAGCTGATCCTGTAACTCAGGTTCCAGGGGAATCCATGCCTCTGGCCTCTGTGGGCACCTGCACTCATGTGCAGGCATGCACACACAGTCTTAAAGATAATAAAAATACATATTAAAAAAAAAATAAAAGGACTACAATAAAGAGGCTGGGGAGAGGGATGTGAGTAAAGTCAGCTCCAGAGTCAAGACCCCGACATCCTTGTTAAAAGATGGATACCGTGGTGTGGGTTTAACCCCAGTGTGGGTAGGGTGGCAGATGATGGAGCTTACTAGGGCTGCTAAGAACTAGCTGGCTTGGCCACACAGGTGAGTCCAGGTTAATGAGAGACTCTCTCAAAAAATAATCAGGGGACCCTAGAGGAGCCCCCGGTGCTGGACTTACAGGTAGTTGGCTCGCTGATGTGGATACTGGGAAGCCAACCTCTGGAAGAGCAGGAAGTTCTCTCAGTTGCTTAACCGTCTCTCCTGTCCCTGGAATGTTTTTCTACACTCAGGATGATGTAAAGCCATAGGGTAGAGAATGAGGCCCAAAAGGCCTTGCAAAATGAACGTGTGAAAAAGCCACGTAGCAGAGAGGAAGGAGCCAGTCCAGCACCCCTACCCATCTCTGCCTGCACTGTGTAGGACCTCTGGAGCCACTGGCACAGAGGCTCACCGTGAGGTCGTAGCTTCGCGCTCTAGTTTTAGTTTACAAAGTGTGATGAACATTTTTTCATGTGCTTGTTAGGCATTTGTGTCTCCCTCTCTAAGTTATCTGTTTAAATTATTTGTGTATTTTATCTATCTATCTATCTATCTATCTATTTATTTATTTATTTATTGCGCGCGCGCGCGCGCACACACACACACACACACACACACACACTTGAGGTAGGCTCTCATGTAGCCCAGGCTGGCCTGGTCTTGTCTATGGTGACTGAGGATAACCTTGAACTTCTGATCTTCTTTCCTCTATCTCTCCAGTGCCAGGAACACAGGCGTGTATCATTCTGCCATCGTGTCTGGTTCATCAGTGTCTAGCACTGAGCCCAGGGTTTCATGTGTGCTAGCCAGTGCCCCGCCCGCTCCGTTGCATCCCAGGCCAAGGTTTTTCTATTATACATTACGTTGTTGTCTTCCTGTTTTGGAGGCCCAAGAGCCCATTACCCCCGTCTCATCTACCTATCTCTTCATCCATTTCTGTGTGTGTGTGTGTGTGTGTGTGTGTGTGTGTGTGTATGTATGTAGCAAGCATAAGAATTTATCCTCTGGCCTTGTTGGACATCAAAGGGAAGAGAAGCCCTTGGTCCTGGAAAGGCTCGATGCCACAGTGTGGGGGGATGTTGGGACAGGGAAGCGGGAGAGGGGAGATGGGTTATGAGACTTTTGGGGGGGGGGAATCAGGAAAGGGGACAACATTAGAAATGTAAATGAAGAATATATCTAATAAAAAGTGTAAAAAAAGAATCTTGTCCTCACAGACATGTAAAAATATGGGCATGGCCACACATGCCCATAACCCCAGCCCTGGAGGGCAGAGACAAGAGCTTGCTAGCCAGGTAGCCTAGCCAAAGCTGCTGGTTCAGTGAGAGACCCCGTGTCAAGGGAGTAAGGCAGAGGACGATGGAGGAAGAGGCCCAGCCAGCATCTGCCTTTGGCCTATGCCTATGCCCACACGGCACAGGTACCCACAAGCTCACATGCAAGTAATACATACATACATACATACATACATCACACAATACAACACATATACATAACACACACAACACACACACATCTAAAAAATAATGAAACTAAAAATTAAAGACTAATAATAAACTAAAAACTAAAAATTTTAATTTAAAATTTAAAAATTTAAAAAGAGTACCTATGTGATACGTATACATATATGTAGGTAAAGGCTCATACAGATCAAATAAAATACTAAATCTAACAAGAAAAAAAGGTGGCACCGAGTGTCGCCTGTAGTACTCCAGAACCAGAGAATCTGCTGCTGCCGCCGCCATATTGCTTCGTGGGAACACTTATTAGAACCTTCTGTACCACTTCTGACCAGGAAGGGTTGAGGCCTGCCAAGCACCTGACCCCTGGCTCTTCCCTGACTGATCTGGAAAAATATAGGCAACAAGACAATCAGGGAGGCTGGGCATGGCAGTGCATGGCTTGAAGCCTCAGCACTCATGGGGCGGAGGCAAACGGATCTTTGTGGCCAGCCTGGTCTACATAGTGAGCTCCAGGCCAGCCAGGGCTGTGATAGTGAGACATCCTAGGATAGCAGAACGCCTCCCTGGGAGAAATCCTGTCCTCACTGCTCCTTCCGTGTGGAGGAGCCTCCCTTCCTGCCAGGCTCACAGCTCCCTGCATTTCTTTATTAATTTTACCCTAAGGGAGTGGCAGGGAGTTATTTCAAAAGACCAAACTCACCTCATATCCTGCACTTCCCCTACGGGGAAAGAACCTGGGTTCTGGACTATGGATCCAGAAAGGTAAACATTCGGTATGGGTGGGGAAGTCCTAGCAGAGGACTAAGAGTTGAAGGCCAGCCTGACCTACACAGAGAGTGTGTCAAAGAAGAAAGATGGCAGGGAAAGAAGAGGCGCGCCGGCAGGTGTAAGTGTGAAGGAGCTGCGCGCATGCGTGTGCGAGGGTGCTGTGCGCATGCGCACTCGAGTGCCTTGTCCTCGGTCACTCTCCACATTATTTATTGAGGCGGTTTCTCTCCATGAACCCAGAATCTGCCAATTCTGGTTAGTTTCTAGTTTGACAGATTCCTGGGGAGAGGGGGGTCCCTGTCTCTCCTCAGTGCTGGGATTATAGGCGGCCGCTATGCATGCTGCATACTCGCATACTGCAAGGGTTTTTACTCATTGAACCATCTTCTATCTCCCCAACCTCTTCTTTATGTTTCTTTTAAAAATTTATTTTTTGGTTTTTTTTGTTTTTGTTTTTGTTTTGTTTTTTGTTTTGTTTTTTTGTTTTTCGAGACAGGGTTTCTCTGTGTAGCCCGGGCTGTCCTGGAACTCACTCTGTAGATCAGGCTGGCCTCGAATTTAGAAATCCGCCTGCCTCTGCCTCCCAAGTGCTGGGATTACAGGCGTGTGCCACCACGTCCGGCAATTTATTTATTTATTTTATGTGAGTACACTGTAGCTGTCTTCAGAAGAGGGCGTCAGATGGTTGTGAGCCACCATGTGCGTGCTGGGAATTGAATCAGAACCTTTGGAAGAGCAGTCGGTGCTCTTAACCACTAAGCCATCTCTCCAGCCCCTTTTATGTTTTTATTTACTTATTTATTTTCTTTTTCTTTTTCTTTTTCTTTTTTTTTTCGAGACAGGGTTTCTCTGTGTAGTCCTGGCTGTCCTGGAACTCACTCTGTAGACCAGGCTGGCCTCGAACTCAGAAATCCGCCTGCCTCTGCCTCTGCCTCCCAAGTGCTGGGATTACAGGCGTGCGCCACCATGCCCGGCTACTTATTTATTTTCTATGTATTGTTTTTGCTATGTAGCCCAGGCTGGCCTTGAACCTTGATCCCTCTGTCCAATCCTCCGATTGCTGGAATTATAAGTATGCTGTACCACTACACTTGGCTCAAAAGAAACAACTAAATAAAAATGATATTTTACTCTCTCTGTCATGCTTTGTCTTCTCACATAATTAAAACCCAGACAGGAAAAACAGATATTTATTGACATGACCTTTCAATATCCTAAACCAAGAGTACAGTTAACTTGCCCATAGAAAAGATGTTATGTGTAGGTGACTTGGTCACAGAGTCAGCTAATAAGAAGGAGGTGCATCTATACCTGCCTGCAAAACACAACTGTTCTTCAGGGGTGACCTGCAAAGATTCTACTGGCTATAAAGAGAAATGCTCTCAACTTGTGTGTGTGTGCACATGTGTGTTCATGTGTGTGTCTGTGTGTGCACATGTGTGCACATGTGTGTTCATGTGTGTGTCTGTGTATGCACATGTGTGTACATGTGTGTCTGTGTGTCTGTGTATGCACATGTGTGTATACATGTGTGTGGATGTGTACACATGCGTGTGTACGTGTGTGTACGTGTACGTGTGTGTGTGTGTGTGTGTGTGTGTGTATACGTGTACATGTGTGCAACACACAGAAGTTGACACCTGGTATTTTTCTCAACAGCTCCTCTCTTTATTTTTTGAAACAGAATCTCTCCCTGAACCTGGAGCTCACCAGTGTATTGACAATTTTGGGATTTGGGTTCTTTTTAAAAACACAGAAATGGGGCTGGAGAGGTGGCTCAGTCAGAACACTGACTGCTCTTCCAGAGGTCCTGAGTTCAAATCCAGCACCCACATGGTGGCTCATGACCATCTGTAATGGGATCCGATGCCCTCTTCTGGTGTGTCTGAAGACAGCTACAGTGTATTCATGTATACATATAAAATAAATAAATAAATTTTTAAAAATACCAGAAATGTTATAGGACTGTGTTCCTGTTTTAACCCCTGTTGTGGGATATGCTTCAGACTGCCCACAGCAGCTGACCACATCTTGCCTTGCACACGGGTGTGACTTTGCCAGCGGCAGACAGTTTCTGCGACTGTGTGACGTGTGGAATTCTGGGGACTTTTCGGAGGGTACATAAATGCTGGTGCCCTGAGAGGAGGGGATGGTGGGGTGTTGTTGGTCTTTCAGGGGGTTGGTTGCGGTTTGTTAGTAGTCGTGGTTGAAGACAAAGGGGAAGAGATTAGATTCAGGGATCTCTTTCCTTTCTTCTCTCCACTTCATCCTTTCTTTCTCTCTTAGTTAGCATTTGCGGGGTTGAAAGGGAGGAAGAAAAGCGGTGGAGAAGGGAGGAGGGAAGAACATTCAAAGCAGCGGAAGAACGGCTTCCCACCGCTCGGCTAGAATGGCTGTAGCCAGCAGCCTGGGGGATCCGCCTGTTTCTGCTTCCCCGGTGTGTGTGAGATTATCACTGTGCACTGCTGCACCTAGTTTCTATATGGGATCTCATGTAGCGCAGGTTAGCCTTGGATTTGCCGCAGCTAGCCAAGCATTGTTCATCCTCCTGTGTCTAAGTGCTGGGACTGCTGGCATGTACAGTGTGGCCAGCTCCCAGCAGGCGCTGAAAGCATCCATCTCTGTCCGAGATGGGGCAACGGGCAAGGCAGTGAGCCCTCTGCCTCCCCGGCGCTCACACGAGCTGGTGCGGGAGTTCAGGCTAGCAAAACAGGAGCAGAGAAATGAAGTCATGTCCAAGGCTCATTGCTATGAAGGAAACACAAAGACACAATGGGATGGCACCTCGTGGGGCAGAAGGGGCTACTTTACATGGGGGGGTTGGCAGGGTCTCATGGGAGCTGAGTGCCCACTAAACGTGCTACTCAGAGGCTTCAAGAGAAAGAGAACATTCCTGCCAGGGCAAAAGCCAGGAGTCCTGGGCAGATGGGCTGGGTTTGAGGAGCCACGTGGCTTGGGGGCTGGGGCAAAGTGATGAGACCTAGCCTGACCCTGCAGGGCCTCCCAGGTCCTGGCAGGCAGGGTGAACTTTAACCAATTGCAGGCCATAAGAAGTCACAGCGATATCTCCGCTTGACGATGGCCTATTTTTTTGTGGTCTTATCAAAAGGATTAGCTCTACCCAGTGGACTCTATCCAGTAGTCTTTTCTCCTTGTTGACTGAGTTTGACTGTGGCCCTGTTCACCCTGGGTCCATCCCTCAGAACAGCTGGCAGGTAGGACTTGCTCAGTAAATATTTATGAAGACAGTAGAGTAGGCGGAAGGAGGCCACGGGGTTTGTTTTGGGTGCAGGGAGCAGGAATGCAGGAGAGTCAGGTCAAGAGCTGGGCTGTGTGCTCACTGAGCCCTTGAGTAATCTGTTCTCCACAAGGAAGTTATTATGCTCAAATAATTCACAAGAGAGAAAATATAACCACTGAACGAACAGGTGTGAGAAATAGCTAACTTTTCACAAATTTTGAAGGCATGCAAGTGCTAAGAGAAAAAATACTACTCTGTGTGTGTGTGTGTGTGTGTGTGTGTAAAATCATGTAACCGTCACTGGCCTAGAACTTGCTATGTAGACCCACGGGCTTCAAACTCACAGTGATTCACTTCTGTGGATTGCTGGGACTATAAGCTAGGTCTCATTTATATTAACATATTAACTAGTTTTTATATAAGTATATTTGTTGGTAGGAAGGAAAGAGGCAACAAACCCAGACGCCAGCTTATGGGAGCTGCTTCTTTCCTGTCACCATTTGGGTTCCAAGGATCAAACTCACGTTGACAGCCTTGGCCACAAGCCTCCTTACCCACCTTGAGCCATTTGCTTGTCCCTGGATTAACTTTTAAAGGGTGAGGACATGGTTTGTCTTTATCGTTTTTTGCTAGCAAGCCTCCTGCTAGATAGTAACCTAATCATCTTTCTGGTCCTTTGGGGGTGTCTCCACCCAGGGCACGAGACACAACTTGGCTCACATTCTTTTGATCAAAAATCACACAGCAACAGATGAAAGAAAAATATAGATTAGCCATGGTCCCTGCTCTCCCCTCGACCTCTTAGGGCCTGGGCTTGAACCCAGAGCCTTTATACTTGCTTTGTAAGCACTCTACACTGAGCAAAACCCCCAACCCTAAAAAACCAGCCTTGCTTTGTCACGAAATGGCTTTCTTTTAAGGAGAGGAGGGACAATGCAGATTGTCCTAGAGCTGCAGGTGGAAAGTACAGGCCATAAGGAAACAGGAATTCTGACCGCTGAGCTGACCAAGCTGGCCAAGGCTCAAGGAACAGGAGTTAAGCTTGCTCGTGATGGCTTTGTCTTCTTACAAAGGATTAACAGGTTTAGAGGGAGATTCAAATACCAGCCTATGGGGGTTTTGTTTTGCTTTGCTTTGTCTTAAGACAGGAGCTTACTCTGTAGCCCAGGTTAGCCTAGAACTCATTAGGTAGCCCAGACTAGCTCTGAAATGGTGTGTATTATAGGTGTGATCTACCATACCTGGTTCCACATATGGGATTTACTCACTGGCTATGTGTCCCCAAATTCCTCAGCCTTCCAGAGGGGCAGGGCTTTGGCTTGTAAATTTTACCTATTTGTCCCACAGCTCTTAATCTTTTTTTTTTTTTTTTTTTTTTTTTTTTAATCACATCACGAACAATGTAATGCACTACTTAGTTACATTGCATTATCTATCTTCTGGTATGGAACTTTCTCGAAGTTCCATAAAGGGGCTCCCCCCAGGAAGCTGTTTGACTTTTCACTACTTCCTCTTCGAACTGCCAACTGGAATTATGAGAAGATTAAAAGAAAAAAAAAACCACCCTGTCTCCTGGAGCCAGAGGATATAGGGTGTGGTTCTAAGATGAAACCTGACCTCAAGTGCAGCTTGGCCCTGGAGGAAAGTTGAAAACCACAGATGGATGGAGGTCCGTTTGTGCTCCCTAGGGTTCTGGTTTGCTCCTGTCTGCTATGTCGCAGTCTAGCCATGCCGACCAGTGGGCGTGGTCTGTTTCAGCCCCTAAACAGGTGTGTGACCAGGACCCAGGCACGTGGTGCTGCAGACCCAGTGACTTTCAGGTGTCTCTGTACACCCAGGAGGTCACACAGATTGTGTGTGATTGTGTGTGTGTGTGTGTGCCTCTGAATCTATTTGTTTTTCTGATTACACAAGGAGAAAAATCTGTGGCTCATTTAGATTATCTCCAGCTGTTTTTGAATGCAAACCCATCTCCCTTCAAAAGAGAGATCTAGCCTCAGGGACCCTTTGACAGTCAAAGATGTCCACCTAAAATCAATGTTTTCTTTTCATTATTTTTATTTTATAATTACTTCCTATTTATGGCCAAGGAAAAAAAAATAGGGATTTTTTGTTTGTTTGGTTTTTTCTATCTGTGGTTCTGAGGTCAACTTTAAAAGTAATTCAAGGGACCAGCAAGATGGCTCAGCCAGAAAAGGAGCTTGTGGCCGAACTTGGTAAGCTGGAGTTCGTTTCTGGAACCCACAAAGTGGAAGAAGAAAACTGACTCCTGCAAGTTGACTTCCGACCCCCACACATGTGCTGTGATATACATGCACACATGCATACATGCAAAAATAAATATTAAAAATCTCAAGAAAATGTATTTAGAGCTTTAAAACTACAAATGAATTTTAAGTAAACTACTATGTAACACAGTGAGGAGGTGATGTAGTTGGTCAAGAATCCTGAGGTTAGCCAGATGTGGTGGCACATGCCATTAATCCCAGAAACAGAAGCAGGGGCAGAGTTCAAGTCCAGTCAGGGCCGTGCGGTGAGATCCTGTCTCCAAAAATCAAAGCCAAGGGCCCGAGAGATGGCTCAGTGGTTAAGAGCATTGTCTCGCTCTTCCAGAGGACCAATTCACATAAAATAAATACAAAAGTTAAAAAAAAAAAAAAAAAGATTAAACAACAACAACAAACCACCACCAGCAACAACAAAAATCCCAACCCCCAAAATCAAATAAAGACCCTCAATGGTACAGCAGTAACCTGAAGGTTGGGAAGCTCTGATCCAGGGCACTTTGCTGGGTGGAAAAGGCACATTAAATTGTGAAAAAAATAAAATAAAATAAAATAAGAACAACCAAATAAACCCCGTTCCCTCGCACCAGCAAAAGAAGCAACTGTACAAAGGCTGCAATGACCTGGACTCTTCTCTCTTGCTGGTTTCCATGGTGAAGGCCCAGCTCACAGGAGCCCCGGCTACTGGCAGCCGTGTGTCCTGGCAGAACAAAATGATACGTAGTAAGACAACTCAAAGCTTGAATTCAGTTGACAACGGTCCCACTCATCTTCCCCTCCCCACCGTTAAAATCTATAGGTGTTTTGTATCAGATCTTACGGGAGTAGTTATACGTAGCTGTGAACAGCCATGTGGGGGCTAGGAAATGAGCCCAGGACTTCTGGAAGAGTGGCTTTAACTGCTGAGCCATCTCGCACTAATCCTTAGCTAGACCTCTTATACTGCTATTCCAAGTCACCTATGAAAAGACTTCCAAGTGAAGTTTTTGAGGTAACTTTCTTGGGAACCTTATTCTTTTTTTTTTTTAAATTGAAAAAGGAAGTAAAAACATTTTATGATAAAATTGAAGATTTACATGGAAAATATTTCTGATAAATTAGAAGAGATATATAGAAAAACATGTTAAAATTGACAATTTTCATGGAAAATTGAAGAGTTAAGTGGTAGACATAAAAACATTGCTAAATTAATTGAAAAAGGAAGTAGAAACATTTTATGATAGAATTGAAGATTTATGTGGAAAATATTTCTGATAAAATTGTAGAAAAGTGTAAAAAATGTTAAAATTGAAGATTATCATGGATATAATAATGGTAGGCATAAAAGTATTCCTAACTTGATTGAAAGTGGAATTATAAACATTTTCTGATAAATTTGAAGATTTACATGGAAAATAGTTCTGATAATATTGAATAAATATATAGAAAACATGTTAAAATTGAAGATTATCATGGAAAATTATACAATATATATAAAAAATATATAAAATATATAAAATGGTAGGCATAAAAATAATTCTAAGTTGATTGAAAGTGGAATTATAAACATTTTCAGGTAAAATTGAAGATTTACATAGAAAATGTTTCTGATAAAATTCAAGAAATATATAGAAAAACACATTAAAATTGACTATTTCATGGAAAATTATACAGATAAAATGGTAGACATAAAAAACCTTTCTAAATTAATTGAAGGTGGAATTAAAAACATTTTGTGATAAAATCAGAGATTTGCATGGAAGATTTGCATGGAATTTCTGATAAAATTGAAGATTTACATGAAAAATATTTCTGTTAGTCTATGTCTTTTTATTGGGGAATTGTGTCCATTGATGTTAAGAGATATTAAGGAATAGTGATTGTTGCTTTCTGTTATTTTTGATGTTATTTTTATGTTTGTGTGGCTATCTTCTTTTGGGTTTGTTGGAAGAAGATTACTTTCTTGCTTTTTCTAGGGTGTAGTTTCCCTCCTTGTGTTGGTGTTTTCCATCTAATATCCTTTGTAGGGCTGAATTTGTGGGAAGATATTGTGTAAATTTGGTTTTATCATGGAATATCTTAGTTTCTCCATCTATGGTGATTGAGAGTCTTGCTGAGTATAGTAGTCTGGGCTGGCATTTGTGTTCTCTTAGGGTCTGTATGAGATCTGCCCAGGATTTTCTAGCTTTCATGATCTCTGATAAGAAGTCTGGTGTAATTCTGATAGGTCTGCCTTTATAACTTACTTGCCCCTTTCCCCTTACTGCTTTTAATATTCTTTCTTTGTTTAGTGCATTTGGTGTTTTGATTATTTTGTGCTGGGAGGACTTTCTGGTCTGGTCCAATCTGTTTGGAGTTCTGTAGGCTTCTTGTATGTTCATGGGTATCTCTTTCTTTAGGTTAGGGAAGTTTTCTTCTATAATTTTGTTGAAGATATTTACTGGCCCTTGAGGTTGTAAATCTTCACTCTCTTCTATACCTACAATCCTTAGGTTTGGTCTTCTCATTGTGTCCTGGATTTCCTGGATGTTTTGAGTTACAAGCTTTACGTATTTTGCATTTTCTTTGACTGTTGAGTTAATGTTTTCTATGGTATTTTCAGCACCTGAGATTCTTCTATCTTTTGTATTCTGTTGTTGTATCTATGACTCCAGAATTCTTTCCAAGGTTTTCAATCTCCAGAGATGTCTCACTTTGTGATTTCTTCGTTGTTTCTACTTTCATTTTTAGATCCTGGATGGTTTTATTTAGTTCCTTCTCTTGTTTGTTTGTGTTTTCCTGCAATTCTTTAAGGTATTTTTGTCTTTCCTCTTTAAGGGCTTTTACCTATTGACCCATGTTCTCCTGTATTTCTTGAAGTACTCTATCAGCATCATGAGATACGATTTTAAATTGAATTCTTGCTTTTCCAGTGTGTTGAGCTATCCAGGACTTGCTGTTGTGGGAGAACTGGGTTCTGATGTTGCCAAGTAGCCCTGGTTTCTGTTGGTAGGGTTCTTGTGCTTGCCTTTTGCCATCTGGTTATCTCTGGTGTTGGCTGGTCTTGCTGTCTCTGGCTGGACCTTGTCTCTCCTGTGGGCTTGTAAGCCTGTGTCCGTACTTCTGGGAGACCAACTCTCTTCTGGCAGGGTCTGTACACAGAAGGCTGTGGAGCCGCCTGGTTCCCTGGTACAAATGGCAGCCTGAAGACCTCTATCCCAGCTGCTCCACCGATCGTATGCCCTGTGTGCTCCTAGCTGTTCCCCTCCAGAGAGAAGGTGGATATTTCACCTCCGCGTTCAGAAGTTAAAGCACTGCTGGGAGATCACTCTTTCTTGGCAGGCTGTGCACAGAAGGCTGTGGAGCCGCCTGGCTCCCTGGTCCCGGGAACCTTATTCTTTGTGGGGAATTTGAACTAAATGTTGGTGCTGGCAAGGTGACTTAGCATGGGAAGATGACCTGACAACCTAAATTCAAAACCTAGGAAGAGGACAATGGACTCCCACAGGTTGTTCTCTGACGTCTATACATGTACTAGGGCATGTACACACACACACACACACACACACAGACACACACACACTATCCACTGTCACCACCCCCAAATAGAGATGTCACTTGACCCAGCAATTACATTGAAGAAAGTTTTATACCATTCAGCAACTAACTGGTTTAGACTCCCTCCTTCCCAAGTTGTTTTGGCACATAGGAATGGAAGACACTCTTCTAGGCGTGGGGGATACCGCAAGAAACTAAAGATAGCATTCCTGTGATAGTAAGGCTACCCAGAATCAGAAACACCTCACCTTGGAACCCTCCACTATTAAGCATGATGCCTGCAGAGTGGGCTCAGAATAGACAATACACAGCACATAACTTGCTTTCGTGGGAGCTCAAATACTCCAATAAAATGTTAGTCAGATGAAAAGTGATGCAGACATTTTTCCTTTTAGATTGATTTATTTTATGTGTGTACACGAGGAGTGTTTTGCCTTCCTGTGTAGTTGTGCGCCATGTGCCTGGTGCCTCAGGAGTTCAGAAAAGGGTGTTGGATTCCTGCACTGGAGTTGTGAGTGGTTATGAGCTACTGAACCACTGATCCAGGCCCCTGATAGGAAAGTTTTAATAGAGAATAGACTGTGGACAGAATGCAGCAGGTGAGCCCTCGGAATTCCCCTTATGGGAAGCAGGTCCTTTATGGCAGTTAAGAGATGTGACTTGGCCTTGTTTCCTGTGATAGGGATCTAACTGACTAGATAAGAGGGGGGGGGGCAGCTCACCATGCGGTTAGGCAGCCTATTTTACCATCCCATTTGTCCCTTCTGAGAAGAGTCTCTTTGGGCGAGGCACCAGGGGACATCAGGAGTCAAGTTCTGTGTAAGGCAGTGGTATTCCATTTGTGGGTCTTTGGGACAAACGACTCTTTCATAGGGGTTGCCTAAGACATTGGGAAACACAGATATTTCCATTATAATTTGTAACAGCAAGAGTGCAGTTATGAAGTAGCAATGAAAACAATGTTAAAGTTGGGGGGTCACCACAGCCTGAGGAGCTGTTCTGAGGGGTCACAGCCTGAGGAAGGTTGAGAGCCACTGCTCTAAGGCATCCTGAGCCACTGGGTGGGGCCAAGTGGAAGGTCTGTGTGCTACAGAATGAGGCACCCTGATTATTTTACTTTTGGCCTTTTAATGCTACATCCTGGTCAGCAGCTTCCAGGCAGGTCAGGACCGGAAGTCCCTACCCCCCACCAAGCTCCTGCTCTGACTCCCAAGCAAGGTTCCTTCTTCAAGGCGGCCCTTCTCTGGTTCTAGTTGCCTACTGGGGTCTCAGTCAGTGTTTTGCCTTTGCCTTAATGCCAGTTGCAAAATCCATATCCCACCTATTTCCCAGAATGCACCCTTTTAGTGTCAGGGGAAGCAGGGGAAGGAGATCAATGAAGAGGTGGGAGGCAGGGCTGAGGCCCACTGTGCATAGGGTTCAGCATTTAAGTTTATGAAGCACAAAGCTAATAACCAATAGGTCACAAGCCCTGACACCCTCTCTAAGCTGACTTACATGTTTAGTGGAGATGCCCTGATGGGGATCCAGATACAGGGTTGGGTCCCCATGTGGACCAAGTCTGGGGAAGTAAGCAGGATAAGTTCTCCACGACATCGCATCTCAGAGAGCTAAATACGAGCTGAATCATGCTACAGAGCCACTGGACTACCTATCAACAAGAAGCTCCTTGCATCCTGTCAGTGAGGACGGAGGAACGCTCATTCACTGCTCCTGAAAAGGGGGCACGTGTAGCCAAACCTGGAAATCAAGATGGTGGCTCCTCAGAATGGCAGAGGCAGATGTAGAATTCATCTTTGGCCCACCAGCTCCATTTCTTGTTAGATACTGGAGAAATGAAAGGTTATCCTTGGGCTGGAGAGATGGCTTAGAGGTTAAGAGCACTGACTGCTCTTCCAGAGGTCCTGAGTTCAATCCCCAGCAACCACATGGTGGCTCACAACCATCCGTAATGGCATCCAGTGTGTCTGAAGCTATAGTGTACTCATATACATAAAATAAAATTTAAAAAAGAAGCATCACAGCTGCCTAGGAGACAGATTTGAGAGAGAGAGAGAGAGAGAGAGAGAGAGAGAGAGAGAGAGAGAGAAGAAGAAGAAGAAGAAGAAGAAGAAGAAGAAGAAGAAGAAGAAGAAAGGTTATCCTCTCAGAAACTCATGCATGAATACCCACGGCAGCAGCATTCATAACAATGTAGATATAGATTAGCTTGATACTTCAATTCCCACCACAGAAACCAAACCCGGAATGTCCATTAACTGGCTAATAAAACATGGCTTATCCATACGCTGGTTATTATTTATACATGAAAAGGACTGGGATGCTGATAACTATACTTCGTGCCTGGCTTTCACTGTCACCTTGACACAGCCTGGTAGTCCGAGAGGAAAGTCTAGACTGAGGGACCACCGAGATCAGATTGGCCTTGGTCATGTCCATGGGGGGATTCTCTTGATAATTATATAATGCAGGAGGGAGGGCACAACCCACTGTGGGAAGTGCTATCCCTAGGAAGATGGTCCTGGCTCATGTAAGAAAGCTTAGCTAAGTGCTGGAGATATGGCTCAGCAGTTAAGAGCATTGGCTGCTTCCAGAGGACCCGGGTTCAATTCCCAACATCCACGTCTGACATCTCAGGAGGCTCATATCCACGCGCACATATATGCAATTGAGAATAAAATCTTTTAAAGCAAGCAAGCAAGCAAGCAAGCAAGCTAGTTAAACATGAACTCTGAGTGAGCCAGAAACCAATAGTCCTCCATGATTTCTACTTAGACTGTGAGTTCCTGCCTTGGCATCCCTCAGTGACAGACTATAACTCAGAACTCTAAGTACATTTTCTTCCCCTAAGTTGCTTTTGGTCAGTGTGTTGATTTTAGTTTAGTTTTGAGATAAGGTCTTGCTGTACAGCATTAACTGGCTCAGAACTCACTTTTAGACTGGGCTGGCCTCAAATGTAGAGATCTGCTTGCTTCTGCCTTAAATGCTGGGATTAAAGGTGTGTGCCTGCCCCTCATGCCTGGTTTGGCCAGATTATTTCATCATAGGTACAGAGAGGATGCAGAACACAACACTAAGAAACTTGGAAATAGCAGCTAGGGGAGAGAGCACAGTCAGAAATGTTGATATTGTAACAGGGTCCCAGACCTTAGCACAACTGACTCCATGATGGAAGTGCCATTCTGGCTGTAAAATTCAGCATGAAGACAGTAATGCCTGCCAAAACAAAAACAAAGACCTAATCCATCAAAGTCCACAGCTCTGGGAAAGCCCCTACATGTACTATCTTTCTTTTCGACTTCTGTAGTTCTGCTTCTGGCTAACTGTTCTTGCTAAGTGAAGTATGTCAACCTAGAACATGCTTTTGCATTTCAAAGCTCACCCTGAGAAAGGCTCAGGGCTACAATGGGCTCCTGAACACCCAGGGTAGTCACCCACCAGGTAATAAAGGCTTGCTATTGGCTTAAAACCATATCCGAGCAGTCTTCTTTGGTGGCTACCCCACAATACATATGGCAGAATTTTATTTATAATAAATGTACAAATAGACACAGGTGTGGAGGTGAAAAGAGGGCTAGCTGGCAGGCTAGGGCAGGAGGAGGTGGATCAGAAGGCACGGGTTTCTTGTTGGAATAATGAACATGAACTTGATTGTGGTGGTGTAGTGACCCCAGTGCCTGAGTTAGGATCATATCTCAGTAAAAGTACAGAAGGGAGGAAGGGCAGGACAGGAGAGGATTGGGGGAGGGAGGGGAAGAGAAAGGAAGGAAGGAAAGAAAGGGAAGGAGAGAGAAGAGAGAAAAACGTTCATTTCAGAGTATGTTGTCTTGAGGCAACTGACGCTCAGAGCGGCCTCCTGGGCTCTTATAACTCTCAGGTGAGCACAAAAATGCACTTTGAAACATAGAAATGAAAAACAGGGCCAGGCATGATGGTGCATACTTTTGATCCCAGCACTTGGGAGGCAGGGGCAGGTGGATCTCTGTGAGTTCGAGACCAGCCTGGTCTACAGAGCTAGTTCCAGGACAGCCAGGGCTACACAGAGAAACCCTGTCTCAGAAAGAGAAGGGAAGGAAGGAAGGAAGGAAGGAAGGAAGGAAGGGAGGGAGGGAGGGAGGAGGGAGGGAGGGAGGGAGGGAGGGAGGGAGGGAGGGAGGGAGGGAGAGAGAGGGAGGGAGGGAGGGAGTAAAAACTATTCATTTTCATTGAGGCCCAAAAACAGTGGTAGGAATTGTAGCTTAATAAAAAAATCCAAAAAATGAAAGTGTGATTGCTTTTCAGTTTAACTTTTGGCTGCACGGGATGTTTAGAAAGCTGGTTTCACATCACTGTGAAGCATAAGCATTAATTGATCAAATGCCTTTACATAGTATAAAATCTATATGCAAGCATTATTTTGCCTTGTCATTATAAATTGTGTTTATTTAATGTCAACTTGTCTAGATTCAAAGAAAACGCTTAGGAATCATTGTCTTGTGCTAAAATTTTTTGTCGACACCCTTCCCGAAGCCCTCGGCTCCTTAGGAACCATTTTTGCCATAACAATAATGGTCAAGTTTTGAACAAATCTCTTTCCACTGGACACAATTTTTTTTTTCTGCTGCAATCAACCTGTGGGTCACAACCCCTTTGGAGGGTCTCATATCAGACACCCCACATATGAGATATTTACATCATGATTCATAACAGTAGCAGAACTACAGTCACGAAGTAGCAACAAAAATAAATTTACGGTCGGAGGTCACCACAGCATGAGGAACGTGTTAGAGGTTCGCAGCGTCAGGGAGGTTGAGAATCACTGCTTTAGTGCGAGCGTGGCACAGCTCAAACGCGTTAGGGAGACTGGTGGAAGAGCGTTCACCGTATCTCCTAGAATGAACCAAGTAACTGGCTTCCAAGCGAAGTCACAGACTATCTCCCAGAATGCTCTCTAGTGCTGGGGCGAATGTCAAGATATCTGTAGTGTGAGTCAACTCTGGGAAGTCAGTTCTGTGGGCACGCATTGGGTCGTGGGGCTTTAAGTAGCAGCATGAAGTATGACAAAGCGGGCCACAAACATAGGTTTCAAGGGCTGTGCTTTCTATACCCGCCACTCCACACCATGCCACGTCACGCCACGTCACACCATTTTTATTTCATCCAGACACCTGCCTAGTCTCCAACCAGACTTTTTCAAGAGTCGCCAAGGACTACTGTGGAGTTCAGTCTCATCTGTTGCCTTTCTCCTGAACTCTGCATGCTCTTCTGGCACATTCCTTCAGAAATGACACATGCCCTGGATGGTATAATAAACTGGATATCTACACTCTAGGTTTTCTTAAAACCACCTCCGACAAACAAGCTATTTAATCTTGGGAAATCACCCTCTCCGATGATCAGTTTCCTTATTAGTAAAAAGGGGCCAAATGATACATCATTTCCAGCTTTAGCCTCCGTGAGTCACCCAGTTCCAAACATGCTCTATTCCTTTTGGATTGCCACATCCCTTTATTCACACAACAAACAGGAAATTGCATGTAGGATCGGGAAGGCCTGGACCCTGAACCTTGTTGTGAGGCATACACATTTTCTATTAATAGAAATAAAGACAGGAAACATTGACCGACCTGCTGACATATTCGCAAGGATAATATCTGAGGATAATTTGTGGTTGTTTTTGTCTTCTTCATTTGAGACATCTCCATATGGAACCTGGGCTGGACTTGAACACATGAGCTTCCTGCTTCAGTTTCTCAAGTGCTGTGGCTAGCAGCATTCACCTCCATATCAGTCTTGAGAATATACTAGCAAGCAGAGGCCCACTGTGTGTGTTCATTCAGGGGCATTTTGAATGCTACTCTAAGCCACCACAAGCTGCTTCCCATTGCTCTTGAGAACAAAGGGGTGTGGCAACAGTTGGATAAAGACATTGCAAAGAATGAGAAGAATGGCCTTCTTTCTCTGTTGTCACACTGTCCAAGGAGCTGCCAGGTCACCCTACAGATATGGACAGAGCTTTATTGTGTCAAGAATTATTGACGCAGCTTTTTACTTTTTTATTTATTTATTTTTGGTGCTGGAGATTGGACCCAGGCAAGCACTCTGTCTGAGCTATGCTGCTAGTATGTTCTTCTCTTTCTGATATGACTCTGCACTTGTTTCATGGCTTAGGAGGGTGTCTGGAATGTGATTAAAAAGACTCGCAGTTTGTAGGAGCCGAGAGCTATTGTGATGGTTTCATCCATGGTTGAACATCACAATGTCTTCATTTAGCAAATATTGTGTAGCAACTATATATATGTAACAATATGTTTCTTTTTGCTACATTTATTTGTTTATTTCTGCCTGCGAAGAGGTACACATGCCATGGCTCAAAAGCAGAGGTGAAAGGGCACCTCTACTCTCTATCATGTAAAACCCAGGGACAGAACCACTTAAAAAACACAGGCACTTACATAACCAAAAGAACAGAAGGGAGATCATCTCCTTAACAATAAGATAACATTGAAACGGAGCACAAATTTTGCTTTGGAAAACAACAACAGAGAGCTCCTCATCAATTTTATACGTTCGCCCTCTGTCTTGTCATAACTTGTACCTATTTATTCTCCCCAACCCCCCTCTCAGCAGGATTGCAAATTCTGGGCTAGCTGGCCTCTCTGGTACTGTGGGAGAGGTGGGAGCTGCTCAGGGAGGTGTGTGGGATGGCGGCGGCGGTGGTGGTGGTGGTGGTGATGGTGGTGGTGGTGGTGGTGGTGGTGTGTTATAGGGGTTACAGAGACCCCGCCAGGTCCTGCGGGATCTAGAAAGGATTTGGCAGGGACAAAAAACGAACCAACCAATCACAGTATGAGGAACAAGATACCCGGCCCTGGGAGTGAGCATACAGAAGGACAGCAAGGACTTTGTTTCACGATTTCTTATCAGCAGGCTAAATAAAGACTGAGTCCCATGAAGATTATTAAATAGTGATGCGTCATCCGGTCCAACTCCTACTTTAATGAGGATGGCCACTGTATCAGAGTAACTGCACATTACTGTGGGGTTTGCTCAGCTGGGAAGTAGGTAGGAGGGAACACCAGAAGAGTCAACATTCTGGATTTTTCTAGTATAAGGCAGCTGCTTCCAGTACATCTGCCATGAGGTCTTACCCATATTGATTCAATGTTTGCTTCATCCCAGATCTAGAGTCTTCTCAAATGCATTCTGTTACTTAGATCCTCTTTAAACTGGTTTGTTTGTTTGTTTGTTTGCTTTTGGAGACAGTGTTTCTCTGTGAAGACCAGGTTGGCTCACACTCACAAAGATCCTCCTGCCTCTGCAGTACATCTTAACTTAATCCTTTAATTTACCTCTGAACTTCATTTCTTCTATAATACATTAGCATTGGGGCCTAAATGAATTTCTTAGCTTTCCTGTGTTAATCTTACCAAGAGAGAATAAGATCAGGACCAAAATTTTTGAGCCAAATTTGAATCAAGCTTTATTAAATCCTGGCCGTGGAGATGGGCACTGGCCAGCTCCAAAACCTGGATTCCCAGAGAAAGGCCCAGAGAAAGGCCTAATGGGTGTAAGGGCTAAAGTGACATTTTATGTTAAAATGACTGTGCTTAAGAGATCTATAAAGATGCTTCTAACCCATAAGCCCCACTTGGCCAAGAACAGATAACTTCCTAGGCTGCTGGGGGCTGCTGCTCATATAAGATTCAAGCCACCTGTTCTCACGTCTGTAGACAGGGTTGGTTGCCCCAACTACACTGGATGTGCTTGATCACATGTAGGCGGGAGGTGTGTGGGCAGGAAGTACGTCAGGATGTATGCTTGCCCCTCATTGGATGAAGGTGGGAAGTGCATTGACTCGTGGATTTTGCCTTTATAAGCACCCGACTAATGTATTTCAAGGCCTTTCTCTGGGAATCCAGGTTTTGGAGCTGGCCAGTGCCCATCTCCACGGCCAGGATTTAATAAAGCTTGATTCAAATTTGGCTCAAAAATTTTGTTCCTGATCTTATTCTCTCTTGGTAAGATTAACACAGGAAAGCTAAGAAATTCATTAAGGCCCCAATGCTAATAAACAATATAGGTGAGTTTCAAACTGAGGTTTTTCACTCAAAAGCATCCAAAGCTCCGCACAAAGGAATGAACACTAACCACAAAGTGCATGTTTCCGATTTGCTTTTGTGGGGCTGGGGCTGGGGTTTGAACCCAGGGAGTTGCACACATTAGGCACACAGCCACTTGTATCTCTAGCTCTTTTTGGGTTTTTAAATTCCTTAGCTAGCCTTGGGATTCACTGCAGAGCCCAGACAGGCCTTGAACCCGTGGTCCTCCTGCCTCAGACTCCTGAGTAGAGAGGCTTACAGGTTTATGCTGCCAGGCCTGGCTTTTTTTTTTTTTTTAAATATGAATTCTTTTGTTGTTGTTCTTGGGAATTTTTGTTGAGACTTGCAATGTGCTTGTGAAATGAAGCAATCCTGTGTTTCTTAAGTGGTCTCATGGTACTTACTATGTAGTTCAGCCTGACCTCTGAGATCCACCTGCCTCTGCCTCTGCCCCCTGCACCTAGCCCCACATATTAATTCCTAAAGTGTTTCCACAGAAGCGACACATTTCACCTTAATTCACTTCTTTAGCCAAAGCAGGCCCCATCAAGGGCTGGGGAGGGGCTCGCTGCCACGTGACTGGAAGGAAGTCCTGGAGGGGGGGGAGGGAGGTTGGTGACTGAAGAGTCTCCTTTCAACCTTCTGTCAATCATTCTTCTAATTGCTATGGTTTTATCCTTTCCAGAATGCACTATAAATGGACTTGGTGTGCAGGCTTTTATGTTCAGCATAAAAATATATTTGTGCAGTTTTGTATCTGTGTATGTCTGTGTACCACATGCACGCAGGGGCCCAAGTAGGTCTGAAGAGGGCATCAAATCCCTTGGAGCTGAAGTGACAAGAAGTTGTGAGCTGCCAGGTGGGTGCTGAGGATAGAGTCCAGGTCTGAGAGGAGGGAGTGACTACCAAGCTGCGTCTCCACCCCATTCAGCTGTCTTTTCTCTTCTTTCTCTTGTTTCACATAGCACAAGCCTTTTGAGACTCAACCCTGTGGCTCCCTCTCTCCCTATTATGGTAGTCTGGTCCTTTTGATTTTTTTTTGGTGATACTCAGTTGCATAATTATTCCATACTCCACATATTATTCCACCCTGGAATACAATGCTTCATCTACAAATGTGCTGGGCTGCATTCATAGCTCCATGGACCACAGGTTAGACATGCATGTCTGGTTGTCGCTCTCTTTCTCCGAGACAAAGCCTTGCTGGCACCGGTTTGTCCTGGCTAGCCACTTAAGAAACTTGCTGTCATCCCTCTGCTCCAACCTCTAGGATTGTAGGCACAAGTGACCATGCCCAGGGCTTTGCTGTTGCTCCATCTTTCTAATCTGCAGTTTCTGTTTACTATGCCAAGAGCTGCGTGATGTCACAATGCCGTTATCAGAGCCCCAAGTGCCACAGCCATTACCTACGGACACAGGAGGACTCTGCCCGAGGGTAAGCACTCTGCTACGCAATCTGACCTTTGCTCCCCAAGAGACTGGAAAATGGCTGACTGCAAGTACAGAAGTCTCCAGGCTGAGTCTTAGGATGCTTGAAGAACCTTCCTTCCCAGCAAACCAGACCCTGGGGCAGAGGCTCAGCCAGGGTGGAGGCCCAAGTGGGCTGAACATTCAGGCCCACCTGATGAAACATAAGGCTTCCACCTTGGCTTTGAAACAGTTATCAAAATGTAGCACTAGTCTCAGACAAGATGTAGAAATAACCTAAGTGTCCACTGACCAATGGCTAGACAAATTGATATTGAGGTATATAATGAATATTATGTGCGTTGAAAAGGGGGAGAAGGGCTGGGCAGTGGTGGTACATGCCCTTAATCCCAGCATTCAGGAGGCAGAGGAAGGCAGATATTTGAGTTCAAGACCAACGTGGTCTACAGACTGAGTTCCAGAACACCCAGGGCTACACAGTGAGACCCTGTCTCAAAAACCAGAGAGAGAGAGAGAGAGAGAGAGAGAGAGAGAGAGAGAGAGAGAGGAGGGAGGGAGGGGGAGAGAGGTGGGGAGGGAGGGAGAGGGAGAGGGAGAGGGAGAGGGAGAGGGAGAGGGAGAGGGAGAGGGAGATTTCAGTTGGTTCAGTTGGGGACTGTTAGTGGAGGGAGGGTAAGAGGCAGAGAAGGCACGGGCCATCCAGAACTGTTTGATGAGCTATAGCCTGATTGAGTCTGTTGACAAGATGCTCTTGTGACTTAAGCTGTGGTTATTGGCTTCCACTAGTACAAGAGGCAGGCTGGACAGATGGCTCAGAGATTAAGAACATTGTCTGCTCTTCCAGAGGTCCTGAGTTCAATTCCCAGCAACCACATGGTGGCTCACAACCATCTGTAATGAGATCTGGTGTCCCCTTCTGGTGTGCAGGCGTACATGCAGGTAGAACATTGTATACATAATAAATAAATCTTAAAAAAAAAAGTACATGACAGGCTTCCAATGAAGCAATTAATGAATAAATTGGTGAACATTTATCTAGCTATACAGCCACATCCTTGGCCGCCATATGTGAAAGGTTCCTGGACTGGTTTTAAAGTTCCATAGACTCTCAGACATGTTTATTTACTGCCCTATCTCCAAGACAAGAGGAGTTGGCAAGGAGTGGGCACAGGCAGCAGTCAGTACCTGACCTAGCTCCCCAATCTAGAGAGAGGATGGGTTACAGCTGAGTTAGGTCTTTATCACTTAGGTAGGTCCATCCTACCCATCCATCCATCCATCCATCCATCCATCCATCCATCAACCCATCCATCCATCCATCCATCCATCCACCCATCCATCAACCCATCCATCCATCCACCCATCCATCCATCAACCCATCCATCCATCCATCCATCCATCCATCCATCCAATCATCCATCCATCCACCTGCCCACCCAGCCATCCACCCAGCCATCCACCTACCCATCCACCTATCCATCCACCCACCCATCCACCTACCCATCCACCCACCCACCCATCCACCCACCCATCCACCTATCCATCCATCCATCCATCCACCCACCCATCCACCCACCCATTCACCTATCCATCCACCCATCCACCCACTCATCCACCCACCCATTCACCTATCCATCCATCCATCCACCCATTCACCCACTCATCCACCCATCCATCCATCCATCCATCCATCCATCCATCCATCCACTCACCAACAGTGTGTTTCTTTGCTTTGGGACACTGAGGACAGAGAGGTGACTCATTGCCTCCATTTGCCAATCAGAGTCCACTATTCACGTCATCTATTTAAATGGTACGCTACCCAAACAAACAAACAAACAAACAAAAACATGTACACACTCATCTGCTTGTTTTAAGAGAAAACCAGTGGGAATCTTACTAATTTTATTGCATCATTATTTGCTGACTAGAACGCCAGACTTAGGGTAGATATAAGTATAAAAATAACCAAATTCTTACAAATAATACATTGCTACTACAGTACTGAATAATTAGTGGAGGTGACATTATAATACAACTTTAAATAACATTCTCATTGATGGGTCTCACACAGTCAACCCGGGTGTCCGCATTAAAGGTGTACAGAACAAAATCCAGGACAAACGGAATGGAGTTTGTACTGCAGCCTCATCTCCATTTAACTGTAACACTAGCAACACACATACATCACCAAAACTCACAGCAATTCATGGCGAACCATCCTTTTCTCTGTAGAGCAGGCCTAGGTAATGCCCAAGGTTAAGGGAGTCGGTTCAGCTCCCCTGACAAACTGGCTCCACCCCACCACTATTTTTACCCTGTCCTCAACAATTCAGGACAAGGACATTGAGCCCATCATTTAAAATTGTAGCAGAATCGACCAGGCAGCCCGACTGGAAGTGTTCTCTTGAAGATGCCCAGGTGACAGAGGCAGGCCAGGACCTGCCTCCTTTCAGACCTAAACGGGCCCCCTTCAGTTTCACAGGCTATTGTGCAGGCTAAAGTTTGCATCAGACATAAAGAGGTGTGGCCTCATGGAGACACTGAAGTACAATGAATTGATTGGCATTTAATACTTTAATGTTCCTATTATTTTAACCAGTTATTTTTAAAAAAGGTTTAAAGTTATTATTTTAACTTCAGTGTTCCTATTGTGTTTTCCCCTTTGGGGATTTGAGAAAAGAAAATAAAGAATACACATTTCCCAGAGGAAAACTACAGAACCATTTCTGTAACCAAACATGTTGAGAACCTTGGACTGATACTGTAAAGAAGAAATGAGGGGCTGGGCTGGGCAGCTCCACAGGATGGCACCGGTCTGGTATGTGCAAGGCCCTGGGGTCCATTCCTGACTCTACCCTCCCAAAGAAGCAGCACAAGGAAAAGGCTTTCATAGATAAACATATCTATCTGCTGTTATGAGCTGTTTTAAATAAAATGCCAGAATACTAAATGTTGTAATGTCCTTCTTCCTAAAGAAGTGCTTTGGTCACAAAAAAAAAAAAAAAAAAAAAAAAAAAAAAAAAAAATCAATATAAATTTAGAAATATTGGTAAAGCCCATCTAGTTTTGAGTGTGTTATAAAACACTAAGCCAAGGGCAATGTGGCTGTACAGTTTTATTGCTTTGGGCAAAGCCCCTTAGTTATAGTAGTACACGCCACTGCTGGGCAGAGGGTCTTAAGGAGGCATCCAAAAGCCACACGCCAGGGGTGGTGCTAACCTGCCCACTTCGGAACTTCACACTTGAACTGACAACATCTCGGAAGACTTTATTCCAGTCTCTTTCCAACAACACTGCACTCTCCTATGGACGGACTTGTACGACTTCCTCTTTTAGACCTTGATAGTCTAATAGTCAGCTCTTAGTCTTTGACCTCAAATACCACCAGTCAGCTTGACTGTTCCAATCATACAGTAGTTCTGGTTCAACATGACTTAGAAGCTTCTAGAAGGAACCTCCCCAATTAGAAAGATCATTCAGCACCTCAGACACTCACCCCTGTCCCTAGCCCACGAAGGTTCACACTTTTACTATGTGGGAGTCATGACCTCACTCTGAGAATGCGGCAGGCAGCCCTCATATGGGGCCTCAGCCTGGTTGTGCTTGTCAAAAAACCACCTAGATCCCCCCCTTCACTTCTGAGGGCCCAAGCCACACACCAATATGCCTCTTGCCAACCACAAACCAGCCAATATTTTCCTTTTTTAAGACAGGGTGTCCTGTTCTTCAGGAAGGCCTTGAACTCCTGATCCTCCTGCTTCAACCTTCCGAGGGCTGGGGTTACAAGAGTGTACCACTACGCCCTGTGTATGTGGTCCAAGATAGAGCCCAGGACTTCGTACAAGTTAAGCAAGCACTCAGCCATCGAAGCTACATCCCCATGCCTCTTCTCTGAATGCTCATCATGGGCTAACACACGTGATGGGAGGCCAGAGACCTTGCATAGAGCCTGGCCCATGGTGGGAACGTTTATCCTCCCAAGAAACAGGCCCAGTGTCATGAGCTAGCTCATGACACTAAAAAAGGAAAACAGACAACAAACAAACAACAAAACCAAAAAATCTTGGAGTTTATACAGAACAGATCCAGGAAGACCCCCTTTCTTAGTCCTGTTCCTGAATGCCCCAGGATTCTACCTGGCCTTGATCGCCCCCATACAAGCATCTCCTAGGCAGTATGGCTTTTCCTTTCTGCCCACTTCCCTTGTCATGGGATCCCAATTGAGGACTGTGACACTTCTAAGCACACAAATTATCCATTCTAGGTGTGGGGACCGACTCTGAGCACTTGTGTCCAACAAAGACTCTGCATGTCCAGCCATGCGCTCATCCTGTCTGTCCTGCTCATGGGCTGCTGGTGTCGTCTCTGGGTTCCTTCTGGATGTAACCCCGAGTAGGAGAGCACCCATACCCCATTCCTCCCAATGGCAGGCGGAGGCCTTTCTACAGCAAGCTCCTCCCCTACCTGCAAACAGAAGACCCAGTGTGAATGCACCCTTGTTTGGGGCTCTCTGCATGTTTTTCACAGTAAAAAAGGAACAAAACGAAAACACTTTCACTCCGCTCTATTTGGGCCCAACTCATGAGTCAGCAAGCATTTTTGGAACTCACAGGACACTTTCCTGGATGTTGGAATTCCTCCCAGGAACAGAGCACTTCATTCTGTGGGGCGTGAGGTTCCTGGCCCTGCTCACCAGCTGGGAGTCTGCCCCTACACAGGTGCTCACCAGCTGGGAGTCTGCCCCTACACAGGTGCTCACCAGCTGGGAGTCTGCTCCTACACAGGTGCTCACCAGCTGGGAGTCTGCCCCTACACAGGTGCTCACCAGCTGGGAGTCTGCTCCTACACAGGTGCTCACCAGCTGAAGGCGTTAGAAGGCTTCTTCCCACAGCAATGTAGGCCTGGGACAAGCAGGAATACTGCCAGAAGGGCTAGAACCTGGCTACCTTGAAAGGGATCTGGGCTCAAGCAAGCAGAGCACAGGGGCTCACAAAGACACAAGGACTCATTGGTTCCACACAGACACACAAACAAGACTCACGGCTTCTAGATGGCGATGCTTTGCAACATTAAGTTAGCATCAACCAAGAGTAGCTGAATCCTCTCTGTACTAAATGCAACATGGGTTAAAATCCTTTGCACCTAACTAATGGTCCTGCTGTAGGGGGTGAGAGTGAGTGATGACACATGTCACCAGACCATGGGACACAGTGCACACTTAAAAGAGGATGGGGACCTTCATAGATTTTGGAGGATCCAGAGAATGCCAATGAAACACATATAGAACCATTTCCAATAGCTGTCCTATTTCCAGGAAATATATGCTGCGGAGTCCCCAGCTTCAGAGTGCGGATAATGCTTTGACCTCTCTGCCTCAACCAAAACCAGGACATGCCACAAGCTGATAGTTCCACAGGGGATCGAAGACTACACTTCCCTCCCACCCCCCAGGATACCACAATACAATAAGCAAAACATAGAACTTCCTTTCCCCCCAAAGCAAGCTCTCAGACCCTTAGCGGGCCAGCCTTTAGTTCTCCAAAGCTGACTCGGGCCATAACGGAGTCTTGAAGGGACACTGCACAGGAACACAGATGCATCAATGACTGGGTTACAGTAAATAAGTTCTCTCTTCAGCGAATAAATAGATCTAAGTGGTTGAAAGTTTCCATTGAGTTTGCGGACTTTATAAGTTTGACGATTGGCAGGTATGCGCCCTTACTGGTGGCTTCTTCCTAGCTCCCCATTCTTCCTGAGGGAGTACCCAGCTTCTGCACTGGGTCCAGAGAATATGTCAGGTCCAGAGAATATGTGGTTCATTCCTCTGCCACATTGTGCTGTGAGGCCTACAGCAGACTGCTTTCCCTCTGGAGGTGAAACATCAGCTCAGACACACCTGCAACTGCCTCTTCTACTACCCCCTGCAGACTGTGGCTGCACGTTGGTGGTTGGAGCCCCAGGCCCCATGCAATTCCCCTCATAGGACCTGCCTGATATTGCCTGCGGAGACACACTAAGGGGCGCTGGGATGCTTCTAGTGACATTCAAAGGAATGCTGTTTTGCCCTGATTCATACTTGCCTGGGAAAGTAAAACTAATACATTGTAAGCAAATGTGTCACCTTGACTTAAAAGAGTTTTGTGCTGAACCTTGCAAATGTCAAGGTCTCATTTATGGCATTGGCTTGGAAAAGAGCACAGACAACTTAGAAACCTTAAAATACCACGCGCCTGACTGCAGCGCCACCGGCCGCGACATCACAGTGGTGCGACATCACAGTGGTACGTTTACCTCCACCTGTTGTTAAACACAAGGCACCAGGCAAGAAAACAAAAGTGCCAGCACCTGGCTGCCAATCAATCACCAAACTGCGGCCTGTGGAAGTGTCCTAGGAAAGAAAGGCTTTCTGGAATAATCTGGAAACCGGGTCCCAAACGAACGTCCCTGCCCAATCTATTAAAGTGCAAATTAAGGGGAACTGCGTCCTGGAAATGAAGTCCCGGGGTCTGCAGTGGAAGATGTCCGGTTCTACGTGCCAGGCATTCAGGGACTCGGTACTGGCCCACGACCATGTTCACAGTAGCAACAGTGCTGAATGAGTGGCCTGCGGTTCCACATCCATCTGTCCCTTCCACTGTGGTCACGCCCCTCAAGCATGGCTCTGAAGAGTCCCAGGAGCAGCTAGTGCCTGGTGCTCCCTTGGGCTGTAATCCTCTGAGCCAGACACCCTGGGAAGTGGCTCAGAGAAACGGGGCCCCTCCGTCTCGTCTCCTGGACTCAGAAGTAGTCTCTCCTCCTGCTCTCGTCGCTGATGAAAGATGGGTTATACTGCCCTGGGAAAATGCAAGAGTGCCTCGATCCCGGCAGGCCAGTGTAGGCAGGGTACAGTCCGTTGCGTTCAAGTTCAGGGTTCCTTACGTTGGTGGGCTGGATGCCAAGGAGAAAAGGAGAGAGTCGATTATTCTTGGACTTAAATAAGTGTAAAACGTTTTACATTTAATTAATGTAAATAGGGTGATCCACAAATAGCAAAGCACTGTCCCACCCAGAAGCACAGCTCACGCATGCCAATTTAGGTCGTCAGATAAGGTGGGGTGGGAGAGGACTGAGGGAGGAGGGAGGGTAGTCATGCTATCTGTTCCTGGTGACCTAGATAGCCAAGTCCGGTTGTTCTTAGTATATGGGAGTTTGGCCTGCATGTATGTATATGTCACACATGGAGTCAGTGTCTGGGAAACCAGAAGAGGATGTCAAATCCTCTAAAACTGGACTGAGCTGCCGTGTGGGTGCTGGGAATTGAACCTGGGTCCTCAAGATGAGCAGCCAGTGCTCTTTAACTTCCGTCGTCTCTCCAGTCCCACAATCTCCTTCTTTAAAAAAAAAAAATCACTTTAATTATTTTTTTCCTGAATTTTATTTTATGTATACGAGTGTTTTGCCTGCACATATGTCTGTATACCATTTGTTTGCATGGTTCTCACAGAGGCCCGAAGAAGGCATCAGATCCCCTGAAGTGGAGTTAGACAGCTGTGAACTCCTCCCCAGGACCCCTGGAAGAGCAGCCAGTGCTCTTCACCGCTGAGCCAGCTCTCCAGCTGCTCCCACACCCTTACCGCTTCCTGCCATGTGCTGGGATTATAGGTATGTACCACTGCGCCCGGCAGAGATTTTAACTTTATTTTAAAAAGGAGTTTTTTTTTTTTTTTTTTTTTTTTTTTTTTTTAATTAATCAGGCCAGGTATCTGTAGCACTGGAAAGTCCTCATGCAACATCAGAGATAGATAATTTTTTGGTTTTTTGGTAGAGGTAAAATATCAGAGAGTGTGCACTCACTATAAACACGATACCTATGAGAGCCAGTGTGGCGCTGCCTGGACCACTTTGTGCCCACTGTGAGGGACAGTGGTACTCAGGTGGCAGCATCACTAAACTCAGGTTCTGTTTCTATAAAGGGAAGATGGAACTTGTCCTGACTAGATTTAGGTCAACTTGACCCCCAAGCTAGAGTCATCTGAAAAGAGTGAACCTCAATTTAGGAAATGCCTCCATGAGATCCAACTGCAAGGAATTTTCTTAACTAGTGATCGATGGCGGAGGGCTCAGCCCACTGTGGGTGGTTCTATCCCCTAAGCTGGTGGTCCCGGGTTCTATAAGAAAGCAGGCTGAGCAAGCCAGGGGGAGCAAGCCAGTAAGCAGCACCCGTCTACAAGCTCTGCATCGGCTCCTGCCTCCAGGTTCCTGTCTTGCTTGAGTTCCTGTCCTGACTTCCTTTGGTAATGAACAGTGATGTGGAAGAGTACATCAAATAAACCCTTTCTTCCCCAACTTTCTTTTTGGTCGTGGGAGATGGCCTGCTTGTTTGCTATATAATTATCACACCACACAAGGGCTGAGGAGTCCCTAGCAAGGCATGTGGGGCTCGGACACACTTAGTACAGCTTCGGTTACGGAAGGGAAAATGTGTCCCAGACAGAAACGGAAAGCCAAGGCCTGTTCAGAAACTGGACGTTTAAATACAGAGGTGTGTTTTATCTTTATTTTTCTTCAACTTTCTTGTTCTTCCTCTAGGCTGAAAAATTTCAAAGAGCACACTGGAACAAACCGGCCCCTCCCATCCAAAGTCTGATCCTCCTGGTTAATCGCCATAGCAACCAGAGGGATCGTAGTTTCTATAGAGAAGTGTTTAGTGCTATTAAGCCTCTGGGGCGCAAGGTCTCATGTTTATTGCCATACAGAAAACTGATTAGCCGGCACCTGACGTTTGTTTATTTTTCGGTTCAGATAGCGCCATTTGCGGCTCCCTTTATGGCAGACAAGGGGTGATTAAATCTGAATCTAATAGAACCGAATAAATAAGAGCTGGGCTGTCTTCAGTGTGGGGCAGGAGAAGCTGAAAGCAGCGGTTCTCAACCTGTGGGTCTCATCCTTTTGGGGGGGGGGGTCAAATGACCCTTTCAGAGGGGTCGCCTCAGACCATCAGAAAGCACATACTTAAATTCCAGTTCATAACAGTAGCAAAATCGCAGCCATGAAGGCGCAACAGAAATAATGTTCTGGTTGGAGGGATCACCACGGCATGAGGTCTTCAAGGGTCGCGCAGCATTAGGAAGGCTGAGAACCACTGCCTTCAGGTAAGCTTTCAGCTTTCACAGTGAAGGAGTCCTGGGCTCTGGGGAGCCCATTATTAAAACTACTGAGTTGCTAAAAACCTCCGCGGTGAAGATGACCTTGAGGTCACTCTAGCTAAGCCTTTCTGTGCCCTCAGTTTTGACTGACAAAGCACAGGAGGAGAGATATGAGATAGCAGAGGAGATAGCAGGGCGAGGGCAAAGGGCGGAAACCACATTCTCGCTTTGAAGTTTCCGTTCCTATTCTTCAGGGCCAGTTTGGGGATTAAGACTCCCACTCCCCAAAAGGAACTTACTCTGTGGAAGTGTCCCTCGTACGCTAAAGCGAACAGCAAGTACGCTGCTGTGTGGCACAGAGGCTTCTGTCACTATTCTGTCACTATTCCCCTGAAGCCGCGATCCCTGAGCTGGGGGCCCAGAGGCCTGCTGCCCCAGACACCTACCGAGTAGTACACGTCTGTCATCTGCAGGAGGTTTTTGGTGCTTCCGTTCTCGTGCATTTCAATGGCTTCTCGGCCCCACTCTTGTGAGCGAGGATTCTTGGGGTACTCGGCGTATGGGGACATTTGGAAGTCCCCACTTTTGAAGATGAGTTTACTTATGTCATTTTTACTCTTTCTGTGAGAATTTAAAAAAAAAAAGCGTGACAAATTCTATCAATATGTTGTGTCAGGAAATGACATCTTTGACAAGACCGAGTGTGTTTTGCAATGTAAATGAGACTGGGAACCGAGTATAATTTAGTATTTGACTAAAAAACTAAAACAGCCATTAGGAGTCCCCTCTGCCATTCAAAAAAAGATGCAAAAAAGATTTCCCAACATAGAGTCTAAAAGGGGCGTGACGATGACCCTGGAGGAGCTGTCAGTGTCCTGTCCTCTGGGAGACTCTGTGCCCTTGGGGTAGCCTGGGAAACGGGAGGGAATCTGCATTCACGAGACTGTGGAGGGAGAAGAAGCCACAGGTGAAGTGTCAGTTCCTGGGTTTCCAGAATGGGGGGCCAGGCTACGGGGTGTGTGTGGCGGGGAGTGGCTCTGGCTTAGGGAGACTTAGCCTGGCTCACCTGCGGCTACTAGAGACCTGGGATGGAGCTGGCCCTCCCTCTCCCCAGCCAATGTTTTATTTACAACTTTACAAACGGGGGAAACCTCAGCGGGGCTGCCTGCTTACAGACTCTCCACATTGTCATTTCAGAAGCCGAGAAACTGTGAAGTTTTAAGACCTAGATATGTTCCTCCAGGCTCCGAGCCAGCTGCCACCGCTTCCCGGTCAGTAACCAAGAGTCCAGGGTCCCTCCTAAAATGATTACACCGCTGTGGTAGAAAATGTTGCCAAATACAAGGCCCATGTGCCCCTAGCTGCCGGGCTCTGTTTCTCTGGGGAACTGCCCCCAACCGGTTATCTTTAACGGTAATCTGAGAAGGAATACTTAAAGGCTATACTCTTGAGTGGGTGCTTACAGTAGATTATTCCTGGCGGCCTTCCTGGAGGCAGAGGATGCCTTAAAATGTCCCTTTAACACTGGCACGAAAAGATAACTAGGGACAAATAATTTTTCCATTTGATGTCATCTAAATCAATGACTGTAATTTTCCTTTACTTGAACAGGCAATTGTAGACAAGAGGGATTCACTCTCTCTTTCTCCTCCTTCCGCATGGAAACGCCATTGCAGGAAGCCTGGAGCCAAGGTTCATCCAAACCACGACTCCTGCATCTTCACTGCTAGAATAGTTCAGACAGCTCCTTCCCTTTTGCTGACTTTGTCTGCTTCTCTCTCTCTCTCTCTGCACAGCTCTGAGAGACCTGACGGAACCATACAATTTATTCATATAATGGTTCTTAATACATTCACAGTGCTGTGGCCATCATCTCAGTTTTAAGACGACCTCGTCACCCCCAGAAGTCTCAGACCCCTTAGCGATCGTCCCTGGTTGCCCCACTTCTCCACCCTGACCTCCGCCCTAGACTCCGACTTTCTGCCTCTATTAGATGCAGAGGCTCTAATAACTCATATTCCTATCACACCCCAGATGACTGTTGAGATGCCTCATTTCACTGAGAACATGAAGGTTTTGAGGGTTCGCCTGTGTGTCAGTCAGTGGCGGACAGAATGTGGCTGTCACATCTGGGTGTGGCACCCATAGGCACTAGGACTGCTCTCTCCTTCGACTCTCAGGAATAGGACTGCTGTGAATACGGGGTCCAAGCTCTTGTGCAGATGTGCTGTATCGCCCTCAGGCCCCTGGGACCAGGAGTCCTGGGCTTACCAGATATTCAAAGCCTTTCTTCTGTCCCTGCCAGCCCTGCATGCATGCATGCATAAGGACTCCAATTCTGCCACATTCTCATCGACATTTCTTATTTTCTGCTATTTATTTATTTTAAGGCACTCTTGCTGCGTAGCCCCGGCTGCCCCTGAACCTGGAACCCACTGTGTAGACTACGTTGGTCTGGAAGATCCAAGTGTCTCTGCCTCCTGAGTGCTGGGATTAAAGACGTGTGTGAACAAGTTTGGCTGCCTTTCTTCCTGGCTGGCTTTGCACTCGCTTTATAGCTAAGGATGGTTTGGCACTGTTGATTCCTCTTACCTTTACCTCCTAGGCTGGGATCGTAGGAGGACACCACCACACGGCTGCAAGGCTGCTGTGCAAGCACAGGGCTTTACACAGGCTGGGCAAACCTCTACCACCCGAGCCGCGCCCTCAGCACCACAGTTTGATAAAGTCCAATTCACCTTCTTTTTGTTTGTTTGTTTTGTTTTTCGAGATAGGGTTTCTCTGTATAGCCCTGGCTGTCCTGGAACTCACTCTGTAGACCAGGCTGGCCTCGAACTCAGAAATCCACCTGCTGCCTCTGCCTCCCAAAGTGCAGGGATTACAGGCGTGCGCCACCACCGTCCCTGGCTTCACCTTCTTATTCTGTTGATTGCGTTATCTATTTAGTTTTGGTGCTTTGGGGACAGGATCTTACTATTAGCCCAGGCTTGTCTACAACTTGCTATAAACCCAGGCTGTCCTCAGAGCCATCAGTCTCCCAAGTGCTAGGTTAAGAATACCCCTTCATACATTCATTCAAGGTCAAGGCGATGAATCCGGGAGCCAAATGAGAGGTCTCACCACTCACCTGCAGCAGGTAACAATGAGCGCGATGCCCAGGATGAGCAGGAGGCCGCCCCCAGCCGCTGCGATCACCACAGTGATGAGCTGATAGGCTGAAACACAGCAGACAAAGGAATAAACAAACTGGGCCGATTGGCCGGAAGTCCCCAGCGGTAGCCTCCACCCCATCCCACCTCCGCAGCTCCCGGAACTGCTCTCTGGCCCGGAGATCCTCAAAGGTTAGAGTTCTGCTTCCTTTGTGTTGAGAGGATTCCTCCTTTCAGCCCCAAATGTCCTTCTCTAGGGCAATCCTGTACCATCGTTTTACCAAACCGTTCTGAGAGACTTTACTCTTATTTCCTCTCTCACTTGAGTGCATTTTATCATATGAAAAGTATACATCAGCAAATTTAACTTTTTATCTTAATGGTAATATGAAGATAAAGATTCGAGGTTCACTCTGGAGGCAGAGGCAGCCTGGTTTACATCTGAGTTCCAGCCAAGCCAGGGCAGCAGCGAGACCCCGCCTCAAAAACAAAACAAAGCAAAACACTTGGTAAAACAGAACGGAGACAGGTTGAACTCTTCAGTTTCAGAAGAAATGTTACCAATCTGCTAAGTCCAGAATCTGGGGTTACTGTGTAAACCATGGCAGAGACCCAGAAGGGTCCTTATACATGGATTTAATTACCAGAAATTAGCTCTGATAGAAGCATATATCATATATAATAATGCAAAAATCTCTAATTAGTTGGGTTTTTATTTGTTTATTTGTGATATATTCACAAATATATCACAATATTTATGATATATTCAATTTTCCATTTTTGTTGGAAGATCTAGTATGAAAGGCCGATAACTAGATTTCCTTTCTTTTAAAAAAAAAACTATTTACTTAATATTGCATTATCAGTGTTTTATTCAACTATTTGTCTGTGACATGACTGAAGAGAGCACGCTGGGAGTCGAACCCAGGACCTCTGTAAGAGCAGACTGTGCTCCTAACCACTGAGCCATCTGTCCAGCCCCAAACGACCAGACTCTTTAAAGTATTCTAAGGCTGAAAATCAAGGCTACGGTGCAGGTCTACATAGAGCTCTCAGTCCATCTGGATGGACTCCTCGATCAGGGCTACGAGCAGAGCAGGTAAGCGACAAGCTATGAGCCCCTTATCTATCCATTTATTTAAATGAGCCGCAAAGAGGTCAGATTATTATGAAAATTAGCTCTGCTATATGGAGGGAGCAAGGCCAAGTTACGGAATGTGTCCCTCTTCTCCCCCGCCTCTGACATATGCATCCAGATATCTCTTGTATGTGTCACCTTCTGCTGCATTGTTACTTTTACATAATTATCTTAAGTTCATATGTTGGTGTGCATGCACGTGTGCACCTGTGAGTGGAAAGACAAACCTGTTTGATGTAGCCACTGTTCTTTTTTTTGTTTTGTTTTGTTTTGTTTTTCAAGATAGGGTTTCTCTGTGTAGCCCTGGCTGTCCTGGAACTCACTCTGTAGACCAGGCTGGCCTCGAACTCAGAAATCCGCCTGCCTCTGCCTCTCAAGTGCTGGGATTACAGGTCTGTGCCACCACCACACCCAGCCACTGTTCATTTTTTAAAAAAATATTTATTTTATGCATTTATTTAAAATATATCTATTTTGTGCATCACTGGCCATGGAGATCAAACATTTCTGGAACTGGGGTTACAAATGGTTGTGAGCCACCCCGCGTGTGCTGGGAACAGAATCTCGGTCCTCTGGAAGAGCAACAAGTGCTCTTAACCACTAAGTCGTCTGTCTCTCCAGTCCTCACCCCCATCCCTTTGTAAGAATTAATTTTTTTGTATCCTTTGTGTATTTGTGTGTGTGTGTGTGTGTGTGTGTGTGTGTGTGCACCAGAAGAGGGTAGCAGATGCCACGGAGCTGGAGCCCCAGGGAGTTGTGAACACCCCAGCGAGGGTGTTGGGGCTTGAGCCCTAGTCCTCTGGAAGAGCAGCTAGTGTTCCCAACCACCACAGCCTCCCCCAACCCCCACTCCCACCCCCCACCCCCCCACTCCCACCCCCACCCCCCACTCCCACCCCCCCACCCCCCCACTCCCACCCCCCCACCCCCCCACTCTCCCCACTCCCACCCCCCACCCCCACCCCACCCCCACCCCCCCACCCCACCCCCCACCCCCCACCCCACCCCCCACCCCGGCTGTCCCCTCGAGCCATTCCTGCCATGTCAGATTCCTGCCAGGTTCCAGGACACATCCTTCCAAAAAGCTTTGCCTCAGCTTGCCAGCCTTACTCCTGAGCGTTAATCTGTGAGCACTCTCTCAACTGCACAACAGCTTGCTAGGAAGCCAGATTGGTTTTCATTTAAAATTCAGTCAGCCCTTAACCTTAGAGTTTTGCCTCTGAAGCCTTCCCATCCTCTTCCAACTCCACTCAAGTCCCTTTCTTTCTCTTAAGTTTCCCTTTCTCCAGGCTATGTGTGAATCGCACGGGCTGTTCCCTCCACTGTCCAGTGCCTACTTCCCTCCATTAGGAGAATTTCCCATGTGACTCACTCCTCTCTGCTGGGGTTCGTCCCTTCCATCTCACCAGGCTACAGGGATATCAAATACAGAATAGCATTCCTCTCCTCCCACGCCCTGCTTCCCTCCAGATCCAATGGGAAAGGACGGACGCCGGACGCCGGCTGAGGCCAGTGGATGGGCAGCTAGCATTGACCTACGGGTGGTTGGCTTAGCGGACATGCGCACTGAGCGACATGCGTGCTGAGCTATTCCTGCGGACACGCCGCACTCCCTCCCTCCGATCTGAATCTCCCCGTGGCCGCAGGCGATGGCAGGGAGAGCAAAGTGAGAAGTTCTTTCTAAACCAGGTTTTGGGTGGGTGGAACACAGTCGGGAATATCAGTAAGTGGGATGTTCTAGTTTGTTGGAAGAGCCTGTAAACCGAAAAGACAGCTCTAAAAAGCCGCTACAAAGCTGTTCTGGAAGGGACTGCATCTGCGAGAGCCAGAGCCCTTGAAGCAAAGAGCATGTGGAATGGACATGAAAGAGGGATGGACGCGAATGTCTGTGGTAGGAAGAAACTAACGAGGAACAATGGTGCGAGTTCTGCAGTCAGGAAGTGACAGTAACCATAAACAGGAGAAATGGCTCTGAGGACAAGCCCGGAAAAAGGAGACATAAAAGGTAACCAGAAGGAAATGATAGTATAGAATAGTATGGCAGTATCAAAATTAACATAGTAAGGGTGTAGAAATGAAATCACTGCACAGTTAAACAGGTGACAGGGCCGGAGAGATGGCTGAGCACTGGCTGCTCTTCCAGAGGACCTGGGTTTGATTGCTGGCACCCACACCCACACGGTGGCTCACAGCCATCTGTGACTCCAGTTCCAGAGGATCCACTGCCCTATTCTGGCCTCTCTGGACATTCGGTATATACACTGTGCAGATATATACATGTGGGCAAAATACTCTTTCACATAAAATTAAATCTTAACTTCAAATTAAAAAAAAATAGGTTAAAAAATAGTATATCCAGTGAGGTCCGATTATTTAAAAAAAAGAGACACACATTCACACGACCGACACGTGTGCTCTTCAAGCTGCAGGATGCACACAACACAGCACAGCATATATGCACGTTGCTGAGTTTGGTAAATTTCCAGATTCTGATTCCGTGGGCATGGAGTGAGGAGTCTGGAACTCTGTCTAGCAGATGCCTGCTGGTCCTCATGCAGACAATGGCATACAATGGGTGACAGATGGGGTGCAGGCTCCCCCTTCCTTACCTTGCACCTCTGCTCTAATTGATTTTACATTGTTCTATGCTATGGCAAAGTACAATTAATTTGAAAAAGAGTTATAGACACGCACGAGCACTTGGAGGGCTGAGGCAGGAGGATTGTGAGTTTGAGGTCATCTTAGGTTACAAAGGAAGTTTTAGGCTAGTATGGGCGATAGATTGGATCCCAATTCAACAAATAAACACATACATACATACACACATACATACACACATACACAAATATGTATGCATACATACACATAAATACACACATATGCACACATATATACAAATATACATGTATGAGATGGGAAAACGTTGAAGCAACTCAAACCAGCAGGTATGACGATATACACCTATACAGAGGAACCAACATAAAATTCAAGCAACTAAGACAGTGTGCAAGCCTAGGAGAACAGCAGGGGGGCAGAAGGGGGAGGGGACAACAGAGGGGGAGGGGCAGCAGAGGGCAAAGAACAGACCTGGTTAGAAAAGAATTCTGGACATAGGGATAAGAAGACACAATTGTTGGACTATGGGGTGTGAACCGAGACAAATATTCCATAAGAAGAAGAGAAAGGGGATACGCCAGTTTGGGTCCCCAGCCTTGGGTATGGGTGACCTGCATGTCCTTGAAAGCTAAAGCCTTAAGAAAGACATCCTACCCTTCTGAAGAATATTTTCTACAGGAAGCAAGGTGTGGAGCTTGGGCAGAACTAGAGAGCTAGCAAAACACTTTAAAAAGGCAGACATAGGTTATCCGGGTGCCTAGAACATGCTGGATCTGGGTGACAGCCAGGGATACAGAAAGGAGAGGTTTTCAAGGTCATGCAGTATCTGGAAGAGGAACAGCACGTGTGGAGAAACCTATCCAGAGACATTTCCTGCCTAGGGAAAATCCAGCTTGATAGGCTGGACACGGTAGAGCAGACTTGTAACCCCAGGAGGGAGGAGGGTTGTTGAGTTTGAGGCTAGCTAGATGGTACAAAACACTCCTCGGGTGCTTCTGTCGCCAATGGGAGAGATTCAGGTATCCCCCCCCAACTCTACAACCAATACCCAGGGCTGGGCCCAGACCTCAGATAACGAGCCCACTGGCAAATGTGTCTCAGCGTGAGCTGTGGGAGCATGTGCAGTGAGTGTCCCGCACATTCTATCACACGTCATAGCATTCTTATCAGCCACCATAACATGCTTTGTAATACTGACTCTATGTTGCTCAAAGTCACCCCCATCTGATGACAAACTGCCAGCTTCATTCCTGAAGTGGACAGGGGTCTGCCCTCTGCTGGACGTCATGATGGCTACTTGGATAAATGGGGAGGGAAAAGTGGTCTCAGGGGCCTGAGAGAAATTCTGGTTATAGACCCCACAAACGATGGGTTGACTTGACTATCTTCTCACCAGAAGTGCTTAGAGAATAAATGGATGCAGGGTGTGCATTTCCTAGACAGATAGCAGCAATGACTATTCATAGCAAAAAGCAAAACAAAAAGCAACAAGCAAACAAAAAGTCCAAAACAATAAAACGTCAATGGCACACGACCCAGGACATGAGTACATGAAATACCACCTTCTAGAAAGATAGCTATTCCATTGAACACAAAAGTAGAAAGTTCTGGAACCCGGTCCTCAGGAGGCAGAGGCAGGGGCAGAGGCAGAGGCAGAGGCAGAGGCAGAGGCAGAGGCAGAGGCAGAGGCAGAGGCAGAGGCAGAGGCAGAGGCAGAGGCAGAGGCAGAGGCAGAGGCAGAGGCAGAGGCAGAGACAGGTGAATCTCTAAAAGTTCAAGGCTAGCCTGGTCTATATAGTGGGTTCCAGGCTAGCCAGTGCTACAAAGAGAGACTTTTTCTTTAAAAAAAAAATAATAATAATAAGGGAAAGAAAGACAGAAAGAATACAAGTAGGGTAGGAGGGAGAAAATCTAGGTTAAGCTTGATGGTATCCTGAAGACATAAAAAGTGGGGCACACAAGTAAGGTATAGCAACCGGGCAGGGCTGGGGTCTGGGGTGGGGCAGGCAATACACAGCACATATGAAATAAACTCATGTCTACTTCCAACCTTAGAGAGTTACCATTCCCACATTTACCCGTATGAGACAAAGCCACCCTAAAACTGCCTTGATTCCTATTATTCATACTAGGCTCTCCCATCTCCTATATCACAAATTTTGTTTCATAGTTTTAAAGGTGATTTCCATCTCAAAAGCATCTGAAGATAAAAGAATACCCATGCAAGCAAATCTCAACTGCCTCAAACGGCTCCTCAGCGTGCTTGGCCGGGCTTGGACTGTGCATGCCCCCCTTCAGGGAGGCTTCCGAGGCTGGTCCCTGTGCCCAGTGGCGCGGCACCGGAAGTCTCCTGACTCTCCTGTGCAGGCTCTCTTGCTCAGCGCAGTCATACAGCTCTCCTGTGCTGTGATGGATGGATAGCTCCCTGGCTCGCCCACGGCAGCCCCAGCACCCTCCCTGCCCATAGGCTCTCCTCCTGGCACCCTGCAAACCCAATGGCATGCTTACGGTCCTTCTCCCCTTCCTCAATTTGGGCACACCCACTTAGAAACGGTTCCCCAAACACCATGTGGTTGCTAAATGGGGTTTTCCCTTTGGAATGTTCTTCCTCTCACTCTACCCAAGTATCCAAAGTCTTTCTAAACCTCCCTCGGATTCCATGGCTTCCAGGAAATGGTCGGGAGGGTCTCGGAGTGTCTTTTAGGTGTGGGCTCCGCCCCGTGCCTCCCGCCTCACGCTTGAGTTGCCGGGCGCACGGCACTGGCTGAGCTGCGCAGGGGTCTTTATTTCTTCCCCTACACCTTGAGCTTGGGAAAGCACCACACAAGGCTTATTCTCTGTGTTTGTTTGTTTTCCCACACACCTAGCCCAGAACTTAAGTGCACAGTGGAGAGGGGAGGAGCCAGCCAGCAGGCCCGGCCACACCCACTCACAGTTCCTTCCTTTGGGATACTTACGGTTTCCACAGTTGAGACCACCGAGGCCGAAAGGGCAGCTGTAAGTCAAGAGAGACAAGAGAACACTCAGTCTCAAATCACAGAATCTGTAACGAGGCAGCGCATGTGGGACATTTCTCTACTTAGGATAGTTCTCTATTAGGATGATCTGTCCGGGACCTCACTCTGTAGACCTGGCCTGCCTGCAACCCAGAGATCCATCTGCCTCTGCCTTCCGAGTGCTGGGATTAAAGATGTGTTCCAATGCTGCCCCACCTGGGTAGGGTAGTTTTTTGTTTTGTTTTTTTTAAATAAGCGTACTTCATTCTACATTGTTGATTATCAACAAGCTATTTGTTATAGGTTAAACATTCCTGAAGACTTCACATCTGAAATATCCTCAAACCACAAATCTTTTTTAAAAAATCATTTTATGTATATAAGTATACTGTAGCTGTCTTCAGACACACCAGAAGAGGGCATCAGCTCCCATTACAGATGGCTGTGAGCCACTATGTGGTTGCTGGGAATTGAACTCAGGACTTCTGGAAGAACAGTCAGTGCTCTTAACCTCTGAGTCATGTCTCCAGCCCTAGGTAGTTTTTTGTTTTTTGTTTTTGAAAGACATTTGTAACAACTTCATCAGGAAAAGGGACTAGGGAGCTTACCTCATACAGGTTTCATTTTCAAGCCTATATCCATCTTCACATGCTGAAAGAGAAAGGGAAAAAAATCCATGAGGGTTAACGTGACCAGAAATCACAGTTAGTTAAACATCAGCCACCCGAAAGTCCACAGGAATATTCAAGAAGCAGCGAATTTTTAAATTATCTATGTCCTGACCTGAACACTGTTGTCATGATCAAGAAACTTTTCTTGACTTCATTGTGTCTCAGTTTCCCATCAATAAAAAGAGGATAACAAGAGAACAGTAACGTCAGTGGTTTCTTTTTTCTTTTTTTCTTTTTTCGAGATAGGGTTTCTCTGTATAGCCCTGGCTGTCCTGGAACTCACTCTGTAGACCAGGCTGGCCTCGAACTCAGAAATCCGCCTGCCTCTGCCTCCCAAGTGCTGGGATTACAGGCGTGCACCACCACGCCTGGCCACGTCAGTGGTTTCTTGAAGAGGCACAAAATAAAGTACGAAAAATGGCTCCCCTGGTCTGGCACTTAGCAGTCACTAGGCAAATGTCTCCCTTTGTAATTACTGCTAAGCAATTCTTTTGATATGTTCTCTAGAGATGAAGACCATCGCCTGTGGAGTAGCCTTCCATTATAACACTGGCACAACTTTACCTACTTGGACACCCTCGTTGTGACCTGGCCCTCTGAGCCCTCTTCCATGAGGAGGTAGTCACACTGTGGGTGTGCTCTCTGGAAACTCAGTCCTGGACAATGCCCAAGTTTTTATAAGTGAATGCTAGCCCTGTTACCTGTTCCAGGGATTCTAGACAGATTTAGGCGTGCCCAGTTTTCTTCCTAAGAACATAGCTGTGTTATTGGATAGGGTAAAGTCTGTCTCTGCTCCTGGATCAGCAGTTCTCCAGCTTGTCTGATCACAGGACACTTTCGATATTACAATAACTCAACCAAGCAGCAGGAATGCTAAGCCATGCACCGGCGAGAGCAGACCATGGGAGATGCCCCCAGTACACAAATTCCTTGTAGCAAGGAGTGATACAAACTTGATTCATGATTAATGTCTCATACACATCACGTAAGAGATCAGACCGAAAAGGAAAAGGAAAAAAGGGGCACAGAATGCAGAGCTGCCCCCAGGGAGCAGGTGGTAGAGACACAGTAGGGGAGAACCCAGAGACACAAGGGAAGCATGGGCTGGGGATGGGGCTGAAGGCAGACACCCTGCGGGCAGGAGGGACAGGAGGTCTCTCAAGACTTCCTGTATTCTGCCACGAACTTGTGCATAGGTGTATTATCTGTGTAGATGTGTTTAATATCTTCTAATGTTTTTAATGCTAGGAGCTGAGTATTTCTAGCATCTATTCCACTGTTGCACAGCATCTGCCATAGAGTTCTGTGGAATCCATTTTGAAAAACACCATTCCAAACAGCCTGGAACTGATCTCCTGGCAGATCTTAACGCGCTGTGGCTACACACTGGGCTCTGCAGACTCACCTTTCCCGAGCACCTATGTAGCCCTGGCTATCCTTGGAACTCACTCTGTAGGTAAACCAGGCTGGCCTCAAACTCACACAGATACACCCACCTCTGCCTCCCAGGTGCTGGGCTTAAAGGCGGGTGCTACCATCACACAGCTATGGACTTCCATGGTTTTGGGTTGGTTTCTTTTTTTCAAGACAGGGTTTCTCAGTGTAGCCCTGGCTGCCCTGGAACTCTCTGTAGATCAGGCTGCAGACTGTTTATTTTTAAGCAGCAGCCACAAGAAATCCCTGTGGCACCTACTTGGGGATGCCACGGACCACATTGTTACAATACCATAGTAACTTCTTGGTGAGCATGCCCAGAGAAACTTCTCGTGGGCCTCAATGCCTAAAACGACTGGGAGTCCCCTGGCCCAGACTTCACGGACTCTGACTCCTTTCTTTTTGTTTTTGGATTTGGTTTTTTTGAGACAGGGTTTCTCTGTGTAGCCCTGGCTGTCCTGGAACTCACTCTGTAGACCAGGCTGGCCTTGAACTCAGAAATCCGCCTGCCTCTGCCTCCCAGAGTGCTGGGATTACAGGCATGCACCACCACCGCCCGGCTCTCTGACTCCTTTCAAAGTCATAATCTTTCTGTTAGCCTCTGCTCGTGGACCTTGCATGTAAATGCACGCCCTTCCTGGGAAATACTCTGTTTCACTTTCTGCATGTTCCCTGTCCCTCCATTGTCAACAAAGTAGCCAGTTTTCTCTTAATCAGACTTACCTCTTAAATATGAATGTTTACTGGCTTGGAACTCATAATTCTCCTGCTTCAGCGCCCCAAGGCTGAGGACCCAAGTCCGTGAGACCATGTCTATCCCCCACCCCTCCTTTTTTTCCCCACACCACACCTAACCAGCCAAATCTTAGATTATTATTATTTTTTAATAATAATGTTTCAGAATGTGGTGGTGGTACATGCTTTTAACTCAGCTGTCTAGAGCCAGAGGCAGACAGGTCTTTGTGAGTTTGAGGGCAGCCTGCTCTGTATATTGAGATCCAGAACAGCCAGATCTACACACTGAGTAAGACCCTATCTCGAAAAGAAAATCACTTTATTGTAATGAAATTACAAACACAAACATCACTCGCTCGGCTACCCGCTAAAATACACACTTGATCTGATCCAAATTCCATTCATTTCTGTGAACTTCAACAGAGTTAGAACTTCGAGGCTCAAGCTGTAGAGCCTCACTTAGGGTTTGATACTTTAACTACCAGTTACATCTTTCACATACTTATCCACCACAAGAAAGAAAAGTTCGACACAGTTGAAACTAGAAAAACAATCAGCTTTCTGTTCTCTTCCACGGTCAGTGACCTTTTGCCTCTATTCCGACCCTCCTCCTTCCTTGGCAACGATCCTTACTTGGTTTCCTTTCTAAACATTTTACTGCACCCACACGGACACTGTCTGCATATGCATGCATTACATATGCATACAAGGGAGAAGAACATGTGGTTTGGTTTGGCTTGGCTTCTTTCTTAATTTGGGTGGCCTTGCTTAACATTATACTATCTAATTGCATCAATTTCCTGCAAATGTCCTAACGTCATTTTCTTTACAGCCGAATGGTATTCCATTTCATTTTGTGTGTGTGCACATTTTCATTATCCATTTACCTGTTTATGGACACCTGGGTTAGTTTCGTTTCCTTGTAATCCTGGATGGGGCAACCATAAAAGTGGGCATGTGAACATCTGTGTGCAAGGGCATGAGCTTCTCCACATAGATGCCAGGAGCCGAACAGCTGACTCGCGGAGTCCTTCCTATTTTTAATCTTTTAAGGACCTTCTAAACTGATTTCCATATGATGTACTGATGTGCACACACGCCCCGCCCCAGCAGCACCCCCAAGGGGCTTCCTTTCCCCTCATCCTCTGACATCTGCTGTCAGATGTGTGGATGGCAGCCATTTTGACTGCGGTGAGGCCCTATCTCAAAGTAGTTTTAACTTGTATTTCCCGGATGACTAGGGGTGTTGAAAAAAAAAAAACGTTACTGCCATTTGTGTTGCTTCTTTCGAGAACTACATCTTCATTTCACTCTCTCTGCCCAGTCAGTACCTTTTCACGTTCATGTTTGTTTATTTTATTTTTACTCGTGTGTGTGTGTGTGTGTGTGTGTGTGTGTGTTTGCAGGTGTGTGCATGTCATGGAGCATGTGGAGGTCAGAGGTTAACCCTCAGAAGACAGTTCTTTCTGCCACCTTATGGGATGTGGGAATTGAGCTGAGGCTACCAGGCCCACATCCCTACCTACCAAGCCATCCTGCTGGCCCCCTTTCAATATTTAAAAGACTTGTTTCTTTACTTGAATTTTCTTTCTTTCTTTCTTTTTTCTTCCTTCCTTCCTTCCCTCCTTCCTTCCTTCCTCCCTCCTTTCTTCCTTCCTTCCTTCCTTCCTTCCCCCCCTCTCTGTTTTTGTTCGTTTTTAAATTTTATTTTATTAAAAAATTTTTTTAGATAGAGCTTTTCTGCATAGCCCTGGCTGTCCTAGAACTCATTCTGTAAACCAGGCTGTCCTCAAACTCACAGAGATCTGCCTGCCTCTGCCTGCTGAGTGCTGGGATAAAGGCGTGTGTCACCATTGCCCGGCCCATGATGTGAATTTTCAGTCACAGGTTGAATCCCCTAATCTTTGACGCCCTGAGTTCTCTGCCTTAGGAAGGCAGGGCCTCCTCCCTACTGTTTCCTGGGCTGAGGAGAAAGCTGCCTGCCCTCTCTCAGGTCCCCCTCCTGAGCCTGTGGGCCTCTGAGTCACGCTTCAGTGGGACTGTGGGATGAGGGAAGCCACTGAGGGATGACTTCTGGCTCGGAATACAGGAGTGCTCCCCGGGGAGTGCTCACCTCGCCACCCATCTCGGCACTGAGGTAGGCTGATGTCACCAATCCATTCTGTTCTGTTCCTGAAAACATGTTTACATCGTCTACCTACCCAACCTCACATGCCTAGTGGGACGCTCTCCACTCCTGGCTGTCACCCAACCATGCACAGGGTCCATCTGTTGTCCCGTCTGTGCTCCCCAGCTGACAGCTTGGGCTCTTTTCACTTGATATCAAAAGAATCTTGAACCCCCCCCTTGGGGTAATGACATTTTCCTAATCAAAAGAACACAAGCTGGTGAGGTGGTTCAGTGGGTAAGGCATTTGCCTCCAAGCCTGATGACCTGAGTTCAATGTTCAGGACCTACACGGTAGAGAGAGAAGCAACTCTACTGGGCCATCCTCCAGACACACGGATGTGCATACACAAACAACCGAACAAATAAATATATGTAAAAAGATTTTTGGGGGCTTTTTAAGAAGGGTTTTCCTGGCTGTCCTAGAACTCTCTCTGTAGACCAGACTGGTCTTGAACTCACGGATAATCCAACTGCCTTTGCCTTCCGAGTGTTGGGATTAAAGGCATATGCCACCACTGCCTGGCCTGAGTGCTTTTCTTTTTTCCCCCTAAACTATTTTTTTAAGGGTGCATCCATCGCTTATCAAAGAGTGAGTGCCTGGTGTTCTTGGCACTCTCAGGGAAAACCTTGCTGGTAAAGGCTCTTCCAGGTCCTCATCCCAGAGGGACTCTGACCCGAGGGAGCACAAGAGACAGAACGAATGTGGCACGAATTTGCATATGTGACAGGACCGAGCTTCGCCTCCTGCAAAGCCAAGCTTCAAGTACACAGCGGAGACGAAAGGTCTCACTGATGCTGATGCCACTTCATTAGTCACCTGAGCCCTTCCTACACACAATGTTGGGTCCTGAGGCACTTGCCATCTGAAAAAAATGAAGACTGCTAGAATCCGGGCTGCAGAGAAAGTTCAGTGACTGAGAACCCTGGCTGCTATGCCAGGAAACAGGAGTTCCCTCCCAGCGACCTGTAACTCCCACTTTGGAGGACATGGTGCCCTCTTCTGGACTTCTGGGGTACTTGTACACACACGTAAACACTTAGACCCACAAACATATAAAATTAGAATAAAAATTTGCCACGTGTGATGGATGGCGCATGCCTTTAATCTCAGCGCTGAGAGGGCGGAGGCAGGCAGATCTCTATTGAAGGCCAACCAGGACTAAATAGTGAGATCCTATTTTAAAAAACAAAACAACCTTCACCCCCATCCCCACAAAAAACAAACAAACAAACCAGCCAAACAAACAAACAAATCCTTTGAAAATGCTAATCCCAACCTGGCCAGAGGGTACAACTCGGCTGCTAGAACTGATGCTTGTGTGGTGGGAGGAAGCTAAGGAATACAGAAAGGACACACTTTAACTTTCAATATGTCTGCGCTCCAGTACAAATGGCCAGAAGATGTCACTGCTGACGCATCGGACAGAGCTAGAATCCACAAACCTCCGGGATCCAATCTTCAGATCCAGCTGGCCATGACCACTGCTGAGAAAGCACCCCACGGGCCTCAGCAGCAAGCCCCAAGGCCAGTCGGGGTCTCCCTGCGCTGCTGCTTGGTCGTTGCCTGGTAAGCCTAAGGTGGGCGGTACCTGTGCCACTTAAAGCGCACATCCTGAAAATGGTAACCTGGAAAGGAGTGGGGCGACATACGCCTGCAGTCTTTTGGGAAGCTGAGACAGGAGGATCGTGAGCTTGAGGCTAGCTGGGCTATACATACTGAATTCTAGGCAAGCTTGGGTTAGAAGGTGCCATCATTTCTCCCCTCTCCCCTCAAGTCACCTCACATTCAGCCAAATCTCTGTGTAAACAGAAAGTGAAATGTGTATTTTTTCTTCTTCTAAATTTCTGCAATTTAAGTTATGGCAATTTAAGTTATGGATTAGCCGGGCAGTGGTGGCACACGCCTGTAATCCCAGCACTCTGGGAGGCAGGGGCAGGCAGATTTCTGAGTTCAAGGCCAGCCTGGTCTACAGAGGGAGTTCCAGGACAACCAGGGCTATACAGAGAAACCCTGTCTCGAAAAATAAAAAATAAAAAAAAATAAAAAACCAAAAAAAAGTTATGGATTGCCAAGTTTTTGTATGGTATTCATACATATATACACAGATGCCTCTTACTATCTCCTACAAGATAGTTCTATACCGTTTTGGCTATACTTTCTAAGTCACATATAAAATCAAAGGAAAATGTCCTTCTTATAGAGCAGTAGTTCTATCCTGTGGTCAAATAGGTGACCCCTTCCACAGGGGTCACCCGAGACCATCAGAAAACAGACATTTACATTACAAATTCGTAACAGTAGCAAAATTGCAGTTATGAAATAGTGACAAAAATAATTTTATGGTTGGGGGTCACCACGGCATGAGGAACTGTATTAAAGGGTCACAGCATCAGGAAGGCTGAGAACCACTGCTCTAGAGGCTTAGCCAAGGTAACCTCTGGCTACTCTCATCACCAACGCTTGCCTGTAAGAGAAGGTTAGGACATTACTGACTCGGAAGTAGAAAGAAGTGGTCCATGTGGTATATATACACAATGGAGTACTATTCAGCCACTAGAAACAATGAATTCATGAATTTCTTAGACAAATGGATGGAGCTGGAGAACATCATACTAAGTGAGGTAACCCAGTCTCAAATAAATACCCATGGTATGCACTCACTGATAAGTGGATATTAGCCTAGAATCTTGGAATACCCAAGACACCATCCACATACCAAATGATGTCCGAGAAGAAGGAAGGAGTGGCCCCTGGTTCTGGAAAGGCTCGGTACATCAGTGTAGGGGAATACCAGAACAGGGAAGTGGGAAGGGGTGGATGGGGGAACAGAGGGAGGGAAAAGGGCATATGGGACTTTGCGGGGGGCGGGGAGCCAGGAAAGGGGAAATCATCTGAAATGTAAATAAAGAATATATCGAATAAGAAAGAAAGAAAGAAAGAAAGAAAGAAAGAAAGAAAGAAAGAAAGAAAGAAAGAAAGAGGTCCAAAGCAGCCAGGAGCAAGGGTGCAAGCTAGGCCATCTTTGAAGGACTATCTCTGAGGCCAGCTCCTCCACCCGCCCACAGTCCGCATATCCTCAGTTATATTTTTATATTCTTTTGATGAAATGAGTCCTCGGAGGGGAAGTCCTGACTGAAGCGGCATGTCACCTTGCCCTGTGTGGACTTTTCACCTGTCTGTCACCAGCAAGGTGTTGAGTGACCAGGAAATCTGTGTCTTTCACATTACAACTGGAGCTGTGCTGTGTGGGAAAAGGAGCCTCTGTAATGCCACCCTCCCTGACCGGCACAGACTGCAGCAGTCTTTGAAGCCAGGGGACACAGCACTCTGGATCTGAAAAAAAAAACTGAGTTTAGGGCAAACTTTTTGGACTATACTTATTGAGTATGGTGTTCTCTGACTCAAAGGAAGTGAAATTTTGGCTTCTTCTAAAAGGCTGGCAGAATTAGATTTCTATTCTCCAACATGCCAAGCAATCTTTAAAATGATCACCCTTCAAATTATCAACAAGCTAGAGAAACACAAAAGCAAGTCCTCATGGGTTACAAAGCCCAGCTTGAGTCACAGCTTTCTGTCCTTCTCGGGACAGCTAATGAAGTGTCACCACACTCATCTCGAAGAAGAGGAGACTGAGGTTTGGAGAAATGAAGGGCTCGCTCAAGAGGACACCTGGAGTGAGGCCGAATGTGGCTCTGAGCCAGGTGTCCCGGACATCGGTGAGTACATGCACTACTGAGCCACACTGTCCCCTGAAAGACCCAGGCCCAGCTCGGTACCCGTATTTCTACCTTTAGTGATAAGCAGATAACAGACAACGCTTTGGGGAGAGAATTAATTTCTCTAGCTTCCTCTAAGGGGATAGCTTCCATTTTCTTTCCTTTAAAACGGTGTTGGTGGCCGGGCAGTGGTGGCACACGCCTGTAATCCCAGCACTTGGGAGGCAGAGACAGGCGGATTCCTGAGTTCGAGACCAGCCTGGTCTACAGAGTGAGTTCCAGGACAGTCAAGGCTACACAGGGAAACCCTGTCTCAAAAAAACCAAAAAAAAAAAAAAAAAAAAAAAAAAAAGGTGTTTGTTGGACCTGGACCACCACCCATCGGGAGCTACTTGCAAGGAAACACTGCATTCATTCCTGCTGTGGGCCAAACAGCAAGAGCCAGTTACCCCCAGTTTAGAAGCATCACACTCTGAGCGGCGACCACCAGCGCGGCATGCACACCGTGCAACTGCGGGGGACCGATGGCTACCTCGGCAAGAGTGATCCATCTTGTTGAACTGAAAGTAGCCAGACTTGCACTGACACAGCGCGACGCCATCCAGGTCGGTGCAGATGGAGGTCTCTTTGTCACATTCTGGACTCTTCCGCTTACACAAGCTGCCCGCTGGGATGAGAAAAACAAGGCAGTGAGACCAAAACCAAACCTCTTCGCCACACCCCATGATGCACGAACTTCCTGTTTCAATGGGCTCAGGAGAGAGTTTCCCAGAGTCTCCTTGGAGCCATGGTCCTCTCAGAGGCCGCGCACAGTCTCTGCCTCCTGTTCCCTGGTCACCGCCAGTAAATAAATACTCACAAGCATTCCCTATGGAGAAACCAAACTGAGGAAGGAAAGGGCGCTGCCCAACCTACAAACGCAGCCCCAGGGTGGTGTTTCTGTACCTTCATGTTAAAGGACTGGGTGTAAGGGAGGTGGGGGGAGCTGGAACAAACCCAGAAAATGTGACCATGTTCTCAGGGAGTTGAGACATTGGACCCAAACCAACCAATGCAGTCAGACCAGTCTCAAGTGGATCTGGGCTCTGTGTGTCCTGGGGGCCCAGTAGGTGAGCCTGTGCTGGGGTGGGGGTGAGGGTGGGTGTGGGTGTGAGGGTCTTACTGGCCACAACATCACCAGGAGAAAGAGAGGCAGACCAGGAAGGAGCACCAGCTTTAAGGTTGGTTTCTTGTGCATTGGGGGGGGGGGGTTTATTCACCTCATGGTTGATAAAGAATCATTTTATTAGTATCAAAAAGTATTCACTGCTGAGCATATAGTCCTCTGTGAGGTTTTATATAGCAAAGATAACAAAGGGTACATTGGACCATCCAGGACAGGCAAAGATGCACAGAGAGAATAGAACTATGAAACCAATGTGACAGTGGCTAATAACACGTGTGCAAGGTAACGTGATGCAGATGTGTGCTTCTGCTGTGGGGTCAAAAGCAAGTTCAAGCCGGGAGGAGAGTGGGGGAGGGGTGAGAAGAGTATGAGCTCTGTACAATGAGGAGTGGGCCCCAATGCTGTAGGTATCGTCAAGGAAAAGGCCCCAAGCTCTTCAGAAGGTTCCTGTTAATTCTGCAAAATTAACCCTTGGCTGGGCACGTTCTGGTGTTGGGAGCTGACACCAGGACTTGATGGGTCCCCGCGTGGAATTCCCAGCATCCATCCCTTTTGAGAGTCCTGAGAACCAAGACTGTCTGCTCCCAGCCAGCAGAGTTGGGGCACAGCTTCAGTTCCCAGTGCTGCATTTCCTGTCTTTATCAGTGGAAGCTGACGTGTTAAATCTGGGCTCCTTTGTTTATTGTAAAAAAAGAAAAAAAAAGTTTGTATTTAAGGGGAAATGTTTAAACAGAAAAATCTCACCAGGCAAACTGCAAAGCTGGCACCAGGGAGGAACTCAGCCACCGGGACCTCATAGCTGCCTTCTTTGAAGGCTTTGCCAGTCAGTGAGACTTAGCAGAGAGAAACAAGCATATAGAGTGTCCAGGGCATCCTAGGCTGGGAAATGCAGACTCTGAATAGGTATTTTCTGGAAGTCAGTGTTAAGTTTTCCTTCCATCCTGTCCACTGATCTAGGTTGCTAGCAAATATTACTTTCCACGACAGAGCAGCCAGCTCCTGCCCACCAGCAGGCTTCTGTTTGAACAGGGAGGGCAGGTCCTGCCCCTCCTCCAATGAGGAGCATTTGTTCTCAGCCTTCTCAAAGAGCATGTCTCATAAAGCCATCCAACAGGACCATGCAGAATCTCACTTAAATCGATCCTTAGTGATGTGAGTCTTCTGCATTCACAATTCCCATGGTCTTTCCTGGGCATAACACCGTCAAAATAGACAATGGGCGCTCAGCGGGCCAAGGCTGAGGCCGTGAAGGGGAATTTCCAAGGTCTCTAAATCCCAGGAGACCATGAGGACTGAAGGGCTTTGGAAGGAGGGAGGTGGGCATTCTCCGAACTGAGGGGAGAAAGCCCTCCTTGCTAGGGACAATGTCCAGAGCAGGCTAGTGCTTCCCAGATGCTGGAAACCCAGAGCTGTGTGTGTAGCACCTGCTGGTCTAGCCTCCTCTCTAGCTCCAGAAAAATTACCGAGAGACAGAACCAGATCCCTTGGCAAAACCCAGAGAAGGTCTGGAGGGAAAACAGATGTGAGTCCAATTTTGGCTACTACGCATGGCTGTCTTCATGTTCAAGGGACTGGAAGGGAACACAGTGAGGGTGGCCTCCTCATGGGGACAAGAGTCTTCCTATAAGCCACATGGCGGCAGTCCAAGCATGGGGGCTGCTGAGCAGGCACTCCTGCGAGCGCGGGCGCTTGCAAAGCCACACAATCTTGCCAACTTGATCTGCAAAGCACAGACGCACAAGCTGGCAACAGAAAAGAACCTTGGTCCAGTGCTGACCACGCCGAAACGGTTAGCGAACTGAAGGGCACCTACCTCACTGGGAGGAAAATGGTACCCTGGAGCCCCTGGCAAGAGAAACGAACCCATAGGACCAGAGAGCCTCAAAGTCTCCAGCACCCTAGGACAGGGCATGAACTTTGAAACAAGACACTCCAACTCTGTTACATTTCGCCCATTTCAGTCGAGTTACTAAGTAGCCAGCCCCCCAGGGCCTGTGTCTCGGTGAAAGGGTAAGTACCAGCTCCCAAGCGCTGCAGTGCAATTGTTCATGAGGGGAAAGCTCTGGGCCAAGCGTTTCAACATCCTGACCCACTGGGAATGGCCTAGACTAGCCAGCGGATATGGCACCAAAAACCTGATACCTTCAATTTATGTCTAACATCTGGATGCCAGATGGGAAGGCTTAGTCTGAGCTTTCCTTCCTCTGCCAGCCCTCGTCCACTGGTACAATGAGCACCGAGAGGGACCAAGCCGCTGTCCCTGGGGGTGCTTCTCAATCCAGCAAGTTTTCCTCTTCCAGCTATAAAGCTATCCCTGAAAGATGCAGGCGTGTCTTCCAGACTTGTCACGAATCACCTTCCTCATTGGCCTTACCCCAACACAGGGCAAGGGGCCTCTCGCCAACCAAGAACCAAGGGAGAGAGAGACCCATCATTACAGTACTCCGGGGAGCATCCTGCCTCGCACCCCCTCAACTATTCTATGGTTCTATGATAGAAAACAAACAAAAGATAGGTAATGCTGCATGCACATAGAGCCTTGTTTTCCCTTAGTCATCACCATATAAAGGCTGTTGGATCATTGGTAACTTTATAGACTCTATATGTCACTCTGTCTCTCCCGGAAACGGGAGTAAGAGCTGTTGGTTCCTTCAGCTCCCGTAACTTCTTCCTCTCACCCTGGCACTGTAGAGAAGAACCAGAAGGAACTGGATGCCAAGGAGCTGATGCTCTAAAGGCCGTGTGCTGACAGATGTGTGCACTGAGCTTCGTGAAGGGTTGTGCTTGTACATTCTCAAGACAGGCTTTGTGAAGGAGCTTCCCTGGGCCTGAGCCTCCGAATAGCTCCCATCTCTAAGTCTATGCCTGCCTGCAAGGGCAGGCGCCCCCACTAGAGGGCTCCCTTCTTACCTCGAAAGACCCGCCTCTGAGACCCCAAGAGCTGGCAGACTTCAGCAGAGGACCTGCAGGAGTTGACATATTTCTGGATCCTGTCAGCCAGGTCAAATAGCGTCACATTGGAGGCCAGGGCAAAGGTGGTTTGCAGCGAGATGACCACTGTACTGGGCTCTCTGTGGGCAAAGTTAGAAAGGCCTTAACTGACTTGAAATGACATATGGGTCCCAGGCAGCTTACAAAGTAAACATTACTGCCATTCTCCACGGAAAGAATAGGAGAGAATAAAGGCCCAGAGTTGGCGCCTTGGGTTACCTGGTGTATTGGCTGTGAAACAAACACTGGCTTTATTTTGATCACCCACTTGGGGCACAGCACCCACCCCACTCCCACCCCACCCTCCACCACCCATTCCACAGATCAGTTCATAAGCAAAAGAAATTCTGTTTCTCACCTAGACACACGGACTGTAGTTCGGATATAACCAGGCAATGTTGAAAAACACACGTTTAACTGAAATGAAGAACGGGTTGTCAGACTTTTGACATTTCTTTGATTATTTCTTGAGCCAAGAAATAATTTCCTGTTTTCAGGATAAAATAGGTAGTTTCTGAAGCCACCAAGTTATCAGCAGGCAGCTTTACCCAAAGCAGTGTGGCCTTTGTATCCACCCCCCCCATCCCCAGCCGCCTCCCCCTCCTAAATATCTTTCTGTTGCTCCCCAGGGCAGATAGTGGATTAGTAGGGAAGTCTCAGCAGGAAATGTTCAGCGCAGCATCCTCGAAAACAAAACATCTTCAAAGGAGAAGATCCTTTCTAAGACCCAGGGTTCCAAAAACAAAAACCCAGGCGACTGTTTGTTTGGACTCTGCATAGGGAACGAGCTGGCTGGAAAGTCTCAGGTCTTCTCGGCTCCCCAGCCCTGATGGGCCCACAGGGCACCCCAGAACCTACACTGAGTTGACCTGACTCAAAGGTCTTCCTCAAAAAAACTCTGTGGGAAATTACATGACGGGGGTCAAGATTTCTTTTGTTGAGAACAAATTAGAGCCATGGGCCTCATGTTTGCCTTGTGCCTACGGAGAGCAGAAAGCCTCTGAGCAACCTGAAGTGTTGTGTCCGCCTCCTTAACAGCGAAGCCAGAGATCCTTTTCATGGAGCAGAGGGCCTCGGCATCTCGCCCAGGCCGATCCACCTGCCTTCAGAGCCCTCTGACTTGGGAAGATGGAGTCAGGTGTGGAATGTTGTCAAATGGTTTGTGGGTTTGAATGTCACATTGCTTCATATGCTTATATATTCTATAGCAATGATTTATCATTATTGCCTTATTAACCTTTTATCTAGGTATGAACAGAATGCCATCTTAAGGAAGCCCATGCTAATAATGCTTTCTCTGATGGCCATGTAGTTCTTCCCTGCTAGTTGGGATCAGGTGTGCCATGGCCCAGTGTATCATATGATGATACTCAGCCAAACAAAGAAAAAATCAAACCACCAAAGCTATGCAAATTGCTTAGCCCAGTGTAACACGAAGGATTACACTTTTGCACAGGGCTCTAACACCCTATGTATGTTAGAAGAAAGTATCTACCTACAGAATAACCAGGAAACAGAAAATATCCACCTACAGACTAAGGAGGCAGAAAGTATCTATGTACAGAATAAGCAGGAGAAACAATGAATCTACTTCTGGCTAGAGACGCCATGCCTGTGCCCATGCAAGGCAGTTTCTAAGCTATTATTCAAAGTGTCCTGCTTGATGAGAAAAATTCGGTTGAGCTGGGAGTCCTTGGTCGTGCCAGAGTATTTGGCATAGCCCCTGTCACCAGCCATGTGTTCACACTACTAGTGTGAACAATAGAGGGAACTCTGGGTAATATGACATCATCTCAGCCTCTAGAGGTCTAGGGACTAAAGTCAGCCATATGGGTAATCAGCCATGTCTATAAGGCAACATCCAAATAAATGCTTCAGACCTCAAGGCTCAGGTAAGAATTATGGTTGGTAGGACTCCATATAGTTAGTTACACACTGTTGCCGACAATGTGAACCAACAATGTCAGCAATACCACACAGACACAGCAACCAGAAGCTCTGCATTTGGGAGCCTCAGACTCTGGCGCATGCATTTCTTCCCTTGGCTAATTTTAACTTAAAACCTGCCAGTGCAATGGACTGTATCTGTGAAGATAATGGCCTCCGATAAGTTCCGTGGGTCCTCCTAGTAAATTATTGAAATGTAGAGCGCTCTTAGAAACCTCCAGACTTGCAGTTAGTGTAGAGTAGGTGACCTAGTAGACCGCTTTCAACACTGCTTCTGCTTTGTGTGGACTTAGACAAGTCCGTCAGCTTCCAGAGCCTCCCAGCTTTGCATCTGCAAATGTGTCACCAGCCCTCTTACAGGACTGAGCATCTGGTAGTCCCCATCCCAGGTTAAATGCTCAGTAGACACGGAAATGGAATTAAAATACAAATAAAATCTACAGCCCTATAAGAACACTTAATTCCTGGCTAATAAATGAACTCTAATTCAATGTAATGGCAAATCTAATTTAATTTCATCTCTAATTTAGTGTAATGGCAAATTTCAGTTCCCAAACACCACATCTTTGACTTGGGCAGCAGTGGAGAACAAAAATGTATTGCCTGCGTTTCAGTTCCGTTTCTTTCCTACTACATAGAGCAAAGAGGGAAAGAGCAGCATCCGAGACCTCCAGATAATTTACACTGTGAGCTCACAAGACCAGTTCCAAGCCTAATTGGAATTGGGATCAGGCTGCTGGCATCCTTTGAGGAGAGAGTGGCCTTTCTCCAAGCTCTGAGAACACAGGGGGTCACATCAGGCATCAACAGCAGATGGGACACTATGCTTTTCTGGTCTTTCCTCACCACCCACAGCTCACACGGGTGCAGGCATCGCCATGCCTGCTGACTCTGTGTTTGCACAAGAAAACGAAACAGCCCAGCAGACAGGACTGCACATGAAGATGTGCCTGACGCCTTTCTCACATTTCTAAGACATTTTTTTTTAACTTCACCCTGAACTTTCCCAGTGAATACAGAAGCAAGTCTTGGGGGGGGGATATAGATGACCCTAAGTAGTATGCACTTCTGAATGAGATCTGGTCTAGAAAACTAAGGATTTGCGTGCAGAACGTTGTCAGGGAAACTTACTGTTTGAGCGATCTCCTTTTCAAGCTCATGGGTGTCGGAGTGGTTTTCTGCAGTAGTATTGAGAAAAGTCTTCTTTAACTTTAACTCGGTCACGAAGGTTCTAACTGAAGAGGAAAACATTGCCTGTCAAGCCACACAGAAGAGACCAGCACAAAGTGACACACCTGCAAACCTCTGGGAGATATACTCCTTCCTCAGCTAGGTGACCAAGGAGCGACACACATCTGTGGTAGGGTTAGACTCCAAGGTGCTAAGATGTCATTGTTATCAGCCACATAAAGAAAACAACCCATGTTAGAAACACTTCTGGATTCAGAAAGGGGGGAAGCCTCCTTAATTTTAAGCCTGTTTCACTCAAAATAAAATTCTAGGTAACACCAATTTCTGATGCTTGGTCTTGAGGTTCCAGAATGAACAGACAACCAAAAATTAACAGTCTGTTTTTAGCGCTGGCTCTTAGCACTCTCTATACTAACTTTTATTTATCAATTATTATTTATTCATTAAATCAATTTATCATATTAAATTATATATTATCATTATATTAAAATCGTATCTTCCCCTCTATACAGAAGAAAAATAACCCGAGGACACAGGGGCTGAGGCCCTTCTAACAAGAAAGTTTACAAGCTGAATTAAGAGGAGGGCTGGCAAGTGAGCCGGGGAAACAGCTAACATTTTAGAGTTAACTGACTAAAGCCTGTAGTCCTTATTTAACGCCCTTCTGCTTGTTGCACAGTTCAGTGAAGCCAGCTGCTTAGGACTCTTGCTGAACAGCAGGCGGCTCTCTGAAAACACTCTGGGCCAAGGGAACGCCTTTCAGCACGCTCTAATTTGCATGCCCCTCTGATGTTTATGAACAATGAAGCCAAATGACTTGAAAAGAGAAAGACGTCCTCGGGCACCGCGGAACCGCTTTCCTCCCATCTGTGCTACCTGTGGGCGGGCACCCTGCACACAAGCTTTCGGGACAGTCACCTGACCTGCTTGGCTTCCCTCCTCACACGCCCAGGTTCAAATCCAGACTCTCCCTTCAGAAAAGTGCCCTGGATAAGAGTAAGGCGCACACAAGTTTTCTGCCCGTGCCTTCTGTTTTTAGCATGAGTAATAGCATCTGTCCTCTCCCAAACCCTGTCTTCTTACTTGGAAGGGATTTGCCCAAGGCATTTATACCTCTGTGGAGAGGAGGCGGTGCTTGGCTTAAGTTCCTGCTTATTGTAAAAACGGGGACTTTCAGCCTGTGCTTTGTCCTGGGTGACTCCATTTTATGAGCAGCATTTGACTCTCTTTCAGGCTGCGGATAAAGACACTCCCTCCTGTCCAGCATGGGGGCACAGATTGCTAAATATCTTATTGCAAAAATTAGATTGGATGTGGATGAGTACAGGGCTTACTAAAACTCCTGCTGGAAAGGGAGGCCCTAAGAGCTTCAGAGACACACCAAGGAAGGTGCAACAGCCGCTCCTGCACCCCATAAAGAGGAGGACACCCTTGGCAAAAGCCCCAGCAACCTGGCATCTGACCACCCAGAATGCACAGGGGCTGCACGACTATAGGGCTTCAGCTCCGTTCAGTCTCCACTCTTGACGTGGCATTCTCTGTCCCTGTGTGCATCTGGCCCCGGGTCTGTGTAAGATCTCACCCCTGTGGCCTACGTGGGTGTGTACTTCACCTCACAGTCCTGCCTCTACAGCTCCAGCCTGCGCCCCACCCCTCCCCACCCCGCCCCGCCCCACAGCAGCTTGATGCACTTCTCAGCAACTCTCCAACATGGTTCCTGATCTAACCACTAAAGCGAGTGCTTCTCTTCTCATCTGTATCCGCTCTCCACACTCCTTAGGCCCCTTTAAACGTCTTGAACTTTGCTGTGACCTCTTTAACCCTTCTGTAGCTATTCTGTGACACACACACACACACACACACACACACACACACACACCCCTTTACTGTGATATATAACATGTGATCTGAGTTAATTAAATTAAATTTGGAATAAACCTTGCCAATGGCCAGCTATCAAGGGAGATCAGAATAATTTGGCAAATTATAGCAAATGAAATTGAAGTAGCTTGGGAACTTATTGTTAATAAATTCCGACACTGTGGAAAGACACAGATGTGGCCCTGTTTTTAATATAGTTAGTGTATTCAAGACAACTTCTATGTCTGCAGTTACACTGCCCAGCTTTAAAACGGGTCTTTTAAAAAAAAATTACATTTCTTTACTTTGTGTCTGCGTGCGAGCATTTGCATGTGTGTTCATGGTCCAAAGTGCTCATGTGAAATTCAGAGAACAGCTTGTGGGAACTGGGTTTTCTCTTTCTACCTCGTGGGTCCCAGGAATCGAACTCAGCTGCTCAGACTCAGCAGCGAGCACCTTTATCTGCCGAACCACCTTATTGACCCAAGATAGATTTTTATTTCAGGTTTAACTGCGGATTTCACTATTGACCTATAACAACTGCTTGTTTTCATAGCATCCAGTCTGGCGAACGCTGCCTTCCATCTGGACAGCTCTTCACACTCAGAGCTTGTTCAAACAGATTATTTTATCCAACATTCCCCAAACCTCGTGTGAGCAGTGGAGCATGCAGCAACCTGATTTAACAGATGGGGACACTGAGGCTCTGGCTGTTCAGTGCAGGGGTGGCTGGGAGCCCAAAGCCAGGCATGTGAAACCATGGGCTTCAAAAACGCTACAATAACAGTTCCCATCTCCTTCTTCAACTACACATGCTTGGCTAGTTCCCGATAGGGTGTGGCTACACAGACCAGGTTACCCAGATGCATTAAGAGGAATTCTTGATTTTGACTCATGTCTACGTATGTAGACTTCCCTTTTTAGGGAATAATGCTCAATTTTTGTATTTCAGACAATTTTCAAAATTCTTATTTTAGTAGAGTACCAGTCTTAAGAAGCCCCTCTGTCTACGGGTGTTGGGGGTTCATGCAGATAACACTTGCAGGCAACACAGACATAGGTTCTCCCCAAAACATCGGCTGAGCCCTTGTTCAGGAGGCCCCGCACTGGGCGACGGTGACTGATCCAAAGGCCGATTGTTTTACCTGAGAGTTTTAGCTTTGAAACTGAATTTCTCACTCTACCTTCTCTAGCAAGCAAGGTGTTAAATTCAGTCACCCAACAAGGGGCCACGCCCCGCGTGCAAGGACGCTCTTACAGTAATAAATACACTGTTGTATAACAGAAAACTGTGGGCTGGAAACCAGGCCTCTCTCATCAGCTGGGACCACCAAGCATCTCAGAGACATAGATTTTTGAAGCATTTGTTGATCTGTTTTTTAACCGGTAGGATGAAGAGTGAACAGAAAACCAAGGGGCTTCATGGACCCTTCAAATGAGAAACAGACATGACCAATACTGTGGCCGGACTCCAGAGGTGGCTGTGTCAAAACGCACCTGCCTGAGGCTAACAACTTGAGGACCACTTCCAAAACCAAGGAATGTGTGGACAATCAGAAGACAATCAGAATTTTACTCTTTTCTTACTCTAAAATATAAATATAAACAAACAAACGCTCTGAAACTGTAAGTAAATAAATAACGTTTAAACCCCTATGCAGTTGGAATATCCTTTTGATTTTTTTTTTTTTTCAAACTGAAGGGCAAAACCGTTGAACGAATAATGTCACGCTCAAATGAGCACATCACACAGGCACTACGACACTGTCCTTTTCAGTAACACAGGTATATACTGAGAGATATCTTCTGAATTTAATATATAAAAATAGAATGTACATCACCAAAGGGTGAAGACAAGCACTGTCTCTGCAAGCGTCGGAATAACAGGCAGTGTGCCTCACTTCTCTATATTCCTGTGTTTTTTAGCTTGGAAAAAAAAAAACCGTTGGCTTTGATTAGGAAGGAAACAGCCAGTTCCAAGGCAGGCGTGACTCTCTTACCCAGATTGCATATTCCTTTCTCCAACTGATACCCAACGGGGCATCTGCAGGTGAACGATCCCTGAGTATTGTTGCACGCGGCTAGGGGCGGGCAGGGGCTGGAGAGACATTCGTCCACATCTGCAGGGGGACAGACAGGAGCATGCTGATGGGGTAACAGACAAAGAACCATCATCCAGTACATACTAAGACCCAAGTGGCACCGTGTGGCGTGTGCTTCAAAAGATTGGAGGCCACCCCTGTCCTCGAGGGGATGGCTGCCTGCCAGGGCCGTGGCAACCATATGAAGAATTAACCATATCTCGAGGTGGGATTTGGATGCACAGAGATAAACATAGATCTAGTTGGCTGTTATTGTGGTTGTTGCTCTGAGACAGGGCCTCATGTTTTTATCCCCGGCTGGCCTGGAACTCACTATGTAGATCAGAGTGGCCTTGAACTCATAGAGATCCTACTCTCGCTGGCTCCTGGACGCTGGGATTAAAGACATGCCCGGCAGAAACAGTAGATTTTGATACAGGGAAGAATTAAAGTCTGTTTTAAATTGTATTTAAATAATAAATAAGACTAAAGAGACGTTGACAAGTAGATCCTTGGGAAGAGGTTCTGTGCTGAGGAGCCAGCAGAGTAAATGCCCAGAGGTGGAGAACAGATGTATCTTTAGGGAACTCTAGATGGTCCAGTTATTGTAGAGGATCTATAGAAAAGAACCAGGCCAAAAGCTTGTCTGTATCATGCTGTGTGGTCCTTCATGTTATCATATAGACAGCACACAAGCATTCTAACACTTAAGCAAGAAGACTATTAAACTAAAAATCTTACCGTTGCATACGCTACAAGAGAAAGGCCCTTTAAAAATGATTGTTTTTAATTATGTGTATATATGTGCACACATGAGCACAGGTGCCTGCAGAGGCCAGGGGTGTCCAATTGCATTGGAACTACAATTATAAGCAGCAATGAAGCACCCAATATGGGTAATGACCCAAACTTAGGTCCTCTGCCAGCATAGTGCACGCTGTCCACCCTGGGAAAGGATTTTACTGAATAACCCAGTAGCCCAAGTAACATTACAGTAAACGATCCCGCCTCTTACCCACACTGCAGTTGTCCCCTTGCCAGGCAGGTGGGCACACACATCGATACCCACGGCCGCTGAGGTCCACGGTGCATTTGCCATCATGAAGACAAGGGTTCACAGTACAGCTGTTGACTAAACACACGGGAGGAATGACACAGGCGACGTCACAGCAGCTCTGGCAAACCTCTCACTCTCAAAGCTAAGGCCAAGTTCTAGCTTACGCTCATTTACCTGCTGTGAAAAAACCCAGCCACTAAGATAGAGCGGGGTCCCCATAGGTGCGAAGACAGAAGTGACGGCAGTGGGCACAGATGTGGTTAGTGTTCGTATTCAAGTGCTAGATAATTGCATACCTGAATGTAAGCATGGATGCTGAGTGCTTCTTGTGGGACACTTGATTCAGGACCGATAATTATATTGCCTTCGCGATACCTAGAAAATTCTACTGGACTCAGTAAATGCCAACTTAAAACATGTTCTAAGGTGGAAAGAGTCCCTGATTCATTGATCCTGTCTGCTCCAAGATTCACTCTGTGTGCACGCATGCACACACGAGCTTGGCTCCTTTCTTCTCTTGGACTTTGTCAAAACTCTAGAAACCTCTATCTGAAAAATCTCAAAACACGTACATCTTGAGATGGTCGCATGTAGCCCAGGCTGGCCTCAGATTAACTACATAGCTCAGGATGGCCTTGAGCCCCTGATTCATTTAACTCTACCTCCCAGGGGCTGCGATTGCGTATGTGCGTCACCTTGTTCAGCTTCTGAATGCCTTGAAGTTTAACCAGGTGTCCACAGATTGCCCACCGCCTAGAAAATTATCAGTTCAACACTGGGGTGCCCTTCTCGAGTAGTTCACTGTGGTCTCGGACTCCTAGGTAACCTGGATGACAGTGAACGTCTGATTCTTCTGTCTCCAGCTCCCAAGTGCTAGGATTACGGGTGTCCTGACCCCAGCTCTTCCCATATACAAAACCGGGCTCCATCTGAAGTCCTGAGGGCCTTTGCGGTTAAACTTTAGTGTCACCCTGGAGAGTTCCGTTCATTCTCTGCCCCATGATGTTTTACTCTACAGCGTTGGAAAGGTCACACTCCGGTTATGAAATACTTGTTTCATAAGGGGTTTTGAAAAGCTGAAAACCACATTATCACTTGGTGGGAGGAAATCACTGGGGGAGAGGGGGAGAGAAAACAGAAGTCAGGTCCTTCAAAAGAGCCTGAAACAAGAGGGCTGCTCTAGACATGGCTATCTTAGTCTTCGCAGCTAGTGTTCAGATTTGTCATTTTGAAATTATGTGTATCTGCGGGGTGGGGGTAGGCTCGTGGGCACGCTGTTTATGGAGGCCAGGAGAAGGCACTGCATCCTGGAGTTGGAATTACAAGTGGTTGGTTGTGAGTTTCTCCATGTGGGTGCTGGGAGCCAAACTCAGTATCACTTCAAGGACAGGATGTCCTCTAAACAGACACGGAGTCGTCTCTCCAGCTCCCATACTGTAAACCTAGCATGGGCAGAGCACCTACATGATTAAACACTGTGCCCTTAGGTAATTCTATAGTTTGCAAAGAACGTGCCATAAACACCTCCAGCAACTATAACAACTAACACTGGCTTTAAGAGAATCAGCTGAACCTGGGACTGAGTGTATTGGCCTGTGAACGTGAAGGTTTTTTTTCTTTCTGGAGAAGCAATTATCTTTTACTTCTTAGACTTTCTCAGTTTGCTGAGAAGGGGGCGCTGTGTCCTAGCAGTGGGAGCAGCTTATGACCCTTCCCTCCAGGCTCATCCTCATGAACTGAAATTCGTTCCACAAACCGAGCTCTCTGCTGTAGCCGCCACACACTGTTTCCCTCCTTTCCCTGTAACTTAAGATGTCGATCTGCCCCTCCTTCAACAGCACGTCTCCTTTCCAGAGTCTGCATCAACCACAAGTGTACTAGGAACACCATGCCCTGCTGTCCTCCCTCTGCCTTTCTTTGGCCCGGGCTGCCTTTTTTTCCGACACCAGCACCTTCAACACGCTATACAGATAACCCTACCCACAGGGCAAAGAAACTGTGGTCACTGGGAAGAGGTCTGTTGATCACCCTCTTGTTTGTATGCCTTCTGGTTACCAACTAGCAATAGAATCCAGGAGACAAAGCATCCCTGGGCCCCAGTAAGCCCCTGAGCGCTTCCCTGAGCTGACTGACCGGGAAGCTCTGTGTCCTCTTTGAGGAGCAGGCGTTCAACTCAGCTCTACCGCTAACAAACCACCTAAAGCGTCTTTTTTCTTTTGTGGTGCCTGAGAACCTGTGGGAGACTGTGTGTGTGCTAGGCAAGTACTCTGCTGACAGTCGGCATCCTAGCCCCGCGAAAGCAGCTCTCTCAGCTGCTCCACCGTCCAAACCCACATCTCTGCCTCACATTGTCCTTAGATGAGTTAAAGGCACGCTTAAAACGCTTGGACAATTACAGGACATGACAGGTACAGTTGTATCTCCTATGCATGTCACACAGGGCCAAAGTGTCCTCTCCTCGTTCTTCAGAATCATGTAACTTGTGGGGATATCAGGAGAAAATTAGGCCCACGCTGTCTGTATTTCATTCTTTGTACTTCAGTGGGACTCATTCTGGGTCATAAACAGACCCAGATAGTAGTCACGTCTACACACTCACACAAACCACAAGCCCCTTGCAGCTCTAATGTTGGACAGGGCCTAGTGGTCAATGTATTCGTAAGATGCACTTTACCTGGGGTTAGAGGCGACGGTGCTGTCGGTGACTCTGGGGTTCTCTGAGAAGCAAAGGTGCTATATCTGGAAGTCAACATTTCAGCTGGAGAAGCGTCTGTGGTTTGAGGTGAAGACGGCCTAAGAGAATGTGAAACAGGGCTAGACTCTTCCAAATGGCCAAGCGCCGTGGTCATGTCTTCTGCTGGTGCGTTTGAGGTGGTCAGGATTGACTGAGTGGTAGGATCCATATGCTCCCGGTTCCCTTCTGTGGTGACAGCCCCCTCAGTTGAGCTTTGTGGCACTAGAATTTCAGGATTGGTTGGGAGGTGTTGTTTTTCCGGGGTGGTGTGCACAACTACAGCATCTGGGGTCAAAGCTTCTACAGGTGACGGGGTGCTGGGGCTGGTCACAGGAGAGTTAGTAGTCTGGGGCATGGCAGATGTCAAAGCTGGGGACATCTGGGATAACCTGGTGCTCGTGGCTGGAAGGGCTGGCTCCGTGGAGAACCCTATTAAGGCTGGGGACCAAGGGGTCCCTGGAGGAAGGCTCACTGTTACTGCTTTGGTAGAGTCTGTGGGCGGAGACACCAAGCTTGGCGACTTGGCTTCTGTGCTGGGCTCCTCTTGCTGTGGGGTGCTCTGGTTCTTGGGGCTTGCTGTTTGGTTGCTGGGAACCAAGGCAACGGCTGATATCGCTGTCGACATTTGGACTGAAGTCACACGCGGCTCCCTGGCCCTGTGTGGGACTAGGGTAGAAGATGGATGTGGGAAGGTTGTTTGTGAGACAGAATATGGGGCAAGAGTCGACACCATTAAGGAGACCGGTGAAGGCGACAGTGAGGATGCGGCTGTCTCAGAGGTAGACTCTAGCTGCTGTGTGGGAGACCCGGCTGACGGTAAGGCTGATGAGAATGGCTGGGGTTGTGACGGTGGAGCTGAAGGGACCCCGGAATCAGATGGGTCCTCAACAGGTTTGGTACTGGTATCAAGAACCGAGGTGTTGGGCATATTAACGGTGGGCGTGTAGGTTGGAAGGTTGGACGTACGCAGAACTGGAGACTCTGTGGAAGACTGAGCAGAATCGTCATCGTAGGAGGACATGCTGCTCTGTTTGGGCTGAGCCTGAGAAGGAGAGTCCAAGTGCGGAGAGTCTGAGATCTGAATGGAAGAGGTCGAGCTTTCGCCGGCCTCTGTGTAGGAAGCGTTATCTGTAATGGACAGTAGTGTCCGTTCTCCTTTGGTGAAAGTCGCCGGAACGTAGGCGTGGTTTGTGTGGTCACTGGAAGTCCTCTGCCCAGCGTCTGAGCCACGCTCTTGAGTGTAGCTAAGTCCAGTGACTAGAAACAGAAGAGACAACGTTGGGTCAAGTAAACGAGGAATCTTTGAAACAAGCACTGGAAAATACTCTTTATGTCTTCTTATCTGCGAACTTAAGAGAGGAAGATTCTCTCTGTGAGAGGGGATTTCTCATGGCCAGAACTCCGAGTGAAGATGACAGAGGAGGGGCCCTCGGAGTATATTGCCCCCCCCTCGTGAGGAGCAGTGATCTTGACAGAAGTGAGAATAACGGATAAGTGGGGACTAGGAGCCTGAAAATAGGAAACGTTTCCAAAGCCCTTCCTCATACCCCTTTCTAATAAAAACAAATTGCTGTTGAAAAGCTCCCCAGATCCCAAACAGTAATTGCCATTATCAAATGGAAAAAAGAAATCCACTCCCAACTTTCCACTCTGTATAATGAGGTATTTCTTCCCGGGAGGTGGCCCTCACCACATTACTGCCCTCCTTTATTCTAACCCCCTCAGCAGATGTCATCCCACATACCTCAAGCAAGCATGAAGCCAGAGGGGTGGGAGAGCCCAGAAAGCTCTTTTCCTTATTAAGCAGTAAGCTACTTTTTGAGTGGCCAGTCAACTCAGGATGTTAAGTCTACAGACAGCCGAGGAGGGCGGCTGTGGGAAGAAGACACACCTCCGAGAGTTGGTGCCCCGGACAGCAGGCCAGCATGCTCCGTCACGTTCCCGCGTGGGGTGGGGCGCGCAGGGCCGGTCGCTGCACGTGAGAGGTCAAGGGACCGCAGCGTGCGCTCCCCGCTCCGGGTGAACATCGCAGATGTGTGAGGCGTGCGAGCCCCGGAAGTGCTGTCTGTCAGATCCGAGCTGTCACTCGGCATTGCGCCATCTTCTGGAGCTACAGGCAAGAGAGCACAGGTAAACGTGGGGACAGGACTTTTAGCCTCACCGTTCGAGCCCAGAGGCTTTCTCCCCTGAGGCTCTTTATCAGTGGCCAGAGGGCTAATCTCTGTTCAGGTGTCCTGAACTCACAGTTAAGGATGTTACTCCAGCCAAAGGATCCAGAATCCTGGATTTCTGCTCGATGATAAAAGATAACAATCGAAGTTGTATCAGTGAAGTTGGTGGCAAGTTAAGGGCGGGGCCTGTGACGCTGTCAGTCACCACGGGTCAAAAAATAACATAGACACTTATGGACAGTGGCGGTGCACTCAGGAGGCAGAGGCAAGTGAATCTCCTAGTTCGAGGCCAGCTTGGTCTACAGAGTGAGTTACAGGACAGCCAGGGCTACACAGGCTACCCTGTCTCAAAAAAAAAACAAACAAATAAATAAGGGAACCAAAAAGAGCTGGAGGTATTTAAGATTGGTGTTTTTTTATTTCATATTTTATTTTTATGTATTTGTGTGTGTGTGTGTGTGTGTGTGTGTGTGTGTCCACACACACACACACACACACACACACACACACTTGTGCATATGCCACAACAGGGGTTTGGTGGGGTCTTTCTCTCCTTCCATCATTTGGGCTCTGGAGAATCAAGCTCAGATCATTAGGCCTGGTGGCACCTTTACCCACTGAGCCGTCTCACCAGCCGTGTTTTTATTTTTAATGCACTTGTTCTATGTTCTATTTTGTTGGACTAGGGAAGGCAGCACATGATTAAGTGCCCCCCCTCTTTTGACAGGATATATGATGTATGCTAAACTTAGTACTGGCTTGTATTGCTAGATTACCGAGTAAATCCTTTTTAGGGATAATGAACGTCAAGTCCAAATGATCTGTGCACACACACATAAACAAAATAACTATTTTTAAAAGTAGTCTTTAATTATTTTAATTTTTACGCCTTTAGTTTTTTGGTGTGTATGAGTGTTTTGCCTCCATATATATATATATATAATATATATATATGTGTGTGTGTGTGTGTGTGTGTGTGTATGTGTGTGTGTGTGACGTGTGTGCCCGATGCCTGCAGAGGCTGGAAGAGGACATCAGATTCCCTGGGACTGTAGTCACAGGCAGTTGTGAGCCACCACATGGTTGCTGGAGAGGAACCCAGGTCCTCTACAAGAGTCACAAGTGCCCTTAGCCGTGGAGCCATCTCTCCAGACCCTGTATTTTTAGTTTAAAATTTTGTGTCTCTGAATGTGGATTTGAAAACATGAGTGCAGTACCCACAGAGGCCAGAGAGGGCGTGAGGTCCCCTGGACTTTCAGCTGGTTGTGAACCTTTTGATTAAGGTGATGGAAAAAGAACTCAGGTCCTCTGCGAGACTGGTATGCATTCATCAGCCGAGTGCCCTCTCTGTGGCCCCATTAACCAATCCTAAAATCACTCTTAGAGTTAATGAGTGCTTCTCTGCTTCTCTCTATCCGGGCACAGACTAGAACCTCCAACCTGCAATGAGCATGCAGACAGGACCTCAGTAACCCAGAGCACCAGGAAGCCAGGAGCCACAAAGGTGACTTAAGGCATGCTGGGGAACTTGGGAGACACCCGGGTGCGGAGACACCCATATGGGTGCAAGAGGCCCAACCCTTAAATCTGTAGGCCACACACTTGGAATTTGTGGGCAAAGAGGAAAAGATATTGACTGAGAAATCGTGTATACTCTGCAAGTGAAATTTAGGCAGGCTAACAATCACATCAGGGTTAGAAGCCGATAGAGGCATCACTGCCGGAAGCAGCTGAGTTTGAACCTAGCAAGGGGGCAGACTGAGGACTAGCCAAGGCAGGTGTTATAATTAGTCCACTCTGGCTGATTCAGAGCAAAAAGAGAGAAAGTATTACACGAATCCATAGTGAGATCACTTCAAGAATGAGGCTACCCCTTATCTAGTTTTTTTTTTTAATGGATTTAAAATTTTTGCGTATGTGCATGTGTATTTATGTGCAGGTGGGTGCAGTTGCCCATGGAGGCCAGAAGAGGGCATCAGATAGATACTCCAGAGTTGGGAGCTGCCTGATGTGGGGGCTAGGAAACAAATTCAGGTTCGCTATAAAAGCAGCAAGTATTCCTAATGGTCAAGCCAGCCCCCGTCCCACTCCCACCCTTACGGCGCCATCAAGCTTTTTAATCGCCCAAAGCTCTGGTTGCAATGAAACCGTGTTTCCATTTGAGCCAACTGAGCATTGCCTGCAGAGAGAAGTCCTGAAAATGTAAAACGACGGAACCAAAGACTGTGCTGGGGGCACAGCACAGCGTCAGCACGCTTGTTGCTTAGTGTGTGCCAGGTCTCAAATTCAATCCTCACTACTCAGGATGGGGCTGGGGGAGGAACCTCAGGTCTCAGGTTGAGAAGGTGAAACTCCTGGGCCCCATAGTGGTGAGAGTAGAAAATGATATTTCCCGGGCAAAGAAATAAAAGACAATAAACATCTTCTCCCCACATGTTTGCTCTTTAGTCTTTTCTAAAGGGTCTCACAATGTAGCCCTGGCTGTGCTATTGCTATGTAGACCAGGCTGGCCCTGATCTCAGAGATCCACCTGCTTCTGCCTCCTAAATGCTAGTTTATAAGCCTCGCATCACCACACCACGCTCACACATGCGGTTGATTCTTCCACAGTCAGATGCCTTTGTGTGTTACAGGTGTAATAACAAGCAGCGACCTCCGCAGAGGCGGGGAAGTCAGAATTTAAGTCTGTTGGAAATGTAGTGACAAGCACGATCACTTTAAGCAGCACCTACATTATGATGAGAAACCTACTGGGAATTATTTTCAAAAATTACTCAAAAGCATATTTAGATAGGTCAGAGAACAAAACAAAATCAATCAATCAAACAAACAACAACAAAACAAATGTTCTAGAATAGAATGTTCACATTAGACTTCAGCAAAATTAAAAACTTTCATGCTCCAAAAATACCATCAGAAAGCAAAACTGATGATGGGCTACAGAGGTGGCTCAGTGGTTAAGAGCACTTGCTGTTCTTCCAGAGGACCTGGGTTCAATTCCTGGAACCCATATGGCAGCGCACAACTGCCTGTAACTCCAGTCCCTAGGGATCTGACACTCTCACATAGACACGCATGCAGGTGAAGCACTAATGCACATAAAATAAAAATAAATAAATTTGTAAACAGTAAAAACAAACAAGTACAGAACGGGAGAAAGTGCAGTGAATTATACATAGCAGAAGGGACTAATATCTAAATTATTAAAAAAACAAAACAAAACAAAACAAAAAACCACCTTATACTCAATGAGAAAAATGGTAGCTTCACTTTAAAACAGTTGGAATGTTCAAATGAGCATCTTCAAAGAAGTCACAGGCATCGGCAATTACTACATGAATAGGTGTTCATTATCACTAGTGCGATGAACTGAGAAATGCAGTTTATACCACTCTCTCTATGTGTGTGTGTGTGTGTGTTTGTGCGCGCGCGCGCGCGCGCGCGCACACACACACACACACACACACACACACTCTCACACACACACACTTTGGAAAATAGCATGGCAGTTTCTCAAAAACTTAAAAAGGATACCCCTATGTACCTTGGTAATTCCAAGACAGCATGCATCGACATAAAATGTGTCTCTGAACAAGCACAGGGACACCGTAAAGAATCCCCGATGGAGTGCTACTCAGAAGCACAGATACAAGTTTGATGAACTGAGGCCTTGTGAATTAGATGTACAAGAGACCATATATGATATGATTGCGTCTACAGGCCATATCCAGAAGTTCTGTTGTTAGAAGGTATTGGGCTTGGGGTAGGTTATCCTATGGGGGGTGTGGACACAGAAGGCCCTGAGTTCAGTCTGAGAGAAGAGGAGGAGGTCCCAGGAGCTCCTTGGATGCGGGGCTGGGGAGGGGGCTCAGACGGCAAAGCTCTTGCTGTGCAGGTGCGAGGAGCTGACATCAGAAGGGGACCGTGGCAGCGTGCTCCTATAAGCATCACACTCGGGACAGGCAGACAGCCTTATTTAATCAGCGAGTCCCAAGCCTAAGTGAGAGACTCGTCTCCAAAACAAAGTAGATAGCTTCTGAGGAACAATACAAGGAGTCGACCACTAGCCTCCATTTGCATCTGTGCACCTGTGAACCTGCACACACACACACACACACACACACACACACACACACACACACAAGAAAAAGAGTTGATATACCAGACAAAAGGGGTGGAGCGCTTAGGCATTTTTGTATTAACCAGCTAAGAGAATGGCCTGGGAAGTAAAACTCCTTTCTAAAGCATGCTTTGGTATCGAAGGCTCAGCCACATCCTAAGTTCCTGTGCTCTGCTTCCATGCACTAAGCACTCACTTGAATGCCCTCTGAGAGGAGCGGAGGAATCCAGACTTTCGGAAGAAGATGTAGATGAAGAAGAAGATGAAGACTCTGCGTAACTCCTCCCACCCATCCTGGAGTCACCACCTCGGGGCTGCTGGGCAGCGTGTGAGGACTGAGTCAAACCCCAAGTGTCCCCAGCTTCTGGATGCAGAGCTGAGCTTTCTGCTGTATCTGTAGATGTTTTGGTTTTGGCGGGGAACCATAGTCCTGTGCTCTCTCCACCACCAATGGAGGGGTCTGACCTAAACACAGGCTCAGTCAGACGTGTGGCACTTCCATCTCCTGCTGCTGAGCTGCTGGCAGGATGATGTCCGCCGAAGGCTGTAAAATACCACGGTGGGGGGGGGGAGGGGAAGGCCATTAGTGGACCTGGAAAAGATGCTTAGCAACTAAGATGTCCCATTGTAATCTTAAAAATAAAGGCCGGTGAACAGGATACTTGTGAGCAGCATGTGCAAACAGCAATTTACAGGCTCGGCGTTTCTCCCTGTCCCTTGAGAAAGTGGTTCAAGGGAGGAGTCATCTCACCTAGCAAGCTCAATGGCATAAATATCATAAGTAGGGCGTTCCCCCCATAACCAGCTGGAATATTAATAAACATTTTTCTACTTCTAATGTATAGCAAAAATAAACTATAAGGAGTAGGCCAAACTATGAAGTTGGGAAATAAGTTTACGTCTGACAACTTATATAAAAAGATGGTCTATACACATAATCACTGATATAAAGAGCAGGCCAGATCTCGCTTTGAAGATGGCATTATAGAATGAAAAGAATACGGACCAGCCGTGAGAGCCCCGAGGCTGGGGTCTCCATTCTGCTGAGAGAGCTAAGAAGCCGTGCTTGCTTCGCTTCGGCCCTCCAAGTCTTGGCGTTCTCATCTTCGGGACGGCACTTGTCCACACCCAAAGATATAAAAGCTGATAAAGGTCACCAAAGTCACTTGTCCCTTCAGAGACTGCGAAAGGTCTTAAAGAGGCCCCCTACGGATACCCAACTATATAAAATGTCCGTGGGTCAGATAAAGGTGGATTACTCACGGGGGGCATCGCTTTGCCAGTGTATAGATGGAGGTCCATATCCATTTTCTGTAGACAGCTCGGTGCCTTCTCCACCTCCCAGACGCTCGATGAGTCCACCGTCTGTCCTTGAGTCCTTCACAGAGGGCGGAGAGTGGACGGACACCGAAGTTACAGCCAGTCTGGAGTGCTCAGGGAAACCCCCTGTCTCATTGGCAGGCTCCACACCATCAGGCACAGACCGCAGCGTTCTTGGGACGCCATTAGTGAAAGTGTCGGTGACAAGCATGCTCTTTGTCTGCGTGACTGATGGGTTTTGGAGAGTGGTGACGTTATTACCGTTCTTCATACTTCCAGAAGCTAAGACAGAAGAAGAACGTGCTTCAGAATGGCTAAGAAAAATCAGGATTCTATCCAGGTACAAATAATGCTCATTCCATTTGAGATGAGTATTTGAATACGATTGATGTAACAGCAAACATCTGTATCAAGTCGCTACGTGCGAGTGCAAGTCAGAGACCCTCTTCTTTCTCCTCAGCAGTTCTGAGTCTAACAGGGCTAGTTACAGTCAGATCCCTCACCATGCACAACTTAAGTTTTCTATGCGAGCTAAAAGGTAGACAGGAGAAATCCAGATGAAGAAAAAAAAATCAACTTGTTTTCTATAGAGGAACTGCCTTCTATAGCGTAGGGATCCCACAGTGTAGGCCGCCGTGATGAGGCTGTCACTGCCGGTTTGTTTTTACCGATGTAACCCTTTTGTTCAAATGCTCTCATAGAGTAAAGTCCAGTGCACACCATGAATCGGTCAGCACTGGGGCTCTGCAGAACACAGTCACGGCGCGACTGGCTTAGGAAAGCGGTTCCCAACCACCAAAGGCTCTTGATTATTCCCTAAGTCATAGTCGGCATGAAGCGTACACTTTGAAAGACCATTCAAATGACATACGCCAATGGAACTACTAATTAACACGTGTTATTGCTCTAGGAATTTTATTTAATTTCACCTAAAAGCAGACAAACTCCATTGCTGTAGTTAGTTACTAAGTCTCACTGCGCTAGAGAGAGCCATCTTCAAACCAGCATAGTACTCCAGGGAGCACTCTAGAAATTCAAAACTCTAGGCTGGGGACAGTTTTTTGTTTTTTGTTTTTTGTTTTCTGATTAGTGAAATGGATAGAAGTCCTTGGATAACTGTCAAGAGCCTCAGGAATTCATATATTATATTATATATATATATATTATATACCACAGGTCAGAATTCAACGTCTGCCCCTCATCATGGTGGCACAGCTGAGAGTGTCCTTCCATAAGGAAACTTTCCAAGGGTATTTGAGAACTGACTACGAGCCAGGCGGCCCAAGCCTTTAATCCCAGCACTCAGGAGCAGAGGCAGGAGGATCTTAGAGTTCGAGGCCAGCCTGGTCTACAGAGTGAGTTCCAGGGCAGCCAGGGCTACACAGAGAAACCCTGTCTCAAACAAACAAACAAACAAACCCAAAACAAAGACAAACAATCAAAAGTTAAAAAACAAACAAACAACAAAAAAAAAAACAAAAACAAAAACATGAACTGACGTCGACAAGGTACCTTAAAGCCCTTAAAGCCCTAACACGGGGGGGGGGGGGCTGAGGTCATAACTCAGTGGTGGGGAGCTTCCGTAGCATGCACTGGGCCCTGTGCTCAAACCCAGCACCACAAGATATCCTCATCACAGGCAAGAATGCGGTGCAGGCAAGCTGGGGGACAGAGCGACGGCAGGCAAGGACAGAAGGTGCTTGCTTTCTTTTTCCCACACGAAGCCAACAGCAACAAAGAATCGTCTATCCCCTAGCGTGAAAGGCTTCAGCTGTTAATCATGGCTCTGAAAGGGGAATAAAAGAAGCTGCTAGAATAAACAGTTCTTTGAAGACCAGTCTTACGTGCAGTCGTGGCCTAGAGCACAAACAGATTTTAGACATTGAGAGAAAGTATGGGGATCGTGGCCTAGAGCACAAACAGATTTTAGACATTGAGAGAAAGTATGGGGAGCCGGGGTGGGGTGGGGTGCTGGAGAGATGGCTCAGTGGTTAAGGGCACTGGTTGCTTTTCCAGAGGACCCAGGTTCAATTCCCAGCAACCATATAGCAGCTCACATCTGTCTGTGACTCCAGTTCCAGAGGATCTGAAACGCACACAGGCAAAGCATCAGTGCATATAAAAGGAAAAATAAATAAATCATTAAAAAATTAGATAGCTAGATATCTAGCTAGAGTATAGGAAGAAAAAGTTCCTTTAACTCTTGTGCAAAACCATGCACTCTCTGACAATGGGAACATGGTCCGCTGCCCTGATTACTGGAGCTTAATAACAGACGCAGGTGCAGGATCTCCACAGAGACAGTGGGTGCAAAGGCATCCAGCCCTGAAGAACACAAACAAAAAACAAAAACCATGGGGCTGGAGAAATGGCTCAGTGGTTAAGAGCACTGACTGCTCTCCCAGAGGACCCAGGTTCAATTCCCAGCAAGCACATGGCAGCTCACAACCATCTATCTATAACTCCAATATCTGATATCCTCATCCCAACATACATGCAGGCAAAACACCAATGCACATAAAATAAAAGTAAAAAAAAACCAACCAACCAACCAACCAACCAAACAAACAAACAAAAAAACCCAAACCATTAAGAGCAGCACTTTGGGAAGCAGGGAATGGGGGAATCGAATTTGGTCAAAATACATCATATGCATATATGAAATTTGCAAACAATAAAAAAGAAAAATTGTCATGTGCTTAAAATAAAATCACTTTTGCCTAAGAAAGGAGTGATAGATATATAGATTTGTTCCATAAATGGTCTCCAAATTACTTTAAAGGTATTTTTATTTCTTTCTAACCAACTGCATTATGCCATTTGTTCAATATTGCCATCAAGGCACAGTGGTGGCGGGTCGCCAGGACCTGGCAGTTAGGGGTGAAAGCCTGTTGCTCCTTCAGAGGACCTGCATTGGTTCCCAGCACCCACCCTGGGCGGCTCACAACTGCTTGTGGCTCTAGCTCCAGAGATCCCGATATGCTCTCCCAGCCTCTGAGGGTACCTTTATTCATGTGCACAACCTGCACACAAATACATAAATGGGGGTGCACAGTGTGTGCATGTACACACACACACACACACACACACACACACACACACACAATTACAAATAAAACCTTAAAGACAAAACCCTCTATGATGACTATATTGGATTCAGCTTGAGAAACCCAGCTCTGCCATTTTGGTACTGTTAGCAAAGAAATGGCCACAGAGGTACAATCACAAAGGTCACAGATGCTGAGTCATAAGGAGAGCAGCTCCTCCATTCCCCTAGCCTAACGATTGTGCAGCCCACAGTCCGTCATCCCACGTCACCATAGTAACAAGCTACCCTGGTTGGGCATGCAGCACATGCTGTAACCTTGGGAGTCTGAGACGGGATGATCACTAACTGGAGGCCAGGTTGGTCTACACAGCAAGTCCCAGGCCCACCTCAACTACAGAGTAAAACCCAACAAAACAAAACAGCGATCCTCAAGTCAGTAACTGCAACGCCCCAGGCATTGTGCTGTTTGCCTGATTGACAGCACAATGTGTGTAAACACTTCTGCAAAGCAGAGCCTCTAATAAAAAGGGGAGGCTTGAGCCGGGCAAAGGTAGCGCACACCTTTAGTACTAGCACTCGGGAGGTAGAATCAGGAGGATCTCTGTGAGTTCAAGGCCAGTCTGGTCTACAGAGCTAGTTCTAGGATAACCAGGGCTATATGGAGAAACCCTGTCTTGAAAAAAGGAACGGGATGCTTGCTTAATTTGCCCTTAGGGACTGCTTATGATCGTACACGGGCACCTGCGGCACTAGCTAGGAGGAGGCACACAACATTGCTAACCAGAAGGCAGGCGTTAGAAAACTGAGAAACCCCAGAAAAGGCAAAAATAAATAGAACATTAAAAAGAAGGAAGGGAGGGAAGATGGATGGATGGAAGGATGGATGGATGGATGGATGGATGGATGGATGGATGGATAGGTGGATGGATGGATGGATGGATGGATGGATGGATGGATGGAAGGAAGGAAGGAAGGATGGATGGATGGATGGATGGATGGATGGATGGATGGATGGGTGGGTGGGTGGGTGGGTGGGTGGATGGATGGATGGATGGATGGATGGATGGATGGATGGATGGAAGGATGGATGGATGGGTGGGTGGATGGATGGAAGGATGGATGGGTGGGTGGGTGGGTGGATGGATGGATCTGGAAAGATGACTCAGCAGTAAGGCCGTTGCCACCAAGCCCGACAAGAGTTCAATCCTGGATGCCATGGAAGAAGAACTGAGGCCTTCAAGTTGTCGCCTGGCTCCCGCACACTGCGTCATGGGCACTCCCCTGCGCTAATAATATTTTTAAATAAAAATTTTTTAAAAATTGGACTACCATCACCCACGGGGACAAGGGCTGAGCTAAGTTCCCAGTCTTTGTAACAGGCCACAGAGGGAACAGCTGCTCACCTGGCGTGAGCAAGGGTCACTTTCTGTCACATTGCTCAATCTTGAAGGCTACCCAGAGCTTCCCAGAAGTGAAGGTGAGGCGGCTGATATTACAACAATACAATCTACATCCAAAATCCTTCAAGTCATTTATGTTCTCTCCCTTCACAAAGTGGCATGACCACAAAGCTATTTACCTGGACCGCATCAGCTCAACTGCCCACAGGAAAGACTCCCACAAGTCAAGACCCATTATTACGCCCCAGCTCTTACTGAGTCTACAAAATGTCACCTTCCAAGGACATTAGCACGACTCTCACAAATCAGCAGCTGAAAGCAGTTTCTATTATGGTCTTCAGCCAGCGTCCCTGACATAAATATTCCTCTTGGAATCACTGCCCGCCCACTGCCTATGGGCTAAACGCTGACTGTCCACACCGTTTACACTCCACACTCCCACGCTCCACCCAGCTTCCCTTTGTGCCCCCTGTTTCCAGGAAGCTCACACTACATTTAGTGCAGAATTGCAGTCACTCTCACACAACTCAACATACACATTTGTGCCTTCGGAAGAGAGCTTCCTCCCCACCCTCCTCAGAGGTCCGGGCCACTTGTTGCTTTGTTTATAGCCCCGCCCCCATACCGTGACCAACAGCCAGAGACCACGGAAAGTCTAGAGAGGCAGAGAGGCCGGAGAGGGTGGAGAGCAATACCTTCTAGTCTTGTAGCCCCCCTGGCTCAAGCTTTGGAGCTGTAAGATACAGATTCTACTCAGAGACAGATTAACTCCAGGCTATCCAGGATGTGGAAGAGGCTATATTGAACAGTGTGTCCTGGTTTGTGTTCTCTTGCTGTAATAAAATACTGACCAAGAGCAACTCTGGTAAGAAAGGAAGTTTATTTTGTTTTATTGTAAGGGTCTAGGAAAAGCCCATCATTGAAGTAAACCCAGAGAGGGGCGCTACTGGCTTGCTCAACCTGCTTTCTTTTTCTTTTTTCTTTTTTAAAAATGTATTATTTTTTTTAAAAAAATGTATTATTTTTAAGATGTAATTATTTATTTTATGTATATAAGTACACTGTAGCTGTCTTCAGACACATCAGAAGAGGGCATCGGATCCCATTACAGATGTTTGTGAGCCCCCATATGGTTGCTGGGAATTGAACCCCGAACCCTTGGAAGAGCAGTCAGTGCTTTTAACCACTGAGCCATCTCTTTAGTCCCTCAGCCTGCTTTCTTACAGAATCAGGACCCACAAAAAAAAAAAAAAAAAAAAAAAAGCCCACAGATTTGCCCGGCAGGACAGTAAGATGGAGGGATTTTCTCAATTGAGAGTTCTTCTTCCCAGATAACCTTAGTTTGTGTTAAGTCTGCGAAACCACACTCAGCACCACACGCTGTGTTGCCCTTGCTCACAGAGCAGGCTGGTGAGGCAGGGTGACTGCAAGTCTGCCTTGGCAGGCCCTGGTGGCCCTCCGTAGGCATTCTGGCCTACACGCCTGTGTCAGAGACACCGTTCCTCTTTAGTGAACACTTTACAGAGCGGTGTGATGTCACCTACAGCAGAATACCCAGGCCACTAAGAAAGATAAATCCTCAGTAAGACTCAGGGACTATGAAAACCAGCAAAACTTCAAAAATTAGAAATGGAAGGTTCTAGAACAGCAGTTATCACCACCCCTCCCCCCCCACACACACCTTTGGGGAGTGTCAAAAGAGTCTTTCACAGGGGTTACCTAAGACCGTCAGAAAACACAGACGTTTACATTACAATTCATAACAGCAGAAAAGTTTCAGTTACTAAGTACAATGAAATAATTTTATGGTTGAGGTCACCACAACATGAAGAGATATATTAAAGGGTTGCAGCACTAGGAAGGTTGACAACCGCTGCTTTAGAAGGACAACTGCCCAAAGAATGAGGGTCAGAGGCAGGTTTAGTAGCTCACATCTTTAGTCCCAGCCCTTGAGAGGCAGAGATAAGCAGATCTCTATGAGTTCAAGGTCAGTCTTGTCTGCATAGTCAGTTCCCGACCAGTCAGGACTACACATTAATACCCTGGATTTTGTTTGTTTGTTTGTTTGTTTGTTTTTGTTTTTGTTTGTTTTTTGTTTGTTTGTTTGTTTAATAAGGAAGAATGTGAGGGCCTGTTGCCTTTTAGCCAGAAACAGACAGAAGAAGAAAGTGCGGTCAAGTGAAGTTAGAAACGTGGATTCCTTTCAAATATACCATAGTACTTAGTGTAATGTATATGATTATCATTAAGTGACCCTGGCCAGAATCAAAGTAGAGATTCATTGGAAATGCAAAGCTGTTTGTAAATCAGCAAGCCACAGAACCCAAGGCTGCATTGCATTATAGCTTTTGTTTAATTCAACCAACGCTTATAAATAATCTTTTAAAAAAAGGTTTATTTGTTTTTTATCTATTTGGATGTGTGTTTGTGTTGGGATGTACCTATGGATGTCTAGAAGGAGACATCTGACCCTCTAGACGTCAAGTGACAGACTCTGACTTCAGTGCCTCCCGATACAGGTTCTGGGAAAGGAACTCAGGCCCTCTGGAAGAGCAGGAAGGACTCTTAACCAGTGAGCCTCTCTCCAGGCCATTTATGAATAATCGTAAAAAGCAATTTCCTACAAACACGAACCATGAATTCTGCCCACACGCTGTCAGCAGGGAAGTGCTCACTAAGCCTTGGTGAGAAGACTGGCCCTTTAAATAGGTGCTCCAGAAGAGACCTCTGGGCTCAGTCTTTGATGACATAAACACAAACTCCGGTTTTGCAAAGTACTTTAAACCAGAATCTGTGATGTCATGGTTGAGGGAGTGGAACATAAATCCCACCTCCAGCTAAGGAGCTATTGACAGCTGATGCTGCTGGCTAGGAGAGGAAGAGCTGCTTTCCTTTAGGAGACTCGGTCCCTGCTAGGTTGCCCGTGTGCCAATGGATAGCCTCACACCCAAGGATTTATGGGCAGCAAGGATTGGATCCATAGGGAGGGAGGGAGGGAAGGAGGGAGGGAGAAAGGGAGTCTGGAGAAGTTGGACAGTGGTTATGGGGAGGGGTGAGCACGATTGAAATATATGCTGGGCATGGTGGCGCACACCTGTAATCCCAGCACTCTGGGAGGCAGAGGCAGGCGGATCTCTGAGTTCGAGGCCAGCCTGGTCTACAGAGTGAGTTCCAGGACAGCCAGGGCTACACAGAGAAACAGTCTCAAAAAAACCAAATCCAAAAAAACCAAGAAGGAGGAGGAGGAGGAGGAGGAGGAGGAGGAGGAGGAGGAGGAGGAGGAGGAGGAGATGATGATGATGATGATGAAGAAATATACTGTTTGCATGCATGGAATTCTCAAAGAATAAATAGAAAGCTATATTTATTTTAAAAAAAACTAAAAAGGACCCCCCCCCTAAGGATTTTGAAAGGGCAAATCCTGCCCTTCTGGCTGGCCTCCCATAGCCCAAGGCTAAAAACACAACCTGAACTGCTTGCAGAGGGGCAGGTTACAAGCCTCTTTTTGGCTCTGTCCCCTGGGGGGGATCTGTGAGCACGTGTGAGCACACCACTCCCCAATTCTTAACTACTGAACACCCGTCCAGAAATGTCCTCAAGAGGGCTACAGTCTCTGGGCATCGGCTGACCTGGTCTGGCAGTGACATAGTGAGTGGTTCAGAAGAAACACTGGTGGCTTAGAGTAGTTGGGCTGGGGCTGGTGCGTTGGGAGTGGCATGGCAGAAAGGGACAGGACATTTCTCTACAACCTCGGGCCTCGCAAGAACTGTGCAAACACCGGCACCGTGTGTGCTTTTGAATCACAGCTGCGGGAAAATGTATGCACCTATTTTCTCGGCCATCAAAGAAACTGCTTTTGCAAAACCAAACAAACAAGACTCAAACTGCTAATCAGACGGTGTAACGCTGTCTGGCTCGCATTTCATTCAAGCACCCTGGCACAGGGCCTCTCTTATAAGCACACACCTCAGTCGCACGTAATCTTTGTTGTGTGTGTATAGAGAAGGGGAGAAAAGGAAAGGGGGAGACAGGAGGCGGGGACACAGCAGCTACCAGGCCAGCTGATAGTTTCCTCCACATACGGTTAAAATGCATTTTAAGTACCTAAGGCTCAATACTGATATAAGCTGCACTTATTCCAACTCAGAGCTCTCGGCACTGAAGGAGTGGCTTGTACATCGTCCGTTGCTAACTGTTGGCCCTTAGCCTGACACGCATCTCTCCACCTGGCTATACACACCCTCCTAGGGTTATCTTGAGATTGGAGAGTTCAGCTGGAGATAGGAGTACTCACACAAGGGATGGTCTGGGGGAGGAGGGTGACTCTGGGTCCAGGAGAATGGCGGCCCAGAGTGCTCGTGGCCAGATGAATTTCTCTTCTGGGAGGGCACGGCTGGCTCCTCAGGTTCCAGAGCAGGAAGGGAGGCTTGGCGGGAAACCCAGGTGCCAGCCTCTCGCGTGTGCACAGTTCCTTCCGGGAGCTCCCTCGTCCTCTCCAGGAAGCCCGGGGATGTTCCACTCTCTGCTTGAGAAAAGCTGATTCTTCTTTGTGACGTGGAACTGCTGGGTGGCTGGGGAAGGCTCTCCGGGGCTGAAAGCAGACGCAACAACAGTTAAAACCCCACCAGCAGACTTCCAAATGTCTCATGGTCTCTAGTGGGCCCCGCCTCTGATTCTATGAAATACACAGACGTGCCGAGAAGGCAGAGAGAACTACCCATTCTAGGAAAAACGAACTGCAAGAGAGAGAGAGACCACCAACCAAAGATTGCCCTTTGACCTCACCAGTGATCGGGCCCTCAGGGGAGAGATTATCCGAAATGGGGCCATCTGCTGCCAAGCCTCAGACTATTTGGAGATGGTTCTCAACCTCTAGGTCTCGACCCCTTTTGGGGCATCGAACTGCCTTTTCACAGGGGTCATCTAAGACCATCAGAAAACAGATATTTACATTACAATAACAGTAGCAAAATTACAGCTATGAAGGAGCAACAAAAATAACTTAATGGTTGGGGGTCATCACAACGTGAGGAGCTGCGTTAGAGGGTCGCAGCACTGGGAAGGGTGAGAGCCACTGCTCTATGATTTCGAGATCAGTCTTGGATCATGAGGACTTACTCCTCATCTCCCACAAGGGGCCCCAGAATGCACCAGAATTCAACACATGCGGAATTCCCAACACTGGACAAAGAGCCAAACCAGAGAGTATCACCGGCAGGCCTTCTGAGCTCTACAGCCCTCATGAATAGCAGGAACACGAAACACCTCCATTCCTTCCCCCCACAGTCAGACCGCCACACGGGTCTGAAACCAGGGAGACACCTCGGAAGGCTTCAGCCTCTCTCTGAGGTCCTTTCCAGCTCTCAGCTTTCCTTCCTTTGATATGAATCTTTCTCTGTTTTGCTTTGTTTTTTGTTTTTTGAGATAGGATCTCACTATGTAGCCTAGGCTGTCCCAGAACTCACTCTGTAGACCAGGCCGGTTTCGAACTTAAAGAGAGAGATCTGCCTGCCTCTTACGGCCTGGGATTAAAGGCACATGCCACTATGCCTGACTTAAGGATCTTTATTTTAATTTTAATTTGTGGGATGGGGGTCTCATGTAGCATAGGCTGGCCTCAAACTCAAGGATAACTTTTTTAAAAAAATTCATTTTACATCTTGCTCACAGCTCCTCTCCTGGTCACCTCCTCCTACACCCTTCCTCCACGCCCTCTGGGTACCCCCTCACCCTGGCACTTCACTTTGGCATGGCCCACGGAGGCCAGACAAGGCAGCCCAGCTAGAAGAATATATCCCTCCTACAGGCAACAGCTCTTGGGGTAGCCCCCACTCCAGATGTTCAGGACTCACATGAAGCCCAAGCTGCACATCTGCTACGTATGTGTGGGGAGGCCAGGTCCAGCCCGTGTATGTTCTTTGGCTGGTGGTTCAGTTCAAGGATGACTTTTAAGAACTTTTAAAAAAAAGATTTATTTTAGGTGTGTGTGTGTGTGTGTGTGTGTGTGTGTGTGTGTGTGTGTATACGCTCGAGTATACATGCCTATGGAAGCAGGAAGAGGCATTGACTCCCCTGGAGCTAAGTGTCTATGGTTGTGAGGCATCCAGTTTGGGTGCTGAGAATTGAAGCCGGGTCCTCTGGGAAAGCGATTTTAGCGGCTGAGTCATCTCTCCAGCCCGATCTTAAACTTCCGATTCTCCCGCCTCCACCTTCTGAATTCTGGGAACGCACATGTGTTTTATATGGTGCTGGGGACTGAATCCAGGGCTTTGTGACTGTGAGGCGAGCTCTCCAGTCCCTCCCTCCTTTGTTAAGATTCTTTGCTGAGCCACCTGGTCAGCCAGTACCTGCTGTCTAGATGTCTACCTGATGGCACTCACTTCAGGTCCCCTTTTTCCCATATCAGACACCTCACAGGCTAGCTGCCAGATGGCCCCTCCCTCAGACTATCACTCACTGTGCAAAAACCCTTCAGTGCGTCTTCCCACCCCATCAGGTAGAAACTGCCTGGCTTGCAAACATCCTGTGCCTATCCCACACCGTGCTGTCTGCCCACTGCCCTGGACTCTCCCAGGGAGGATGCTGGCACTGCTGTGCCACAGCAAGCCACGTGTTTCTATGTCTTATATCTTTGCTCACTCCAGGCACGCAGCTGTAGCGCCCGCTCACCCAACACACAGATTTAGGCTTCCCGCACTTGGAAACCCGCCGCCTGCTCTCCATACACTGGGTTGACTAGAATTTCTCAGTGGGGGAAATTCTCAGCGGGGAGCTTCAGTTTGCAAAGCCTCAAAGTGAGAATGACACAGGACCTCACCGGGCTGCTGGAAGGGCTGGGACAGCGGGCTCGTAGCTCTGTAGGGGTGTGCCCGATTAGTACTACATTTCTTGTCTTCCTTCTTAGGTCGAGAACTGCAAGTCCTTCGCTAAAATCTTAAGTAAGCTACGGACTGTGCAGACGGGAGCAGCAAGAACCACTCAAACTCCATCATCACAAACGAAGCCTTCTTTCCCAACCCCAGGGACACATGACTGTGTGTCAGGATCCTGGCAGGAGGGAGGAGGTGCCACGGAGCATAGATGCCAAAGGACCAACCAGTATGTTCAACAAATCTGCACCCCTCTCCCTGGTCTGGCTTTACAAGAGGGGCTCTGAGGAGGACTTCCCTAATGCACCCCAATGCAGAACTTCTAAACGGACACAGCTGCTCTGGATGTGGGGGTGGGGGGGGGAATGGGGCAGAGACTTTGTTTTCAAGGACTGGGCATACGCGAATGAGCATCAAGACACAGACTCACAGGACAAGCTGCTGTGGGCGGTCGGCGCCGTGGTGATCTCAGGCAAGGGTCCACAGCGTAGAGCAGCCATGTCTGCTCGGCCGGAGGAAGACACGTTCCTCCACTCGGCATTTGTCTCAGGAAGGAGGGAGGGGTTTCCTGGGCCTTCTGAGGAACTGTGGCTCATTCTGGCAGTCTGGGCTGTCACTCCCTTGCTGGGACCTGAATGGTCCTCTTGACTCTGATAAAAGGGGGTGTATCCTACGTGGGCTTCAGTGTTGTTACCTTCTGGCCAATGGTTCCTTGCAGCAGCTGAAATAACAAATGCATCACTGAAGACTCAATGGCTTTTGAAAAGTAAACCCAAAGAAACCTTCAGCACCCCAAGATGACCCCCAGAGTTTATTGCTGACTGTAAGTCTGCTTAAAAACTCCATTTTGGGGTTAGGGTGACGGCATCGCTGTAAGGAGCACTTGATGCTCTTGCAGAGTACTAGAGCTCAGCCCAGCACCCACAGAGTGGCTCACAACACCTGGGTGCCTAGCTCCAGGGACTCAGACGCCCTCTTCTGGTCTCTGAGGGCACCTGCACACACATGCATCGCATATATGCACACATGTGTGTGCACATAAACAAATCGAAAAATTAAATCTTTATACATTCGTGCCCCCCATTTTTATTTTCCTGATTTGAGAATATTTCTCTTTGTGCTTGGGCTTGGAGGCTGTGGCACCATGGAAAATTCTCAGTGGGGAGGGAATGAAGTCACTTCTATCTTTATATGCTCAGGGCAAAAAAAAAAAAAAAGGCAAACCATCTGATAAGCAGAGACTGCAGGCAGGCAGAACTATCATTTGCATCTAAATATAACAAACACACAAAAAAGGGAACAAGTTATCTTTTAGATTGCTATTGCCCAGAAGATAAAGTGAGCAAAACTCACAATCCATAAAACCAACTTTGTAGCCACTTTAAATATATATATATATATATATATAAAATAAAAAAATGAAATGCTCTTTTATTCAACATATTCAAAATATCATTTCAATATAAACTTGATATAAAAAGTATCATGACAGTAATTATATTTTTGTATTAAACCTTAAGTCCAGTTAATATTTTACTGTGTCCCACCTCTTTCCGTGTGTGGGTGTTTTGCCTGAGTGTATGTCTGAATCGCTTTCATGTCTGGTGCCCTCACAGGCCAGAAGAAGGCATGGGTGGGTGCTGGGAATCAAACCCAAGTCATCTGGAAAAGTAGTCAGTGCCCTTAACCACTGAGCCATCCCCCCAGGCCTTCACTGGCCATGTTTTAAGGGTTCAATAACCACGCTACCACACTACCCAGCAGTGGCCAGCAGTGGCCAGCGACTAGGTAGTTTGAGGTGGGTTGGGTAGTGATTACACAAACTGCCCTCTGAGGTTCTGAGAACTTTCTAAGGGAGTTATTTCCTCTCCCAGTCCCTTGAGAATGACTGTTTTCATGGTTTGATTCTCTTTCCTGGAGGTGATAATTAGCGGAGCCTTCCTGGAGAGGCGGGGAAATCACTAGGGCATCTGGGCTCCTCTGGGGGTGCAGCCTGCCTGACACACTACGACGGCCAGAGGTGACCACAGAGTCTGTAAGGTTATGACTGCAGCAACCCACGGGCATGCTTGTCTTAGTCTTCCTGTTCTGCTGCAGAGGTCCATGGCTTCCCCCAAAAGGGTTAAAGAAGCACAGAGGTGTAAGGACGCTTTCTCTACCCTTGTGGTTAATTTGACACAATAAGAAAAATTACTCTCAAAGGAAATCAGAATAAAAAAGGGGGGAGTTGCAGAAAGGTGGAGGGATGCCCCAAGGCTAGCAAGTCAGAAACAAAAGGAAGATAATAAACTTAGCTCCATTAGAGCCTTATAAAAAGGGCAGAGGCCCAGCCCTGGGAAGTGTGGCTGGCCTGGGAGAAGGCAGTGATAGCCCCTTCTTCAGAGGACAGAAGTGGAAGTCCCAGACCCTGTCAGCTGAAGGAATTCCACTGTAGGAAGAGTGGCCACAGGCAGAGAGCTCACACGAAACCATGCTATCTCCCTGAGGGCAGACTAAAGATGTAAGAACGGAAAAATGCGTGCTATAAATAAAACTACATGATTGACAATAGTCCCCTGCGGTGTCCTCGAGAATCCTGCTCCCCCCCCCATCCACAGCTAAAAATCCTGAATAAGATAGATATAAAAAAAAAAAAAACCTATATGTCCTAAATGCACTTCTGAGCTGGTGCATGGGGAAAGAATCAAATCCTTTGAGGCCCAAACCCAGCCAAGCCTCGGAATGGAGGTAGGCGAGCAAAGACTGTCTTCTCAACCTTCTGAGGAAGGCAGGGGAGCAAGGGGTAGAACGCGTGAACTCCCAAGGAGGGCAGAGGGAAACCACTGTGCAAGGTTGGACTCGGAAGGACTCCACCCTGGATAAAAGACAAATGGAAACTAGCCCTCAGAGGGACCGCGAGGAAGCCTGGCCAGCCAATCTTGGTCTAAGACGAAAGCTAAAAGCAACCTCACAGTAAAGGCTGTAACCACAAAGCTAACTCGGGTGAGTGAGCAGCGCAGATTCACATTCCCCGTGAGATCCGGGTGTCCTGGAGTGCAGCAGCGTTGAGCCTTGGGGATACACTGGTGAAGACTGCATCCTTTAAAAGGTGATCTAAAGATCGAAAGATGCTCTAAAAGGGTGCCCTAAAGACCGCTGGTATTCACACACCAGTGAATAGTAGGGAGACAAGGAGTGACCCTGATGGTGCCTCAGGAACCTGACAGAGCCGTGCAAACACTGCATGGACAAACCTTCAGAGCAATTCCTGTCATTTACTGATTAAAAACAAACAAGCAAGCCGGGCGTGGTGGCGCACGCCTTTAATCCCAGCACTTGGGAGGTAGAAGCAGGTGGATTTCTGGGTTCGAGGCCAGCCTGGTCTACAGAGTGAGTTCCAGGACAGCCAGGGCTACACAGAGAAACCCTGTCTCGAAAAACAAAAAACAAACAAACAAACAAAAACAAAACAAAAAAAACCAAAAAACCCAAAACAAACAAACAAGCAAAACCCTCTAACAAGACACTGCAGTAAAACAACAACAACAACAACAACCTCACAAATTAGCCAGAAACAACATTCATGAACGGATAAGAATTCCAGTACTAGAATCATTGAAGAAGATATGTGTATTAACAGATACCTGAACTTACAGGCACACACCCCTGCACAGAAACACAGACACACACCCCTGCGCAGACACACAGGCACACACACATCATTTAAAAAAGGAGAGAGAGAGAGAGAAAAATGCTAAGAACCAGGTAAAAATGCAGAAACTATAAACAAAAGTTTATCAAATTAGGAAAAAGAAGCTAAACACATATTAAACTGGAATTTTATTTAATTTCTTTTTATTTATGTGGGGATGTGTGGGTGGGCGGGTATCCCCGGAAGCTGGAAGAGTACACAGGCTCCCCTGCAGCTGGAGCTACAGCTAAGTAACTGTAAGCCGCCTATCGTAGGTGCTGAGGGCCACACTCAGGTCGGTCCTCTGAAAGAGCCGTGTCTCCAGTCCCTAACTGGAGTTCAGTGGGAAGAGAATGGAAGGCCAAAGGTCAATATTCACAAAGAAAATGCTGGAGAATTTTCCAGAAGCAATGAAAGCACAAATCTTTAAGCTAAGGGATTCTAACAAAATCGTATGGTGTGTGTACAAATATACAAATGTATATGTGTATGTGTATATATATGTATGCATAAGTATGTATATATATATGTGCATGTGTATGTGTGTATATGTGTGTGTATATGTATATGTGTATACACATATATATTCATATATATGTATGTGTATGTGTGTATATAAGTTGATATCATAGTGAACCTGTAGAAACTCACAGAAGTCGTAACTCAACCAGAAGAAAAACAGCAAATAGAGGTAAACCAGCTCCAAAGGAAACCAAAGGAAAGACAGAAGAGCAGCATTTGCAGCGTGCTAAGAGAGCAGCTGGAATCGCATCCGCAGCAAAACCACCTTCCAGAAGTATCCTGAAAGAATCAAGTAAAATGATTCTCACTCAAAGGTGAGCTAACTGCCCTCCATCCCGAGTGAGAAAATAAAGAGATAAAGGGACCTGACTGTTCCCGAGGGGTTTTTATTATAGATGTAATGGAGAGCACTGGCAGAGGCGGAGCCATCAGGGAGAGTCCAGACTGCGCTGGGCCAAGTGAGGAGAGAGTGGGAGGGGCTGCCCATCAAGAGGCGTGGCCTGAGCCAAGAGACTGGCCAAGAGGTAGAAGGGCCAGAAGAAGTGGGGAACCAAAGAAGAGCAGCTGGGGGGAAGGGCAACCCCCAGCCACAGGCCACAAGCTGGAGAGCTCAAGTACAGGGCAGGGCAGCCATAGTCTGTAATAGGTAGGGACTGAGGGATGCTGGGAGAACCTGGTGGCCAGCTTCGGCTTTGATGTGTTAATAGACACCTCAGCCAATTGTCACAGGCTTAAGACTTAACCCTAAAAGAAATGACAGCGGTTTGGTTCCAAACAAGAAAGCAACCCTAGACACCAGAAGGAGGGCGATTTGACATGCAAGGGAAACGTGTGTGTGCATCTAAAGAAACAGCAAATTTATTTTTTTAAGAAAAGTAAATTTTTTTAATTAATGAGATTATTAAAGTAGAATACGCCCTAGCTAACAAGAGCATGCAGGGCAGGGTCAGACTCACTGGTGTCGAAGGGGAACTCCTCTGACAGGACTTCACTCTAACCCTAAGCATAATTAGAATGTGTCACGTCCACCCTGGCAGACCTTGGAAGGACATAAAATTTCCAGAGAGAAATTAGTGGGCATCACTCGAAATCAAAATAAAATGAGTAGATATGGATAAAATCATAAACGATATCAACTAATAGAGTTGAAAGTGGTCAGACGTTTCACTACAGCTTTGTAAAATCCATTCAATCTTTAAACTATGTGCAGGCTTATTAAAAAATAAAAGCTAACGGAGGAAGACTAAGACACAGCATACTGGTAGCCGAGCCCGGTCCAGAGCTCACGATGTAGCCTCACGGGACCCTGTTTAATACCTGGTTCCCAGTGAATGGTGCTGTCCGGGATGGGGGGGTGGGAGGGTGGGGGTGGGGGTGGGGGTGGGGGGTGGGGAGGTTGGGGGGGTTAGGAAGCACAGCCTTGCTGGAGGAGGTACATCACTGCGGGTGAGCTTTCAAAGCTAAAATTCTCTTGCCACTTCCAGTTTGCTCTACTTTCTGCTTACAGCACAGCCTGTGAGTTCTCAGCTGCTCCTGCCGCCATGCAGACGGACTCTAACCTTCCGGAATGCGAGCCGAAACAAACTCTTTCTTCTCTAAGTTGTCTCAGTCACGGTGCCTTCTCGGAGCAGCAGAAAAGCAGCTAACACATCTGTCTGGTGTCTTGACATAAAGACACAGAGACTGGAGATCTGGAGAAGTCATTTTGTAATGACTTCAACTGAAACCCCAAACTGCCCCCTTGGTAGGCGGTGTGGAGCCGTTAAATACAAAGTTGGTTTATGAGACTCATAAGTAGTGGTGTGAGCTGGGGGCCCGGCGACATTTATAACGCATAAGCGTGTGCGTGGCTTGTGACTCCACGGCCAAAGACCTCATGACATAACTTGAGCTTGAGCTGCTTAGTCTCTGACTGAAGTCAGCTGTGGACATCACGAGTGAGCCAGCCATAGCAACGGGCATCCAGAGACAAGATCCACCTTGCTGCTATTCCTGGTGGCCTGCGACCTGCTGGCTGTGGTTAGTAGTTACCAGAGCTCCCCAGATCATCGGGAAGGAGTCATTAAGTGTCTCTTTGCGCCTTAGATTCTAGCTTTTCCCACTTTAGGGTCAGAGGTGGCTTCTGGGAAGCTCATCCAAAGCTTTGGGTTCATTTTTGGGGTTCATTTACCTTTCCAGCCCAGCTTTGTCTGTCACAGACAATTATTCAAACCCGTGACCAGGGAGCTACGCCCACTGTGGCAGCCTTGTTCCTGGTGGATCTCAGGCTTAAAACCCTGGTGACCCAGCAGGGGACCGTAGCCTGCAAGGGACAGTAGGCGGTTTGCTACACTCCTTGCTCCGCTGGCTTCTGTCATGTAGCAGCAGCACCCCAAGTCCTCCCACATGCAGATAAGGTATCCCCAAGCTCTCAGACCAAGCCAGCGGGAAGTGCCTGCTATCAGATCTTGTCTCACGCCAAAACTGTATATAAGAGTCCTATTCAGAAGGAATAAACGTGTGAGAACTACTCTGTCTGCTGAGAGCTTCCATCATAACAACTGTAACACTGCCACATGGGAAGAGCTCTGCTCTCCCAAAATGCCACCAGAAGCTCCCCCGCACTCCTTGCTAGCTAGCCTTGGCCTCTCTTAGGCTCAGCCCAGCCCGACTCAGCACAGGAGCAACTGAGGTGGAGGCAGCTGCTGCAGTGGAGGTGGCGGAGAGGACTCCTCCTTCCTGCTCTCTCTCTCTCTCTCCCCTTTGCCTGAACCCTCGCACCCGGCCTGGGCCAGAGATCTCCGTGGAAAGCCTCCAGTACCCAGGCCCACAACCAGTCACCGGGGCTGGCCCATCTGCACTCTCAGCCATCCTTGAACAGGGAGCTATCCTTCTGTACTCAGGCCCCTGTGTCAGCCCAGAACGTGCCCCTGTACTAACAAACGAACGGAGACTAAATCAACGAGAGAGCTACGCTGCTTTGCCTGGATATTTACCCCCCAAGTCGACAACTTCCGCTTCTGTAGCATCTTAATGTTCTAAAACATCTGTGTGGGAACTGGTGTTCACGAGGGAAGCTGGCAGAGCCTGGAATCGGATTTCCTAATTAGCAGCTGCTTCAGCAGCCTCTCTTCCAATGCCCATCCCAACCCCCTTCCCCCATCCCAGTTGAGTGTGAGTGTGTGTGTGTATGTGTGTGTGTGTGTGTGTGTGTGTGTGTGTGTGTAGCCTTGTTCCTGAGCAGCCTGTGTTATCCAAACAAGCTATTTCCCCCTGGAGGTCTCACCCCTCCCCTCCCCACCCAGCCCTACAGAAGGCCAAACGTCAAGTGCAGCCTGGCACCGGCTTGTGTTTGAGGGGCCCGGTTGAAGAATAAGCCCTTTGTTTCTCCAGCGTATGCCATGAGCCTGCAGGTCACTGGCTGGTAGAGCTGAAGGGGAAACGAGTCCCATCCCTCTGGCTTTCAAACTTCAGGCTTGAACCCAACTTTGTTTCTCCCTAAGAGGGGGAAATGGGGCCTACTGCATGAGCTTTGAAACCAGACCTGCCGTGCCAACAGCTGCATAGTTAGTCTCTGGAAGACTGAGCAAGAGGATGTCTAAACCAGCTTCCAGCAGAGATGATGTCAACGGATGCTGGAAGGAACGGCAGCAGAGAGGCATGGGCAAGGATAAGGAGTTCCGGGGAACCAGGAAAGTCCGCTTCCAACACCTGAAGGCAATGTTTTGACTTCCCATAGCAAACCACTGGCTAATGCCTAGGCCCCCCGACAAAGAAGAGGAATGGCAGATGGGAGATGAAGGCGGAACTGAGTGAGGATCAGGGTCCGATTTAAAGGATTTCAGTCCACCAGTGGCTGGGACACAGACAACAAGGATGTGATTTCCAGGCCTCAGAAGAGGAAGGTGGTATAAGTTGAAGGGTCTCAGGGGGCCACCAGCACCAGTCCTGCAGATTGGCCACTTAGCTGTCTACTGGGGAAGGGTGAAGGTCCTGCGGCTAGGGTCCGCAGCTGCACCGCCCTCATCCCCAGCCCTGGAACTCCCCAACCCTGCCTCTCCTTAGAGTACCTCCCCCGCCCCAGATCCTGAACTTGAAAAGCCCCGTTAGAGCTGTGTGTCTGGTACCTTGCACCTAATTGTCAGATCGCAACAATGGGGTTTCATGTTTAGGATCAAGTTTCTCTGTAATTGCAATATTTTTCCGAAAATTGGATCGCTCACACAGGGAGGAGAGGAAAGTCTTAAGGAGGAAGGAGAGCTTTTCTGCTCCCCCTTTCGGTTCTTTTAGTGTGTGGATTGCCACCTACCGAAGAGAGGCAGAACACAGAGCTCACAGATCCTTCCCACAAGAACGAAATTATGCTTTTATCCTGAGAGAGCCAATTAAGAATCCCACACATGTCCCTACCCACAAAGCGGCTTTTTACAGGAGGATTCAAGGGGCCTAAATTATCTTTCTAGAGCCTTACATTCTGAGTAGGCAGGCACGAGGGTAATTCTTCCCTCTTTAATGGGAGGGGAAACTGAGGCACAGTCCTGAAGTCACCAGGCAGGTTAACCCTGAAAATGGTGGCAAAGCAGAGACTATAAGCCCACATCTTTGTGTCTTGCGTCCTTCCCAATTAATCGCAGATAAAACCAGTGGATGCCCAGACAGCTCCTCCCAAATTAATTTACAGTGTGTGGCCAAGTCACTTGCTACAGCATTGCTCTGTACCGACCATTCTGGCCAGTGGCTAGGTTATCATTGGCGTCTCCCTATTCCTCTCTAAAGGTGACCAGGTCCTCTAGGAGTCGTGATAACGAATTAAGTCTTAGCCTTGGATGACAGGACAGAGGTACAAAAGGGAGAATTACAGTTCTAAATCCACTGTCTAGCCAGTGAGTAGCATGTATGGATTAAAAATATTGGCTCTGACACCCATAGGAATGGCTGCTATTAAGGGGGGCGGGGCACAGCGAGGACTAGGAAGGACGTCCAGGGACTGGAGTTTAGTATATGTGCTGCCAGCAGGAATGTAAACATGGTTCATCTGCCATAGGAAAATGTACAGCAGTCCCTGCAAAGCTTAAACAACGAGTTAGCCTGTGGCCCAGCGATCCCACTTGTGGGTCTCTAGCTCATTGCTCAGGCGGAGTCCCGAACAGATAACTGACACTCGTTCACAGCAGCAGTACTCACAGCAAGCCAAAGGCGCAAGCAGGCAGCGGAGGAGAGGGTTAACAGGATGTGGTCTATGCAGACGACAATGGATATGCCACAGCTACCAACATGTATAAGCAAACCAAGCCAGACACGAGAGGACAAACCCCCGTATGATTCCACTCGTGAAGTCCTGGGAAGAAAAACTTCATCCAGATGGAAAGCAGGCCAGAGGTTACTTGGGGCTTGAGGCCAGGGATTATCACTTAAGAGTTTCTGTTTAGGATGAGAGGTTTCTGCAGATGGATGTGACCGGAGCAGTGACATTGTGATTGGTGAATGAAACTTGGAGATGGTTAGAGCGGTAACTTTTATGTTGGGTATATTTAGCCGCATTGAAAAACCAGAACATATATTTTTACTGAGCACCAGCCATGGGCTGCAAGGATGAGTTAGAGAGAGAGAGAGAGAGAGAGAGAGAGAGAGAGAGAGAGAGAGAGAGAGAGAGAGAGAAAGAGAGAGAGCTGCCGTAAGCGCTGAGCTGTGTAAATAAGTCAGCTGAGTCCCTCTGTGGGGTGAGAAGCCCAGCGAAGCAGAGCTTGTGCCCAGGGGAGTTTACAAGGCAAAACCTGGGGCTGGAAAGCCTTCCTTCCTCCCAGGGCTGCTGAGGACCTCCCCGGGAGGAGCCTCCTGGCCTTCCCCTTCCCAGGAACCCTTCAAACGAGGGGGATTTCAGACAGGATGGCCAAGGGTGGGATATTCTGGGGACAGGCAGGAACCTGGGTGTGTGTGTGTGTGGGAAAGTGGTTGTAATCTCCCCCAGGAAGGCAGCCGCCTACGCTGCTCGCCACTCCAGGCTGTGTTTTGAACCGCTGCTGCGGATGTAATGATTTTGGGTGGAGGACATTTGGAAGCCAAATGAGTTTGTGTGAACAAAAGGCTCAGCCGTCAATGTGGACAGTCTGGGGACTCTCAGGACCTTTGTTTCGTTCCTCGTTCTTATCCTAAATGGAGAAGCCCTAAGAAAAATCACACACATCACAAAGCCTTTGAACGTAGGTCCGAGGATGATTTTTTTTTTTTTTAAAGTCCCTTGGGACAGGCTCTATTGACAAAGAGTGTCAAGTTGACAAGGCACACCACCCTCCCTGCCCATGAGAGCCAGCCTCGGTCAGCTGTTCACTACAGAGTCCTTTCCTCCCAGGAAGAGACAGATCTGGAGATCTGAATTCAGTCAGGCTAGGACAGGGGCTGGCCTGGAGTTGTAAGACTGGGGTCAGTCTCCCAGAAACAGAGCTGGCCGGGAGGGACCCTTGAGGATCATGATGGAGGAAAATAGCCTACTCAGGGAGGAGGAAAGTAACTCATGGGTGTGTGTGTGTGTGTGTGTGTGTGTGTGTGTGTGTTTTCAAGAGAAAGTCTTGGGGTCGAGGGTCAGAATATTTCTACTCAGTTAAACAAGAATACACAAAAGCTTTCTTCAGTGGGCGTCTACCTCGCTTTGGGAGGGGGCCTAACCTTACAGCTTGCAGTTTCCTTGCTCCTCGCATCCTTTGAAAAACAACTAGGAAGGCTGTAGCAGAGGCTCCTCAGCCAAGGGGGACCTCTGGAAGGAAGCCGAGGCTGGCAGCCTGTGCCACGCCGGGCCAAGAGCTGAGGCAGGCACAGGGCGAGAGCAGGCCTCTGCGCCTGTGTGCTCAGTGTGTGAGCTCACACCCCGAGAGGAAGCTGTGGCAGGGCTCCGCCAACGGAGACCTACCAGGTTAGTGAAACAATGAAGAGGCAAGGAAAAACATCCTGGTTCCGAGGAGGAAGAGGGAAGAGGGGGAGAGAAAGGAGGGCCGAGAAGGGGCAGGAAGAAACTGCCTGGGACCTGGGGCTCAGGCTTGGGACATTTCCACAGCCCCGTGGGTGACTTTTATAAGTTCTGCAGCTAATTTATTCCTAGACCTCTGTGAAGTGGCCCCGGCCTCGAGGGAATCGTAGAAATATAATTTGTTTATGCCTGTGGGAAAATGAATGGAGCGGACGCTGGTGGGCACAGGGCTCAGGCAGCAGCAGGGAAATGGGGTTACTAGCTCTCTCTGGGTGACCCCCCCAGGCCCCAGGCCCCCAGGCCCCACTGTGGGCCTCAGCCATGCAAGAGTGAGACCAGTTAAAAAGAAAAGAGGTTGCTAAGAATCTTTGTTTAATTTATTTTTGAGACAAGTTCTTTCTATATGGCCTGAGACAAGGTCTCTTTAAATAGCCCTGGCTGTCCTGGAACTCCCTCTCTAGACCAGGCTGGCCTCGAACTCATAGAGATCCTCTTGCTTCTACTTGCCGAGAGCTGGGACCACACACAGCTTGCTATGAAGTTTCTTTCCAAGGGGGTCACACTCCTTTCAAACAGGACCAACAGGCTTCCCCCCCAGGCGGTCTCCAAGGGTGGGTCACCAAGGACTCTGGGATCCAAACAGGTTATATAGCTCAAAGGTGGACCCTGCCTCTTGCTGCTCTATGTAGCCCTCATCCAAGGGAAGCCTGTGTTCCGCAGAGATGATGGTGGTTCAGCGTGGATGGGAGATAAAGGGTCACCAAGAGCAAAGGGGGAGCTGGGTAGGAGAGAGGTCACATCGCATCTGTAACTGCTCCCCATGGGGTGGGTTTAAACCCTCGACCATCTGGCAGCTAGCTGAAGGGACAGGCCTGAGCTGCTGAGAGGACCGAAGCTCCTCCAGACACCACCAGCTCTGAAGAGGCAGGTGAGGCAGGCTGCCCCCTCCACCTTTGCGCTAATGGAGTCTATAGGACTGCAGACCGGTAGCGTTTCCCCCTCCCAGCAGGTCCTATCTGCTCTCCTCCCGCCTTCTAGCAAAACCTGGCTCTTCCTTAGAACCAGTTCAGAACTAACCACCTCTCCACGGCCTCGAGCCCCTGGAGAGACAACACCAGCGGAGCCCAGAAATAAAGCTCTCCCTCAGGACCCCACGTTTGCGTTGTGAGACAATTTTCACCTGATTGGTCACACTCTTACTATCTGGCCGCATTCCTAGGTCTCTTTCCAGAGACTGTAGCTCACGGGAGCGCACTGCCCGGACGATCCCCAGGCTTTGAAGCCGAAGGAAGCGGTGAAGGATGTCCCTCTTGGAAGGAGAGAAGGACAGAGAGGACTGGTCACAGCAACCAGAGACAAGTGAAGGGACAAAGGGAGAGTTTGAAGAGGCCACTAGCGCTGACTACAAACGATCCTTCTCTCCTCTTCCTTTCTGTCTGCCTATCCTGCCATGCCAACCCTCATGACACCCTCCTGCCTTGGACTAACGGTCTGATACAGCATTAATAATAAACACTGCGTGCATGTTTACAAAGCATGCCCGCGTGGCTTTATTTCAGCCTTATAACCATGAAACCAACAGGACGGCATCTGTTATCTCCATTTATAAATGTGAGGGCAGGTCCAGAGCAAATGAGATGCTCAAGGTCTTCCTTCACAGTATTATGACTAAAGTCACTCACTATCTTTTTGGGTGTCTTCATAGTCACGATTGTTAAGAAATGGGAGAGACGGCCGGGCGGTGGTGGCACATGCCTGTAATCCCAGCACTCTGGGAGGAAGAAGCAGGTGGATTTCTGAGTTCGAAGCCAGCCTGGTCTACAGAGTGAGTTCCAGGACAGCCAGGGCTATACAGAGAAACCCTGTCTCGAAAAAACCAAATCCAAAAGAAATGGGAGAAACATTAATGGCCCCATTAAAATTTTTCTTTTAAATACATTTACCTTTTTTTTTAAATGTGCAATGGTGTTTTGCCTGCATGTATGTCTATGTGAGAGTGTCAGATCTTAGAGTTATAGACAGTTGGAAGCTGCCGTGTGGGTGCTGGGATTTGAACCCAGATCCTCTGGAAGGACAGCCAATCACTAACCACTAACCAACCTTAACCGCTGAGCCATCTCTGCAGCTCCTAATGGACCCATTTTTAACACAACCCTGAGATACTAAGCAGCTCCCCCCTGCCCCGCCCCCATGGCTAGACAGAGAAGGGGCTAGGATCAAAGTCCTCTGACCCACGTCAGAGTCCCCGAGCCACCATCACCATCTCTCTACCGGCCACCACAGACAACAGCACTCTATGACCACAAAGCAAGCCTGTACTATAAATAATTCCTTCCAAGCCACAGACCTCACCTATGAGAGCCTCTTCAGAGAAGTCTCTGCCGGACAACACTGACTCCAGCTGTGCTGTTCTTGCTCAAGACGCTCCCCAAAGCCTGACAACGTTTAATACGTGCACACACCCACACAGAATACACATATGCACCTAATTAAAATTAAAATACACATTTTTTTTTTTAAAAAAAGGACCCGCCCAAGGTTCCCACATAGGAGAGTGCTCCTTGTGCAGAGGGGCAAACCTGATCCTCAGAGGCTTATTGCTGTGTAATCACGCCTCACGTGACTGTTTCCTTCCCATCCCTTTCGCTTCATATGGGGCCAACCTAGACATACCTGTAAAGAGGAAATGTCAAAAGAACTGCCTTCACCAGACCCGGCTGTGGGCCCATGTGTAGGGGCATTTTCTTGATTATCGTTTGGGGTGGGAGGACCCAGGTCCTCCCGTGGGCAGTGCTGCTCAGAAGGAGGTGTTTCTGGGTAATATAAGAAAGCAGGCTGGGCAGGCCCAGGGCGGCTAACCAGGGAGCATCGCCCTGCACAGTCTGTTTCAGCTCTTGCCCTGACTTCCCTCCGTGCTGGACCATAAGATGCAAGATGGAATAGACCCTAGCCTCCCCAACTTGGTTTTGACCCAAAACAGCAGAAACCAAAGTAAGACAGTGGCCGATGCATCGTTTCAGCAGCGGAAGAATTTATGTATTTATAGTGCTCTCCTGCTGGGCCCAGAGCCGTGGGCTTGACAGGGCAGATGACCCACATACTGCCCGGGAGGGACTCCTTAATGCCCACTTTAGAGATGAGAAAACAATGGTACAAAGACGCTAAGCCTTAAACGTCCCACAGCTGGCAAGTGTCAGCCTCCGAGAGTGGACCCTAGCTGGGGTCTATGCCAGTAAAGGCAGCAGGACTCTAGTCACACACTGGAAAAAGTCTTACTCTGTAGCACAATAGATGCCATGGTGGCCCCAGAGGCTCAAAGAATGAAACCCACTCCCCAAATGAAGTTAGTCCATCCCAAATGAAGGTCCCTCCCACTCCCAAGGAAACAGTTGCTCTAACACTGCCCAAGGCTCGTCCCTCCAGACAGCAGCCTGGCGCTCTCTCCTGTGCACTCTTTACTCTTTCCTGAAACTCGGGTGCGTCCAAGGATGGTGGTAGCAGGATGCAGGATGCCCCTGAGCTCGGAGTCACACTCTTCATCTTCCTCCTTGGCTTTTACCTCCCAATCTACCAGAAACACTGAGGAGACAGAGGACAGTTTACCAAAGCAGCCTCTCCACCTCCAGAAGCCCAGCTCCTTCCTCACACAGAGACGTCCCAGGATTTCTGAGCTAGCTCAGAGCCCCCTTTGCACCTTGCCCCAATAGTCCCAGGAAGGAGAAACACGGGGTCTCGCCCAACGTGCTATCTCACCTGTATGCTTTCCTCAAGAACTCCACACGATAAAAACATGTTACTAAGTTCCAGTACCCCAGAGCTAAAATATAAGGCAAAAAGAGCTCCTCTGTTTTCAGCAGCCTCTGTGGATTTAGCAGATGGTCTTTTAGCTCCCTGAGGGATCCGGTAGCCATAGTCCTACGCATGGGGTACAGCCCTGCTCCAGTCCCTCTAGGGCACTCAAAGGAAATGGGACCTTCTTCCGGTTTTCCTGGCCCTTCAAGATCCAGTCCCCACACCCAACCTGCCTTCCTTACACTGACACATTAATGCATTTGTGATGGGGGAGCTACAGGGACACCTGTGTCAAGCCTCCAAGACAGGAGGAGTAAATTTAGCATTTACACACACACACACACACACACACACACACACACACGAGCATGCACATGCAAATGCACTGACTACTGGTTGTGCTAGTGTGATCCCAGTACTTGGGAAGGTAAGGGAGCAGAATCCCAAGTTCGAGGCCAGTCTGGGCTATGTGGCGGGACAACAAAGCAAAAGAAAAGGCTGGCATCTGCTCTGAGTGGCAAGCGGGATAAGAGTCAGAGTCTAGGAAGGTGGTGTCGCCCTGCAGAGCACTTAGCGGTCTTAAGGTAAGAATCGGGTGACCTGAATCACACTTTAAGAAGATCACTGTGGCTTTCCTGAGCATCCGTTAGTGGGAAAGCGTGGATGAGGTGAACGGAAGAGCAAGGGAGACGCAGAGGGCAGAGTCCTGGAGGACTTTAGAAGCAGAGTCAGCCTGAATTACTCTCCCCAAAAGAATGTAGAAGGCCAAGGAAGGAGATAAGTAGAGAGTGACATCAGGACTTCTGGGGCAAGTAGCTGGGGGCTGTGGTCTGCTCCCAACAATGGCTGGTGGCCTGGAGGGGAGAAACAGTGGGTCCTAGATCGCTCTGATAGCCTTTCTCCCTCTCACCGGCCAGGCCGCCACAGGGATGCCACATCCGATGCCATCCACGCTTACCACTCCGCACACAGGCTTCACTTTACACCCCACTGTTGCCACTGATCAGCTCAGACAGAGCAGAGTGGCTGCTACCCAGCCTCTCCCTCCGCAGTCTCCCGGTTCCCACTAACCTGGATCTACCGAGGGCAAAGGGTGTGTCAGCAGAAACACGCTGACTTACTCTCACAGGTAGACTGAGAGCTCCCGGGTCTCGTGGCTAACCTGAGTACTGTATCCAAGTGTTCTTCGGAACACAGCCAGCGTCCAGACCACCCCATCTCCCACTGTGCCTCCCCGCCCTGGCTGGTGCCTGAGCCAGCTTCCTCTTGTCCTCTAGACTGGACGCTCTCCACCCAGGCAGAGCTAGTTTCCTCTTCCTATGTGGCTTCAATAACTGCCCTTCCAGGCTGAACCTGACCTGGCGTCTCTCTCTCTCGGTCAGGTCCCCGCTATCAAAAGGCTGCAGAATTCTTCTGCTGGGATCTGCTGCCTGTGGGTCTTTACAATGAAAAGCTGCAGCAGGAGATACCTCTGCAGGAACTGAAAGACAAGTCCTCTTATCCTCCCCCCCTCTTCCCCTCCCCTCCCCCTCCCCTCCCCTCCCTTTCCTCCCCTCCCCTCCCAGCATCTCCAGGGCTGGCAGCCTCCGGCTCTCCTGTCATCCTCCTGAAAGGCCTTTGTCTCTCTCGCCCTCCATTTCCCACAGCCTCTACTCCAGCCCTGCCCTGATTTTAGCCTATCCCCCCAAACTCAAGGATTTACTACTTAGCCTTCCTCGAGCTCCAGAATACCTTCTGGGCTGGAGCGAGGCAGAGACCTGCCAGGGGCTGTCGCCAAGGCCCAGCTCCAGGCTCAAATAAACATGAGCACACAAAAGACATTGCTCTCTTCTCTGAGGCCACGGAGGGCGTGTGGCTCCATCCGTGGACAGGGCGGGATCCTAAGGCCCTCTGTAATGGGCCTTAGCTCCCTTCCCTTCCCAGGCTGTGTTCTATGATAATTTCACAATCCCAGTTCACGTCCCCACATCTTCTCCCCTCTGGCCTTGACTGATGATAACCTCTATGCAGAGTCTTGAGCTAGGATGGAGCCAGCCTAGACATCGATCAGTATGTACTCAGCCACGGAGAACGAAGGAATGCCAGAGGAACGCACAGAACTGGAGATCGCAGGGAGCGGAATGAGGCCAGACGCAGAAAGACAAATATGAGCATTGCGTGGGCCCATGTTCATAGGTACACATGCACACACACGCAGGGGGAGGCAGGAAAACAGAGTGAAGGCTAGGGGAGAGTAGAAAGGGGACTGGTGTGAAGGGACCAGGAGAGAAACATGAGCAACATACAACATACATGTCAGAAAATGTCACAGGGAACCCCATCATTCTGAACAATAACTAAAAATGACGCCCCGCACCCCCAAAAAACAACTTAAACAAAAGAAGAAACCAGTCTTGAGCTTTCCAACGTGTGAGATTCTGCTGATGCCAAAGTCTTTCCACATCTCTGTCCGCCCACATCCCAGTCAACCTCCTAAACTCACCGTGGCCCTCCCTCCTTCCTCACCAGGTCCCGGGCCCTGCAGCCCCTACAGACTCCACTTCCACACCACAGTCCGCTCTGTCCTTACCATTCTCTTGGCTGGTACCAACGTGGATCTTTCTTAGCTTATGAATCATTACTATATTGTCCCATCCTTGACAGTTGGGCTCCAGCAAGATCGTCGCTAGGGAGGAAGGGGACACCGTAGATGTGCCTACAACCTCCGTGTCACCTGACAGAGCTCTCCAGACAGGGTAAGGCTTTAGTGAATATCTTCTGATCTACAAACCAACCAAATAAGACATGATTGACTTGCTCTAGGATCATGTTAGAAGAGATGGTGGTGACCAAGATGACAAGAACCTGCAGAGGAGAGGTTTTTCTTGTTGTTGTTGTTGTTGTTGTTTTGTTTTGTTTTGTTTTGTTTTGTTTGGGTTTTTTTTGTTTTGTTTTGTTTTTGTTTTTCGAGACAGGGTTTCTCTGTGTAGCTCTGGCTGTCCTGAAACTCACTCTGTAGACCAGGCTGGCCTCGAACTCAGAAATCTGCCTGCCTCTGCCTCCCAAGTGCTGGGATTACAGGCGTGTGCCACCACCACTCGGCTGAGAGGTTTGTTTTTTAAAAAATAACTTTAAAATTAGTTGTGTGCGCGCGCATGTGTGTGTGTCTGCATGTGAGTGTGGGTGATTGTAGAGGCCAGAAGCATTATAATGGTCCTGTGGAGCTGAAGTGACAGTAGCCGTGAGCTTGCCTGCCCAGTGAGATCTTGGGAACTAAACCCAGTTCCTCTGAAGGGGCAGTTTGCACTAGAAGCCACCAAGCCATATTCCCAGTCCAGAGAGGACAGATTTTTTTTTTTTTAAGGATTATTTTTAGAAGCAGGGAGACATCTGTCATACTCTGACAAAGGAAGGGGAGAAAAGACAGGACAGGACTCTCTTTGTTTACATCTATGGGAAAATGAATATTATTGAGTTGCGCAGCTGTTAAAATGAAGGTGACGGGAGGACTTCTGAATGCGTTTTCATTCCACAGAGCAGGTGCTGATCGCAACTGCCAACTGCCAACGTTAGTCACTGTCGCATGGTCCCAGCCCAGAGCCCGCAGAATGTCAACACTTGCCATCAGTGAAAACGAATGAGCTACCCAGGTACCTGTAACCTACAGATTGGTATGTGTACAGATCATGCATCATAATAACAACATAAAACATCATTCTATACATCTATAGACTTAAGCACTTTCATGGGCAATCCCCCTGCTCATAAGAATAATCTTAAAGTCTTCCCTCTTGGGGTTGGAGAGATGGCTCAGAGGTTCCGAGTATACAATGTCTTTGAGAGGCTCTGAGTTCTGTCCCCAGAGGCCACTTTGGTCTGCTCACAGCCACTGATAACTCCAGTTCAGAGGATCTGATGCCTCTGGCTTCCACAGGCACCTGCACTCATCTGCAAACATTGAAAAATAAAAATAATTTTTAAATTATTTTTTGTGTGTTTTTGTTTTGTGTGCATTGATGTCTGACTTGCATGTATGTCTGTTGAGGGTGTCAGACCCTTTGGGAACGACAGTTACAGACAGTTGTGAACTACTGTGTGGTTGCCGGGAATTGAACTCAGGACCTCTGAAAGAGCAGCCAGTGCTCTTAACAACTGAGCCATTTCTCCAGCCCTAGAAATTATTTTTGGAAAAACTCTCTCCTGTCAGCATCTTGATTGCCACCTCGTTCTAACCACGGTGCCCAACTTCGTGCAAGGGTGGTGCTCTGGAGAGGCTCCTAAGGGTCTATAACAAGCTTTTCCTATCCTGCAGATGAGAAACAGAGACCTCGTAACATGGTGGGATGGGCTAGTGAATCTGATTGAAATCATATCCAGTTTCCTTCCTTTCCCTGTAACCCTCACCTTGTCAGGCTTCATCTCCCATAAAGGGAGATTAAATGGGAAGCAATACTCCTGGCAGGGCTTCGGGGGTGAAATGGGGGTAAAACACATACGTGAGCTGACCACACACAGGTGCGCAAAGGCTGGGAGTTCTAAGAGGGGTGTCAGTTAGTTGGCCTCCTGCTGTCTCCTCAGGATTCTTCAAAGAAAGGTATCAGTTACAGTTCAAGCGTCCCGCTCCGCTCGTACAGAGAAGATGCTGGGGCAGAGGGAAGATGCTGAAGACGATAAGGAGCAGCTAAGAACACAGCAACTGCCACCTGCCGCGCCCTTCCTTCCGACCCTGAATAAGGACGCTCTCGGACAGCTGGCCAGCGCCAGTGGAAACAGAGAACCCTGGAGGGCAGAGTCTCCTGCCCTTGCTTGCTCCTGGGTCTAGGAGGCAGTTACTGCCCAGCTGGCATGGGCACAGTCAAGTCTCCCCTTGTCCACACAAGTCAGCTGGTGAGCAGAAAACATGAGCTCAGCACCTGCACGCACCAGGAGAGAGGCAAGGTTAAAAGGATGTGGCTTCGCAGCATGCCACACACCAAGTGCCTCTCTCTACTCGTGACAACCTCTGTCAGAGAAGCGGGCTTCTAGACGCCCAGTACGATCTCTCGGCCTCAGACGGTAGGGTCCCATTCTCTTCCCCAGACGGCCCTTCATAGCACCTTGCAGTGGTACTGTGGCAGCCGAGTTAAATGATGCAGTCGAGCAATGAAGTTAGAGTAATTTAGGAACCGCCATTAAACAGCTCAGAAGGGGCTGGCCTCACAGCTCTCCTCCTTTAGGGAACCACATTTTTGTAAGATTATTATTCCTTGGACTGGCTGCTTAATTTAACTAGGCAACACCATTTCCCCTTTGGGTGGGGAAGTCCGTGCCTTCTGTGGGGATTCTCTTTCTGAGTCCAGCCTCTCTCTCCCCTTCCTGCCTCCTCTCCCCTCCCCCCCCCCGCCCCCTCTGCAGCTCTCCCAATGAAAGCGTGGCCTGTGGACTGAAAAACTAAACTCAGTTCTCAGCTTGGAGCTATGGCTCTGGGGACCCTCGGTCACAGGGAAGCTGACAGAGAGGGGGGAAATCTCTAGCTCTCGGCCTCTTTTCATTGATGGCTGAAGTAGCAAACACAGCGGAACAGGGTGACAGGTGGGCCACAAAAGCCAAACAATGGCTCTACAAACAGGGCCCAGCTCTCCTTGGAGGGCAGTGTGACACAGGCAAACAGCCTACAAATGGAGTGCAAACACAGCCGCCCAGCAGTGAGGACCTTGAACTCTCTGGGAAGAGTTAAGTCTCTGCTACTCGTGGGCGAATATTTGAAGGCCCAGACCATGATGACCAGGCACTGGCCACCAGCACCCCCAGAAACTGCTCGGGGCGTCTCCCCGACTGTCCGCCTAAGGGTGTTATCTGTTCGACTCAAGGTTCATTATCATCAAGAACACTCACCTCCCTAAACACAAAACTGTGGATGCAGAGCCAGGGAGGCTGGACGTCTGCAAAGGACCACAAAGGATCTCTGCAGACTCGAGGCCCTCGAGGTGTATAATGGCCCATCGAAGTGGGCCAGGAAAACTTTAAGAGGTTGCTACATAACTCTGGCTCTCTGAGGTCGCAGATTGCTGTTGTGTTGTAGTTGTTTGCTGTTTCCTTTTTCTGAGTGACGGCGTTTGAGGCACTAACAGAAACCCGAGAGGCCGTGCCTGGATCTTCAACCACAACTGGTGACTTCAAGCAGGTTCCAACAGGTCATAGAGTGTACCTCTTCTAACTTTACCTTTCAAACACCCCTGCCCCAGACTGGCCCTTAGAGCAATCGAGATCAGGAAACCTTAAAAGAAAAGTCTGGATTACTCTCGTGCCCCCCTGGGTTCTTCCTCTGCCTCTATCCTACTCTCCCCCAAAACGAACGGAACGGAGAAGGTTCCAGCACCATGGCTGTGAAGACCTGGCTCTCATAAGGCCCCTAACTCAGGTGCTACTATAGCCTCCACGCTACCCTCCGCACTGTGTGCGCCTGGGAGACCCCTGGTGTGGGAAGGAGAGCCCTGTTCCAGCCCCAAGCTGGAGCCTGGCATCCCTGCCCCCTTCACAGCCCCTCGCAAGATGGACCCCTCAGCCTGAGCGCCGGTTAGCGACACCTGCCTCGGGTCTGAATTATCAGTTCCTTACACACAACGGTATCTGGTCCACACATGCCCTACCGTAGCTCTCAGTTTCTCTCCTACAATAGGAGAGTCAATAAATGTCATCTAAGATCTTAATTCCTTTCTCTGAAACTCAGTCATCAAGATTCTGGAAGTGGCGGCTGCACGGTATGTCTGTGAGGACCTTCAGAGTCGCTTTCCTCTCCCTTTGACCACCCTTCCTCAGTTTCCCTCTCTGTCTTGGACCAGTGGACCAGTGACTCAGAAGTTCACAAGGCCAAGGCAGTCTGCGGAGAGGAGATTACTATGCAAATGAGGTTTTATGAGGGTAGGAAAGTTTCTCTTATTCGATTCTAGGAAGTAGTACCTCTGCGTTCAAAGGATGAGCAAGTTGGGAGAAAGTTTATGAAACATGCAAGACAGACAGACAGAAAGTGGAAACTGGACAAAATTTTGGCAATCCCAGCAGTGTGGCATCAACAGAGCCCGGTGTGAGCCCTTTGCCTCTCACGGGAGGACAAACGGCTAACATCACCTAGGCCGGTTTGGTTCATGGCACTTTCTATCATTTTTACTTTCATTTTGTCACCTCTTGTCACTTGGACGCTAGGAGGAATGGGGCCCTTCCATTCCACAGATGGGGAAACTGAGAGCCAAAGACGAGACTCAGCCAAAGTCGTATGGAAGTTACATTAGAATCCCACCCAGGCCGTGGCATTTTCTTCCAGCAGAAAAAGGAACTAGAAACAAAGACGGTAGGCACAGCAGCTGAGTCCCCATTCTGTGACCAGGACAGGCAGTGCCTGCCTGCACAGCAAGCAGCTGGCTGGGGGAGAAAAAAGGCCCCAGAACAATCCAGAGGCAGCCAGTGTCTTGTAGGGGTTTGACCTTGCAGCACCCCCCAACCCAACCCCATCCCAAGCACCCCTGCTCTTAAGGTTGACTAGGTAGTTCTTTTTGTTTTAAGATGTCCTAAGTACAAAATCCGTTATTTACTTATACTGGAAAGTCAGGCTCTAGGCTAGGAGAGACCAGGTCTACATGGGGGCGGGATGGGGGGGGGGAGATCTGGGTAGAGGGGCTGAAACCGAGGGACAGCAGCCAGAAGTTACCACCCCCACGAGGTGGGAAAGGCTCTTTGGGACTTCTTTTTGTAAAAGGGAGAAGGGTGTGGGCTACCCCAGGAGAGAGTTTTCTTCCTAAGCTCAGAGAGGGAACGCGTGTGAACACTTTATGTTCCAGTGGCCAGGGACAGCGTTTCTCCATCCCGGGCCACCCTCAGGGTTCCACCCACGAGGGTCCACAGAGCCGCGGCCGGGATGGGGCAGCTCCAGGGCGCCCACGCCCCCTGCCCCACGCTGGAGGCTCTCACTCACCCGCGCTCACGCCTCTGGGGACACGGCCGGAACGTCCCCGCCGGGTCGCGACGCTGGGCCCGGGGGCCGTGTGTCCGGCGCCAGGAGGCGAAAGCGGCCCTGCGGCCGGGAGGAGTGTACGGTGGGCCGTGGAGGGAAGGGAGCCCCGCGCCCCGGGGGCGGCGGGCGGCAGCAGCAGCAGCGGTAGCAGCAGCAGCAGCGACGGCGGCGGCCACCGCGGGGCGCGCGGCGTGGCCATGGTGGCGGCGGCCGCCCGCGCTCACATGCCGGGCGCCGGGCCGAGGGCGGCGGCGAGCGGAGCGGGGTGCGAGCGCGCTCTCAGCCGCAAAAGTTGTGCGAGCCGCGGGAGGGCGGAGACGGGCCCCGGTGCTGCCACACGCCAATCAGCCCGGGCGGGTCGCAGGGCGGGCGGCTCCTCCTCGGTTGACATCACCCGCCCGGCGCGGGGGCCCGGGGGGCGGGGAGAGGGCAGGAAGAGGGCGGGGGCGGTCTGGGTCTCCGGGGTGAGCTCACGGACCCCCCCGGGTGAACTCATGGAGCCCCCTACAACTTTTGTTCAGGGCCCACACCCTGGAGCATAGCTTTGGCTTTTGGAGAAATGGAATGGGGGGGGGGCGGGGGCGAGGGGGGAAACTTCCCCAGTTCCTTCACCACACAGTAGGTCATGTAATGTATTTGACATCAGGTGAGTGAGTATAAGGAGGGCTTTCAAAAGACAGAGGAGTGAAGGCTAGACCCTGTTCCATACATACCGTGGACCCACATTGCCCTTAAGGATCTGAAAAGCCCTCAACCCACCGCTGCTCTTTTTGGCTGCCCTGCCCTTTCGGGTCCCCAGCGCTGGTGAGAAGCTTGCTTCAGCCAGGGCGGGAACCCTCATCTTCTTTAAGGCTACTAAGCCCGATGGTTCCCTTCCCACGCTCTCTTTGGCTTACGCCACAGTTCTTCGGAGATGTCGCTGCTGCTGAGACACCCAAAGAGGCCACAGGGAAGAGAAAACTGAACCGAGGCTGGGCAAGGGAAAACCCACAGCCAGGAAAAGGACAGCAATTTGCAAATTAAACATTAAAAAAAAAAATGCAGCCCATACTGAAGTTGAAATGAAACCTTTAGGGGAGGTGTTTCAAGACAGAGTGTCCATATATTTGCTTAGTAAGTAAAAGTCTGTGGGTGTCCCTCTTTCCTCCCCTCCCAGGAGACAAATGATACAATGTCCAGATTTTAAGACCCAAGTCTCTTTATTTGTAAGTAAAGAAAGAACAGCTCAAAATAGGGGAAATAACTTGCTTAAGAGTTGCTAAGAGAACCAACAATTAAAGGATTTCTCATTGAATAACCATGTGGCTTCATGCTTACCTCATAGTTTAGAGTTGTCAATAATTCAGACAATATCTCATCCAAAATGAAAACCACAGATCCCTTGGGATGCTCTCAGATGTGCTAGGGTCCTTTGTCTGTTTACCAAATGTTCAGGAAGCAGGCATGTCTCTTTCCCCATGTCTCTGCCTCTCTCTCTGTCTCCAAGCCTCCGTGACCCACCTCCAGGGAAACGATCAGATCACAATGTCCAGGGCAGCGGCAGATGGGCCTAGACCCATTCTCTGGTGACTCAGTACAAGTGAGTCACTTGGCAGGAAACAAAGGGATGCTCCATATATAAAAAGCTTACCTTAAACAAATGAGCGGGGAGTCGAGAGCTGGTTTGAGTTAGGCTTTATAGAACCACAAACGAAACCTAACTTTTCAGGTCTCACATGAAATGCTCAGTCCTCTTTCTCTCTTCCTCTCTAAAACAACAACAACAACAACAACAACAACAACAACAACAACAACAATCCAAGTGTAGTCCCACCTCTTGACACAGCTCCCTGCTAACAAGCAGGACTGCACAAACCTAGCAGGCTAGGCTCCAGCAGGTTCTGGTCACCACAGCGTCCTCCCTCCAACAGAGAGGAGAACCAGTTAGAGGCCAGGACGCGCTTTCAGGCAAACAGGAAGGTGTGAGGGTTTGAAGGCCTGTCTGGGCCTCTCGGTGCATTCAGAAAGCTCACTTGGGAATCCTGCCTTTGCCTCCAATGCCCAAGGGCATTACACCTGCCACCCGGCCCTCCCTTTAAGCATCGAAGATCTGTCTTTCTGCCTTCTAAGTCACTGGAACTTTCAGAGGAACTGCTAGCTTAACCAGTGGATAAAGGGTTGCAAAGATGCCGCCGGGCCCTGATACCTTTCCACCTCCTAGGATGAGGCAAGGAGCATCATCCATAAGGAGGGCGCTCGGGACAGACACTCACAAACAGCCACCAGCTTGTCCTAGAAACTTTACTTTCCTGATTTTTTCCCCCACTCTTTAACTATGACCTGGGCCTTAATTACTTCGTTTATAGAACAGATTGTCCTAGATGATCGATAAGAAGTGTTCCATCCCTTGGTGTTTTAAGGTTCAGGAGCAAGACTGTTAAAACAGCAGCCTTAAGGCCACATAAATCGGGTCCCAGGGAAAGCACAAGACCCGAGCACTGGATGGGTGCATCTGAAAGAGAAAGGCTTGTTATAAATGCTAAAGAATAGCCAGAGGCACCCGGGAAGTCCAAAGTGGCCATGGCTGCCTCTCGGGGACAGAGAGTGCAGGAGAATCGGCTCTGGGCAGGGATATCTCTTGGGAGGAGAGAACAAGAAGTGGGGAGAGAAGATGAGGGAGTGAAGCAAAAGTAGGAAAACCCATCCTTTATAAAGAACAGGTAGTCACGGTGGGGGGAGGTGAGGGGTCAGATGGTGGATCAGCGTGGGAGGGTGAGGTATAGTGAGGGGGGGAAGACCCCGAAGACTAGTGCTTAGTTAGGGGTTTACTGCTGTGAACAGGCACCATGACCAAGGCAACTCTTATAAAGGACAACGTTTCATTGGGGCTGAGTTACAGGTTCAAGGCGGGAGCATGGCAGCTTCTTGGCAGTCATGGTACAGGAGCTGAGAGTTCGCCATCTCCATCTGAGGGTTACTAGGAGAAGACTGGATCCCATGTGGCTAGGAGGAGGGTCTCATTGCCCACCCCCACAATGACACACTTCCTCCAACAAGGCCACACCTCCTAATAGTGCTACACTCTCTGGGCCAAGCATATTCAAACCACCACAGCTAGTGTGGGGGCTTTGATAGTCATAACAGCTACCCGTTCTTAGAGACTGGTGAGAGTTTTATGTGAAGGGAAGTGGGCCTTTCTGGCAGACAGGTGTGTGAGGAAGGAAGGCGGCTACCAGCAGTCCGTCTACGGTCACTGCCTTTGGGGGTTTGATACTTAACAGTTGTGTTACTTCCTCAGGACTGTGGAAATACAGACAAGTCTTGATCATCTCAGATGAGTTAGAACTTCTCTCTAGAGCCAGGAGGATATATATAAGGTGCCCTTATAGATCTAATCTGGTCTTAGGAGTCTGATGATCTAGACTGAAAACAACTCAGGCCAAATTTGAGGATCTGTGGGCTAGGGCTACAGAAGCAGGAGTGAGGGCTGCCACAGGGGGCTGACGGGGAAGTCGGCGGGAATCCAGGGTCTCGGCTTCCTCATGCTACCTGGAGTCAAAGCATGAACGGAGGCTTTTGTGCCTTGGTTTCAGCAACAGACAAGACTCAATATTTAGCGGCTTAACCCCCATGATATTTCCTCCTTGCTCACCACCTTCCACACAGAAGTCAAGATCTATGAGGCAGCTTTATTTTTTTCCTCACAGTCTTTTAGGGATGGGCAATCTGCTGGTTCTACCGTTCTACAGTATATGGCTTCCAGCTTTGCTTTGGGATTCTGCCTTCCAACCAGCCAGAGGTAAGAACACAGAGAGGTGAGCAGGAGAAAACGTTGATGTGCCAGGCCTGGGAGGGGTGTGCCTCACTTCCTCTTACATTCCACTAGGGAGAACACGACAATGGGTCTCACCCAACTGGGAAGGAAGCTGGGAAATGTGGCCTAGACACATAGGCAAAGGGGAGGAGCCGAGGCTTGGGCGGACTGCTAACAATCTCTACAGCTGTCATCAGGGCGTATGGAAGGGGGAGGAAGTGTTAACGTTTCTTTCCTTGCACAGAAAGGGTGGCTAATCAGATGATCTCTCGGGGCCCAGCCACTTGAATATTTCATAATTTGCATAAGATGTTCCAAGCCTCAAAATGAATAAGCAGAACAGGCTCCAGTGCCTCACGCCCTCTGCCCATTGGGCAGTAGAGAGGACCTTGGGTTTTCTCCAAGTTCTGTCCCGAAGCTGTTCCCGGTCCTCAGCCAAGTCAAGTGATCACTATTGACTTCAGTGTCCCCAGCTGTGCATTGAGAAGAAACCCCATTCCGTTGTGATACCTCTCCAGGTCAGGCTGAGGAGGATTCTGAGGATACGATGAGGTCACTGTGTGAAGGCAGAAAGAGCTCTTCCGAGTCCCACAGCCTCTGCACAATGCTGTGACCACCAGGGCCTGTCGAGCGTGCCCACTTTACTCCTGAGCAAAGGTAACAGTATAGGACAACGTCGCCATGGCTGGAATCCGGTGGTGACCACTCCTGGGATGTCCAAGATTCCGGCAACTAGGGGTTCCAGAGGATGGAAAGTCAGTCAACAGACACCCACAGTGAGCTTAGCCTGGGTGGCAGAGAGTGGGCTTCAGGCATCCCTGTGGGAGGCCTGACTGCTCCGCATGCTAGCCCACCCAGGGTCCCATTTATTCGGCCTCTCCCTGCCTGTCTCCTCCCACTCGATTGATGAGCTGCTCTCTCGGCACTTCTGCACTTTCCTGTCTTTCATCAACAGATCTCAACACAATGCCTCCTCTCATTAGCCCTTTAATAAACATTTCTTCTGTGACTACCCTGTGCCTGGCTCCGTGTTGGGGGTGGGATGAGACTCTGACCTCAGAGTTTAAAGGTTTGAAGGAAACGGCCATCAAAAGAGCATCATTGTAAGCCCGCGTCTGTGGAAGAGCCCTGAAGAAGAGCGTTCAGGTAGAGCATGGCATTTCCTTATAAAGCGAGGGAGGTCGAGCCACAATCTGATAGCTGTCGGGGTTGTTAGCCAGGTCAAAGGGAGTTAGAAGACTATGTACAAGCCAGAAGGCGGGAAGACTTGGAATGAGATAGGTGTGGAGAATCAAAGGAAAGCAGGAGCTGGAGAGATGGCTCAGAGATTAACCACACTGCCCGCTCTTCCGGAGGACTGGATTCAATTCCCAGCATCTACATGGCAGTTCACACCTGTCTATAACTTCAGCTCCAGAGGATCAATGCCCCCTTCTGGCCTTGTAGGCAACTCCTGAATGTGTTGCATAGATATACATGCATGGGAAATACCCATACATTAAAAAGAAAGAAAGAAAGAAAAACTTAAAGGGGACAAGAGTATGTCTGGAGCCTAGGGAACAAGGACGATCAAGGAGGGAGGTGACCCAGCCCAGAGACTGGGAGAACACAGACCAGGAATGCTCAGCAGCACATTTTTAAGAATTGGTGTTTTAAGAGTTTAGGAAATCATTGTAAGGTTGTAGCTCAGAGAGATGGGGTACAGTGGGGTGGAGTGGGCGAAGGCGCTATGATGTACAATGGGATACCATCATTCCGTGATGAGACAAATGATCCAGAAACAAGGGCTGGCTGGTGTGTAGACTCTTAGAGCTTAAGAGAGGACGTGACAGTTCTAGACAAGTGACAGTAGTGGCTTCCAAGGATGCTGTGGGTTTGAGAGGTCATAGGTGAATGAAGGAGGGGGAGGAGGAGGAGGAGGAGGGAGGAGGAGGAGAGAAGAAAAGGGAAAAGAAAAGAGAAAAGAAAAGAGAAAAGAGAAGAAAAAGGAAAGGGCGTGACTCGTTCCTGGTATAGTGGAGGAGAAGGTTTATTGTAGATCGGTGGGGGAGCATAGCCAGAGGCAGGGACATCTGGGACAGCCCAGAATGGACATGACCCTGAGCCATGGGGGACAGGGAGGGGAAAGGGGAACCAAGTGCAGCAGCCAAGAGGCCCAAGGAAGATGGGTAGCCAAAATGGCTGGATTATATAGGGAAGGGCATCTAGGGGAAAGGCAGCACAGCCCCTGGACTGGAGTTACAGTAGAGGGTAGGGTATGCCAGCCAGGAGGGCCCTGTGATAGGTAGGGACTGAGGGATGCAAGGAGAACCTGGTGGCCAGGTCTGCTTCGATGTGTTAAGTAGGTATCTCAGCTCTTTGCCCTGGGTTCGAAAGTAAGATCAGAAAGTTAATCCCACAAGCAATGCTGACGGGTAAGAAAGGTGGACAAAAGTCAGGGTTTCCTTAGTTCTGGGCTTGTGTGCTTGGACAGACACTGGTACCCTTCACAAGGAAGAGAGTACCATGTATGAGTAGCAGGTCTCAAAGATCATTGATTGGGTCTGGAACGTTGGTCCCGGGTGACTTTCAGACATCCCTGTGGCCGTGTCAAGGGTACCTTTGAGCCTGCAGACTTGGAGCTGACAGAAGTCCAAGTCCAAGTCTCCATCGAATAGAAGGGGATGAGGTCACCCAGGAGACCTGAAGTCAAAGTGCTCTGAGCACAAGCTCTGGAGAGCCCAACGTGACCTTCTCTAGAGAGAAAGGAGACTGGAAAGGAGCCATGCATGGAGAGGGGTGGAGTAGAGCGGGGGGGGGGGGTGCCGAGTGGGTGGTGGTAGTGTCATCAGGGCCAAGGGAAGGAGGGTGTGGTCAACAGCTTCTAACCCCGCAGGTCAAGTAAGGCAAAGGCCGAGAGAATCCATTGCTTTGGCAACATTTGTGTGACCAGGGATCATAAGAATAGTGGTGACTGGAACAGAAGCCACATAAGAGGCACACGGAGGAGTGGGTGGTGAAGTCCAGCTGGCCGAGAGGATGTCTCAAGAGGGTTGTGTTTGGTGGACAGAGTGAGTGGGGCCAGTGACTACAGGGGTGAGGAGGGAGGGAGTGGTGTTTTCAGTGCAGAATCTGGACAGAGAAAGGATCGACTCGGAAGGGAGAAGGGCAACGGTGTAGGGAGTAAAGGCGCGGGCGGGTAGGGCAGAGGCAGGAGGGTGCAGGCTGTAGGCGGGTGCAGATGGGAGCTGGGTGCAAGAGCTGGAAGGGAGGGTGGGTGGAGGAGAGTGCAGTCCATCCAAGCGTCTGAATCTCTGTCTCAGGACCTTAGTTTCCTGAGTAAGGCAGGAGACGAGGCTGTCCGTGAGATGAAGAACTGAAGCAGTGGGCTGGGGGGGTGTGAGCCGGGAGGAGCACACAGCTAGTCTCCTACCACAGTCCCATCAATGAATGCCGGGATGCCGGACGAGAATCTGTCCTCTATCGGAATCCTGACTGAGGGTCTAAGGCAGGAGTTCTCACCTCTCCCTAGCTTCTAGTAGCAGCCAACAACCCTCGGCTTGCAGGCTGTGCCTCTGTGATGACACGGGCACCTCCCCTCTCTGTGCATCGTGGTCTTCTTCTAAGGGCCTGGTCAGTGGGTTTAGGGCCCCACTGGAATCTGGCATGGTCTTGTTTTAACTTGATTATATCAGCACAGACTATTTTCAAATAAGGTCAAATTCACACATTCTAGGACTTAGAACAGGAGGGTAAAATTCTATCCAATCTAAAAATAGTTGTAGTGACATGACTTAGACCTTGTCACAGACCCACCCAGACTCTGTGTGTGTGTGTGTGTGTGTGTGTGTGTGTGTGTGTGTGTGTGGACTGTTGTTCAGTGGTTACCTAACTGGTTCTTCAGTTGGTCAGCAGCTGGTCTTGAGGCAGCTCAACCCTATCCCTTCTACTAGGGATGAAGATTTCTGGCCTCTCTCGTCATCCCAGGCTGGGACTCTGCCTGCCTTTTGGCACCTTCCTCTGCCCAAAGCTCTACTGCTCAGACGAACCATGCAGGCCAGCTGCAGGGTTGACCCAACCTCTCAGGAGCTGAACTAGAAGGGGCAGAGACCCACACACACCTGCTCCTCAGACCCTTTCCCAGGTTCTTGTGGAATACATGCAGCTTCTGTGCTGTTTTGTTCTGGGTTCCAGGAAGCAGAGGGTCATTGGGATTCTGACCAAAGAGCTAAAGAATAAATCCTCTTCTGTATTTTTAATCCCCCTCCAGGAGAAGCCTTATTGTCCACTTTCTGGAATGTCAGGAATGGTCTGCTTTTGTCCAGACAGAGTTAAGTAATGTTAGGTCCAGGGCTAGAGCCCTTCCTTGCTGTTTTCTGCAGATCACTGCTAGGCTTAGGGCTTTTGCCCTTGTGGGCCAAGGTGAGAATGTAAACAACCAGTCCCTTTGGAAACTGGCTGGGACCTCCTCCAGGGAGGAAGGGTTGCTCACAGCTTGGCCAGGGTCCCAAGCCTTATGTACAGCAATGCTGAACACCAACTTCCATAGCTTGGGGTGGATCCTCAAATGACCTTCCGTTTCTTGTCTACCCATTTGGAGAAGGCCACTCCACTCCAAACAACATTCCTCCCGATAAAATCAGTTACACACTGTAAACGTCAAGGGGCCTGGAACATTCTCCTGTGGTGCAATAGGATTTGATAAACCTTTTCTTATTTTGCAAAACCTTGCAGCAAGAAACATCCTCCCTGGAGCAGTAGGGAAATTCCTGGGATGCCGGGACACTAGACAAAGTGGCCAGGGCCCCAGGAAAGGAGCAGAAAGCCCAGAGGGATGGATGGATATATATATATATATAGATAGATAGATAGATAGATAGATAGATAGATAGATAGATAGATAGAGACAGACAGACAGACAGACAGACAGACAGACAGAGACAGGTAGCTATTTATTGTTTTTACAAAGCTTGCTTCCTCTTCTCACTAAGTCCTGGCTCACATTAGTGCTACACACTCACCTTCCTGCCGCCCAGACTTGCCACTCCCCTGGCCACGCTTCTTCCCACTCAACATGAGTCTGGAAGTTTCCATCTCCCTTGAAGTCTACTGGACCCCAGCCAAGTGATGTCGGTTCATAGGTGTTTTGTCTGAGGGTCAGTTACGGGCATCCCAGCTTCTCTTTTTGTTCCTGTGCCTTTGTACTGTCCTCCGCCACCCCCCCCATTCCCCCCCACACACCTCCTCCTCAGACCCTTTCCCTCTGTTTATGCCTTCTTTCCAATCCACTTATGTTTTCCTCATATTTCACACCTTCCCTTTCCTAGTTCTTCTCTATAAGTGCTGGTTGACACAGAACTAAGATTGTTTCTCTTAGGTCTCTGGAATATATTTCCATGGCCTCTGGTGGTGTGACCTGATGACAGAGAGCCATTTGAGAAGGCTCCAAGGGTAAGCCACGTGTGTAGGAGTGTTCTAGGGGAAGAGCCCCAAGAGCCTCACAGGAGCTGGAGGAACTAGGTAGAGCCTGAAACCTGGGCGTTAGACCAGGGTCTGGACAATGGACTTGTGGGCGGGGCATTGGCTTTTATAAAATTATCCTGTACATGATTCTTCTAGTAAACCAGAGTTCCCAGCCATCGGGCTTAGACATCAACATTCCTTATAAACTGCCCCAGCAATCCTTAACAGGAAGGCGCAGCGGAAGCCACTCCTACCTACTGCATAAGGAGACAGAGACAGTGTGCAACTTCCAGCATTGCAGTCACAGTCAGTACAGTCTCTGGAGAAGCCATGGATGTGCATCCAGCCTGTGTCAGCAGGCATTATGCTAGGCTATGGCTAGTCAAGGATGAGCAAGGAATATAAATAGAGAGGGCGGAGAGATGGCCCAGTGGTTAAGAGCACTTGCTGCTCTTGCAAAAGAAGTGTTGTGTTTGATTCCCAGCACCCACAAGGCAGTTTACAACTATACATACTCCAGTGTCAAGGATTTGATACTCTCTCCTGGCCTCTATGGGCACTGTACTCATGCAATACATAGATATTGTACATTCAGTACAGACAAAATACCTATAAATAAGAAAATAAGGGCTGGAGAGATAGCCCAGTGGTTAAGAGCACTGACTGCTTCTCCAAAGGTCCTGAGTCAATTCCCAGCAACCAAATGGTAGTTCACAACCATCTGTAATAGAATCCGATGCCCTCTACTGGTGTGTCTGAAGACAGCTACAGTGTACTCAAATACATAAAATAAATCTTAAAAACAAACAATAAAATAAAATAAACATAAAATAAAAGAAAAAGAAATAATCCCTAGCCGTGACAAGGTAGCAGGTCAGGAGAAAGAATGGATCTAGGTTGTTTACTGTAAGTTATTTTACATAAATGCCAACTGCTCTAAATTCTGGGATTTAGCTCTAGACATTATACTGCTTTCCTGGAGATGCTACAGGGTTTCCCAAGCAAAGGAAACAGAGAATGGTATGTTCTTTTTCTTTAATTTTGAGACAAGGTCTACTATGAGACCCTTGTTGGCCTGGTACTTGCTATGAGCACAGGCTAGCCTTAAAGTCATGGAAATCCTCCTTACTCAGCCTCCTGAGTTCTGGGATTATAACTTGAGCTCTCACAGCCAGCTACAACAGAACGTTCTAATGGAGGACTAACGCAGAGCGCCCGCATCCTACCTAGGTGACATGTGGGGAGAGAAGTCCGGGAGGTGAGGCCCAGCTGGCTGAGAGGATGTCTCAAGAGGGTAGCTTTGGTGGACAGCGAGTTGGGTTAATAAGTACATGGGTGAGGAGTGAGGGAGCAGTGTTGTTTTTAGTGCGGAATTTGGACAAAGAAAGGATCTACTCGGAAGGGAGAAGGACAAAGTTGTAGAAAAATGGTGAGGGCAACACCAAAGGCTTGGAGCCCATTGGTCAGTTCCTCAGTGTTTAAAAGCTAAGGCAGGGAGGGCAGATCAGCAAACAGAGCCTGGGTAGGGAGGCCACTCAGGAGTCACTACAGTGGCTGTCCTTAGAAAGTTTCGTAGCACCATCCAAGCACAGCCTATTCCAAGGCCAGTTTCCTTTCTTTCTGGCCACGTGAGAGCTGCACTCAGTTCTTGTTTCTTCATCCTAGAACACTCTGTCCCTCCGTAACCTTATGTGGAGCCTTCCATGAAAGCAATAGCAGTCATCAAGTATCAGAGGTGAATAGAGAAAACAAGGAGGTGCATGAAGACATTCAGCGAACACTGAGTATCTGAATGAGTCCACGGGGCTGGATAGGTGGACCAGGCCAATCCAGAGCAGTCAGAGTTGGGTTGGGGATATGGCTCCGTGGTTAAAGCATTTGCTGAAAAAGCAAGATGAGTGGAGTTGGGTTCCTCAGAACACAAGGAAATGCAGGGTTGGCATGGCAGCTTGCCTATAATCCCAGCATCAGAGCAAATGGACTCCATCCATATCAGGGGTTTGATTGACAGGCTCTGCTTAATAAATAAGGTAGAGCATGTGTCTTTATTGTATGCAGGGGAATCCTCTGGGTATATGCCCAGGAGTGGTATGCCAGGGTCCTCTGGAAGTGGCATGCCCAATTTTCTGAGGAACCGCCAAACTGATTTCCAGAGCGGTTTTACCATTTTGCAATCCCACCAACAGTGGAGGAGTGTTCCTCTTTCTCCACATCCTCGCCAGCACTTGTTGTCTCTTGAGTTTTTAATCTTAGCCATTCTGACTGGTGTGAGGTGGAATCTCAGGGTTGTTTTGATTTGCATTTCCCTGATGACTAATGATGTTGAACATCTCTTAAGGTGTTTCTCGGCCATCCGAATTTCTTCTGGTGAAATTTCTTTGTTTAGCTCTGTACCCCATTTTTTGATAGGGTTATTTGGTTCTTTGCGGTCTAACTTCTTGAGTTCTTTGTATATATTGGATATTAGCCCTCTGTCGGATGTAGGGTTGGTGAAGATCTTTTCCCACTTTGCTGGTTGCCGTTTTGTCCTTCTGACAGTGTCTTTTGCCTTACAGAAACTTTGTAATTTTATGAGGTCCCATTTGTCAATTCTTGATCTTAGAGCATAAGCTATTGGTGTTCTGTTCAGGAACTTTCCCCCTGTGCCCATGTCCTCCAGGGTCTTCCTCCACCATGTTTATAGCAGCCTTGTTTATAATAGCCAGAAATTGGAAGGAGCCCAAATATCCCTCAAAGGAGGAATGGATACAGAAAATGTGGTATATTTATACAATGGAATACTACTCAGCAATTAAAAATAATGAATTCATGCAATTTGTAGGTAAATGGTTAGATCTGGAAAATATCATCCTAAGTGAGTTAACCCAATCACAAAAGAATACACATGAAATGCAATCACTGATAAGTGGATATTAATGAGCCCAGAAGCCCTAAGTACTCAAGGCACAATTAGCAAGTCAAATGATTCCCAAGAAGAAGAAAGGAGAGGACCCTGGGCCTGTAAAGATTGGATCCAGTTTTGTAGACCCAGAACAGAGAAATCGTGGGGGGGGGGAATGTTGGGGAATAGTTGTAGGGGAGAAGAATTATGGGACGTATGGTGGGGGGGAACTGGGAAAGGGGAAAGCCTTTGGAATGTAAACATAGAATATAGAAAATAAAAATTAAAAAAAATAAATGCATCAAGTAATAAATAAATAAATAAATAAATAAATAAATAAATAAATAAGGTAGAAAACCAGGAGGGTTTCCTACATCAGATCTCCACATGTATGCAAACACATTCTCTCTCTCTCTCTCTCTCTCTCTCTCTCTCTCTCTCTCTCTCTCTCTGTCTCACACACACACACACACATACACACACACACACACACACACACACACACACACACACGTCACATGTGAATATGCAATCACACATGCCATTGTGTAACAGTTTCCTCAGAGAGTGAAGGAGCTAAGGAAACTCCTTAAGCAGATTGGTAAACAAGTCAAGGCAGCTTCAGGAAGTCCCTGAAATTGACAGGATTCATTAGGCCCCTCCCTGAAAGAGTAAGCAATAAAGACTACTGAGAGTCTCTCTTAAATAAGCCAAACTGCAAAGGAGACTCTGAAGCCAGACCAGATGCCTGGAAGAAGCAGAAACCAGTGGAGATGCCTGAAAGAGGCTTAGACCAACTGAGCCACTTGGAAAGAACATTCTCCAACCTGTTGAGCTCCCTATAGTGTGCTTCAAGTTCCCAGCTTTGTAAGCTGTCACCCATGCTGAGGTGGACTTTGGTGATACAGTATGTTTGAGTCATTTCTGCTCCTGTAAGTAACTGCAATAAATTCATTGGTTCACCAAGTCGTACTTTGATGATATCCATACTTTGGTCTGTGGTAGGATCTGTGAGTAGATGTGTCTGTTGTGTCTCCCCAGGAAAAGTTTTGTAATACAACACCACCACATACACATAACAAGAAAACAAAATACAACTAAATTGAACATTGTGATAATTTTCAACACAGCAAAAGGAGACCACTTATATACATAAATAGATAATAGCATGTAAACTGAAGTTACAAAGCCAACCAAATGCTCAGTTTACTGCAATGCCCCTGTCTAAATAAATAGCCTTCCTTCAAAATCAATATATTGGGAGTCCCCTGCAATCATTCTAGCAACACTGGAAATCATCAAAATGTGCTGGGTCAGCCTTCTTCCCCCTGCCCCCATCCAAAGAAGACAATTTAGCTTGGTCGATCCCTTTATGCCAAGGTTTGGCTCGAAATAATTTCTAGTTCTCCCAAATATTACATAAAAACTTGCTACCAATTAGAATGTTCACAGGCTTCATTTCAGTTCTGAGATGACATTCTCCTATCCCAGGCTGGGCTCAAGTGAGTGACTGGGACTATGAGAGCAGATCATCACGCTGGGCTTTATGAGTTCTTGACAGTCCTGAAAATGGAGTCCCAAGCCTGACAGACGCACCACTGGATGAGTGAAGGCACATATTCCCCGGGGCAAATTGGGAGATTAGCATCAGGAAAGACCTTGGTCCGTCTGTTTTTGTTCTGGATCGCAGTGACAGCACAGGCCAGATGTCCTCTAAAGCAGTTCCTCCCCATCCTCACTCAGCAGCCAGCTGGCTTGTATCCCCCAGCCTGTCTTTCAATCCTATAGATGACCTGGCTAGTCTGACCAGTGAACACGGGAGGAAGTCACACAGCCTTTCAGTCCTGATCCCCTCACCTCCCTGGCACTCTTCTGGAGCTTCTGCCTTCTCTTCCCTGCCAGCTAGTTGCTAGAACTCTGAGGAAGATTGTACTGATTAGTTTTACGTTAACTTGACATAAACTAAAGTCATCAGAGATGAAGGAGGCTCAGTTGAGGAGATGCCTCCATGAGATCCAGCTGTAAGGCATTTTAATTAATTGATCAGTGATCAGTGGGGATAGGGGCAGCCCATTGCGGGTGGTGCCATTTCTGGGCTGGTGGTCCTGGGTTCTATCAGAAGGCAGGCTGAACAAGCCATGGGAAGCAGGCCAGTTAGCAGCACCCCACTTTAGCTTCTGCATCAGTGCCTGCCTCCAGGATCCTGCCTTGAGTTCCTATCCTGACTTCCTTCAGTGACCCTTTTCCTTCAAAACCCTTTCCTTCCTTCAAAACCCTTTTCTCCCTGACTTGCTTTTGGGTCATGGTGGCTTTGTTACAGCAATAGAAACCCTAACTAAGATGAAGAATGACAGCAGAGATGTTTCAGCCAGTACACTAAAGAAGCCTATGTCTATGGTGCCAAGGCAGAGCCGCTCTCTCCCTCTGACTGGTATCAGACTATAACGTGGGCTGAAATACATACATACTGTCAAGTCACTGAGGCCCGGGGATCTTTATTATAGAGCTTATGGGTCCGACTGATAAAGAACCCCAAAGCTGCCCATGTCCCAAGTGTTCAACTACAGATCGATGCTGCCATTTGGAGTGCCAGTCCTGTGACATTCAGATTAAGGGCGGTACTTGAAGCCAGTGCTGTACACAACATCACCTAGTCTTTTAACACACGTGCTCTGTGACACATCTTACTAACCAGCACTCACCAGGCCCTCCCGATGGTTGCTGCGGAACGACTGCTAATTCTTTGAGATGTCACCTGTTCATAGAACTTCCCCAAGTGAGTCTGATGTGTGCCACATGGCCCATACTTAAGGTAGTCTTCACATTTGGTGAGTGCCTTCTTTAACACTCACCAGAGCCAGGAACACAGACACACACACACACACACACACACACACACACAGAGAGAGAGAGAGAGAGAGAGAGAGAGAGAGAGAGAGAGAGAGAGAGAGAGAGAGACAGAGAGAGAGAGACAGAGAGAGAGAGAGAGAGAGAGAGAGAATTGTTGTTGTTATTGTATTATCAAAATAAAAGAGAAAGAATAAGCCTTTGATCAGAGTTTAATTCCTGGAACTTACTACCCAAAGTTGTCTTCTAGACTAGACATAGGCTAAATTGTATGCCATCACATGTATATACTAACCCCAACTAAAAATAATTCTTTTTTTCAATATAGGGTTTCTCTGTGTAGCCCTGGTTGTCCTGGAACTCACTCTGTAGATAAGGCTGGCTTCAAACTCACAAAGATCCTCTGGGCTCTGCCTCCTAAGTGTTGGCATTAAAGTTGACCATCCCCACCACCTAGCTAGGTTTAAAACATTTTATTTTTGTTTAGGTTGTGTGCGTGTGTGTGTGTGTGTGTGTGTGTGTGTGTGTGTGTGTGTGTATGTAGTATAGAGATGACCAAAGGAGCCAAAAGAGGGTGTTGGATCATCATGAGCTGGAGCTACAGAAGGTTCTGAGTGTCATGTGGGTTTTGGGAACCAAACTTCCGTCCTCTGCAAGAGCAGAAGTGCCTTTAACCACTGAACCATCTCTTTAACCACAAAATAAAGTATCTTAGAAAAGAATGAAAACTCAGGCTGTCCACTGTTTCGGGCCCCATTTAGGGAGCCACTCTCCTTCTCCCCCTTAGGAGGAGGCTGTGGCCCCCGAGCTCTATGAACGATGTGACTATTCACTGTTGCCCACTCAGTTTGGTGCACCAGATCCAGGACATAGAGATGCCACCAGACTCAATGTCATGAGACAAGCAACTTTTAGAGAAGCACAGTCAGCTGGGGACCCCTGACCCTGGGGAGGGTCTTCCTTGCTATTTGTTCTTTTACCTAGATATGACCTTCTCCTAAGAAGATTACCTCAGCAAGAGTTGGGGGCTTAGGCCTTCCGTGCCTCCACTGATGAGCTGGCAACTATTTCTGCTGATAAGTCTCCCTGAAGGAGCCCTAGTATGTTTCCAAGATATGGGAGTGCTGGGAAGCTTTAGTGAGATTTCTTTAGTTCCCCTGGTTCTGGGAGAGTGAACAGCACAGAGAAACTACAGTATATGAGAGACCACATGAAGCCTCCTGTCTCAGGCACCTACATGGACCCCAAGGAGACAAGAGGCTAGGAGGGGTTAAGGCAGGTGAGGAGATGGATGCTTGCTCTGGAATCCCACCCTGCTTCAGAAGAATGAGAAAGGAAAAATTCTCAAGGCTCTAGGCAGAACAGAGAGAAGGCTGAGAGAGGTCTGTAGGGGATAGAAAGGGACCAGAAGAATCTGACAGACTGAGTCAGGGCAGAGCTCTGTGGTTCTCCCTGCTCTGACTTGGACATGCCCCAGATCTACTGTTGGCTGAAGAAGGTGTCCTGCTAGGTCTGTGGCTCACAGAATGCCACGTGGCCTCCCGAAGCAGCAGGGCTCCACTTGGCTCAGGAATTTCAGGCTAGCTAGGGCCAAGAAGCATTGCACTTCTTGTGAGGTTTTTATTCTCCCTATGCTGCCCACAGCAACTGACAGAATTAGTGGGGGTGGCTCCTAACACTGCTACCCACTCCTCCATCTTTATCATCTGGAAAAAAAATGTTTATATAAAAGTCTCATTTCATTTAGTACTGAGAACTCCATGCACTAGCTGGTAGGAATTTCCATTCCCATTTCACAGAGACAGAAGTGAAAAAAAAAGCATGCCTAAGTTCACAAAGCTAGTAAACATACTAGAGGCAGGGTAATATAAAGTTCACATTAGTAAACTCACTTAAAAGAAAGAGGTAGACCAGTTGGCCCACCTAAAAGAATGAGGTAGACCAGTTGGTGAACTGAAATGAGCCTGCTTTTTCTGATTACTGTTTCATTTGTTTCTGTTCACCCTGTTCCTTGGTTCAAAGTCTTTTTGTATCTTTTTTTTCTGCCTTAAGATTTATGCATTATTATTATTATTATTATTATTATTATTATTTGTGTGTGTGTGAAAGGCTTTACTTTTTTTAATGGGAGTATAGGGGACTCAAACTCAGGTGCTCATACCTGCATACATGTCTTACACACTAAGCTGCCATCTTATTTTAAAGATTTATTATTACATATAAGTACACTGTAGCTGTCTTCAGACACACCAGAAGTGAGCGTCAGATCTCATTACTGATGGTTGTGAGCCACCATGTGGTTGCTAGGATTTGAACTCAGGACCTTCGGGAGAACAGTCAGTACTTTTAACTGCTGAGCCATCTCTCCAGCCCACTAAGCTGCCATCTTGGCTTCCCTTTCTACACCTTCTAACCAACATGGTTTCAGATTCACTTCAGAATCTGGGCCCCTGCCTCTCTTGTCTCCTCAGTACTCCGGAGGCTCTCTTGCAGCAAGTGGCTTAGACACACACTCAGCCAAGTAAAGCTTTTTTTCTCCCCTGCAACTGAGCCTGTTGGATGCGGCAGGCAGAGGATGCCCCTCAAAGATGGCTGCATCCTCATCCCTGGGACTGACACAGTGAAAGGGCTGGTTACATGTGATTACAGAGTCTGAGGCGGGGAGAGTATGCTTGGTTACTAGATGGGCCCCATGTACATAACAAGGGTCCCTACAAAGCAACAGAAGAAGGCAGGAGAGGCAGGAAAAGAGTGTAATGGAGAAGCAGAGGCTGGAGAGAGTGTGTTTGCTGATGGCTGAGGTAAAGGTGGAAGGCACGACGCCATGGAATAAAGGCAGCTCCTTAAGTCCAAAGGAATCAAACCAGTCAACTCTCCTAGAGTCTCTAGCACAGTGGTTCTCAACCTTCCTAATGCTGGGATCCTTTAATGCAGTTCCTCATGTTGTAGTGACCCCAACCATGAACTGATTTCATTGTTACTTCATAACTGTGATTTTGCTACTGCTATGAATCATACTTTAAATAGTTTTGGTGATAGACGGCTGCCAAATGGTGACCCACAGGTTGAGGACCACTGTTCTAGCGTGACCAGGGCTCTGCCTGCACCATCGTCTTATTTTATCAAGACCCATTTGGGACTTCTGATGTTTATGACTGTAAGAGAGCATACCTTGGCTGTTTCGAGCCCCTGAATGTGTTGCAGCAGCAATAGAAAGTCGGTCTGGGGATGTAGCTCAGTGGGAAGTGTGCTTGCCTATCATATACATGAAGCCTTGGGCTCAATCCCACCACCTAAACCCGGCACGGTAGAATCTGTCACCTGGAACTCAGGGGAAGGAGGAAGGAGGATTGGAAGGTCAAGGTCATCTTCAGCTACATAATGAGACAATGAGTTTGAGGCCAGTCTGGGATACATGAGATCCTGTCTCAAAAATAAATGAATGAATGAATGAATGAATGAATGAACGAATGAACGAATAATCCCCACAATTCACTTGTATAAGCTATTGTTACAGTTGATACACAGCAGACAATGGGACCCTTAGAACCTCAAATAACTGGCCCTTGCCTCTTTAGAGGTCTGGGTTAGCTCCTTGGCTCCATCTTAGATATCTCATCTTAGCAGTAGATAACTCTCCACCAGGCCACCCTCTCCTTTCTTCACGTGACATGGCAAGAGGAAAGAGCCATACACTCATCTGAAGCTAGGCGTCCCCTGAACCTGGATCGTGGGGTTAATGTTTTAAGACAGGGGCCTATCTGATCAGTCAGAAGTTGGGCTGCGTTCATTAGTGGGCAGAGCCCTCCGTTGAAAAGTAAGGAATGTGAAGTTGTCATCTCTCCTTTTCATGATACTGACAGGGCAGGCTGGGCCTTGGTTCTAGCTCCTTATTGAAGGAACTTTGGGACTATAGCTACTTAGACTAGAAAGGGAAAAGACACAGGAGCTTTGACTCAAACTGAAGATATCAGCAGCATTTATCTACCACTATCTGCACTGTTGTTGGCGGAAGTTTTGTGTCCTTTCAGAGAACTAATATACAAACTGAGGCTGGAGAGATGGCTCAGAGGATACGAGTTGCCACACCCCTCTTGCGAGGACCAGAGTTCAAGTCCTAGCACCTATATCATGATGGTTGCCTCTAACTCCAGTTGATACTTTGATATCTCTGTGCTCCTTGAGCACATGTAGACACATAAAATAAATAATAAAATTGAATATGCAAGATGGTACCCTTTGTCCTATCTTTATTTGGTGGGGGGTTTTGAGTTTCTCTGGGTAGCCCTGGCTGACCCAGGACTAGTTCTGTAGATCAGGCTAGCCTTGAACTCAAAAATCCTCCTGCCTCTGCCTCTGAGTGCTTCAATTAAAGGTGTGTACTACCACTGTCTGGTTGTGCCCCATCTTTAAACACTGAGTCAGAAACCTGAAGACTCCTTGAATCCTGAACCTCCAACTCAATACCAACTTAAATTATTTATGCATGCTGCATCTGGTTGTGTAAATTAGAGGGCAGGCTAGCATGACTCTCAGAAATGCCTGAGAAAATGACCTCTGCTCGGTGAGGCCCGCCTGCCCTCGCTTTCATTGGCAAGTTCATCTCTCCTGCTGCTGAGGCATTCCTTCGCTGGTATTAGAACTCACTTCTTTGGGACTCCGGTTGAGAGAGAAAAGCATCTGAGATATCCAGCCTCATGGGTAGAACAACGACCAGATTCTTGACCCTTTTATCTGGAGACAGTTAGTGTTGGACTAGCCGGACCACAGCCTGTTAGTTGGTAATGAAACATCATTTCTATATTTCTGTACTCCAGAACCATGAAAAAAAATGTATTTCTGCTGTTTTAAAGGCATCTGGTCTGTGGTTAAGAAAGATTTCATCAGTACTGTTCCCCCAGAGGACCCTAACACATGCATAAGCCTTGTCTGAATGAGCCATTGACAAGCATGCTTACTCATCGTGGTGACCTGCAGTATATGGGTTTACGGCACTGGCTAATGTGCCACCTCAGGTTCCATGTGCACCACCTGTGCACGGTCAGGCTACTTGCTCCATCTCAGCTGTGATGAGCCCTTCCAGGTGGGCTCCAGTTAGGTTGTCTTCATGCTGGGCTACTAAGGCACTCCCATGCGTCCACATTACACGTGGCGGGGGTGGGGGTGGAGGGGAGGTGGCTAATGTCCCTCTAGGCTCCCCCCTTAGTTTGGTGAAACAGGAACCAGGAGATAGCTTCTGATTCCTTCCCACTCTGGAAGAGGGTCTTGAGAAAGGTGTTCTGCAGTCTCTTCAAGAGGAGGCGTGTGCTCCCGTGTGGCTACAAATCCACCTCCTTGCCTCGGTCCTGGCTGAGGTCCTGAGAATTGAGCCTGGGTATTCTGGCAGAGAAAGAAGTGTTCCTGACCACTGAGCTATCTCTGCCTTCCCTTACTGAAGTGGTAGCTTGTAAACATCAACCTGTTTAGCATCTGCCCCCTGCCCAGGACACTGAGCTGTTCATTTAAGAATCCCTGACACTGAGTACAGTTTCTGATTTTTGCCATGACCTGGTCCTCTCTTCTTCTTCTCTGTAAGATGAAATCACATCGGACGATGCTCTTCTTGAATCTTCCATGTATTATTTTTGGCCTTGGTATCATCCTATTCAAGCTCTGTGGCTATTCCAGCTCACTACCTTCTTCAAAGAGGTTGCTCTTTCAGCCTGGTGTGCAGAATCCAAAACAGCAAAAGCTGATGCAGTCAGAGTCTTCTATGTTGGGCAAAAAGATGAGAGCCACAGCTTTGGGTTATCTTGGGCCTCTGCATTACCACATGCCTCCTTAGAAAGCAGAGGAGGAGATGACTTCACAGTGTTAATGTTTTGCCTGTATGTATGGCTATATACTACATTCTCTGGTGCCTGCAGAGGCCAGTAGAGAGTCTCTGGTCCTCTAGAAATGGAGTTACAGGCAGTAGTAGGATATCACATAGGTACTGAGAATTGAGCCTGGGTATTCTGGCAGAGAAAGAAGTGTTCCTGACCACTGAGCTATCTCTCCAAACCGTGTCCTTTACAAAATATTTACAAGATTTTATGTGCATGTGTGTGCCTGAATGAGGCCATGTGCACTACATGCAGGCAAGTGCCCACGGAGGATAAAGGATATTGGGTCCCTTAGAACCAGAGCTACAGGGGTTGTGAGCTGTGTGGTGTGAGTGTTGGGAACTGAACCTGAGTTCTCCGCAAGAGTCGTGAGTGTTCTTAACCACTAAGCTAGTTCTTCAGCCCCTCAGACTGTCTTTTTATGATGTTTTCTTCTAAAAGATGTGTGTGTGTGCATGTGTGCATGTGTGCGTTTACCTGTGGAGGTCAGAGGACAACTTCTAGGAATCAGTTCTCCCCTTCTACCTTGTGGCTTCTAGGGCTAGTACTCAGGTGGTCAGGCCATCTCGCTGACCCCTTTTGTGGTGTTGCTTCCAAAAGTGCTCAGACGCTTATTCCTTGAGCAAAGCTAGGTCGTTTCCAGCCATCGTGAATGAGAGAAGGTTCTAAGACCTAGCTGACCCCTTATGCCCTTCTCAGCCCTCACCTCCTCCAAAACTTGTCTATCCAGCACACGGGTAGATAAAATGTGTCCTCAGCACACCCAGCACCAACGTGGGTGTGACATTGTTAAAGATGTGGAGCCTGACTCTTCTGAAACCTGGATGGGTTGCTTCGAACATGTGTGGCAGGAATGGTTAGCACAGCATCTCAAAAGAAAGCACGGAGGAGACCAAAGTGAGCCCGCAGTCCTTCCCGCTGCTCAGCGGGGAAACTGGAGCCTGGGTTAGGGGCTGAGCCTCCTAGGAGGTCCCACTGCCGGATGCTTGTGACGAGCGCCAGGTCTAGCTCACAGGAGAACCAACAGTCCTGACATCTCGTGCTATCCATGGCACAAAACAGCTGCAAAGGTGTCAGGGAGTCAGACTATGCATATTTTGGATAAACTGTTAGGCAATTCATAGTAATTTCTCCCTGTACCCCATGACACAGGGTCTTACCGTACAGCCCAGATCGGCTTCAAACTTTTGATCCTCCTGTCTCCATCTCTCAAGTCCTACGATTCCAGGTGACTACCACGCCTGCCCATGGTATTTGACTTTCTAACTAAAAAGCATTTCTCCAAACAGTTACAGCTTACAAACGCACATCCCCGGTCGGTCACCCTGTAATTCTCCTTCTGCGAATTTACCTGCAGGTATCCTGCACGACTGTGCACACAAACATAATGACTCATTGCAGAAGCGGCTGTAACGGCAACTATCGGAATGAATCAAAATGCCGTCATTGTGAGGCTGGCTATATAAATTAAGGTGCATTCAGACATCGAGACACAACGAGGAAACTGTGTAAGCATCTTCATGGGATCGCTTCCACGGCAGATTAAAGATGTAGAGCGTGTGTATACAGAGCTGCGTTTGCAGATGAAAGGGGTCTGATAAGAACCCCCTTTCCTGTCTGTAAAGAGGTGGCTCCTGTATGCGTGAGAAGTGGTTGCCCCTGTGATGGGGGATGGTGACCAAGCAGATGAGAAACAGGGAGGAGAAGGAACTTTTAACCCGGCGTATGATTACACTTTGTGGCTCGGAAACATGTGCATGTCATATACATTAAAAAGTAAATAAATCCAGGGAGGGGGCTGGAGAGATGGCTCAGCGGTTAAGAGCACTGACTGCTCTTCCAGAGGGCCTGAGTTCAATTCCCAGCAACCACATACATGGTGGCTCACAACCATCTGTAATGGGATCTGATGCCCTCTTCTGGTGTGTCTGAAAATAGCTTTCATATACATAAAATAAACAATTCTTTTAAAAGAATAATAAAAAATAAAACAAAATTAAAAAGAAGTGTTTATTGTGACCCCAGGATATTGGCACTAGGAATCGTTTCAATTCTCCACATTTGGTTGGCTTGGTGTCACCTGATCATCCTGGTGGCCTGTGAGCTCTTCAGATTGGGCACATGTGGAAGCCACGGCCACACCTAGTGTCTGGTTAGACATGCCACTTCAGACCAGAATGTGATTTCCGGTGTCCAAGGCTGTGGTGGGAAGACCTGTCTTGGCGTTTCTTATTGGTAGAAGCAACTTCCAGAGGTTCTGAGGTTTGGGACCCCCATCGCCACAGCAGCTTCTATAAAGGAGGGGTCCAGCGAGGTCCTAGTAGGGAGGCATCAGCTGTTCCTGGCTCAGAAAGGAGGAGCGGTGGTAACGGTCTCGGGCGGCGAAGTCTGCATTGTCCTGGGTAAGCTGAGTCATTGTCGTGTCCACCTTCGCTGGGCATGGTGCCAAGATGATTTGCTCTGGCGCGGACCTCAGGCTCCTTCAGGGAGAGACATAGGATGGGGAGAAGGGAAGATGAGATGGAGATGAATTGTGGAAACCAATCCGCCCCGATAGAGACGCTGTGCAAACGCACGTCAGCTGCACTGACCCTTAGCATTGTATTTAAATATTTAAAACATAATTGTTGGGAACTACAGCAGTCTGTGAACTCAAAGTAGGAGCTATGGTATTGATGAAGTAAAGAGGGTAATATTGACCATTCTTAAGTGGAACACTATAAAACTATACCTTCTGATAAGAGATACCCGCACTAAAGACAGTTTTGTGAGAGTTCTGTAACTTTTCTTTGTTCTCTTGTCTAACGAGACAAGTGGAAAGAGAAACTGCTTATATTCATTAGAAAGAAAGTTGAGGTATTACAAAAGCTGCTGCAGGGAGAACGGGCATCAGAGGTATTCCTACACCAACGCTGCATGCTACAAAACCACCCTTCCGGGCACAAATGTACCTGTGGCTGCAAGAGTGGCAGGAAGGTTATGGGGTAACAACTGCTTTTGGATTGGATTTCAGGCCTGCTCCACAGGAAAGAATTAAGACTTGGCACCATAAACCTGATCAAAAGTAATGGTTTAGGAGGTTACAGGGTCAGCGAAGAACTCAGTACTATTGTTTTGCTAAAGAACATGTTACCAAACTGCCTTCTAAATGATTATTGCTCGCACACACAGGCCAGTGCTGCCCTCAGCCTTAGCCAGAGGAGCTTCTCTCTGCAGTGGGCAGCAGTTAGCAGGGACAAAACTGGTCAAAGTGCTGAGAATAAGTGTCTACTGAGCATTCGGCCCCACCCAAGACATCCGCCTCCATCCCTGTCACCAAGGCTGAGGGAACTCAAGGAAGAGGGGCAAAGAAGGAGCAGAGAACAGGGAGAACCGTGAAATGCTGTTCTTTGACTATGGAATGTCCACTGCTCGCGGCTCGTGAGCTCAGGGCACATGGGATTATTCACACAAAAGTCAAGTCAACAAGAGCAATCAAGATTCCAACAGGCAGTGCTAACTGGACTCAGTGTCGTTACACAAAAAGAAGACTTGAAATGGAAGGGAAGTGTTGCAGGTGCCTGGGGGATGTGGTACTTATGATTGAGATGCATTGCTTAAGATAAATAATAAAGACAAATAAATGATAGTATATAAAAAGAAAAGAAGGAAGGAAGGAAATTTAGTGAGCTGTCATTTCAAGGTCACCAAGGTTACTCAGCAATCATCTAAGAGGTAAAGTGCCCGTGCTTTGGGTACCAAAGTAGGAAAGACGGAGAGAAGCCCAGATTTAGAGTCTACGGGTACCAGTCTGGTGGATACACTAGAGATCATGGTCGATGCTCTGCCAGAGGACAGTTTTAGAGGCTGAAGAACGCAGAGCTGCTCTCAGCTCTGTCCCTCATCAGTTCATGGCCTCGGGATGCCTCTGTCTCCACAGGCCTCTGTGGTCTCACCCCTCCACGGCAGGTCCACAGCCTGTTAGGTCCTTGAGTTCCCACAGAAGCACAGATTTCCACGGAACATCTTCCCCACCCCCAAAAGAATGAGCTACTTCACTCAGAATAATGTTCAAGTGCTCAAAATCAGGAATGTAAAACAAGATATAAAGAGTGATGTAAAAAGAGAGAGGCCGGAAGTCATAAGTCTGTAGAAGTGAAGCAGCGGCAGCTTCAGCCGGCCCCCGGAAGTATCAGGTCACACGAGTCTAAATTAGTCAGGGTAAGAGTTTCTGAAACTGAATTTGCCTCTATAAGGGTAAGAACTGCAAAACAGATGTGGCCAACAAAACAAGACAAACAAAAACAAAAAATGAAACAAAACAAAAAACCAGGATAACCCACGCATTCTTCTGGATTTAGGGAAATCAGCTTCTGAGAGTTACTGCAGAACCCTGCTCTGCACAGTTGCTGAGACTCTGCCTTAATTTCACGGAGTAACTGTGATGTACAGGTAGAATGGAGAACAGAACATAGCCAAACCCTTCAACCCAAACACACTTAACTACGGCTTGCCTTTGGTTTGGAAGACATTCTTGAAAAAGTCAAAATTACAGAGCAGAAAGCACGGCTACCAGTTTCTATATTTAAGCCACTACTTGGCTCTTCCCTGAGCTAAATCATCACAAAACACACCCAGGAGCCATGGCGTGGCCAGCAAGTTTGATGCTGACTTGGCCAAGGCTCCACACTCCGCTTTACTAGTCCAGAGCCACTCACTGAGCAAGGAGTTGTGTGGACAGACTTCTGTCCAACCAAAGGGCTGCCTTTTCCTAGGAATACCCTCCTAAAACAGTGACCTGCAGTGCCCTTGGAAGTGACATTCCAGGAATTCAGAGTACAGCTGAAGGAACCGTGGCGAACCCTGTGGCCATTTTTTTTAGGCTTTCAAGCCAGAAATGACTAAACATATTCTCATAAATCAGATTATCCCAAATATCCCCACCCACACATTTGAAGTTCAAAGTTTTGTAGGCAGCTTTTATGCCAAGCCTAATTCCACTTAATCTACTTTCTGTCAGTACTAGGGTGTGGAGGAAAGAAATCTATGTAGATATGCTGTGACTTGAACCACCCAGCCTCATGCCTCAGACAAGATGGGAGGCGGAGGTTACCCCACATTTACCACTGCTCCAAGGACCTGTAACAGCCAGTGATACAGTTGAAAGCATTTTCTAGCTATTCCCCTCCACTCTCTTGACTCCTCCCTTTGTTGTCACGCCCCTGCCCCTACACCCTTCGTTATCCCAAGCTCTAACACCAAATTCTCACCTCTAGTGCCAACTTGAACAGATTGCTACTATTCACAAAGAGCTCGCTGTCTCAGAAAGGATGCTGGGGTATGGGTCGGAGACACGGCTCAGTGGTAAAGAGAAAGCACTGCTCTTGTAGAGGACCTGAGTTCTCTTCCCAGCACCCATGTTGGGCAGCTTACAACTGCCTATAACTCCAGCTCCAGAGAGATCTAACAACTCTGGTCTCCTAGGGCTCCTACACTCATGTGTATATACTTCTCTCTCCGATACACATAATTTAAAAACCAAAGCATGCTAGGGAATGCAGAGCTATATAGTTCAGTGGACATGGAGTTTCAGTTCTGGAAACGAGTGATGTTAAAGGCCATATGACATTATGATTGTATTTAATACCATGAATATACACTTACAGATAATTAAGATGACACATTTATGTTATATGTGTTTTACCACAATTTAAAAAAACAAAAACAAAAAAAACAAAAAACAAAAAACCTTAGGGGCAGGGGCAGAGACACAAAGAGAGAAAAAGAATTCAAAGCTTACATCTGCGATCAATGGGAACAGATCCTAAACTTCATTAGCAATGTCTGGGCGTGGAAGATGCAGGTATTGGCAAGCACAAACTAGACATCTAGAGTTTCAAAATCAAACCATCAAAATGCAACCAAATAAACCCTACTGCACCGCTTTGGCTTCATGGGACAGGAGGCAGGAGAAGTTCCTAGAACCCTGACCCCTTAAAGCAGGAGGAAGTTCTGGCTTCCTACTAGAGTGGGAAGGAGTCACAGGGAAGAGGCCACAAGGAACGTTGCCTTCCGTGTGTGTGTGTGTGAGAGTGTGTGTGTGTGTGTGTGTGTGTGTGTGTGTGTGTGCGGTCACACTGCAGCCACCCACGGTCTTTCATTTGTGGTTGTACTTGGCTAGAGCGTCCATCACCAGTGTGGTGGCACCAACTATCTTTGGCCGGAGATGAGAAGCAGGAGATCCAGTTTCACATTCCCTTGGGCTTTATTCTTGGTCATGATTAAATATTGGTGAGAATGTGTCTTTGATTGTAAACTCACTGAGATCAACTTGGGTGACCTGTCACTTGGTAATCAAATCCTAGATGAAGGCTTGGCTCATGAGGAAAGAGTACATGAGCCTGTAGGAGGTTCTGATGAGCTGAAGCTGAAGATGTGAGGTAGAGAGAGAGGGGGGCCAAGTGTGGGGGACAGTGAGGAGCCAACGCCAACCTCCTGGAGCTTCTCCATTGTCAGGTCCCACATCACAGTCCAGGCCCAATCACAGTCATGAGCAAGACCACTCGGAACCGCCCAAGCCTGTGGGACACTCATCCCTCCTTGCCCCAGCCCCAGCGGGTACAGACCTGCAGGAGGGGACCAAGAAGGACTTCATCCATTGGAAAAAGCTGAAGTTTGATGCCAATCCTGTGAAGAAGGCATGGGCATAAACTTTGAGGATTTCACAAAATTAGACATCTTGAACCCCAGCTTCACCGGGGGCTTGCACACCCCTAAACACGTTCACAGACAACTTTCACATGTGTGTATACACACAGAACGAGCACATTTTTCCGCTCAAATCAAACAACACACACTCTCTTTCAGCCTGGCAGCAGCCTGACTTGTGTTCATGTATGGTTTCCAAATACTCATATCTAAACTACAAACATCTTCGGAGGATTCGGGGTGGAGCCCACTGTCAAGACAAGAGAAGACGACCGGCTGACTTTTGTCTCAGGGATGAAAATACATCTTATGATATTCAATCCTCCGTTCACATCTGCGTGTGTTGAATGTATGCTGTGAAAACCCTCCACTAGGACCGTACGCTGAGAAAGGGAGCATGGCTTGGCATCCCTACAACCTCACAGGGTTTAGCACTTAGGCAGTTTTATAGTTCAGTGTGGAAAACTGTTTGGAGTAAGGGGTTCTGTTTGTTTCTGTTACTGTCCAAATAACCTTTCCATGTGGCACACTGATCTCAATAAAATTCAACCTTAAATATACATATATAGTGAAACTGATATATTTATGTAATAATTATATATGGTATAATATAATTATATATTATATTTATAGTTATTATATACTGTTATATTGAATATTATATATATAATATACAATCTTGGAAGCATGACAGCAGGCAGGCAGGGCATCTGGAGCAGCAAGCTGAGAGCTCACATCTTAAACCATAGTCAGGAAGCTGAGAAATCAAACTGGGACCAAAATGTGGCTTTAAAATCCTGTGTGGCTTTAGAAACCTCAAAGCCCACGCCTAGTGACATACTTTCTCCAGCAAGGCCACACCTCCTAACCCTAACCCAAACAGAACCACCAACTGAGACCAAGTATTCAAATGCCCAAGACTATAGGGGACATTTCATTTGAACCACCACAATCTTGACATGGCAAGATATATAGATAACCCCTCCCACCAAGACAGGTTTGCACTATAGCCCAGGCTAGCCTTGAACTTAATGGCCTTCCTTTTTCTGCATTCCAAGTGCTTAGTTTAAATTATGTGGAACTGGGCTGGAGAGATGGCTCAGTGGTTAAGAGCTCTGACTGCTCTTCCTGAAGTCCTGAGTTCAATTTCCCAGCAACACATGGTGGCTCACAACCAAGTGTAATGGGATCTACTGTGTTTGAAGACAGCTACAATGTCCTCATATACATAAAATAAATAAATAAATCTTTAAAAAATTATGTATAACCTTGGAAAAGTTCCCCAAACTTATTTTTAGAAAATGCGTTCCTCGGCCAGGCATGATGGTACACACCTTTAATCTCAGTACTTGGGAGGCAGAGGCAGGTGGATCTCTTGAGTTCAAGGCCAGCCTGGTCTACAGAGTGAGTTCTGGGATAACTAAGGTTAACACAGAGAAACCCTGTCTTTTTTCTTTTTCTCTCTCTTTCTTTCTTTCTCTCTCTCTCTCTCTCTCTCTCTCTCTCTCTTTCTTTCTTTCTTTCCTCCTTCCTTCCTTCCTTCCTTCCCTCCTTCCTTCCTTCCCTCCTTCCTTTCTTTCTTTCTTTTTTTCGAGACAGGGTTTCCCTGTGTAGCCCTGGCTTTCCTGGAACTCACTCTGTAGACCAGGCTGACCTCGAACTCAGAAATCCACCTGTCTCTGCCTCCCAAGTACTGGGATTAAAGGCATGCAGCCACCACTTTCCAGTGAAACCCTGTCTCAAAGAACCAGAAAAAAAAGCATCCCTCAATTACATGAACAGATATAGTTGAAATTGCCTAATAAGATCCTGTTTAATGTATGATCAGTAAATCAGCAGTATTTTAAGATGCTTATGTTAAAATCATATCTTGGTTTTCAGTAAGGCTCCTGCAATAAAACAGAGTGAACATTACTGATCTACCTTACTGTATGTAATCTCAGAAAGGCAGCTTCTTATATATTTAGATAATATATGCTCTACAAGAAGCTACAAAAATCAAAATAAGACAGTTATTAAGTGATCTTACTTATATGATCACTTAAATTCTAAATTATCTAAATTGTAGACACTGACCTGAAACTTTATTTCATTACTTTACTGTGATTGGATTTCTGGGAAAATATTTAAATTTCTTTAGGTGAAGCAATCATTGATATAATCATTATGTTAATTAAAATATATTCTATCTATAAAATTAAACTTTATAGGCTCTCTTTCTAGCATTACTGGTTCTCTAAGGCATTATTTTTAGTATATGCTTTCACTTTAGATATCTAAAGTGCATTTCTGGAAAAATACATATACTGTAAATCTGAAGAACTTTTTAGTTAGGACTTGAAATTACTTTTTTCCCTTTTGATATAGGTTCTTACTATGTAGCTCTAGCTGGCCTAGAACTCCCTATGTAGACTAGGCTGGCCCTGAACTCACAGCAATCTAACTATGTCTGTCTCCCAGGTTCTGGGATTGAAGATAGGCACCACCACACTTGGTGATATTAATTGCTTTATTTTAAATTGGAGCATCATAGAGTTTTCTGGAAAAAGCCCCCCTATGTTTCTCTCTCTCTCTCTCTCTCTCTCTCTCTCTCTCTCTCTCTCTCTCTCTCTCTCTCTGTGTGTGTGTGTGTGTGTGTGTGTGTGTGTGTGTGTGTGTGTGTGTTGCTAGGGACTGAACCCAGACCAGGACCTTGGGTATACTATACAAGCACCATAGCTCTCTAACACATCTCTTTAACTATATTTCTTTTTTTCTCTTTTTATTTTTAACAGTATCTACGTGTGTGGGTGTGCTCACATGAGCTCAGGACAGATGAGGGCATTGAATCCCTTGGACCTGGAGTTGCAGGAGGTTATGAATTGTCCCGCACGTGTGCTGGAAGATGAACTTGGGCCATCTGTGAGCAGAGAAGGTGCTTTTAACTGCCAAGCCACTGTTCCCATCCCTCTCCAACAAAACCTTTAAAAAATAATATTTTTACTAAATATTTGAGAATCCATGTAATGATTTTTTATCATATTCACTGTCCTCTCAACTCCTTCCAGATCCACCCACACTTCAGTTTTCTTCTTCAAACCTGTTAAGTCTGATTTGTGTTGCCCACTGCTCTTGGGAGTAGGGATGACCCTGGAGTATGGTCAACCTAGTAGAGGTCACACAATTAAAGAAAATTGGCTCTCAGGCTGGGTATGGTGGTTTATGCCTTTAATCCCCAAACTTGGGAGGCAGAGGTAGGTGGATCTGAGGGAATTCAAGGCCAGGCCTGTCTATGTATTTTAAGTTCCAGGTTAGCCAGGGATTTGTCCAAAAGAAAAAAAAGACACAAATAAAAAATAAAATGTATCTTCCCTCTCCCAATAGCTTTCACATGCAACCTGCACCTTATCTATTGGTGGGATTTTGTTCCTTCCCCTGTCTGTCCACACTGAAATTTTGTCTGGCTTGAGCTTGCATACAGCCTTGTGCACAGAGTCACAAGCATTGTGAGTATATAAGTGCGACTGCCCTGTTGTGTCTGGAAGAGACTATTTCCTTGACGTTATCAACCACTTCTTACAGTCTTCCTGCCTCTATCTAGAAAAGATCCTGAGCCTTGAAGAAAGGAGAAGGGAATGTATGTCCCATTTAGGGATGATTACTCCACAGCCTCTATTCTCTATATGTTGACCAGTTGAGGGTCTCTGATAATTGCTAGCTAGTTCAAGAAAAAGTTCCTCTGATGAGGGCTGATAGGATCTATGGGTGTAGCAGTAGGTCATTAGGAGTTGTTTTAATGCTATGTCTATTTAGCAGTGTTTGGTTCTCCCCTGGGGGGTTTTCGGCCCCATTACAGTTCCACAAGTGAGCTCCATCTCATGGAGTGAATTTTTTAGGTCAATCAGAAAGTGGTTGGTTCCTCCCATGACGTTTGCACCATCATTGCCCTAATGGGCATATACAGCTGGGTTAGTTATTACTGGAGCTCATGGGGTTTGCAGCTGGGTGGGACTGATGGTTACTTTTCTCTTCCAGTAGCATGCATGACACCTTCCAGCACTATGAAAGCTAGCCAGATTCTAGAGAGTAACAAAGAACAGTGGAAATCACCTATAATGTTTGAGGGTCTATGGGACCTCACTGACCAATGATTTAAAAAGAGGTAACCTATTCTGGTACTGGGGTTATTATGTGCTAGCACATGCTATCTTGTTGGAGTATTATCCCACCATAGGGCAACTCTATTTTAAGATATATATACATATATATATATATATATATATATATGTATATATACACACACACATACATACATAAACAAAGCTTCTACAATAGAATGGTTTTTTTCAAAAGTGTTAGTTGTCCTTCCCCATAATCCCTCATGCTCCCTGCCCTCCCATCTCCTGCTGCATTTAATCCTTCCTGCTCCCTTATTCTCTCTTCCTCCTTTATATCGCTGTATTCTAGCGATTGGGGCCACCCCAATGGCCCCATAGGTATTTCAGACGAATCACACAAATCTAAAGAGTCCAAGCTAATATCCACATATAAGAGATAAACATGTAACATTTGTCTTTCTCAGTCTGGGTTACTTCACGATGATTCCAGTTCTATTCATTTGCTTGTGCGTTCGATAATTTCATCTTTAATGGCTGACTAATATTCCATTGTGTGACTGTACAATAGCCAGGAAATAGAAACAGCCTAGACATCCATCAGTCGATGAATGAGTAATGAAAATGGTGCATTTACACAATGGAGTGTTACACAGATGTTGATATACCTTTTAAATTGCATTATTATAGAGAAAAAAATATAAATTATATACTCTGGCTTGGTATCTTGGGAACACTTAAATGTGGGAACTTAATCCCTAGTATAAGTGTTGAAAGGAAGAATCCTTAGGTGGTTCGGCCACGGTGGTTCTGTTCTCATAACCAGAGTGATCTTCTGTGGGACAGTGTACCAGAGAACATAGTAGAGATGAGTGGCTCTGAGACCCCAGCACCCAGGGACCACCTGAGACGGTAGGGGTCTCCCTGCTCCTTACTAGATTCCTGGCCTGGAACATGTGGCCACACTCCCCGCTATCAGCCGCAGCCCAGCTAACGAGGGATCTAGAGTCCCTGAGGGTTTAGCCAACAAGTCAGCAAGCTTCCTTTCCTAGACATTCCTTCCTGCAAAAGGTATTTGATCTCTGGTCCACCCTGAGAAGGTGTCAAGCACACATTTTCCACAGTGAACACCCAATGAACAGTTTGGAACCAAGGACTGTCTCTTTCATCAAGAACCACCGTGGAGCGCATGGAGAAGGCCTTCTGACTACTGAGGGGCGCTGTCTGAGGCTCTGGCAGAAGGCCCCTCTGCACTCCCAGAGGACCACTGCCAAGCTAAGGGCAATCAAGTTCCTGTTCCCCAAGCCTGGCTCATCATCCTCAACCAGCAGCCACGCCCCCTTACCCCAAAATCAAGTCCCAACTCCACTGGGCCCAGAGGTGCCTGGCTGTTCGGGAGTTTGGAGCCCTGGACATTGCCGGCCTGTGGACACCCAACACTTCCTTCCTGACTCTTCTGTGTGGTTTTGCAGTGGCGACAGGATGCCAGGGAGCTTGGGAACCCTGGGGGCTTGGGAACCCCGGCTTCAGCTATCCCGTGTCCTATGCTGTGCGTTCCCACCCCCTGAGCAGTGTCTCAGATCTTCCCCCAAGCCCAGCACCAATGGAGGCACAGTGTAAATACAGTCTAGTGCTCCCCATGTTTCGCCTCCCCAGCCGTGGGGCAAAACATGGACTCACAGTGCTCTAAACTGGGAGTGGGCTAGTTACCTAGGGAGTGGGTTCCAGGTAGAAACATCTTAGACTTGCCGGTCTTCAAAACCTTTAGCCAAAGAATTATACATTATTCAGTTTATGGTATTCTGTTTTATCATTAGAAAGGAGATCTCTCTCTGTGTGTCTCTGTCTCTCTCCCTCCCTCCCTCCCTGTCTCTCTCTCTGTCTTTCCTTCCTCCCTCCCTCTCTCTCTCTCTCTCTCTCTCTCTCTCTCTCTCTCTCTCTCTCTCTCTCTTTCTCTCTCTCTCTCTCTTCCTTTTTATTTTATTAAAACAAACAAACAAACAAACAAACAAACAGGGTCTCACTATGTAGCCCTTGCTGGACTATAGCTTCCTCTGTGAACTAGGCTGGCCTTGACTCCCAGAGGTCTACCTGCGTCTGCCTCTTGGGTGCTGGGATGAAAGGTGTGCAGGGCCACACTCGGCTATCTTCCCCTTGATATGTATAGGCTCTCCAATGATATGGTTAGTCCTGGTTTTGGTCATTTGTATCTTACCTTATTCTGCTCAGTCTGGGCGGAAGTCTACTGACTTTACCGCTCTTATGACATAATGACATGTCTCCCCTGTGGGGCAGTTTGTATGAGAGTTTCCTCCATCTGTGCAAGGGTTTCCTAGCTGGTGGTTTGGGGAAGGTTAGGAAATGTCGCCTTGCAGGAGGGGATGGTCACTAGGGGTGAGCTTCTAGTTTTAGGACCTCCCTCCATTCCTGGTACTCTCTTTCTGTGTTGTGCTTGCTGCCAGCGCTCAGCATTCAGAGCCTGCCTCCGCAGCGACTGCTTGTTGCCGCGAAGGACTCTTACCCCCGAGGAACCCTAAACAAAAATAGCCCTCCCTTCTGTAACTTGTTATCCTCACAGTGTTTTTCACAGCAACAGGAGAGTAACTAATACAGTCTGCGTTCTCATTTTTTCTCTTGCTTGGTATCTATTTGAATTTTACTATGATATTTATTATCCTTGTCTCATCCCCACTGCCACTTTGGGTTTAATTTTTCCCTCCCCCTCCTCCTCTTTTCTTCTCTTTTTCTAATTTCTTAAGTTCAAAGCTGAGGTCTGAGGTCAGTTTTTTTGAAAACTTTCTTCTTTGTTTGTTGTTGTTGTTGTTAAACTGAAGTTTTTTTTAATATTTATTTATTATTATATGTAAGTACACTGTAGCTGTCTTCAGACACTCCAGAAGAGGGTGTCAAATCCCATTACAGATGGTTGTGAGCTACCATGTGGTTGCTGGGATTTGAACTCAGGTCCTTTGGAAGAGCTGTCAGTGCTCTTATCCGCTGAGCCATCTCTCCAGCCCCAATCTTCTTTGTTGATGTTATCTATACCTTACAATTTTTATATTCTGCATTTTTTTTGTTTCATTCAGTTCAAAATATTTTATAATTTCAATTGTTTTCCTCTTTGAAACCTGCTGGTTTCTATAGTTTACTCACTGCTCTTAATTATTTAACATTCTTTAGCATGTAAATATTTGTGGATTTTCCTATTATCTTCCTGTTATTTATTTCTGATTATTTCCCCCTTCAAAGAAATACTTTATTCAATTGAGCTGAATGCTTTTAAATTTACTGAAATGTTTGTTTCCTGTGACTGAAAAGCATGTGAATTCTATGAAGATTAGGGCAAGCTTGTTGACAGTCCTGCCCAAGTCTTCTTTGGCCTTGCTAGCCTTATTCCCACATGTGTCAACAATTACAAGGCAGATGCTGAAGTCTATATGGCTATGAACTTTTCTATTTTTTTCTTCATTCTATAAGATTCCATTTTCTTGTACTCCAAAGTTCTGTTTTGTTGTTGTTGTTTTTGTTGTTGTTGTGTTGTTCTGTTTTGTTTGTTTTTGCTTGCTTGGTTGGTTGATTTTCTGAGACAGGGTTTCTCTATGTAGCCCTGGTACTCACTCTGTAGACCAGGCTGGCCTCAAACTCATAGAGATCTGCCTGCCTTTGCCTCCTGAGATTAAAGGCTTGCACCACCACCATCTGGTTAAAGCTCTGTTTTTAAGGGCATGGGAGTTAAGTCTTATTATGTTTTCTTCATGAGTTTCCCCCATCTTTATCAAGTGACCCACTTGATCATTGCCAACAGCCTTTCCTCTGAAGCATACCTTGCTATTAATGTTTTGATTGGAGTTAGCCTGGTATATATTTTCATATCCTTTTTATTTTTAACCTATTTGTGTGTTTTTAAAATCTAAAACATATTTCTTTAGTAGTTCAATGGCAAGCACTTTCATAGTGTACACAGGTGCTGGGTTTGATCTCCAGCACTGCAAAAATAAATTCATCAATTAAAAGAAGTTTCTTGTAGGCAGCATATCGTTGGGCCACACTTTCTTACTCAGCTGCCATTTAATTAAGGGCGCCAAGACTGTGATGATCTATATAGATAGACTTATATAGATCACTGTTGTTCTTTGTTTAGGTCAGGCTGGCTTGGAACCTGTATAAGGTCACATAGATCACTATTGTTCTTTGTGTAGCTCAGGCTGGCCTGGAACCATTGCCTTTCTACTTTTGTTGCCCATGATCTCACATGTCATGTCTTTTATTATTATTAATAAATATTCTTTATTATACTTATTTTTACTCTTTTCTGTCTTTGATATACTTTAAATTTTAAAAATTATATTTACTTATTTTATTTATTCCATGTACACACACACACACACACACACACACACACACGGTCACTCACGCACACACCTACCTGCTACAGTACCTGTATGAAGGCCAAAGGATAACTTTGACCTCAAAGGAGTCAGTTTCATCTTCCTACCATGTAAGTCATTAGGATCAAGCTCAGGTTTTTTGGGCTTCTCAGCAAATCCCTTTACCCACTGGGCCATCTCTTCAACTCTTTTTCTTTTCTTATTCAATTCTTTTTAACATCTGTTGACTTATTAAGTATAACTCTTCACTATATTATCTAGTAGCTGGTTCTAGGTTTATATTATAGTCTTAAACTTAACCCACTCTATGATTCAAATGATATGATAGCATTCACGCATAGCACAGGAAGTATATAATATACAGTATACTTTATTTCAACATATTATTTTATTCCTCTTGGCTCTTTCTCTACTGTTGCCATCCATTTTAGTTCTATAGGTCTTATAAATCTCAAATTAATTGCTAGTATATTTTATTTATAAGTTGGGTCTATGTCATATTTTGAAGTTCTTCTGGGAAAGCTAAAAAATAATAATAATGGGAATGGTAGCACAATGACTTGTCCACTTACCAAGGTAAAGGCCTGGACTGGACTGGCCAATGTAGAAATACACAAGGGCAGCAACACCCATGCTAGCTAGGGTATAGAGCCACTGGATCACAAACATGATGAGCAGTGATGTAAGAGCCTACAGACATGAATAGGAAGAATAAGTCACCTAACAGTGGTGATAAAAACAGGAGGCCAGAACCTTAGGAGACAGTGGTCTTTTATTAGCTTCTGGGCTCTGTAAAAGTCTGAATAATTGAAGCTTATTTATAATACAATCTTACTGTGGTAGTGAACTGGTTTGTTTGTTGTTTGTCTGTTATCAACTTGTATTGGGATCATCTGGGAATAGAGAATCCAGCTGAGAAAATGCCCTCATCTGATTGGTCTCTAGGCATTTTTTTAAATTATTGTTGATTAATGTGGAAGGGCCCAGACCACTACAAGTGGTAGCCATCACTGGGTTGGTGCTGCTGGATTGTATTAGAAAGCAAGCTGGGTAACCCACAGGGAACAAACTAATAAGCAGTATCCCTCCATGGCCTCTACATCAACTACTGCATCCAGGTCCTTGCCTTGAGTTTCTGCCCTGACTTCTTTTCATGGCAGACTATAAGCTGTTAGATGGAATAAATCCCATCTTCCCCAAATTGCATTTGGTCATAGTGTTTATTGCAGCCATAGAAAGTAAACCAGGGTGGTTCTTGTTGAATGCTGATTTGACAAGATCTGGAATTACCCAGTAGGTAAGCTTGTAGGCATGTCTGTGAGGAATTTATTTAGATTAGGGTAGCCCCCGAGCATGGCCGTGAGAGATTATTTTGATTAGGTTTACGGAGATGATAAGATCCAGTGTAAAGGAAGGTGCCACCATCACTGGGCTTGAATCCTAGACTGCACGAAAAGGAGGAAGCCAGTTGAGCACAGATATTCAACTTCTGCTTTTAGATTGTGGATACAATGTGACTGGCTACTTCAAGCTTCAGCTGCAAGGATTCCCTGTCATGGTGGATTCTACCCTCAATGAGCCCAAATATGTCCCTTTCCTCTTAGGTTGGTTTTATTAGAGTAACAAGAACCCTATTACAGAAAAATAGTACCAGAAGTGGGGTTGTTGCTGTGATGACCCTGACCACATGGTTCCTAGAACTTTGGAACTGGTTTTACAGGTAGAATGTAGAAGTATTTGGAAATTTGTGATAGTAGAGTCTTTGAATACAATGAGTAAAGAGTAGTGGACCATTCTGGTAAGAACTTTGAAGATAAGAATGCCAATAGAAATACAGACAGTGGAGATCTAGCTCCTGTTGTCTAGTTTCCAAAGGCAACAAGGACTCTGTCATAACTGGGGTATAGGGCATTCATGTGACATTTTAGCCAATACTGTGGCTTTATTTTGCCCATGTCCTAAGGACGTAAGTGAAGTTGAATTTTAAAATGATAAATTAATTTGTTCGGTGGAGGAATTTAAGATAGCAAAGCATTCAGGCTATGGCATGATGACTTTCTGTGCACTTATTCAGGTGTACAGTGAAAAAGCACAAAATGTTGAGCATAGAGGTAAAAATAAAGTATGTTTGTCAAGGATGAGTGTTGGAGCAGGTTGAACTACAAGCCCAAGGCACATGCTGAAAAAGGGGCTATAACTATTAAAGGGAAGCATTTTGCTTTGTAATGGGACAAGAGGAAATACCTCCTCAGGACAAGACCCTACCCATCAGAGACTCTATTTTGTGAAAACACACATTCACTTGAAAGAAGAGAGCCTAAATTAAAATAGAGACTGCCACTGAAGCAGGTTCCCCATTCTCAAAAGCACCTGCCTAGAGACTTGGTTTCCCAGGATTAGCACACAAAAGCTGATACAACCAAGTTCAAGGAGGCCAGGCTGCAGCCCAAGCTGGCAGCAGAATTTGGCAGCAGCATCCACGTAGTGCTGGTTCCAAATGCATGAAAGATGAAAGACTGGGGTGGGGTGGAGTCGTGGTGTTGGACTACAGTTCCAGAGGGACGTTGGGATCTGTAAGAATGCTGCAAGGTTGGCGCCCCTATACAGAGGCCTTGCAAGGTCATAGTGTAAGACTGTGAGGAGAGGCCTAAGCTACAAAGCAGAGCCCAGGACATTGGAGATGCCAGAACCATCTGCTGGGGTAAGCTACAGGCATAGAGTACAGTGGGCCTGAGAAAACAGATTGAGTTCCCACAGGCAGAGGAGCTATGTGGGTAGAGCTAGCCAAGCCTTTTTGAGCCCCTATGATTCCATAGACCCAAGATGGCAGGCATGAAGCTGCAGGATTTGGTGTTTGCTTTGCTGGGGTTTGATCTTGCTTTGCTCTGATCATTCTTTCCTATGACCCCATCCCCTCCTTTTATAATAAGAATACTTATCTGTGCCATTGCATATTGGAAGTGTGTACTTTGTTTTAATTTTGCAGGAATTCAAGGTTAAGACTTTGACACTGAACTTTAAACACTGTTGAAACTAAGCGAGAGTACAGGGGCTTTTGAGGTGAACAAAACACATTCTACATTATGAATTGGCCATACGCCAAAAAGGAGTGGAAGGCTATGGTTTTAAAGTTAGTGGTTTGGTTGTTAAACTGACAAGGGGTGGAATTGTGATGGTTAGTGTCAATTGTCAATTTTACAATCAGGATCTAGAACCCTGGGTCTGGATTTTGGAATGAAAAAGTTACTATACACTTACTCAAGCAAGTTTTTTTTTGGTGGGGGGGGGAGATACCCTTTTTAAAAGTCACCCTTAATCAAACCCACCAACACTCTGTCTTACTTACTTTTTCCTGTTGTTGTGATAAACTATTCTGACAAGAGCAGCTTAAGGAAGAGAGAGTTTATTTTGCCTCAGTTAGAGCTCATGGTCATAGTCCATCATGGTGAGGAGTCCCAACAGTGGGAACTTGAGGCAGCCAGTTACACTGCACCCACAGTCTAGAGCAGAGAACAAAGAATGCTTGTACGGCTCATTTTCTCTGTTTTTATCCGGTCTAGGATCCCAGCCTAAAGAATGGTGCCACCCATAGTGGGTGGTTTTCCCCACCTCAGTTGATCAAGATAAAACCCCACAGACACGCCCAAAAGCCCATTTCCCAGTCCATTCTAGGAGGCATCTTGACATTTTAGATTAATTATCACATTATTTTAGTGCCCCCACTCCTCCCTACAATCAACAAATTATGAAATTAGTAACCCAGAAGTTATCAGATATAATTACTTATATAGTATATAATTGGTTAAAGTGAGTGGTTCATTAAATGTAAATCTTGTCATGGCAGTCTCACCTTAATTCCAATAAAGCAAGTAATTTAACCATGTAGATGCTAATTAGTACTTTTCCTTCCCCAAATCAAACATGCACACCCCTACACCTGAGTTCTTAGGGACACGGAGATCAAGATGAAATTACTCACCCCTAACAGGGAGACCCAGGGATTACACATGCAAGCATAGGAAGCACTTGGTCTCCTCTGGGCCTCTTGTTCCTGAAGTCTGTATTTCAGAAAAAAATCTAAAAAACAAACCGAGTTAGCCATATCCTTCATTAGAAACTCACTACCAACCCCGCTCTATTTTTATTAGCAAATACCTACATACTCGTGTCCCTGGATTTGTGAAGCAGCCTAGAGCTAGCTGCTGTTAATTGCTCACAGAGAAGAAAGGATGAAGGACTTATGCCTCACACCAGCACAGACCTGAAAAGAATTGGAAGAAAGACCAGAGTAGAAGTGGGAGCCTCCCTAGTCTACTGCACATTTGTTTGATTCTGTCATCCAGGGGAGCCCCACGTTTGGATCTTTCAGATGAAGGGGGTCAGAAGACGGGAGCTGGACACCTGGTGTTTGGGTCGTGGTGTGACCACTGGAACTGATGGACCAGGCTGGCTTTTGTCTAGAACAGGATAGTTTTTGCCACCATCTAACTTCTGGTAGTTTAAATTAGCTTGGCCTAGTCTCAGATATAGACCAGAAGCTGACAAAGGGATCCGAGCACTAACGTAGACACGTTCCACCCCCTTTGCCATGGGTTCCAGGGACGCTGGAGCTTCTCAGAGTTGCATGCTTTATTCAGCTCTGCATTCTCAGTTTACATGATTCCAGACACGCTCAGTTTAACCATGAAAATACTTACAGCTTGTTTAACAATGTGGTCTACTCACCAAGAGCACCACGCACGGTGGGCCAGACAACAGAGTTCTGACTGCCGTGTGACTGTGCCTTATTTTACACTGAACTTCCATAGCCAGTTGCTCAGGAAATGTGTCAAATTCTTCAACTCTTTACTCTCCAGTATCAAATTCATTCTTCAGCCAAAGTACCTTGAATGTACCAGCTCCTCTCTCAGACCTTCTTCATCTGTGTCCTGATCCTGTCTCCTTCACCTGTTTTCTCCTTTCCTTGGGCTGCTTCTGATGGGTAAGAGGTCTCTGGATTCCTGCTGGGATCCACTTCTCAGAGATCCCTTATCTCTCTGCTTGCCTGTCATCCACCCTTCAGGTCCTAACCCATCTCACTGCCTCACAAAAGTTCATTCCTACCACACACACCTAATTCCTCACACTGGTCATGTTTCCTTTGTCCCATCTCCTTTCTTTCACAGACTTTACTACCACATGCACCTGCGCTCTTCCATACTTATTTATATGTTTCTATGCCCCCTGGTGCACATGCATCTGCAGGATCCATATTGATCTTGAGGCTCAGGCTTACAGCTGGCAATCGCTGTACATTTCAGTGCAAGTCTGCTGCTCTTTTCTCTGGGCTCTGTACCTTTTAGAACTAGTCTCTCTGTGTAGCTGTTCTAGTAGAATTTGTAATTGCAGCACTCAAGAAGCTAAGGCACAAGGACCATAAATTCTAGGCTAGCCTGGGCTACCCAAAGAGACAATGTCTTAAAATAAAAACCCAAACCACACTAAATGGAAGCAGAAGTAGCCCCTCTGAAGCACATCAAATTAATCACAATACTTCCCACCCAGACTAGTATGGCTGAACATGAGAGTCCCCACAAGCCCAAGAGCACTGGGGCTTACTTGCCTGCTGATGGATTTTCAGGGAAAGCAATTGGATTATGAGAGTCATGATGTCTTTTTTTTTTTTTTTTTTTTTTTGGTTTTGGTTTTTCGAGACAGGGTTTCTCTGCGTAGTCCTGGCTGTCCTGGAACTCACTTTGTAGACCAGGCTGGCCTCGAACTCAGAAATCCGCCTGCCTCTGCCTCCCAGAGTGCTGGGATTACAGGCATGCGCCACCACGCCCGGCTTGAGTCATGATGTCTTAAGCAGATTAATTGTTGATGATTTCATAACTTGATAACATCATTAGGAGGTGAGAGAACCATTAGAACGGTGTCTCAGTTGGAAGAAGGAAGTAACTCAGGTGGGGGTGTGCCTCTGAAAGTGTATGTTGTTCCCTGTCTCTTCTTGTCTTTCTCTCACTGCCCACTATCGTTATGAGCTGAGTAGCCTGACCTACATGTACCTGCCACTGTGACATTCTACAATACCACAGACCCAGAAGGAGAACATCCAACAACAATAGCAAAAGCCACTTTAGTGACACCATTAAAAAGTAAAGCAACTGACCCTTCTCTAACTCACTTTCTGTTTGAGAAATATAAAAATGTGTACTGTTAAAGACCAAAAACAGAAAGGAAGAGGGTTGAGAGAACCAAAGCCTTACAGGCCCAGGCAGGAAGAGGCAGAGGAATGCCCTTGCAGGCCTGTGTGTAGGAAGGCCTAACTTCTCACCAAGTTAAATTCTGATTGGTAAATAAAGATGCCAACAGCCAATAGCTGGGCGGAGGAGACACAGGTGGGTTCTCGTACTTACTAGAGAAAGGACTACCAGGAGTGGGAAGAGGTCATCATGGAAGAAGACTATGCAGACAGTAGAAGGAGAGCCACCAGGGGCTGCGGGCCAAGAGAACATGGTCCAGAGGGCTGCCCAACTGGTTAAGAGAAGCCCAGACAGAACATAGTAAACAGTAAGTGATAACTTGGGGTTATTAAAAGTAGATTCTAACAGCATGCTGCCTAAGGCATATTAAAAATGTGAAAGTTGTGTGTGTCTTTCATTTGGGAGCATACATAGTCTAAGGCAGGGAAGAAGCCCTGGGATAGGAGAGTCAATATTTTTTACTACACTGGAAGGTTGTCATCACAGGTAATATACATATCATACATACATATATATATATGTATGTATGTGTGTATATATATATATATATACATATATATATATATATATATATATATATATATATATGTAGAACTTCAGCTCCTCTGGTACCATATCTGCCCTGGACACTACCATACTTCTTGCTATTATGATAAAGGGAAGAACCTCTGAACCTCTAAGGCAAACTCAATTAAATGTTGTCCTTTATAAGAATTAGCTTGGTCATAGTTTCTCTTCACAGTAATAAGACCTAAACTAAGACAGTATCTCCAGCCCATTATTTTTTCAATATTTTTCAATCTACTCTTTGTTTTTGAGACAAGGTCTTGCTGTGTAGCCAGGGTGGCCTTAAACTTGCAATCCTCCTGCCTCAGCCTCCAAGTGCTGAGATTAGAGGCATGTGTCATCATATCTGGCCTCACTAATCCACTCTGGAGATACCTGATTCCACTAAGAACTCTTACCAAGCTTGTCAAACATCTGAATCTAATCCAAGCCCCACTCATCCTGTTTGACTACATTAGATCTGTTGAAATGCCTTCCTCTCCAGTGTACCCCACCTTCCTGCTTTCCTCCTCACCCTTTCTTGGTCTCCTTTGTTCTTTCCTCACCTCCTTCAAAACTACTCAGCACCTCCATATCCAGTCCTCAGCTCCCTTCCTTTTCCCTATGCACCCACTGCTCAGAGAGCTCATCTTGACCTGTTTTAAATGCTAGCCATATGCTAAGAACTCTAAGTTTGGATCATCTTTGAACTTAAGTTTTAATATCTAATTGCCTTGCCAACACTTTCCCTGGGTAGGCTGCTAAGCACTTCAAACTTAACATAACTAAAAATGAATTCTATTCTTCCCAAATATTCTTTGAAGACTGAGTAAATGATATGATTTCTACAAGCAGCTAGTATTCCTGCTGACTTCTGTCTCACTTCCATCTCCGTTCCATCTGTACACCCAGTTGGTCCTGGATATGGTCACTCCCTGACACCTCTGTGGCTCCCTTTCTTGTCTAATACTGTTTCATCTTGCATCTGCTCACTGCAGTGGGTCCCGTGGTGGGTATCACAACTACTGTATTGCTAAGGGGTTCTTGTAGTTATAGGGTCATATGACTAAGAACAGCTATGGAGGGTGTCACTTTTGAACCAATGTCTTTGGGAGTCTGTGTGTCTCTTCTGTTTTTTGTTTGTTTGTTTGTTTGTTTTGTTTTTCTTTCTGTGCCTGAGATCTGAATGTGTAGCTCAGCTGTGACATTGTCATGGCAAGGCCCAAGGAGACCGTGTGTCTTCAGATCTTTGAAGAAGCCTGGTTCCCTAAAGAAAACCTCCCACAGACTTAGAATACCCTTCTTAGATTGGTAATGCAAGTGAGAAATAACCTTCTGTTGTGAGGAAACCACTATGTTTTTATTTCAGCAGAGCAGTTTAGCCATTTGCCTCCCAACAAGATCTTTTCTGATGAATGTGTGTGAAAGGCCACACCTTCCTCCCTGCCAGGGATGATTAGTGTTCATCATCAACTTGACTGCATCTAGACTCTCTAGGAGACAAGCCTCCAGACATTCCTGTCAGGAATCATCAAGATTAGGTTAATTAACATGGGAAGACCCACCCTAAAAGTGGATGGTGGCATTCTTTAAGCTTGAATATCAGACCAAATGGACCTGATAAATTGCAAAGCTTCTGTAAGGCAAAGGACACTGTCAATAGGACAAAAACTGCAACCAACAGATTGGGAAAAGCTCTTTACCAATCCTACATCTGATAGAGGGCTAATATCCAATATATACAAAGAACTCAAGAAGTTAGACTCCAGAGCATCAAATAACTCTGTTTAAAAAAATGGGATATAGAGCTAAACAAAGAATTCTCAACAGAGAAATTTCAAATAGCCAAGAAGCACCTAAAGAAATGTTCAACATCCTTGGTCATCAGGGAAATGCAAATCAAAACAACCCTGAGATTCCACCTCACAACAGTCATAATGGCTAAGATCAAAATCTCAGGTGACAGCAGATGCTGGCGAGGATGTAGAGAAAGAAGAACACTCCTCCATTGCTGGTGGGACTGCAAGCTGGTACAACTACTCTGGAAATCAGTCTGGCAGTTCTTCAGAAATTGGACACAATACTACCTGAGGGCCAGCTATTCCACTCCTGGGCATATACCCAAAAGATTCTCCAACACATACCAAGGACACATGCTCCACCATGTTCATAGCAGTCTTATTTATAATAGCCAGAAGCTGGAAAGAACCCAGATGTCCTTCAACAGAGGAATGGATACAGAAAATGTGGTACATTTATACAATGGAGTACTACTCAGCTATTAGAAACGACTTCATGAAATTCTTAGGCAAATGGATAGATCTAGAAAATATCATTCTGATTGGGGTAACTCAATCACAAAAGAACACACATGGTATGCACTCACTGATGAGTGGATATTAGCCCAAAAGCTTGGAATACCCAAGATACAATTCCCAGACCACATGAAGCTCAAGAAGAAGGAAGGCTGAAGTGTGGATGCTTCAGTGCTTCTTAGAAGGGGGAACAAAATACTCACAGGAGGAAATATGGAGACAAAGTGTGGAGCAGAGACTGAAGGAAAGGCCATCCAGAGACTGCCCCACCTGGGGATTCATCCCATATACAGACACCAAACCCAGACACTATTGCTGATGCCAAGAAGTGCTTGCTGACAGGAGACTGATAGAGCTGTCTCCTGAGAGGCTCTGCCAGAGCCTGACAAATGCAGAGGCAGATGCTTGCAGACAACCATTGGACTGAGCACGAAGTCCCCAATAGAGGAAAGAAAGGACTGAAGGAGCTGAAGGGGTTTGCAACCCCATAGGAAGAACAACAATATCAATTAACCAGACCCTCCAGAGCTCCCAGAGACTAAACCAACAACCAAGAGTACACATGGAGGGACCCTCGGCCCCAGCCACATATGTAGCAGAGGATGGCCTTGTTGGGCATCAGTGAGAGGAGAGGCCTTTGATCTTATGAAGGCTCAATGCCCCAGTGTGGGGGAATGCCAGGGTGGGGAGGCAGGAGTGGGTGTGTGGGTGAGGGAACACCCTCACAGAAGCAGGGGGAAGAGGGATGGAATAAGGGGTTTTCAGAGGGGAAACTGGGAAAGGGGATAACATTTGAAATGAAAATAAAGAAAATATCTAATAAAAATAAGAAAATGCAAAAGCTGAGAACCATCACACACCACTCTGCTTCCTGACTCTGGATGGATGTGACTAGCAGCCTCTTAAAGTTCCTGCCACTGGGTTGGACTCTACCCCTTGAATTGTGAGCCAGAACAAACCCTTTCTCCCCTAAGTTGTTCTTCTGAGGTATTCTTTCCTCAGCAATGTGTAAAGTAACTCGTATAGACTCCAGTCTATGTCCCATTATCTGTTTTTTTTTACTCTTTATCATATTTATTACTTACAAAGCAATGTATGCTTGCTAATCATGCATCTCCTCCCCCACTGAGGAATGAAAGCTTGATGACACCACAGCTCTCCCTGTATCTGCCAAGCACGCTCTTCCAGCAGTGAAAATGCTCCACAGCATGCAGACACCCCATACATGTGGCTGAACAAATGATCCATCACGCCCCAAAGACATCTTCATGGTCTCGAGACCCATTTGATTTCATCGTGTGCTTACATGTTACAGTACTCAAAGTGCTGCATATGAATGGCAAATAGCCCTTTTTAAACCTCCAGGCATTTAAGAGTTTGTAAGAAATACTTAATAAGTCTCCTAACTGTGGATTAAACAAAATCTGTTAAGATTTACCACTGGTTTGAATGGATGATGGTTCTACTATCTCTTTCCTTTTGAGATAGACTCTAGCTGTGAAGGCTAGGCTGACCTGGAACTCAGAATCCTCTTGCCTCAGCCCTCAGAGTACTGGGATTCAGGTACGAGCCACCATGCCTGGCTCCATGACCGTAGAAGGAATTTTGTTATGAGTGCCATGACTTACGATGTGCAATTTTAACATGTCATTGCATGAGTCATTCTTTTCAATCACAGGCCTAATGGAATACAGCTGCCTCTTTGGTTGAGAGGGAACACTATTGGCCAAGGATGCATCTTTCTGCCTCTCTGAGATTTATCAGATGTTAGGCGCTCTCGCTCTCTCTTTCCCAACACTTGATCTTGTATAACCTCAATTACATAATTAGTGCCCGACTCTGGATGGTGCAACTTAGATTTAGCTACTTGTCAAAGGTGCAGGAGGGATACACATTCAGGAGAAACTGCATTTCATTTTGGGTCCTTTTGATCATCATGACTCTCTTCATAATACAGTATCCTAGAGTATCCATTCAGTCCCATGATCATAAAGGGAAACAACAGACATTTAAGGGGCCTGCGGTGCTAAGGCAGTGTTCAGTAGGCTGGGTGTGACCCATGTATTTTCCACCACTTCAGCTTGCTAAGGGAGTCTCAGGACACTCTATAACAAGACCAAAAGAAGCATCTGTGTTGTTCCTAAAGGATGTATGTAGATATGTATGTTGGAGGAGGGTTCCAAATACATGAGGAGAAGGACAGTTCCCTGTGGCAGCAAGAATAGGAAGGCAGCTATATTTTATCAAGCCTCCAGTTGGAAAGCAAGAAGTGAGCAGAGTTGTGATTGTTCAGGTAAATAATAGCAAACCAATACGCAGCACATATTATTGTCTTAAAATCTAGTGGCACGTCTACAACCTTTTATAATAATGAAATTCATAAATACACAAATATTCTAAGCATGGGAAAACCAACACAATTGTGTCCACTTTTTATACTTGATCTTAGCCAAAAGGCCGAGAAGTAATTTGTGTCTACTTTTTTGTGTGTGTGTCTACTTTTTAAGTTACAAATTTAAGAACTTTTATAGGAATTTCTTAAAATCTCTACTAAACCATCTCATTCATTCCTTTTATCCCTTCCATCCTCCTTCTTCTTGTGATGCTGGAGATCAAATCCAGGGCCTTGTTAGCACAAGCAAGCATTCTACTAATAAGAATACACCTCCACACCACACCCCTGTATCTTTATTGGAATATATGAACAGAATCCTAGGCTGAAGGGTCGGATATCACCTCAGGACACCCAAAAACCAACTTCTCAGCACAAAGGAGATTTATTTACCCCAGAAGGACAAAAGGCAGGGAATAAGAGATGATGACAGGAGGCAGAGGACAGGGAGAGGCGGAAGGGAACAAGGGAGAGAGGAAGGGATATCTGTCAGAGGAGGGGCAAAATGGACTGCTTCTGGATAGAGGGGAGACAGGCATGGCCCAAAGGAAAATGGCAGTTTATAAAGATAAAAGGGGAAGCCCTGTGTTAGGATGACGTGTTTAATTTTCATTGGTTGTGCTAATTAGATGAGACAAAGGGGGTTTCTGATTGCTGGACTTCGATACTTTGATACTGGACCTTGGTGGTCAGCCTCAGGAGGAGGAAACGGCCAAATAGAAGATGGACCTTGGTGGCTAGCTCTAGGGATGTGATCTCATGGTTTTAAGCAAAGGGCTAGGGAAGAGGAGCAAAGCCTGACCGAGCTGTGTCGCCGTGCTCAGGCTGACAGGTCTCCTTTCGCTCAGCAGCATACGGAAACCAAAGATTTACGTTGCACAGAATTGTGTTTAAAGTCCACATGATATCCCAATCATATTGATATTACAATTTGCTTAACCACTTTCCAAATGCTGAACATTTCCTTCTAATTTGTCATCAGCACAAGCCATGTCACCATAACAATGGAGAACACAGTTTCTGGTTTGCTATTTGGGTTGGGTCGTTTTTCCTGATACACAATTCCCAAACAGATTTTCTAAATCAGGTCAATTATACAATTTTCTAATTCTTGTTAAATCTTCAAAGGTTGCTCTCCATGATCAGAGAAGCAGAGGGACTTTCAGCTCTGGCGAGAGGAAGAGACCATGAGTCTTCCTCCCCAAAGTAAGTGTAAAATTACACGGTGTGTGTGTGTGTGTGTGTGTGTGTGTGTGTGTGTGTGTGTGTTTTAAAAACAACTACCCAACTACCTCTGGGCTTCAGAAACTTACCAAATAAGGAAAGTAGTTGAAAAGCATTTATTTTTCAAAAGCTGCTGGAGTGTAGAGCCTGGAAGACTAGCAGGAATGCGGCCTCATATGCTCAGGAGACCCAGGGAGAAGGATTGCAAGATCAAAGGCAGCGTGAGCAATTTAGTAAGACCCTGTCTCACAATAAAGGGTAGAAGCAGGGCTGGAGAGATGGCTCTGTGGTTAAGAGCACTGACTGCTCTTTCAGAGGTCCTGAGTTCAATTCCCAGCAACCACCTGGTGGCTCACGGCCATCTGTAATGATGACCTCTTCTGGTGTCTGAAGACAGCAACAGTGTGCTCACATACATAAAATAAAGGTAAAAGCAATGGTTGTTCAGTGGCAGAGTGCTCGCCTGGGATCCACAGGGCCCTGAGTTCAATCCCAAGTACCAAAGAAAAGAAAAAAACAGACGGAGAACTCCCAGATATGATCAAGGCGAAGTATGCGCACATATGAAATTATCAAAGAGCATATTTAAAAGATAACAAAAACAATTGCTAGAACTTAGGGCAAGGCCAGTGATCCTGTGAGCTTCCTGCCAGCTGCAAGCTTGCAGAGAGGACAAAGGACATGGGTGAGGGAGAAAAGCTAGCTTTGCCAGCTAAATATGGTGGTCAGAGTAGAAATAGATGGGGTAATAAATGGAGTAATCCGTCTTCTTTACTTCACTAGTGCAAGGATGTAGGCTTGGCCAGCCTGAGAAGTAGCCTGGACAGTAGAGCCTGGGGTGAAAGACATGCAACGCCCATGTTTTCCTGGATGACAGGGAAGGCCTGAATGACTAGAAAAATGCCAAGGGAGACTGGAGACCTGTCCCAAAATGATTATGTTTCCCAATGTCCCCCCATAAGTCCATCTGCATATGACAAAGTCTATGGACCTTGTAGACACAGGGGCTATCTTCTGGGGGTGAGGGAAGGCTTCAAAAGGCAAAAACCAACTAAAGATATTAGTTACACACACTGTAGGGGAGACTCATCTCACAGTTCAACTCCAGATATTTTACTTAGACAAATAAAAACTTAAAAGATACATATAACATACAATAACTTAGAGTTTATCAGAACTGAGAACTGCTACAAAATATCATATGCATTGTCTGGTTTTCAAGTCAAGATTATAAGACATGCAAAGAAACAGGAAACTATAGCCGATTCTTACAGAAAACAACAATCAAGCGAAAGAAACTAGGAGTAAGCCTACATGTTAGATTTAGCACAGACTTCAGAGCATTCCTTCTAAATACAGGCTAAAGGGAAACAGAGTGTCAATGGCTTAGGGACCATGATGTTAATGGCCTTAAAAATAGGAGCCATCAATAGGGAAGTATAAGCCATACTGGAGGAGAGAGTGAGACTTCCGGCTACGAAGACAGTGACGGGATGAGAGCGCGCTAGATGAACTTACAAGCAACCTGAGACAAACTGAAAACCCACAACCTCAAGGTCAGATGGGCAGAACTTATACAAAGAAAGGAATAGTCCAGTGATCTGTGGGACAATCACAGGGACCGAAGGTATGGGGCAGGGCTTCTAGGGAGAAACACAGTCCTGGAGACAACACTTGAAATCATGACCAACACGTTCTTGGATTTGATGAAGAACTTAAACCACAAAGTCCAAGAAGTTGGCTGGTGGTGTTGCATGCCTTTAATCCCAGCACTTGGGAGGCAGAGGCAGGCAGATCTCTGAGTCTGAGGCCAGCCTGATCTATAAAGTGAGTTCCAGAACAGCCAAGGCTATACAGAGAGAGACTCTGTCCTAAAAAAAACACAAGCATAAAAAAAAAGCCAAGAATGGATTATCTAATATTATTTACAGTAAATTATATCTGATCATTAGACCTGTACCTTTTATTTATATTATTAATGACTTAATAAACATGTTTTTGATTGTTTAAGACAGTATCTAACTGTGCAATCCAGGCTAGTCTGAAACTCACTATGTAGCCCAGGCTGGCTTCAAACACCTAGAAATCTTCCTGCCTCAGCCTCTCACCTGCTGGGGTTTACAGGTGTGGGCCACCACACACAGCTGTAATGACATCTAAAAGGTTGTGTTCATTTAATTAGTACCAGAGTCTAGGTCGCAAGAGTCACCCTCAGCAACTTTTATATTGTGCATTTCAATTTATTTTTTAAATTTATGTGCATGTGTGCATGCATTTATGTGTACCACAAGCATGCAAGTGCCTGAAGAGGTACTGGATCCCCTAGAACAAGGGTTGCAGGTGGTTGTGAGCTGCCATGTGGGTGCTGGGAATCCAGGTTCTCTGCAAGAACTATTAAGTGGCTCTTAGCCACTGAGCCATCTCTCTGGTGTTGTGCTTTTAAAGTCAGACAAACCTGTGCTCAAATTCTGACTGTCTGACATCCTGAAGTGCCCAACGCCCCCAAACCCCAGCTTTATCATCTTTAAAAGACTAATAAATGCCTGTCTCGGTGCTTAGGGATGGAACGGTATCAAAGACTTAATATGAAGTCTCATAGGACACTCAACAGGATTGCTAATTTTAGGTTCTGGCAGTATAAACTTCAGAATAAAACTCTGCTGAATGGACATGAATGGATCTGGGCGCTGGATTTTCCTAATGTAAACTGTGTATTAGTGTCTCCTGACCTCTCAGAAGCATCTGGAGTCTGACCTTCCTGTTTTTAAAAGTAATGTGCTTCAGAAGGTACGCTTTTATCAGTTGTGTTTGGCAGGGTAATTGTTCCCTTCTGTGATGCTGTATTGTACAAACGTTTCTTATTTCTAGCTAATCAGCTCCTTTTCTGCTTTGATGATGATAGTCAGAAATATCTCTCTTGCCCAGCTGGTATAAATAAAGACTCCATGTGTATGTAAGGTATAAAATACAGCCCAAGTTATTTTTGACCCATGCTGTCAAGAGTATTTGCTTCTGATTCATACCACTTGACAACATTTGACTTATTAAAGACTACATTTGTCTAACAGTTAAATCTTCTTGCCTATTTTACGGATCAGTGTTTCAAGTTTTGGGGCAGCATTTTTTTTTAACTAAGCCTTCCCATATGCCTGCTGCATCCCCCAGCCCAGGAGGGGACATTGTGGTGGAGATGGAGGTGAAAAGGACCAGTGTGTGACCCAGAGAAACATCAAGGCCATAGCAGAGGAAGAAGACAGATGCTTATTTTCCTTAAGACAAGCAGATGCACAGGCCTGCACCTGACTGTGTTTGCAAGCCTGATATAAATGCCCGCCACCCCGGCAAGAGCTTAGGCGCCTCCTGAGAATCAAAGGTTTTGGTTGCATACTGGAAGAAATCTATAAGCCCTCAAAAACACTGAACGTCTTTTAAGAGCCAGATGGATTTGAAACGTCAGAGTTCTCCATATAGAGAAAGGAGGAGGCGGGGAGGCAGTCTGAGGGGACAGCACAAGGTACGGAGAGGCACGTGATGGATTAGGGGCTCCAGCTTGGGCTCTGCCACAATGCTCCAGGCTCAGGGTCTCAGCAGGATGTGGCCCAGAGGAAGAAGAGAGCGGGGCTGCACTTCTGATGGGAGGGATGTGAGCCCACAGGGGCTTCTAAGCAAGAGAGAAAGATTCTCCTATGGGCAGACAAGAAGGATGGGGAGGCTGGAGCAGGACACTGGCTTGGAGACTTGACCAAAGTCCAAAAGGGAGATGAGGAGCGGCTGAGCCAAGGTAAAGGTGGTGAGGAGGGAGACCCAGGGAGCAGCCAACCAAAGCCCAGGCTGCCACTGCTAAGACTGGATGGCTGGATTGTGTTTTCTTCATTCATTAAAAATCACAGACTGGCCCAGTGAGGTGGCTCAGCAGGTAAGGGCACTTTCTGCCAACCTAATGACCTGAGTTCAATTCCCCAGGACCCACAAGGACCAGCTCTTGCAGGTTGTCCTTCGGCCTCTGCACCAGCAGGTGCACCACGACATATGGATAAATGCACACACGCAAAAGAGAGATAACAGATGAATATAAAAAAAATTAACTCGCAAACTCACCATGTGTCTGTCATGTCACCACAGAAGACAAAAAGGCTCTGAAACAAGTGTAACCCAGAAACAGAGGGCAGAGAGTGGAGATGAAAATAAGCCCAAGAAGGAGAAGCAACAGTGAAGACAGCCTCCATGGAGCAGAAAAGGTGAACTCTGGGCCCCACAGAAGGTGCTGACAGGAGCCAGCCATTCCACCAGGAGGACCTCAGAAGAGCTCACATCAGGAGGAGTAAGACCATGTCCCACAGGCTGACCAGGGCCAGAGGGCTGGTGACAGGTCTGTCTCTGTATGATCTGTATGCTAAGACCCTCTCCTATGCCCAGCAAGCTAAGGATGAACTTCTTTTGCAATTCCCTGTCCAAGGTGTTCTTCCTCTGAGCAGATCTATCCAGGGTATCTGGGCTCTGCGCAAATGAACAACAGAGAGGGTCTGTGTCCCACACAGGAAGACTTGCCAACACCTTTGTTTCACTCCATTTCCAGAATACGAGCTGCCATCTGTGCCCCCCTCCATTCCCAGCCATGCTGCAGCACGGTGCCCCAGACAACGAGACTTGTTGTATTCATGTCTTCTGGATGGCTCTCAGTCTGGTCATCTGTCCACTGTCATCCACTGATAATTTGTTTCAGGATCCACATGGATATCAAAATTCACATCTCGCACATGAAATGCAGTATTTCATAGAACTTACATATGATTAAGTTTTAAAAAAAATTAAGTGATTAAGATTTTAAAAAGAATAATAATATTTGATTTCACTGTAGATGAAATCACCACAGGATTAAATAACAAGATAGGACAGTGCCAATTTCACTTTTTTCCCCAAATACTTTTCATCTGAGTTTGATTAATTGGCCAGATATGGATCATAGACACAAAAGGCCAAGCATGTGTTCGTTCTAACAATGAAAAGATAAGCAGGTGCTTTAATAAAGGAGGGCTGAGGACAGATAGGAAGGTATGAGGAGATGAGTGGGATTGGGGTGCATGCTGTTGAAATTCACTAGAAAATCAGTAAATGTTTTTAAAAATAAGCCTTTGCAATGCACCTGAAAACTCTAGAACAAAAAGAATAAACAACAACCAAAAGAAGTAGACAGCAAGAAATAATCAACTTAAGGCCAAATCAACAAACTGGAAACAGACAAACAAACAAAAAGAATCAATGAGACAAAGTGGGCTCTTTGAGAAAATCAGTAAGACTGAAGAACCCTTGATTATCCAAATTAACAAAATTAGAAATGAAAAGGGGGACATAGCAACAGACATCCAAGAAAGCCATAGAATCACAAGGGCATGATTTAAAAACTTGTACTCTACCAAACTGGAAACTCTAAAAGAAACAGATGATCTTCTCAATACATACAGCTCACAAAAGTTAAATCAGGAACACTTAAGCAATTTAAATAAGTATGTACCCTAGTTACAGAGAAGCAGTCATTGAAAGTATCACAACCACGCCTGTAATCCCAGCACTTGGGAGACAGAGGCAGGCGGATTTCTGAGTTCGAGGCCAGCCTGGTCTACAGAGTGAGTTCCAGGACAGCCCAGGCTACACAGAGAAACCCTGTCTAGGAAAAAAACAACAACAACAAAAAAGTATCACAACAAAACCAAAACAGTGCCAGATAGCTTTAGCACCGAATTCTACCAGACTTTTAAGGAAGAGTGAATGCAAATGCCAATCCTTCTCAAATTAGTCCACAAAACAGAAGCAGAAGAGAAATTGCCAAATTCATTTTATGAGCTTAGAGTTCCCTTGATAACCAAACCACATAAAGATCCAACAAAGGAAGAGAATTATACACTGATTTTACTTATGAATATAGATGCAAACAATTCTCAATAAAATACTTGCATGTTGAATTCAAAAACAAATAAAAAATCCAGCATGATTAAGAAGGCTTTATCCCAAAAATACAGAGATGGTTCAACATATAGAAATCAATAAATGTAATCTACCATATAAACATATTGAAAGACAAAAAAAACCCATATGATCATCTCAACAGAAAGGCCTTTGACAAAATGCAACTCATAATAAAAGTCCTGGAGAGTAAGGGGTACAAAGGACATACCTCAACATAATAAAGGCAATTTCTAGTAAGCCCATAGCCAACATCAAACTAAATGGAGAGAAACTCAAAGCATTTCCACAAAAAATCAGGAACAAGACAAGGTTGCCCACTCTCTCCATACCTATTCAATATATGCTTGAAGTCTTAGCTAGACCAATAAAACAATGGAAGGAGATCAAACGTATTCAAAGTTGAAAGGAAGAAGCCAAGTATGTTTATTTGCAGATGATATGATTGTATACACAAGTGATCCTAAAATATTCCACCAGAAACCTCTACAGCTAATTAACACATTCAGAAAGTAGCAGGATACAAAATTAACACACAAAATTTGTAGCCTTCCTATAAACAAATGATAAGCAAACATAAAAAAATGATGAAAATGATGCATTTTTCAATAGCCCCAGAGAGAAGGGGGAGGAATGGAGGGAGGAGAAGAGAGAGAGGGAGAGAGAGAGAGAGAGAGAGAGAGAGAGAGAGAGAGAGAGAGAGAGAGATCATTTTGGGTAATTCTAACCAAGCAAGTGAAAGACATGTATGACAAAAAAACTTTAAGAAATTGAAGAAAATATCAGAAGATGAAAGATGCTCAGTTCTATGGCAGGATTAATAAAGTAGCATGGCCATCCTACCAAAAGCATCTACAGGTTCAAAGCCAACCCCATCAAAAGTACAACACAATTCTTCACAGAAACTGAAAGGACAACCTTCAGCTTCATATAACACACACACACACACACACACACACACACACACACACACACAGAGCCAGGATAGCAAAAACAATCTTGAGTAATCAAAGAACTACTGGAGCTATCCCCATCCTCAATCTGAAATTGTACTACAGAGCTATTGTAATAAAAATAGCACTGTATGGCCACAGAACAGACAGGCTGATGAACTGAGTCAAATTAAAGACCTTATTGACACGTGATTTTTGGCTAAGAATCCAAAACTACACAGTAGAAAAAAGACAGCATCTTCAAGAAATGGTGGTGGTCAAACTGGATGTCTGCATGTAGAAGAATGCAGATAGATTCATATTTATCACCTTGCTCAAAACTCAACTCCAACTGGATCAAAGACCATAACACAAGGCCTATGCATTTCTGAATCTGATAGAAGAGAAAGTGGGCAGTAGTCTTAAACTCATTGGCACAGGAGAAGACACTGTGAAAGAACACCAATAGTACAGGCACTAAGACCAACAATTAATAAATAGGACTTCAGGAAACTGAAAAGCTTCTAAATGGCAAAGAACACCATCATTCAAAGAAGCAGATTATAAAATAGCAAAAGATCTTTACTAATTATATATCCAATAGAAGATTAATATTTAAAATATATAAAGAACTAAAAAAATGTAGAATCAAGAAGACAACCCAAATAAAAATGGGGTATAGGGCTAAATAGAGAATTCTCAAAGATGAAACACAAATGTTTGAGAAACACTTAAAGAAATGCTTAACATTAGTCATCAGGGAGATGCAAATCGAAACTACTTTGATCATCAATAAGACAAATGACGGATCAGGCTATGGAAGATATGGATAAGGTGAAGACTCATCCATTGCTGGTGGGAGTACAAAATTGCATAGCCACTATCAGGAAGTTGGGAAGAGATCTACCTCACAATCTAGCTATTCCACTCTTGGACATACACCCTAGTAAAATCTCTAGCATCAGGAATGGGTTCCACTTAGTTAAGTTGTTGGCCAAGGGGGCCCCAGGGAAACTCCCAAATGACTCAGGCTGCTGCAAAGGCTACTGATTGTTCTCCACAAATGGATGGCAAGGCTCTCCTGCTGAAGATCACACCTAAATAACTCACTGAGCATGGATAAGTCAAGCTTGGGTGCATGATCCATCAAGTTGTCAATTGCAAAGGAAAAAAATTATTTTTCTGCAATAGAACCTCACTGGGCATGCACACCTGCAGTGGATGGCCAACACAAAACGAACTCAGTGGTAGTTTTGGAGATGTTTTGTCTCACGATGCTTTGTCTGGGCATTTGTGCCTTACTTGGTTTTTGCTTACCTATTATGGTTTCAGGTTTTTGTGTCAGTGTATGTGTGAGTGTATGTGCACGTGTGTATGTACATGTGTGTATACATGTGTTGATGTGTATGCATGTGTGTGTACACATCTAGTGTTTTTTCTTTGCTTTTCCATATGTCTTCTGGAGAGAGAGAGAGAGAGAGAGAGAGAGAGAGAGAGAGAGAGAGAAAGAGAGAGAGAGAGATCTGGGAGGAGACAAGGGAGAAGAAACTGATCAGAATCTAAAATATAAAAAGATTTAAAAATTTTGCAGTAAAAGAGATAAGGATGGAAGGGATAAAAGATTGAGGGAGGAGAGAAAAGGAGGAGGGGAAGGGAGGGAGGAGGGAAAATGAGAGAGGAGGAAGCATGGGGGACACCAAAAGGGGAAAAATTAGAGAAAACACAGAATAGAAGGATTTTACAGGGAAAGAGCAATGATATATGTCAAGGACACAGAGAAACCACCATATCCACAGAACAACAACAAAAAGGATAATATTCAAAGAAAAAAAGCAAAACGAAGATCTAGACAAGTTGCAACCAAAGTGCTTGGAGACTAAGACCGTGCGCAGACAGATGGTTTGCACCTTCCCATAGCCTTCCTGGGGAAGAGCACAGGGGGTCATTTTATAATGCAACAGACCAGGTAAAAAGTCGTCTGTCAGCCCGTCTTACAGCTTATGACTATCAATACAACTAAGTGCCAACCATGGAAATGCAGCAAGGCACTGTGGGCGTTCCAGACAGGCTGTGTCGTCTTTTGTGTTTCTTCTTCTCTTTCTCTTCTGCCTGGATAGGATGTGATGGCAGGGCTCCGGCTGCCACACCTTGGGTCACAGGATGATGGACTACTCAGTGTGGGTGGTAGAGGAAAAAGAAGGAGTCCCAGGCACTCAGGGCTGTGGACTTGCTGGGGCCGCCTTGCCCCACCCACCTCGTTTGGTCGGAGGCAGTTTAAATCACTACTGTCCTGAGATCTTGTTATTGCTAATCAAGCTTTATTATGGCTGACAACAGCAGGCAACTTAACAAAAAAATCACTAGGAACACTGGGAAATAATTCTGTGATGTGTTCCAGAAAGGAGAACAAGATGATAAGGAAAGAGAAAACATAAAGAGTGACAGCAGCAGCCGTTGGGTTAGGCTCAGGAAGACTTGGCCGGCTGTGTGTGTGTGTGTGTGTGTGTGTGTGTGTGTGTATGTGTGTGTTGCCCAGGAAGAGACAGAGACATTTCTTGTGTAGTTGTAAGCCTGTTCTAAGGTAACTAAATGCAAAAGAAAGCTGGGTAGTGAACTAAAGAAATATACATAATAAACTTGAAAATACTGTGGAATAAAGACAAAACATACACAATATCAACATGAAGGATGATGGAGAGAGAAAGAACTCTCCAAAGATAGAAAGGTCTTGTTGGGGATTGTGGTGTATGACTTTCGAATCCCAGGACTAGGGAGTCTAAGTGATGCATAATAATTCTAGAAACAGTCTGGGCTATCTAATAAGATTCTGAGATCCCAAAACACAACAAACAGAAACCAAGAAGATAGAACGATCTTGTCCATAGGGAACCAGAGGCATTGGGAAATCAGTGGTAGTACAGAACAGAAGTCTGTTTTAAACAAGGATCTTAGCACTCTACAACTGAAGTCGAGAGCATCCCAGCACATCACCATCCTGTCCTCAGGCTATAGAAGACGGGAATTTCCTAAATAAACAGATAAACTAAGAGGCTGCAGGAAGAAAATGTCCTAAAACTTCAGAGATGGCAAACCCGGATCAACCATTGTTCTAGTTTAGCTCTATTGCTGTGACAAACGCCAGACCCAAAGGCAACTTGGGGAGGAAGGGTTTATTCATCTTGCATCTTACCGTTCCTCATGAAGGGAAATCAGGGCAGGAAATCAGGGCAGGAGCTCAGGACAGGAGCCCGGAGGCAGGAACCGACGCTGAGGCCATGGAGGGATGCTGCTTACTGCCTTGCTCCTCATGGCTTGCTCAGCCTGCTTTCTTACAGAACCCAGGACCCACTGCCCTGGGGAGGCACTGCCCAGGCTGGGATGGACGTGATTCTAGGACAATCTGCTGGAGATTTTCTCCATCGAGGTTTCCTGTTCTCAGACTAAGTTTGTGTCAGCAAAAACCTGTTTGTTTGTTTGTTTGTTTGTTTGTTTGTTTGTGACAGGTTTTTTTTTTTCTGTAGCTCTGGCTAGCCTAGAAACTCACTGTGTAGTAGTCTACTACTGTGTAGGCTGTTCCTCAGAGATCTGCCTACCTCTGCTTCCTGAGAGCTGGGATTAAAATCACCTGACTCAAGTGAATAAAAAAACCAACCTGCAGAGTCATCATTCCCACCCGAAGGCTACGGGTTCAGCAGGTACATTCCCAGCAGTGAAAACTGAACTCACTGAAGGAGAACAGGAACTATGGTTTAATGAATATGATTTCAGTTTTATCAGAAGGAAAATTAGGAGATGATAATGGTAATCGTTGTCTAACTTAAACATATTTAATAACACTAATCTGAATACTAGAAATGGCTTGGATAGCAATTATATATTGAGTGCATTTGAACTACAGGTTTGTTTTTTTTTAAGAATTCTGAGAGTATCTGGAAAGGCTAGAGAGTGAGGGCGGGGCTCTGCAGCGAGGCTAACACTCAAGGGCTCTATGTGACAGCCATATATGAGAATACAGCTGCCTCGGTCACTGCCCTTCAGCATACTTCCAGAGAGTTCCCTGGAGTCCTCATTCTGGTTCTAAGTCTAAGGAGGGTGTGGCTGGTTGGCACAGCCTTGGTTTTGCACCTGAACTCTGGCTGTAGGAGATGCCATAACCCTGCGTTTAATTGATAGCCACAGTTTGAGTGCAAAGGGCTTCCTCTGCCTGCCCCAAGATTCTTTTTTTTTTCCCAGACAGGGTTTCTCTGTGTAGTTCAGGCTGACCTGGAACTCACTCTGTAGACCAGGCTGGCCTCGAACTCAGAAATCCGCCTGCCTCTGCCTCCCAAGTGCTGCGATTACAGGCGTGCACCACCACCGCCTGGCTTGCCCCAAGATTCTTAATATTGGAAATTCAACACAGAAAGGACATCCAGTGATGAACAGGCAAAAACATTGAGGGACAAAAGTTCACTACACTATCATAACCAAGAAATTTCTTGTTCCCTAGATCTGATAAGAGATACAAGGTAAAGAGATCATCTGTAATCTGCCAGGCATGATGGCACACACTTATCCTAAGCAGCTATGAAGCAGATGCAGAGGATTTCTGTGAGTCTGAGGCCAGCCTGGTCTACACGGTCTAGGCTAGCCAGAGCTTCACAGTGAGAGTCTGTCTTATAAAACAAAACACAAACAAAAAAGCAATACAGATATTATTTAATCACTGAAAGGTTAACAGTAGAAGCAACATTTGGCTGAGTTTTTTGGGGGGGTTTGTTCTGGGGATGGGATTGGGGTAGCGAAGAATAAAGGGAGGAAGGATAGGATGGAGGTGCGGGACCATTGTTTCTGACATTTTATAATGCCATTTGGCTTCTTAAAATATACACTTATGCCAGGCAGTGGTGGCGCACGCCTTTAATCCCAGCGCTTGGGAGGCAGAGGCAGGCAGATTTCTGGGTTCAAGGACAGCCTTGGTCTACAGAGTGAGTTCCAGGACAGCCAGGGATATACAGAGAAACCCTGACTCCAGAAAAAAAAAAGAAAGTCTTTAAAAAATGTACACTTATAATTTTGATAAAATAAAATAATGCAGCTGGGTGGCGATGGCACACACCTTTAATCCCAGCACTAGAGAGACTGAGGCAGGTGGATATTTGTGAGTTTGAGGCCAGCCTGATCTACAGACTAAGTTCAAGAGCAACCAGAGCTGTTACACAGAAAAACCTTGCCCCAGAAACCAAAATAATAACAACAACAACAATGCTTTACATTTTCGTAATACTCCTACCACTGAAAGTGCCCTACCCAGTTAGAAGTAAAGAAGGGAAACCTAGTTGGGAGGAGAAGACAAAATGGTTGTTTTTAGACATCCCTTTCTATGGCCTCTGTCTTGTCCTCTGCCCATGACTGTCTGCACAGATCTTAAGAGATGAGGTAACACGAAGTGCCTAGACGTCAGACACACACAGTCACCTGGAGGCGATATCAAGTCATGCAAAGAATCTGCTCTAAGTGCTCTTTGACTCCACTGGAAGTCTTCAGTTGTAAACGGGAAGATTCTGCTATCTATTATACTACGTGAGCTAAATAGATGTGTGTTAGTCAGTTTCTGTCACTGTAACAAACACCTGAGAGACCCAACTCAGTCAATTACTATCTCGACAGGAAGTGTCCTCCTAAAACATCTTATGTGCTGAGGGCTTGGCCCCAGTCTGGGAGAGCTACTGGGAGGTGACTGGATCAGTTAATTTATTGATGAGTCTGTAGTGAATGGACTCTTGGGAAGTGGGGCCTGATTTGAGGAAGTGTGTCACTAAGTTCCTGGTTCTTTTATGTTTTCCTTGATGCCTCCTGAATGCCACTAGGTAAGCCTCTTTCCATGGCCCCACCATGCCTTTCTCCTGTGATGCTGCAACTTGCCACAGGCTCAAGCACAATGGAGGTGCCTGAGTGTACTGGCTGGTTTTGTGTGTCAACTTGCCACAGGCTGGAGTTATCACAGAGAAAGGAGCCTCCCTTGAGGAAATGCCTCCATGAGATCCAGCTGTAAGGCATTTTCTCAATTAGTGATCAAGGGGGGAAGAGCCCAGCCCATTGTGGGTGGTGACATCTTGGGCTGGTAGTCTTGGGTTCTATAAGAAAACAAGCTGAGTAAACCAGGGGAAACAAGCCAGTAAGTAACATCCCTCCATGGCCTCTGCATCAGCTCCTGCTTCCTGACCTGCTTGAGTTCCAGTCATGACTTCCTTTGATGATGAACAGCAATGTGGAAAGTATAAACTGAATAAACCCTTCTCTCCCCAACGTGCTTCTTGGTCATGATGTTTGTGCAGGAATTGAAACCCTGACTATGAGTATGAACAGAAACCTATAAAATGGTGTGTCCAAATAAATTCTTTCCCCCTTTAAGTCGTTTTGTCAAGCGTGTTGTTAGAGTGACAAAAACATTTAAGGTTTACTCTTGGAGATGCCGGTCCATGATTAGTTGGCTCCATTGATGGGCACAGGCCTGCCAGTAGGGTAGCACATTATGGTGGGAAGAGGTCATAGAATAAAACTTGCTTATATCACAGGCCAGAGGACAAAGGAGAGCAGAGAGAACACCAGCAGGCCCAACCCTCCTAACAAGCATACTTCCAATGACCTAAGAATCTTCCATTGGGCTCCTCCTCTTAGAAGTTCAACTGCCTCCCAATAGTACCATTCTGGGGCCATGCATGTAACACGGGCCATTAGGTGACCTTCCAGATCCAGATTACAGCAAGATGAAAATCACTTAGGCTATGACAGGTCCACAAAGATGACATTTCCTCTTTCAGGATTTCTCGTGTTCTATAATGATTTTCTTTGTGACTCTGAGCTTGTAGACTTAAGAAAAGCTAGATTACTTTAACTACTATCCCTTCGCCCCACAGTGTCTGGTTTAGGAGAGTTCTCTTCTGCTGACAAACCGAGTGAGCCCTTTAGCAAGCAGGAAGAGGTGCCCTTGTCAAGGGTTAACTTAGTCTGATTCACAGTGGTTACACTTTTGCTGAATTTTGAGCAAAAGGAAAATGATATTCAGTTATTAGCTCTGGCTCCCAGCTCTTATACACAGTAGATAGAACTTTCTGTCTAGGCGGGAGCCGAGGATTACCGTGCAGACAGCCAAGTCCAAGAACCACACCACACACAACCAGTGCCGCAAATGGCACAGAAATGGCATCAAGAAATGCCAGTCACAAAGATCCATACCTCTTAAGGGGGTTGACCCCAAGCGCTGAGGAACATGCGCTTTGCCAAGTAGCACAAGAAAGGCCTGAAGAAAATGCAGGTCAACAATGCAAAGGCAGTGAGTGCGTGCACAGAGGTCATCAAGGCCTGTGTGAAGCTTCAGGTCATCGAGCCTAAGATGCCAAAGGGTCCCCAGCCACAAACTCAGCTGTCTGGCTTTCATCGCTCACGGTGAAAAGCGTGGGAAGCGGATTAGCAGCTACATGGCCAAGGGGCATAGGCTCTGCCAGCCAAGGCCCAAGGTCCAAACCAAGTCAGAGGCCAAACCTCCAGCTAAGGCCCAGGCTTCAGCTCCAGCCCAGGCTCCCAAAGGAGCCCAGGCCCTTGTGAAGGCCCCATAGAGAAGGCTCCTGCCATGTGAAGGCTGACGGACTGCTGTGACACACCCACCCACACACTATTTGCAGATGACCTGTGTCCTATACTGTTTTCACAAATAAACTTGAGGCTAGATCTGTTTAGAAAGAAAGAAAGAAAGAAAGAAAGAAAGAAAGAAAGAAAGAAAGAAAGAAAGAGGGAGGGAGGAAGGAAGAAAGGAAGAAAAATTTCTGACTAAAATTAGCTAGTGTATGTATAACAGGGTAGAATTAGAAAATAATGTAACCAGCACCTAAATTTCAACATTTTGAAATAAATACTAAATAAATAAATAAATAAATAAATAAATAAATAAATATTAAAATAAAACTACTAGGTAGACGAAACAACTTGTAGGCACCCCAAAGTAGGAAGCCCCAGTATCATTCCAAAGCTCTTACCTTCTCTGATGACTCTAGGCTGGTTGCATAGATCAGGCACAAGATGGTCATGTGATTCACTCCTCGAAGTCCTCTGGTTCTGATAGGACTCTTGCTCCCCACTGGAGGCAACAGACAACCTCTCAGAGGTCCCCATAGGGAGGGGCAAAGGAGACCCAGAGTCCAGGAGGAAGCTGTCCTGGAGGGTTTGCTTGGCGTCCTTCTTAACTTTGCGCTTCTGACTTGTTGGGATCTGGTTCCCTTCTCTTGACCCAAGCGGACCCCTCTCCATTGGCTGGAGCAGCCGATCCAGGTCTCTGGTGAACTCTAGCAGGGTGCCCTCGGGGAGGTTTCTGGCACGGGCGTCAGAGCCGTAGCTGGGAGCCCTGTCCTGGAGCAGGTGCTCGGAGCAGGGCTGAGCATCTGGGCCTTGTCTGGGCGCAGGCTCAGGAGCCCGGGCGAGGCCGCGGGGAGCCATGGAGAGGGCGAAGTAAGAGTAGTCCACAGCGATGTAGGTCAGCATGAAGATGATGGTGACGACGGGTGCCAGAACATTCACCTGACCCACAAGGACAAAAGCCATGGTCACCAGGCTGGTCAGGCAGATGGCTGCGACGGGCGTTTTATTTGGCCCTTTCTACAAGAGCAACAACAACAACAACAAAAATGCAGAATTATGAAATTTCAGATTAAAAAAATTCCAAAATGTTACAGTAACATTGTTTCAGGAGCTTCTCCCCCACAGGATTGTTCATTCACATGTAAACTTGGAAAAATAATATCCAACTCCTGGGGTCAACGTGAGACCTGAGCTGACATGTGATAGCATAGGCCAAACACAGAGACCCAGTAGCTCCAGACACCGGAGGCATGGGCAACATCACCATTAACATGGGACTCTACGGAATGACTTTGGAAGTCTTAGGGTCTCAACTTCCTCAAATAGAAAGCCCCCATTGATGCCAAAACCCTGACCTCCTCCACTTACCCCAGACTCACTCTCTCTCTCTCTCTCTCTCTCTCTCTCTCTCTCACACACACACACACACACACACACAGTTACACTCTCCTCTTCTGGAAACAATCTCAACCACTTATATGGTTCTGGGGCCAAAGCATGGTTCACATCTCAGTCCCATGCTCTTCTCCTGAGGAGCGCCATCTGGCCCAGCTGCCCTTCCCGGGGGTGACTCTTTCCCTGGCTTCTCTCCATTCGCCTCCTTCCTCCTCGGCTGCTTCCTTTCGGCCCTCCTAGCCCACTCTCCATGCCTCAGGGGCGGTATCTAAAGTAATATCCTCGCCTCGGCTCCCAGACTATCCCTTTAATATCCTCGCCTCATCTCCCAGACTGTCCCGTTTCTCCGCCTAATCCCACTCACTCGACTCCTACCCCCATGCCCACCCCCTATCCCACTGCCACCACCCCATTCCTGACTTTAAACACCAGCTGTATGTCCACACTGCCCAGCCTTGAGCTTCTCCTGGCACGCCTCTGGAATCAATTGGGCTTTCTAAAGGTGTGTCAGAACCCGTGTGGACCCGAGACCCTCCCCAGAACAATCCTTACAAAGGAGAAAAGGAAGGAAAGAGGAGGAGAGGAAGGGCGAAGAGGAGGATTTTATAACGTTTGGAAATTAATTTGGAGGTGCATTTATTAAAGTGGTACAGAAGATTCTAACAAGAACATGACTGAGAATAAAGTAAGTCCATAGAAACTCACAACTTTAAAAGTTTCGAGTAAGCTGCCAAAATTGCTAGTCTAGGCTAAGACCTTGAGGTGAACAGTTTAAAATGGGCCAATGAGAGCCTTTCTCCACCAAGAGCTGGGCAAGCCACAGACTGAACAAAGCATATGGAAGACAGACAGTGAATCCCTATGCATAACTGGAAAAAGGCAGGGCGGGTGAGGTGGCTCAGCCACTAAAGGTGTTTGCCAGCAAACCTAACAGTCTGAGCTGGATCCCCAGGCCCCACACGGTGGAGGGAGAGAGCCAGCTCTGGGAGTTGTCCTCTGACCTCCACACACATGGTATAGCTTAAGGTACACACACACACACACACACACACACACACACACTGAACAAATATATAATATGAAAGTCCTTTCAAAAGGAAGCCCACTCGACCAAATGAGTAAAAGACCTGAACAAGCACCTCACCAAAGATATGAAACGTGTACAATGACCAACCTCATCAGCGATTAGAGATCGCAAATTTGCCCTGTAGTGAGATACCATCAAACGCCCGTGAGCACTCAGTCATGTAAAAGTAGAGGGTTAGGATGGCTCTCCCATCTCTAGAGCAGCATCAGTTAGTACAGAGGCCCTGAAAAGAGCAGGGTGCCACTCACCGTGAGAAGCCAAGCGGCGGGGAGCAGGTGAGACATTCCGGTAGAGGGAATGTAGTCTGCAGTTATTCTAGTTTACATCCAGCACAAGCAACAGCCATAAAACCCCCAAATAACAAGCTGCTGCTACGGCACAGAGGAGAAGGACTTTCACAAAGATACTGATGAGGTGGGGAGGATAGCAGATAAGCATGCACACACACACACACGCACACATGATCTCAGACTGAGTATTCTCAGTGTAAAAATTCTGTATCCAAAATGACAGAATTCCAGAAATCTGTATTTGATAGAAATTGAATTGGGAAATCCTCTACCATGAAACTTTGTTTCATGCCTAAAATGTCTAAAAATGTTGCATACAATTACCTTCAGGCTAGGTGTATATGAAACGATGAACGGAGTATACACGGAGCGTAAAGAGGCTGTATTATAGATATATGAATATCCCAAAATATAAAACAAATAAACTTCCAAAATCTGAAAAGCTTCTGGCCCCGACAATGAAGATAAAAACTGTCCAGTCTGTACTGGAAGGTTTCAAACTCGGGCGAGCTGTTTGGAGACACAACTGAAGGGAGCAGAATTGCCGGCTGTGCCCCCCCCCCCCCGGGCTGAATCTGGTTAGCAGAATTGCCGGCTGTGGCCCCCGGGCCCAATCTGGTTAGCAGAATTGCCGGCTATGGCCCCCGGGCCGAATCTGGTTATGCTTCAATCTACAAGTGCCTGTGCATTTCAAAACAGCTCGGAGGGTAATCAAAAGAAAAATGTTTTGTTGCATGAAATTCAAATTTGTGTCCCTGGTTGGGGGTTGGGTACTCTCTGTAATCATTTCTGAGCTTCAACAGCAGAGAAAAGTGCTGGGGTGGAAGTCTGCGTAGAGCCTGCAACATCCAAGGTGTGCTGCGGGGGATGTAAGAGGCCTAGGATGCTCTTCACAGAAGCCAGAGGCTATGGAGTGACAGGGAAGGGCCTCACTGAGTAGGGGTGGGCCTGGAGGGGGGTGAGCTGGGGGGATGGGACTGGAGGGGTGGGACTGGGGGGTGGAGCTGGGGGGATGGGACTGGAGGGGTGGGACTGGGGGTTGGAGCTGGGGGGATGGGACTGGAGGGGTGGGACTGGGGGTGGAGCTGGGGGGGGATGGGACTGGAGGGGTGGGACTGGGGGTGGAGCTGGGGGGATGGGACTGGAGGGGTGGGACTGGGGGTGGAGCTGGGGGGGATAGGACTGGAGGGGTGGGACTGGGGGTGGAGCTGGGGGGATGGGACTGGAGGGGTGGGACTGGGGGTGGAGCTGGGGGGGATGGGACTGGAGGGGTGGGACTGGGGGTGGAGCTGGGGGGGATAGGACTGGAGGGGTGGGAATAGGGAGTGGAGCTGGGGGGATAGGACTGAAGGGGTGGGACTGGGGGTGGAGCTGGGGGGGGATGGGACTGGAGAGGTGGGACTGGAGGCTGCCTCAGGTTGGCAGGGTTCCTTGGTGGAAGCTACAGGGTGCTTACCTTATAATTATTCTTAAAACTGTTTACATTGTTTCTATGAACTTTTGTGGATTGCTGTCTATATGCAGGTGAGGGCAGGCACAAGGCAAGGTGAGAGCCTGCGATTGGGCAGTGGAAAAGGAAGGCGGGCGGAGATTAGAGCCCAGGACAGAGAGGGCAGAGGGAAAGAGAAGAAGGGAAGGAGAGGAAGAGACAAGATGAAACCTATAGGAGAGGAAGAGGAGCCAGAACCACACAGTCCTGGGAGCCATGAGTACTGGGGAATTTCTTAGATAGATGATTAAATAATAACTGGGGTGCATTTGCCCCATCTAGGGGTGTGGCTTGTGTTAATATCAATTGAGTTTTGAGTTCATTGCACAGGCATTTTGTGGGTTGAGAATATAAATCTGACAGAAAAATTACGAGCCTCTAGAGTTTGGATTTTCCCAGGGCTGGGAATATGAGCAGAGTCCACAGCAACAGAACCGCGGATGGGCGGTCGGCGAGATGGGAAGTCGCTGCCCGGGGCTATCATGTGAGATGGTGCCTTTTAAAATATTTCCCGCCACAAGCTTTCCTATCAAGTTAACTGTACCTCAATCATGTATTTAAGTTTCTAGTGTTTTCCCATTTAAAAAAGGAAATAAGCAAATATAATCACATATGATGACCCGTTTAGGAGACGGGAAGAAACTTCCAATGTTAGAAGACACACAACGACCAGGGAGACATGTCTGTAATACAAATCACAAAGAGTTAACCTTCCTAGCAAAGAGCTTCTAGAAGTTGAAAATAACCTTAATGATAGAAAAAATTACAAACAGCCATAAACTATTTACCATAGTTGGGAAATGGACTCGGCCTGTCAGTGGATGAATGGGTAATGACAATATGGTGCATATACACAGGGGAATTTTATTCAGCTATAAAGAAAAGTAGAGTAATGAAATTTGCAGGAAATGGATGGAACTGGAAAAATAACACACCCGGCGAGGTAACTCTAGCTCAGCAAATGCCACCCAGTCCGTCTCATGTGGACCCTGGCTGCAAGCTTGGAGGTTTGTATGTCTAATGTGCAATATCTCTATAAGACAGAGATCTGGAAAGGCCACACCTGTGGGAGGGGTAAGGGAAGAAGATTTTAAGGCGAGGGGAGAGAGGAGCACGTGATAAAGTAAAGAGTGAGATGAGGTCATGATGTTGCATGTCATTAATCCTAGCACTTAGGAGACAGAGGCAAAAGTCTGAGGCTGGGCTGGTCTACATAGTGAGTTCCAGGACAACCAGAGCTACATAGTGAGACCCTGTCTCAAAAAGAGAGAGAGAGAGAGAGAGAGAGAGAGAGAGAGAGAGAGAGAGAGAGAGAAAGAAAAAGAAAAGAGAAGAAAAAGGAATGAAGGAAGGGAGGGGGAAGAAGAAGGAGGAGGAAGTGGTAGAAGGAGGATGAGAAGGAGGAAGAGGAAGGAAGGGAGGGAGGGAGGGAGAGAGGGATGAGGAATGGTGGAGGTTAAAAAGCAGGATTGTGGATAGAGCAAGGGACATTAACCAAAACTAAGGCTGTATGAAAAGCTCTAGGGAAGCCCACGACTTTGTAAGCTGATTTAAGTATATACTTGTTTTTAAAAGTGTGTGGCTACATAGATGGACAATGCTTCCCCTAGAAGTCATGGATTATCGAACAAAAATGTAAGCAAAAATAAATTTCTTTCGACTATAAATTGCTTTTGCTCATGGTATTTTATTACAGGAATAGAAAAGTAATGAATACAGTTGGCAAGACCCCCTGCTGAAGACACAGCCCACTTGTATTGCAGGACATAGACAATGAAGCTGGAACCAACCTCAGACCCTCCTCCTAACACAGTGCCAAAAGGCGCTATGCAGGCTGCTTAGAGAGAAATCTCATCCATGGCATTGCCTAGCAGTGAACCCTGAATGTAACCATAAAGAGATGCGCCCGCTGGAGCAATAGTGGTATTACAGCTGCAAGGGTAACCAACCACTTTCTGACTGAATTTGAGGACTGCTCCACAGAAAAGAACTCATGTCTGGAACTATGAGCTAGTCAGAAGCCCATGGCTGGGGAGGTCATAGGCCTCAAAGGGAGAACTTGCTATGTTATTTTGCTAAACAAACATGTTGGCAAACTGCCTTCTAAATATTTAGAATATTTAGAATATTATATTAAGTAATAATAAATATTCATTATTAGCATTGTTCTTAACCTTAGTTAGAGAAGTTTGTTTTTATTTTGTTTTGTTGTTGTTGTTATTGCTGCTGCTGCTGTTTTATAGTGGGCTGTAGCTAATGCAGAGATACATAACCAGCCAGTGATGAGAACCCATGACTATTGAGTGCTCAGCCCTCAACGGGATGTCAATACCAACCCCCACGTCACAGCTAAGAGATCATCTTGGAAAATGGAGTGGGAAGAATGTAAGAGCCAGAGGATGAGGAGGAGTCCTATGTGATGCCTTCCTCTGGGCATGGCATGGCTGTCATACTCACAAACTGCAACTGCGGTTACCTGCACAGAATTAAGTCAACAAGACCAATCCACACTCTAGCAAGCTGCACTAATAGGATTCAGTGGGTTAAAAATAAGAGTAAAGGACTTGCAAATAGGAGACTTCTTGGCGGACAGCAGGGAGAGAGAGTTGGAGGTGGGTATGATCAGGATACATTGTATCTTGTCTGTATATTGTATTCCTGGCACCCATGTATGCTGTTGCCAATAATAAATAAAAGAACATTTAAAAGATTATCACACACAAAAGGATTGAGTCAAAACATTGTCAGTATAGATGTGTCAATTGTATATATAAAGTTGTAGTAGCAGGGAAGAATCATCCACTACAACACTATTTACTGGACACCACTCACATAACTATCAGTCAATGGAGAGCTGATTAAATAAACTATGTCACATAAACATAACAGAAAAAGAATGAGAAAATTATCCTTAAATTAATATAGAAGACAGATTTCTAAACCACATATGAAAATGTTAAAATGTAAGATAGAAGCAATATACTGAGAGAACTATCTGTTGTGTGAAAATATGGATGGGAACGATTCAATTTGGAAAACAACTGGGGAGCCTGAGGAGATGGCTCGGTCAGTAAATATCTCTCGCGTAATCTTGAGGACCTAAATTTAGATCCTCATCACCCAAGTAATCTGCATGGTGACTTGCATCTGAAAGCCAACACAGGCTGCTGGTGGTGTAGACGGGATCCCTAGAGTTCTTTGGCCAACTAACCTAGTTATATCACTGAGTGACCTTGCTTCAAGAAAATAAGGTGATGTGGCCAGAAAATAAGGCTCTGTGGTTAGAGGCACTCGATCCTCTTCCAGAGGACCTGGGTTCGGTTCCCAGCACCTACCCAGCAATTTACAACCATCTGTAACTCCAGCTCTAGGTGATCTGCTGCCCTCTTGTGGCCTTCATGGACATGGTATGCAAGTAGTGCACAGACATACATGCAGACATCACAAACACACACACACAGACACACACACACAGAGAGAGAGAGAGAGAGAGAGAGAGAGAGAGAGAGAGAGAGAGAGAGACGGGTTTTAAAATAAAAAAAATTAGCTCTGCTCCTGGAGCTGATCCCGCGCCACAGTGCTCCATACTCAAATATCACCTCCCAGAAGTGCGGACAAGCCTGTGAGTGCAGGTAAGACCACCATTTCTCCTCAGAGGGACCTGCCCGGAACCCTCAGGCCACAGGAACCAAGGAGCAGACTGGGACAGGAGCCTTCTGGTTTGTCTGTGCCACAGCGCTACATATCCAAATACCACTAGGAAAGAGCTGGTCTCCCAGGAGTGCCGACACATCTGTGAACACAGGTAAGACCACCACTTCTGTTAAAATTCCTGGCCCAAAAGGGATCCTCCCAGAGCCATCAGGACATAGAAACCAAGAAACAGCTGGGTACAGGATCCTTCTGGTTTCTGTCTGCATCCTGGAGCTGACCCTGTGTCACAGCTTTCCATACCCAAATTCCTCCTGGAGAGAACTGGTCTCCCAGGAGTACTGACACACAGGCTTGCAGGAGGCACAAGCCACAGTCAGAGACAGCAAGACCAGCTCACACCAGAGATAACCAGATGAAAGAGGCAAGGGCAAGAACATAAACAACAGAAACTTTGGCTACCTGGCATCATTAGAATGCAGTTCTCCAACCACAGCAAACCCTGGATACCCCAACACACAAGAAAAGCAAACTCTGATTTAAAATCATATCTCATGATGATGATGGAGGACTTTAAGAAGGACATAAATAACTTCCATAAAGAAATCCAGGACAACACAGGCAAACAAAAATCCCTTAAAGAATTACAGGAAAACACAACCAAACAGGTGAACTGAACAAAACCATCCAGGATCTAAAAATGGAAATAGAAACAATAAAGAAATCACAAAGGGAGACAACCCTGGAGTTAGGAAACCTACGAAAGAGATCAGAAGTCATAGATGCAAGCATCAACAACAGAATACAAGAAATAGAAGAGAGAATCTCAGGTGCAGAAGATACCATAGAAAACATTGACCTAACAGTCAAAGAAAATGCAAAATGCAAAAAGCTCCTAACCCAAAACATCCAGGAAACACAGGACACAATGAGAAGACCAAACCTAAGGATTATAGGTATAGAAGAGAGTGAGGATTCCCAAATTAAAGGGCCAGTAAATATCTTCAACAAAATTATAGAAGAAAACTTCCCTAACCTAAAGAAAGAGATGCCCATAAATATACAAGAAACCTATAGAACTCCAAATAGATTGAACCAGAAAAGAAATTCCTCCTGTCACATAATAGTCAAAACACCAAATGCACAAAACAAAGAATATTAAAAGCAGTAAGGGGAAAAGGTCAAATAACATATAAAGGCAGACCTATCAGAATTACACCAGATTTCTCACCAGAAAGTATAAAAGCTAGAAGGTCCTGAGAAGATATCTCTCTCTCTCTCTCTCTCTCTCTCTCTCTCTCTCTCTCTCTCCCTCCCTCCCTCCCTCCCTCCCTCCCTCTCTCTCTCTCTCTCTCTCTCTCTCTCTCTTTCTCTTTCTCTTTGGTTTGTTCAAGACAGGGTTTCTCTGTGTAGCTCTGGCTGTCCTGGAACTCACTCTGTAAACCAGGCTGTCCTTGAACTCAGAAATCTGCCTGCCTCTGCCTCCCAAGTGCTGAGATTATAGGCGTGTGCCACCACCGCCCACCTGGGAAGATCTCATACAGACCCTAAAAGAAAACAAATGCCAGCCCAAACTACTATATCCAGCAAAACTCTTAATTACCATATATGGACATACCAAGATATTCTATGACAAAACCAAATTTACACAATATCTTTCCACAAATCTAGCCCTACAAAGGATAATAGATGGAAAATACCAACACAAGGAGGGAAACAACACACTAGAAAAAGCAAGTAAGTAATCTTCTTTCAACAAACCCAAAAGAAGTTAGCCCCCCAAACATAAAAATAATATCAAAAATAACAGGAAGCAACAATCACTATTCCTTAATATCTCTTAGCATCAATGGATTCAATTCCCCAATAAAAAGACATAGAATAACAGACTGAATACATAAACAGGACCCAGCATTTTGCTGCACACAGGAAATGCACCTCAGTGACAAAGACAAACACTACCTCAAAGTAAAGGTCTGGAAAACAATTTTCCAAGCAAATGGTCCCAAGAAACAAGCTGGAGTAGCCATTCTAATATCGAGTAACATCTACTTTCAACCAAACGTTATCAAAAAGGATAAGGAAGGACACTTCATACTCATCAAAGTAAAAAATCTACCAAGAAGAACTCTCAATTCTGAACATCTATACTCCAAATGCAAGGATACCCACATTCATAAAAGAAACATTAAAGCTCCAAGCACACATTGCACCCCACAAAATAAAAATGGGAGACTTTAACACTCTCATCAATGGACAGATCCTGAAAACATAGACTAAACAGAGACACAGTGAAACTAACAGAAGTTATGGACCAAATGGATTTAACAGATATCTATAGACCATTTCATCCTAAATCAAAAGAATATACCTTCTACTCAGCTCAAGAAGAAAGACCAAAGTGTGGGTGCTTTGGTTTTTCTAAGAAAGAGAACAAAATACAGGAACAATTATGGAGATAAGGTGTAGAGCAGAGACTGCAGGAAAGGTCATCCAGAGACAGTTGTACCTGGGGATTCATCCTATAAACAGTCACCAAAGCCAGACACTATTGTGGATGCCAAGAAGTGCTTGTCCAAAGGAGCCTGATATGGCTGTCTCCTGAGAGACCCTGCCAGAGCCTTACAGATACAGAGGCGATACTAGCAGCCAGCCATTAGACTGAGCACAGGGTCCCCAATGAAAGAGTTAGAGAAAGGACTGTAGGAGCTGAAGGAATTTGCAACGTCATAGGAAGAACAGCAATATCAACCAACCAAATCCCCCATAGCTCCCAGGGACTAAGCCACCAACCAACGAGAACACATGCCTCCAGCTGCATTTGTAGCAGAGAAATGCCTTGTCAGGCATCAATGGGAGGAAAGGTCCTTGGTCCTATGAAGGTTTGGTGGATACCCCAGTGTAGGGATATCAAGGGAGGGTAGGTAGGAGTGGGTTGCGTGGAGGAACATCCTCATAGAAGCAGGGGGAGGGAGGTTGGGTTAGGGGTTTTCTGTGAGAGGGGGAAACCGGGAAAGGGAATAACATTTAAAATGTAAATTAAAAATGTATTCAATAAAAAAGGGAAAAAAAAAAGAAGGGGGAACAAAATACTCACAGGAGGAAATATGGAGACAAAATGTGGAGCAGAACCTGAAGGGAAAGCCACCCAGAGACTGCCATCCCATATACAGCCGCCAAACCCAGAGGCTATTGTGGACACTGGGAAGTGCTTGCTGATGGAAGCCTGATATGGCCGCCTCCTGAGAGGCTCTGCCAGAGCCTGACAAATACAGAGGCGGATGCTCACAGCCAACCAATGGACTGAGTGTGGGGTCCCTGATGGAGGAAATGGAGAAGGGTCTGAAGGAGCTGAGGGGGTTTGCAGCCCCATGGAGGGAGCAACAGTGTCAACAGACAAGACCCCCTGGAGCGCCTGGGACTAGACCATCAACCAAAAAGGGACCCATGACACTGGTCTCATATATGGCAGAGGATGACCTTGTTGGACATCAGTGGAAGGAGTGGCCCTCGGCCTAAGGGTGTTCGATGTCCCAGTGTAGGGGAATGCCAGGGCAGGAAGACGAGAACCAGTAGGTGGCTGGGTGGAGGAGCACCCTCATAGAAACAGGGGAGGGGTAATAGGAGAGGAAGACCTGGAAAGGGGAAAACATTTGAAATGTAAATAAATAAAATATCCAATAAAAAATAGTGATTGGGAAAAACATACGGATGTATACATCATACCCACACCTACACATACTTACCCACACCTACACATACATGCCCAAAGAACATGTATGTAATATACCACACGTGCACATGCACACCACACACACACACACACACACACACACACACACACACCAACAATAATCACAAAAGCCCAGGAAAAACAGTGCCTTAAAGGACAAAATTAAGGTTAGGACATGTAGGAAGATTCAACATAGGAGTAGAAATTCCCGGTGGATACTGTTTATGTAAGTTTTAGTTTTAAAATCTGTGCTCATTGTGCCATAAAAACTAAACGATGTGCTAGAGTAATAGCCCCATCATTAAGAAAGCCGACTGCTCTCCTGGAGGACCCGGGTTCAATTCCCAGCCCCCACTTGTCAGCTCATGACCTCCTTTAACTCTGTTTAGGGACTCAGATGCCCTCTTCTGGCCTTTGTGGGCAGCAGGCATGCAAGTAGTGCATACACGCAAAACATCCAGAATAATAATAATAATAATAATAATAATAATAATAATAATTTTAAATGAAGTAGAATAAGGCGTATGATATATCAATGGCCTACTCTTGACGTATCAACCACTGCTCCTCCTGGCCCGTGTCCATTGGAGAGAAGAACAGAAGGCGCTGGCTGTGGTCCAGTGTACCCATATGTTTAGCACACAATGGCAGAGGCAGGGGGATTCAGGCTCCCTTTCTTTCAAGAAACAAACGAGGGGTTGCTGAAGTGGATCCATGGGTAAAGTCACTTGATGCTAAGCCCGGTGGCTTGAATTTGATCCCTAGGGTGGACGTCGTGACTCCAGTAAGTGGTCTTGACATGTTTTGTAAAGCGTGGTATGGTGCGGTGGGAGGGGGTACCCTGGCGGGCCCATGCTGAGGCATCTTCCCCCAGCCCGCGTACCAGTCATATGTCAGGTCTCATATAATACAGGGGTATGGGAAGGGAGGTTGGGAAGGGAATAGAGGAAGAGAAACAAATGGGACAGAGGAGAGGGAGAGGGAAAGGAAGAGATGGGCTAAGAACACGTGGAGAGAGGGGGGAGGGGAAGGGAGAGAGGGAGAAAGAGGTCAGAGAGAGAGAAGAGAGGCCAAACAGTCCCTTTTATAGCAATTCTGGCCTACCAGGCTGCTGTTGCTAGAGAACAGTTAGGCAGAGTCTAGAAAGAAGGCTAGCGCTAGCAGGTCTTGACCGTATCTACACATACAGTCTCTCTCTCCCTCTCTCTTTCCCTCACCTCACACAAACATATACACAAACAAACCAATAAAAACAGAAACATTTGAACACGCAACCAGAGAATTCTAACAAATTTTGGCAGCCCTGGGCTATCTAGTGAGACCCTGTTTCAAAACTCCAAAGGGGGAGGGGGAGGAAGGAGCTATGGTGATTCACACCCGCTTGGGATGAGGCTGGAGTCAGAGGGACTAATAATACAAAAACAAAGTGTAGCTTACGAGCCGCAACACAGAGATGTGGCGTTCCCTGTGTCTATGTCTACTGCTATTTAGGAAAGTCTCTTTTGACCATCCCAGCCATCAGTCAAGCCTGCTATTCAGTATCGGTTACAGTTTGGCACATGCTAGCTCATAGAGAGCCCAGAGCCATAGTGAGGGGCCTCATCAAACAGCCACTGCCACTGCTACCACCACCATTACCACATCAACATCACCACCATCACTACCCCACCACCACCATCATCACCACCACCATCATCATCACCATCATCACCACCACCATCATCATCACCACCACCGCCATCATCACCATCACCATCATCACCACCACTACTATCCAGGGCACAGTGAGCCTGTGGGAAAGGCGGGGCTGCAAGGGTCTGTTCTTTTCCTAAATACTAGATTCTTTCTTTTATACTAAACTTGGAGGGTCCTGGATTTGTTTTTATAGAAGGAGGGGCCTGCTTCACCGCTGCTGAGCACTGGGAAGCTGGAGCCTGTTATATGAGATGCTCTGTCTAAGCAGCTAGCCTAACCCACCCGGGGGCAGGATTGAAAGAAACAACTTCCGCACCCCACTTTGTATCTTCCCCAGAGACCAGAGACACTGGTCAGAAGCTTATGCCTCAGAGAGACAGAGACATGGAGACAGAAAAACAGAGAGAAGAGAGGTAGCCAACAAAATGAGTCACTCACCCCGTTCCCCAGAAAGGCGAGGGCAGGGACCACTTTGTCCTGGGCGATGCACTGTAGAATCCGGGGGGCTCCGTAGAGTCCCCCCATACAGGAAGCCAGGGACGAGATGTACAAGCCCAACAGGAAGAGGAAACCAACCAGAGATACCTATGTGAGGCAGATGTCCTACCATTACCACGGGCTGACCCTGAATGTCCTGCAGAGCCACTGCAGGATGAATTCAGGGTTCTCAGCGTCAGGGGATCAGCCTCTCAGACTGAACTCTGAGAGCCTCCTTGAAGCTCATTTTATTGCTGTACAAAAAGCCACCTTTAGCAGGTCAATCTCTGAATACCAAAACTTACCTGATCTAGGGGTGTGCTGGCTGGTTTTGTGTGTCAAGTTGACACAAGCTGGAGTTATCACAGAAAGGATCCTCCCTTGAGGAAATGCCTCCAGGAGATCCAGCTGTAAGGCATTTTCCCAATTAGTGATCAAGGGTGGGGGACCCCTGTTGTTCAGTAGGCACTGTCTCTGGGCTGGTAGTCCTGGGTTCTATAAGAAGGCAAGCTGAGCAAGGCAGGGGAAGCAAGCCAGTAAGAAACATCCCTCCATGGCCTCTGCATCAGCTCCTGCTTCCTGACCTGCTTGAGTTCCAGTCATGACTTCCTTTAGTGGTGAACAGCAATGTGGAAGTGTAAGCTAAATAAACCCTTTCCTCCCCAACTTGTTTCTTGGTCATGATGTTTGTGCAGGAACAGAAACCCTGACTAAGACTAAGGGGTCTAGGGGTTATCTTGAAAGACCCGTCCTCAACCATAAGAGACTTCCTGGTTTGCCAGGCCTGTCTCCAGACTAAGTTATGCAAAGTCTCTGAGAATCCTTCAAAAGAGTAACCCCATAAAACCTCAGATAACAATCTCTGACAAAAGCCAACTTTAAAGCTGAGGTCACTGCAGGTTCATGCCAGATACAACTGCTCTGCTAAACTCAACTACACCCTGTGCTGGGCTTGCCCTCACCATGCCCAGGGCAGCGCCTACTGAACAACAGGGGTCTGTCAAGGGCGGGAGTTCTGTAGGCCATGGGTGTGTTCTCTTGAAGGGCCCTTCTTTCTCTTTTGGGTTTGAGAAGAACCGTTTTGCAGGGCTGCACCTTTGTAGCCATTACAAATCCAAAGCAAAATAAGACCTTTATTACATTATGTATTTATTTATTTATTCTTTTTTTTTTCTTTTTTGGGTTTTTTGAAACAGGGCTTCTCTGCGTAGCCCTGGCTATCCTAGAACTCACTCTATAGACCAGGTTGGCCTCAAACTCAGAAATCCACCTGCTTCTGCCTCCCAAGTGCTGGGGTTAAAGGTGTGCGCCACCACTGCCTGGCTACATTTTATTTATTTCGTGTGGAGGTATGGGGGTGAGATGGATTCCATGACAGACATGTATCAGAGAACCTATAAAAACTGATCTCTCTTTCTACCATGTGGGTCCCAGGGATCAAACTGAAATCCTTAGACTTGACTGTGTCTCGTTTCCTGTTGAGCCATCTTACGGGCCCAAACTTTTCTCTTTACAAATTAATTGTGACAGTCATTGGAATCTGACTAACAGAGTTATCTAAAGACCAGTGCTGTTTTGTAAAAAAGATTTTACAAACATTTACTGATTTATGGAAAGCATATTTGGAAGGTGTGCTCGGTGCCCCTGTACACCCATGCAGGTCGGACGATGACTGGACCAGCAGTCCTCGCCTTATGCTTGGCATCAGGGTCTCTCTTGTTTGCCTCTGCACTGCCTGCATATTCTAGGTCAGATGACTTGCAAGCTTCTAGAGGATTCTCTTTCTTTCCTCTACCTCCCATCTTGCTGCAGAAACCTTGGGATGCTTAACATGTGACTTGGGCTTTGCTCATGGATCCCAGGACTGCAGAGCCTGGGCTGGGCCTCTGAGACAGAGTGTTGCTGTAAGTCCAGGTTGTTCTCAATTCTACCTCCACCTCCCGGGTTCTGCAATTACCAGCATGCTGTGCCAGTCAAACCATGACTTGACCCTTCCTGCTCCCCTGGTGCACCTACCCTCTCTCCAGCTATTTATACTCTGCTTCTTCCTGCTCCGCCTCAGATTCCCCATTCCCCAGCCTCTCCCCTGAGCCCCTATTTCAGGTAAGTTCATCTATTATATGGACTATACACTAGCTCTCAAATTGAGCAGGCTGGGATTCATTGCAGTGGCTCTCAAACTCCTGGCTTCTGGAGCCCTGTTCTTGGCATTTCAGATTTAGGAGGCATTGGGGGACGCCTAAGAATATGAATTTCCAGAAGGTTCCAAGGTAACGTTGATGCCTGTGGCTAGAAACCACACTTTGAGCACTGTTGGTTGGCTGTGATTCTAGTCAGCCTCTCATACTCCCTGTGAATGATACCCTAGGCCCCTACCAGAGTGACAAAATCAACCCTGGTCCTAAAACCCCAACTACAGCAACTCCTATTGGTTGATAAGCAGACTCTGCATGTCCATAAGTCCCTTAGTCCCACTCTACACAACACTTGATGTCCTGCTAATTAAGGATTAAGGTCAAAGTCTACCATTGTCCAGATAGTCTTCTGGGCTGGGTACAAAATGAAAGACTCCCTTTACTGTCAGGGCTTTCCCTTCTCTGACCTTAACCCACATGCCTCTACCTGCAGAATGTCACATAGCATTATTTAGATTTTATGTTCAACTTCCTTTCTCCTGGTAAGAACCTGTTCAGCTAGCACCTGAGATTCCTGCAATGCCTCCCCATGCTAATGAAGACATAAGCCTTCAGCCAATGATCTTGCCCATCCTGGATATGCTAACTGTGATAGTTTGTATGTGCTTTTCCCAGGGAGTGGCACTATTAGGAGGTGTGGCCTTGTTGGAGTAGGTGTGTCACTGTGGGTGTGGGCTTAAGACCTTCACCCTAGTTGCCTGGAAGTCAGTCTTGCACTAGCAGCCTTCAGATGAAGATGTAGAACTCTCAGCTCCTCCTGCACCATATCTGCCTGGATGCTGCCATGTTTCTGCCTTGATGACAATGGACTGAACCTCTGAGCCTGTAAGCCAACCCCAATTAAATGTTGTCTTTTATAAAACTTGCATTGGTCATGGTGTCTGTTCACAGTAGTAAAACCCTAACTAAGACACTAACCCTCATACCCAAAACTATTTAATCCTTGAAACATCCCAAGTAAAGTTAATCTGCCTCCCTGCAGTTGGTCCTGGTGTCATCATTACTGTACTCACAGGACTTCCAAACTCCCTGTCCGTAGTCTCTGCTCCATTTGCCAATGATATCTGATCCCTGTAGGTGCAGGGAGGGTCACACTTGCTGTTGGGACCCTCTATACACACTCCCTAATCTGCTCGTTGCTCAACACTGAACCTCAAGAATCAGCACAAGGCAGCAGACCGATGGCTCAGCAGTTAAGAATGCTTACTGCTGGCCAGGCGTAGTGGCGCACGCCTGTAATTCCAGCACTTGGGAGGCAGAGGCAGGCGGATTTCTGAGTTTGAGGCCAGCCTGGTCTACAGAGTGAGTTCCAGGACAGCCAGGACTATACAGAGAAACCCTGTCTCAAATCAATCAATCAATCAATCAATCAATCAATCAATAAAAAGAATGCTTACTGCTCTTGCAGAGGACCTGACTCCGACCTCCACAAGCATCTGCATGCACATGGTGCACATAAGCTCATCTGAGTACATGCACATACACATGAATTTAAAAATTCTTAGCCGGGCGTGGTGGCACACGCCTGTAATCCCAGCACTTGGGAGGCAGAGGCAGGCAGATTTCTGAGTTCGAGGGCAGCCTGGTCTACAGAGTGAGTTCCAGGACAGCCAGGACTACACAGAGAAACCCTGTCTCGAAAAACCAAAAAAAAAAAAAAAAAATCTTAAAACACAAAACACTCGGTACAAACCCCATCTCCTCTATGCGTCATCTCACTTCTCATTCCAGTGGTTGCTCTACAGCGTCCTGAGGCATAGGGCAGGCCTACCACGGGCTCTTCCACCAACTGCCATCTTCAATTAGGTGGACCTCATGATCTTTCACTCCAGTATTCCCAGTGCCCAACAGAGGTATATAAATGGTGGATTAATTAATTAACTAATTAATGTAATCCACAACCCACATATCCCATATCCAGTATCCCATATCCCATATCCAAAAGAAGACAAAACTGTTCTCCTTGGTACCAGCTGCTGCTTATGCCCCTGGTTGGGCCATGAATCCGCCCTCATCTGGACTTCAGGAAGTCTCTCTTTCTGGTACCTGGCAGCCCCTCTCCATACTGCCTTACTTTAGACGTAGTGGTTAGAACTGTGTACATCAAGTGCTCATTTGCATAAATATGACAGATGGGTCAGATAGATGTAACTTTCAGCTTTGTCACTTGGCCCCTTCTGGATGAGGGTTTCTCCACCTCCCATTGTCCTTCAGGTGTCACCTTGACACAGTCCAGAGTTACGTGAGGAAGTCTTAATCGGGGGACCACCTAGATCAGATTATCTGAGACATTTTCTTAATTGCTAATTGACATAGGAGGACCAGGTCCACCGTGGGCAGCGCTATCCCTAGGCAGCTGAGCCTGTGCAGCATAAGAGATCTTACTGAGCAAGCCAGGAGGAACAAGCCAGCAGGGTTTTCCCATTGGTTTCTGTTTCAAGCTTCTGCCTTGGCTTTCCTTGATGACAGACTAAATCCTGTAGGCAAATAGACGCTTTCCACCCCAAGTGGCTTTTGGTCAATGTTTTATCGAAACAAAGGAAATACAAACTAGAATACCTATGCTTTATTTCCTTGTTTCAGCAACGAGCTAAGTCTATGTGGTCCAGTCATACTGCACTCAAGACCCCGGTAAACTGATTTCCTGTGTCACAAATTATCGCCAAAACAATCTGACTGAAAAATCCTGTACCTCTCAAGATTCTTGATCTGAAAGCACTTAGAAACAACAGCAGGGCATATGAGATGCCTCAGCAGAAAGCCAGACAACTTGAGTCTGATTTCTGCAACCCACAAGTTATCCTCCGACTTCTGTGCATGTGACCCTTTCCCCTATAGATATGTTTTATTTTAATGAGTATATCCACAGGACACTGGAGGGTCACACTCCTCACTAGAAACAGTTCCATACCCTGCACCCTGCTGATGACCTTCACCAAGGCATTATCATCCATCCATTCATTCATTCATTCATTACACTTGAAGTATTCATTGATCTAACCTCAGCCATGAGCCCTATTAGGGCTGCAAAGAGGCATCAAGAGTCTGGTCCTTTGGGTTTTTGAATATTAAATGCAGGTCTCACAACCTGCAAGATGGGAGGTAAGGTGGTCAAAGGCTGGACAGAGGCAGCGTGGCCTACTACAGCGTCTTCTTGCCCTTCATTCTACGTTGACTGCTTTTCCTGTGGGCACCGTCTCACCCCAGGTGGATCTCATCTCCCTCCTGCTTCACTGTCATGGGTTTCTTGGATGTGTCCCTCCCTTCCCTTCCCACTTTATTATTAGAAATCATTGTTATCAATGTTTCCTCTCACTCTGGGTTATTCTCTCCCCTGCAGGATTGTTAATCAGGCTCATGGCTTATCTCTCCAGTGGACCCTGCACTCCCTGGACTCCAGCAGAATCATGTCTCAGCTGCACCTACAGCAGAGGCTGGCCAACCAGACGCCTTAGTGAAGCCTAAGCACTTTACATGATCTGAGCGCTGGATGCTCTACACAACTGTTCGGGAGACAACCTCTCTGGTTGTTTCTCCATGCACTCTGAGAGGAGCCCTCTGTGATCTGTGTATGTGTCTTCTCTACATGCTATGCTGGTGACTTAAAAAAAAAAAGACTGAGATGAAATTTTATCAAAAGCATTTTGAAAATTTAACTCAGGGACTCTCTTCTGGGCCTTAAGAATCACGCCAGGATCCTGACTCAATTAGCATTCAGTGGAACACAGGCTCTGATCTGCAAAACATCTCCCAGATGGTAAAAATGGGCAGTCAGTGTGAAGCCCAGGAGGCTAGGGAAGCCTCCCTTAGTGTCTGCAGAGGATGGGTCCTGGATCACCACGGGTGCGTGACTCTGGATGCTCAGGTGCCTGGGGTAAAATGGCCTACTATCTAAGTAAGATTGACCGGTATCCTCTCACCACCAGATTACCACACATACTGTCTAATGCAAATGGTTGGATTTGTTGGGGATTAATAAAGAGAAAAGGTAGGTTTAGAAAAAACCTAGCCTTTAGATTTTTTCTAAACCTAAAAGGTAGGTTTAGAAAAAAAGAAAAACCTAGCTTTTAGATTTTTTCTAAACCTAAAAGGTAAGTTTAGAAAAAAAAAAAAAACCTAGCCTTTAGATTTTTTCTAAACCTAAAAGGTAGGTTTAGAAAAAAGCTTTAGGTTTAGAAAAAAGCAGTTTAGGGTGAAGTATTGAGATAGCGTCTTACTATTGTAGCTCTGGCTATCCTCGATCCACTATATAGACCAGGCTGGTCTCAAACTCAAAAGAGATCAGCCTGCTTCCACCTCCCTAGTGCTGAGATTAAAAGCGTGCGCCACCACACCCAGCTACAGAGTGCAATTTTTTTCTTATTTTTTTTTAACTAGGGGTTGAATGTATAGAATGCATGCATGCAGGCGTGTGTGTGTGTGTGTGTGTGTGTGTGTGTGTGTCTCCACCTTCCTCTCTGTTATCTCTCTGTGTTCCCCGCCCCCTCTCTCTGTGTAACTTTTTCTTTTCATGTAAAGCATGACCACTCATGGGAACGAGACACTCTAGTCTACATCCCCCCAGTGCTGGCTGAACCCCAAGAACTTGATCATCAGTGTCTGGCTCCGTGGTCTCCACGACACCGGTGACTTCATCTTGGGCTTCCTTCCACAGATACACCCTGGGATTCCTCCAGAACTCGTGGGCTGGGGTCAGAGCCAGGACTGCCCAAGCATAATAGCGAGTTGACGTTTGGTGGAGGAGCTGTCTCGAAGGGTCTGCTCACTTAGTATTCTCTATGTAAAACCATTATCCAGTCTGCTTTCATTGATTAGCTGACACGTTGGCCCTTTCCTCGTTCCCGGCTCAGTCCTAGCTCTCCCTTTAGAGTGGGCATCCACCATGCACTTAGGCAGCATTTACTAAGGTTACCGTCTGTTCTGGGATGGTACGAGCTTGGCAGGCAACCTGGACAAGATGCAGGAGTAGACCATGCACCTTCGTTCCCAGCTCCCACAGAATCAGGTCATTTTCACATTAATGTTTTAATGAGAACTTAAACATATCAGTAGACATGGAAATGAGAATTTATTTTGCACAAAATGTGTGTCAGTGATTTTTTTTAAAAAAAAAAATTAAAGACAACATCCATACCATCACAAAAAGCTATCTTTCTAAAATGTTATGTGGATGTAAACAACCCTCGCTATTTTTCCAGTAACTACTCATGGTAGTAATTAATAACACATATGGTCCTATGCAGGCCGCGCACTGTGTTCAGCCACAGAGGGACTCCCCTACCTCAGTAGATGTTCCCTTCTCTTGGAAGACTGACTCTGGCATCATCTAGAAGGGACTCATTTGACCTCATCTAATTCCTGTGGCTCTGGATGTTACTGTGGGGAACATCCTGATGCCCCCTCCCACCAAGTTCAAATAACTAAGAAGGCAATGCCTGCCCAGCCCCAGCCCCCTCCCACCTCACATTTCCTGAAGTGTGTTTTCAAATGTTCCCGCTACTCTACAGATTGACCTGTGCCCCCAGCCAAATTCTACCTTCACTTGGCAGCCGGTGCCCACAAAGGAGCGAAGCGTGCTGCGTCTCTGAGGAGCAGCTCTGCCTATGACCAGAGCTGAGGGTGGCTCAGCCGGGGCCAGGTGCTGTGGTGGGCACTGAGCAGATGCCCACAGCCACTCAGCGGCCATGAGCTCTGCCCATCCCAGGGACGGCACGCAATGTAAAGCAACAGTGTCGTGGCTTTCACAGTCCCCCTGGATACTTGGGGAGTGTCCCTGGATACAGAGCAGCCTGGAGGATTAGGGCAGACTCTGCTTGGATGTCTACCTGTAACAGAGACACTTTGTGGTCTTCTTGCTGCCTCATTTGCTCTCATCCCGTGAATTGGCATTTCTTAGGATTCTTGGTGCTCTTGACCTGTTATAAACACCCACTTCCTGCACTGTGTGCAGTTTACTCTGGGACATTTTTTTTTTCTTGCTAATACTATTCTCTAGCATTCTCTACCACAGAGAATAGTGAGATTGACAGCTTTCTTACGGAATTAAACATGGAGGATGCAAGGTGACACAAAGTGTCTCTAAAATAAATGTCTCCTCCCATAAGGCTGTCCCCATGACGAGTGTGAAAGGGTTAAATTTAATAACCGCCTCCTGTGGGTCACTCTGTGATTTCACAACCGCCACATGGAGTAATGCATTTGAAGGAAGAGTGGGGGAAAAGTTCTTCCATCGTGGGAAAAGCGGGTTGGAAAGACAAAGAGTTAGAAATAGATCAGAGACGCTGCAGGGAACGGAGACAGAAGCAGATCAGCTGCCCGGGCACACATGGTAAAGAACTGAGGAAACCGGGAGCCATCCCAGAGAACTGTTCACCGGCAGGCACTGGCAGGGCACGTGAAGGAGCGGCAGAGAGAGCATGTTCAAAGCCGCGGCTGCTCGCTGTGTCTGCCGGTGACGGTGGGGAACACGGACAGACGCCGCCCAGCTCAGAACCCAACCTGAGCCGAATGGCTTAACAAAACTACAGGAGAGTGAGAGCTGACATCTCTGGGTTCTGGCGGCCAGCTCACATGGCCCAACTGTCTGAATATGGTGCCTACCACTGCAGCCGCTTCCGTCCCAGCGGGAGGCACTGCGGGAGAGGCATCTAGGGAAGGATCTTGGGCGATCCTTTGGGGGAAGAGAGTAGCAGAGCGCTCCGCTCCTCGAGGTTTCCTCGTTGGCCCATCCCTGTTCACCCTGCGTCTGCTGAGAACCAAGAACCGTCTTCTTGCTTTTCTCGGTGGGCCTTGATTGCCTGTTCCGGGAAAAGGTCTGTGTACCCTGTTTCACTTCTCACCCTAGCGTGTGTGTGTGTGTGTGTGTGTGTGTGTGTGTGTGTGTGTATGTATGTGTGAGTGTACAGTCCCACACACCAGAGCCAGCCTGGGGTCGGGTGCTGCCGTTTGGCCTTTCTAACCTGTCTCACTGTTCTGGACCAGCGGAACTCCCAAGAAAGTCCTCCCTGTCAGCAGGTTTATAGCTGATGGAGGACCTGACCCCCAGAGTGGCTATGGAGGCTGCGGCAGGCTGCTCTGGAGATGGTTTTGACGTATGCTGGGGTCAGCTTCCTTGGTGACAGGGACTCCCCGTGTGCATGCTGAGCTTTCCCACCAAAGCGGGGGAGAGGAAGATGGCCACACCCAGCGGGTAATCTGCCTCCCTCTGTCCGGACCAGAGTCTAATGAAGGGAACACTGGGGACAGAGCTGCAAGAGAGGAAGCGGTCTCAGAGGCAGGCAGAGCTACACACACACACACACACACACACACACACACACACCCCTCAGCTGGTCCCTGGTGAAGCACTCCTAGATCCAGGGGCTTCCTGAGGTTTCCAGTTTCTCCTGTGCAGCCACAGTTGCCACTCCACTGAGAAGGGGCCCGTGGAGGTCAAATTTCAGATGGAACTGTGTGTGCGCTCATGTTCATGCACGTATGTGTACGTATGAATGAGTGTGTGTGTGTGTGTGTCTGTGCATGTGTATGTGTGAAAGTGGGTGTGAGAATGTGTGTGCCTGGGTGTGTCAGAGAGTGTGTATATATGTATGAGTGTGTGTCAGAGAGTGTGTATATATGTATGAGAGAGAGAGAGAGTGTGTGTGTGTGTGTATGAGAGAGTGTGTGTGCATGTGTCGGGAGAGCGGGGAGGGGGAAAAAGAGAGAGAGAGAGAGAGAGAGAGAGAGAGAGAGAGAGAGAGAGAGAGAAGAGAAGACTTTCCCTGGGAGCAAACCTTGCAACCTGGCATCTGAGATTTGGAGCCTTAGGCCAGCTCTCTCATGACCTGACCTTTTCTCCCTTCCCATCCTGCCTTTGTTCTAAGGTCATGACCTCTGGAAACAAGTATCACCTGTACTGGGGTCTACTCACTAAAAAAGAGACCTGAGTGGATGTGGAGATCAGCCTCAAGCGCACCTTTAAAAGGTAGTTCCTTCTGCGCTGCCAGGACCTCCCCATCACTGGCCACCATGTGCTCGGCTCCACCCCAGAGAACAGAGCAGCCCTCACTGGCCACCATTCTCGGAAAATAATGGGGATTTCAGAGTCTGCTTTTCCTCTGGGAACTTGGAGCACCATCGGAGTTTTAAGGGATTTTTTTTTCCAGAAAATCCAATTCTTGTGAGGTTAAGTGATAAGTGCCAATTAAGTGTCCTTGGTGCCTCGTGACCTCTGGTCTGTAAAGAAGCAGTGGAACTCGAGGAATTCATTCATCCGACCTGGTTTGTCCTCAAGAAACCAAGATGTTGTAACTAAACCAACCGGGAGTTGCTGAGCTTCTCCGGAGAGCCCGCCTCCCTGCCTTCCTGCCTTTCTCCGTGCCAGCCATGCCCAGCTGGAGCATGTGCACCAAGAGCACACAGTTCCACTTTCTCCTTCCATGTTGAGGGCTGGGAGACGTAACTTAGGTCCTCAGGCTTGGCAGAAGGAACCTTAGCCTGCTGAGCCATCCTGCTGGCCCTCCTCCTTGTTTCTTGAGACAGTGTCTCTCGCTGAGACCTGAGCTCACTAAGCAGGCTGGTTGACCAGAAAGCCCTAGAGATCTACTCCCAGCATTTTACATGGATCTTGTGGGAGTCCACTGGGGCTCTCGTGCTTACACAGCAAGCATTTTTAACATCCGACTGTCTGTGCCACCATTTGTCTTGATTTTTGACATGGAAAGATGACCCTGTTATCTAGTCTCCTGCATTTGTGTCCCTCTCTGGATGCTGGAATCCGCATGTCACCGTAAGGATCAGAGATGCTGCATGCTCTCCACCTGCCTGTACCCGAAAGCCCCGATTCGGTCCTGGGCCGAAGGCAATGCAGATTCCCAGACAGCGCTGCAAGAGGAGGCCGTAGGGTGTTGGGTCTTCATGGAGCAAGTCAGCCCTTTGGGCAGCACAGGGTGCACCCACCTTTTCAGCTATCAGGAAGTCAGAGCGGAGGGCCTCTCGGGTACAGATGGCACCAAGCAGGAAGGCGAAGATGATGTAGAGAAACCACCTGCAAAACCAAGAGAGAGCGCCACCTGCAGCCCAGTCCTGATCCCACCGAGCCTCTGGTTTCTATGGGAACCTGTGTCATGAAAGAAGGCTGGCCACGGAGCTGCGGAGGCAGCCCCGGAGGCTGCATTCTGGACTCTTTCTCCTCCAGTGTATTTCTTAGCCAAAAGTAGCAGTGGCTTTAATCTTATATTAAAGAAAGAAGGGTATTGAAGTGGGGACAAGCTTCCAGGACTTGGCCAGGGGTGACCTGCTGTCCCGCAGCCCACCCATCTTCCTCCAGTAGCAAAACTACCCAGCATGCCTTGGACCTCTCCAGTCTCCAGACCACAGGCAACAGTGTACGTAAGTGTTTTTGTTAACCTGGTACAAGCTAGTGTCACCTGAGAAGAAGGAACCTCAACTGAGAGAATGTCTCTAAGATTGGCCTATGACCTGTAGGTGAGTGTAAGCGCCATGTTCTTGATTAAGGATTGATGGGGGAGGGTCCAGCCCACTGTGGGTGGTGCCATCCCTAGGCAGATGGCCATGGGGTCTGTAAGAAAGCAAGCTGAGCAAGCTAGTGAGCAGCATCCCTTCATCTATCGTCTCTGCTTTAGCTCCTGCCTCCCGTCTGACTTTCCGCTATGATAAACCATACACTGAGATAAACTGTTCCTCCACCCCACCCCACCCCACCCCACCCCAACTCAGGGTCCAGCAACAGAAAGCAAACTAAGGCTCCTCTGACTTCCGGCCCCTCTGACTTCCGGTTCCTCTGACTTTCAGCTCCTCTGACTTCCGGCTCTGTCTACAGCAGGACAGGGCGGCTCATGTAGAACCTCCTGTCTCCTCCTCCCTCACACTCTGCTCTTCCTGTTCTCTTTATGCTCTTCACAATGCTGTTGCCTCGGTTCATACACATGGCCTGGCGGCCTGGGCCTGGCTGGCAGCAGCAGGACTCGTGGCATTCACAGGCAGATACGTTAACATTTTCAAAGCACTGAAGTTACAGTAGCTCAGGCCCTTTCAGCCCCTCGAGTCGGGCCCATGACCTTACTGCACTTCCACACCTATTCAATGAAGGCAGAGAGGCGCCCTCCCGCCCGCTGCACAAGGGAAATAATGGAAGATTCTAGAAGGCAAAAAGCAGACTCAAGGCCATGTCAGTCAGGTGACAGCAGCGTAACGGGAACCAAAACCCCAGAAACCAGCAACCGGGGGAGGGGAGCCCCATCTGTGAGCTTCTGCTGCTTAACATGTAACATCTCCCATCACCCATAAGGTGCACATATGACAGGTAGCACCCCCACACTCATGCACACACACACTCGTTCTCTCTCTCTCTCTTCCCGCCTCCCCCTTATCCATTTATAGAAACTCAGCAGGCTGACAAATGGACTACAGATTCTACTCTATGCTATGATTACAACATGTTTCATCTCCATGTTCCCACCATGACCCTGGGAACTCAGTAGTTAAATATATATATATATCCCAAGTTCAAAAGAAGGTGGAAAAGAGGCAGGGTGGCTGGGGGTGGGGTAAGGGGGGATTATTTTGCATTCATGCCCCCCCTCCTCCCGCAGCATTCTCAGGCAGGGCTGTGAAAGGGCTGCGTCTGAACCCACCAGACGTGAATTTTCCAGCCCACCGAGTGTAAAAAGGAGGACTGGAATACGAAATAGGTGGGTCACAGCCAGGGCGCTCGCAGAACAAAAGGGGCAGTCCCCTCTTCTGCCCGGGTTTTCTCTCCCATTCTCCAGCTCCGACCAATTGCTAGGAGGGGAACTCACGAGACGCCAACAGCTGCTAGGGTGCCCAGGGGAACGCTGTCAGCAGGCTCCCGCAGGTCTCCTCCCATGTTGAAGCCAGCCATGACTCCTGAAAGACACCCAGACGAGAGGTGAAGGGAGGCAGGGTACTCCTGATCAAACGGCTCTCCCGACCCACGGCAGCCCTCCCTCTCTCCTCCAGGCCCTTTCCTGGAAGCCACCTCTCCATCTCCCCAGGCAACTGGGGAAGCATCTACAGGGTCGTCAAAGGGACCTTTGTGGATTGTGTGCTGAGGAGGAAATCCCTCCCAGCTACAAAAGCATCTTATCACTCGATGAAAGTACTAAGGATGAGGAAGGTGTGCTCGAAGCCACACACAGGTCCCGGTGCCCCGTGCTGAGCTCTGCCTGCCTGCTGGCTTAGCTGGGACCGTGCCCAAGCAGCTCAGTGGGAGCCAAACGGCCTGCAGCATTCTGCTGCTGCCAACTATGTCACCCAGGGCTCAAGTGCCTCTGGGTCAGGTGTCATCCAGCAGGGACCAGGTGCCACGCTCAGAGCCCCACAGGACAAAAATCTGAACGCTCGGCCAGATCTTCTTTACCCTGTTACCTCAATCCCCAAGAACACCAGTGGAAGCCTTGATAGGGAAAGGCAGGTGGGGCTCTGAGTCTGAGGCTGGCCAAGGCTGCATGACAAGTTCCAGGACAGCTAGAGAGGCACAGTGAGAGAAAGCCTGACTCAAGAAAGCCTACCCATCCCCCACCCCCAAAAAAGATAGTAAAAATTAATTCATCCATGTTGGTGAGGGACCGATAGCAGAACTGGGAGGAGGGAGAGGTTTTCTCTCTAGACACATTCAACAGAACAGAGTGTTCTGAAGTAGAGTACGGGCCCAGCCCATGAGTGTGCTCAATCAACTTGGTGTGGTGGAGAACTCTGTGAAACTCCATAAAACTCCAACACAGCAGGGAGACACAGTCTCATGTGGGGCATCACGGTGGTTTGAGTAAAATTGGCCCCCATGGGCCCCCATAGGCTCCCATAGGCCCCCATAGGCCCGTAGGGAGGGGCACTATTAGAGGGTGTGGCTTTGTTAAAGTAGGTGTGGCCTTGTTAAAGTAGGTGTGGCCTTGTTGAAGGAAGAGTGACACTGTGGGGGTTGGCTTTGAGGTCTCAGTAGCTCAGGGCCAGGCTCGGTGGCTCACGGTTCTCTTCCTGCTGCCTGCAGCTCAAGGGTAGACTCTCATCTCCTCCAGCACTGTGCCTGCCTGCGCGCTGCCATGCTCCCCGCCATGATGCCTGCGCGCTGCCATGCTCCCCGCCATGATGCCTGCGCGCTGCCATGCTCCCCGCCATGATGCCTGCGCGCTGCCATGCTCCCCGCCATGATGCCTGCGCGCTGCCATGCTCCCCGCCATGATGCCTGCGCGCTGCCATGCTTCCCGCCATGATGCCTGCGCGCTGCCATGCTCCCGCCATGATGCCTGTGTGCTGCCATGCTCCCCGCCATGATGATAAAGAACCTCTGAACTGTAAGGCAGCCCCAATTAAATGTTGCCCTTTATACGAGTTGCCTTGGTCATGTTGCCTGTTCACAGCAGTAACTAAGACAGAGTCCCTGGAGGAGATCTTAGTGGACTCAGGGATGACGTGGGTCTGATACCACCATTGCTGACTTACATTCAGCCTACGGGGCTGGGTAAGAGCTTCATGTGAATTTTATTTTTATTTAATCCTTACAACAACCACATCAGAATAGTGGAATGACCTTCTCATTTTATAGAAAAGTTCCTAAAGAAGTTGATTGAAACAGCCTCAAGTCTCACATTTAATAAACTGCAAAGCCTGGCTTTACCCAGAGTCAAGGGGAAGTTTGGGGCCAGAAATTTACAGGGTTCTATTTCAAAAGAACCCTGAATGTCCAGCCAAGACTTGAATCTGCATACATTTTTGTCCCAGTGATTCTGCCAAGGGCACCGTGCTGGGCAGTCTCTAGTGCCAACTTGGCACAACCTAACATCACCTGGGAAGAGACAACCTCAACTGAATCAGTCAAATCGGCCTGTGGACATGTCTGTGAGGAATTATCTTGATTGACAACTGATGTGGGAGGGCCCAGCCCACTGTGGGCGGCACCATCCCTATATCAGCAGGTCTGGCTTATGATACAAAGCTATCAAGATAGCAGGTAAGCAGCATTCCTCCATGGTCTCTGATTTAGTTTCCCCCTCCAGGTTCCTGCCTTGAGCTCCCTCAGTGATGGGATGTTACTAGAAAGTATAAGTCAAATGTACTGGATAGTTTCATGTCAAGTAAGAAAATGCCTCCATGAGATCAAGTCGGAGGCAAGCTCCTAGGGCATTTTCCTGATTCGTGATTGAAGGGGGTGGGCCCAGCCCACCGTGGGTGGGGACACCCCTGGGCTGGTGGTCCTGGGTTCTATAAGAAAGCAGGCTGAGCAAGCTGTGGAGAGCAAAGCCAGGAAGCAGCATTCCTTCATGATCTCTGCATCAGCTCCTGCCTCAGGTTCCTGCCCTGTGTGAGTTCCTGTCCTGATTTCCTGTGCTGATGAACAGTGCTGTGGAAGTGTGAGCTGAATAAACCCTTCCCTCCTCAGCTTGCTGGTTGGTCATGTGGGTCATCACAGCAACAGAAACCCGAACAAAGACATCAAGTGGACCTTTTTCTACTCTGATTTTTTTTGAGGGGGAGGGGTCAGAATGTTTGACCACAGCCACAGAAAAGCAAACTAGAACAGATATGAATAAAGATGTAACCAATGTTTATAAGGACTTGTTTGGAGCAGTGAAAATTACAAACTATCTCATGTCTGAAACTAGTGGATGATGGTATATGTCAGTAAGAGGACGGTGGTGTATGTCAGTAAGAGGACGGTGGTATATGTCAGTGAGAGGACGGTGGTATATGTCAGTAAGAGGATGGTGGTGTATGTCAGTGAGAGGACGGTGGTGTATGTCAGTAAGAGGACGTGGTGTATGTCAGTAAGAGGATGGTGGTGTATGTCAGTAAGTATATGTCAGTAAGAGGACGGTGGTATATGTCAGTGAGAGGACGGTGGTGTATGTCAGTGAGAGGACGGTGGTGTATGTCAGTGAGAGGATGGTGGTGTATGTCAGTAAGAGGATGGTGGTGTATGTCAGTAAGAGGACAGTGGTGTATGTCAGTAAGAGGACGGTGGTGTATGTCAGTAAGAGGACGGTGGTATATGTCAGTGAGAGGACAGTGGTATATGTCAGTAAGAGGACGGTGGTGTATGTCAGTAAGAGGACGGTGGTGTATGTCAGTAAGAGGATGGTGGTGTATGTCAGTAAGAGGACGTGGTGTATGTCAGTAAGAGGACGTGGTGTATGTCAGTAAGAGGACGTGGTGTATGTCAGTAAGAGGATGGTGGTGTATGTCAGTAAGAGGATGGTGGTGTATGTCAGTAAGAGGACGTGGTGTATGTCAGTAAGAGGACGTGGTGTATGTCAGTAAGAGGATGGCCTGTCAGTCAGCACCAGGCCTCGAAGGCAGTGTGGGATGTGTCATGACACAGAAAGATAGCTGAAGCTGCTGTTTAAAGAGGCTTAGCAGAGGCCGGGCAGTGGTGGCGCACACCTGTAATCCCAGCACTCTGGGAGGCAGAGGCAGGCAGATTTCTGAGTTCGAGGCCAGCCTGGTCTACAGAGTGAGTTCCAGGACAGTCAGGGCTATACAGAGAAACCCTGTCTCTAAAAAAACAAAAAAATAAACAAACAAACAAACAAACAAAAATGCTTAGCAGAAACAGAACATATGGCACATTCCCATTGTTAGCTTAGGGGGGAGGGAGGAGGAAGGGAAGAGAGGGAGAGGAAGAGGGAGAGGGACATGGAAAGAGGACGGGGAAGTACCTCAGTCCTTGAAGTACCTGCCATACATACAAAGAGCAGGGCCCGAGTTTGAACATGTGTGCACGCGCGCGCGCGCGCACACACACACACACACACACACACACACACGCCTATACAAACAGGGAATGGTAACGTGACTACGCGCTCAAGAGGAGCTAGGGATGGTGACGAATACTCTATTACTTCTCAGGATGGAAGAACAAATCTTGTCTTGGGTTTGTTGACGTCGTTGTTCACATTTCCCCAGCATGTCACAGTGATCGCTTTTTTATCTTTTATTTGCCTGTGTCAGACAGAGCTGGCCTTGAACTCTACACAGCAAAGGATGCCCTCCAACTACCGATCTCCTGAATGTGCCCTCCAAGTGCGGTGATTACAGGCCTGTACCACTGCACCCGCCGTATGCTGTACTGATGGTCCAACCCAGGGCCTATGATACAAGGACAACATATCAAACGAGCTATATCTAAATCCAAACAATTTTCTAATATGGGGAAAATAAGATTCAAAATGGCCTGGCAGGCATATTTTCTTTCTGTTCATTCCTTCTTTTCTTAAAGGAACGATTAAAAGAGTGGTGGCGGGATTAATCCACACCTATACACAGAGAGACTGCATCTACTCCCAGACCAAAATGTCTCCTATTCGGGACACGGAGATTATTGCAAACAACAGGGACAGAAAGGGTGGCTTTGGGAGGCTCCCTCGGAGAGTCCTCGGTGGCCTGAGGCAGCCAGGTCTCCAGGATGGATGGTATACCCCAGAGGAAGCCCTGTCCATGAATCGAGAGGGCACACACAAATGTGTCCACTTGCCCTCCCATCCAGCAGGAAAACAGTACTGGAGGACTAGAGCACAAGAACCCACACAGCGACCAAAACTCACCAGATGGGTGTCGAAAACCACAACCAATAAACAACAACAACAACAAAAAGCCCACGAATAAGCGTGGAGCAACCCAATGGAAGAAACACAGATCATGGCTGGGAGAATTTTGGAGAAAAAAAAGTCACTAATTAGTAGCTCCTGATACATCCAAGAGGAATGAATATTCTTCCAGCAGAATAAGATGCTGAGAAAAAAAATTCCAACAAGAAAGAATAATTGGAATAAAAATGTGACCGTTAAAGTTAAAAATGCCACGGAACTGGGCTGGCGAGATGGGTAATGGGGCTTGCCGCCAAGTGTGACTCTCAAGACCCTCATAGCAGAACAGACAATAAACAGACAGACAGACAAACGGAATAAGTTTAAATGCTATAGATCTGAAAGATAAAATTAAGTGTGTTCCTAATCACATAGGATAAAACTATAAAAGGGTAAGAAAGTGCGGGAAATCAGAGAGAAAACATGAAATTGTAGTAGGCAGAGAACAGAGAGATAATAGAAACAGAAAATAGAAGATAAAAGAACGTTCCAGAGAATGGAAGTTTCCCCAAACTGACGAAGACTTTTGACTTTGTTCCCATTATGTCCTGTCACAAAGAATGGGGGTGGGGGGACCCACACCTAAATACATTGCTGCTGCGCTATTTCAGGAGAAACCCAAGGGCTGCCAAGGATTAAACAGTGCACACTAACAGCAGACCACCGTCAGGGCTCCTCAGCTACACCGAAGGCTAAAGACACTAATTTTGAAATCTGTAGGGACGATTGTTTTTAAACGAGAATTTCATCCAGATTATCGGTTGAATGAACGTAAAGTTAGCTGACAAGAGCTTGGAGATGTCAACGTCCCATATTGTTTCAGAGAAAGCCTTTAAAGTATGCACTGCCACAAAATGAAGAATATGTCGGCCGCAGAGGAAAGGGGCAGTGGTGGAAAGGCAGGCTTGAAAGGAAGGCCAGGGTGACGAGCTGATAACAGAGGCGAGCAGGGCCAGGGTGACTAGCTGATAACAGAGAGGGAGTGGGGACCGATGCGGAAGGTCAGAGGCCCTGGGTAGGAACAGATGAAGCAATATGGACGATGATGGACACACGGTGACCTTAAGGGGTGTGAATGCCACTTGGCTAGCTGCAGGAAAGAGAAGGGCTACTGGAAATGCAGGAGAAAGTAAATAAAAGAGCTAAGGGGGGGGGCATGATCTTAACCAATGGGGGTGAGAAGGGCTGTGTTGGAAGCACAGGCGATGCAGGATTCCAGCCAGTAATTTATACTTCAGCAAGAAACCCATGCACATCACGGGCACCTACCTGTTCCTTGGTTGGTTGGTTGGTTTGTTTGTTTGTTTGTTTGTTTGTTTGTTTTTAACTTTTGAAACTGAAGACAGAGGGAACACTAGAACTGCAGAGCAGAACATGAGGATTCTATACTTTGGTGACACAAAATTCAGGCTACAGCTACATGACATTAAAGAGGGAGGCAGGGTGGCTCAGTGGGTGGTGAGGGAGGCAGGGTGGCTCAGTGGGTGGTGAGGGAGGCAGGGTGACTTAGTGGGTGGTGAGGGAGGCAGGGTGGCTCAGTGGGTGGTGAGGGAGGCAGGAGGCCCAGTGGGTGAGGGAGCTTGCTGAACAGCCATGACAACCGAGTCTGATCTCCAAACCCCCGGAGAGGTGGGAGAGAGAATTGATTCCACGGAGATGTTCCCGACCTCCCATGCACTCCATGGACATGTGCCCCCCCACCCATACACGTTAATAAGAGATAGAATAGAGCTTATAAATAAAATAAGAATAGAGAAAAACCACCGTAATGTAGAAAACAAACAAACAAACAAAAACCCAGTTTCACTCAGAAAGTCAGCGGCATTAATGCTCCATGCTTCAACGAGATCATTGAGGAAACTTGAAATATAATTCAAGTATACGTTTTGGGTTAGCCATTAAGACAGATAAGGAGCCGGGCGGTGGTGGCTCACGCCTTTAATCCCAGCACTTGGGAGGCAGAGGCAGGCGGATCTCTGAGTTCGAGGCCAGCCTGGTCTACAGAGTGAGTTCCAGGACAGCCAGGGCTATACAGGGAAACCCTGTCTCGAAAAACCAAAAAAAAAAAAAAAAAAAAAAGACAGATAAGGAAAAGGCTAGAAAAATACTAATATAGCAGCTGGAATGCATTTTAACTAAAATTACATTCTATCTTGTCATCAGAAAATTATATTTCTAAATGTTTACTAGACAAGATGTAGTGTGGGCTGGAGAGATGGCTCAAAGGTTCAGAGCACTGACTGCTCTTCCAGAGGACTTGGGTTCGGTTCCCAGAGCCCACAATGGTGGCTCACAACCATCAGTCACACCAGTCCCAGACGCCCTCTTCTGGCCTCCATGGGTACTGCATGCAAATACACATATATGTAAAACAATCTAAAATAAAACAAGAAATTCCCTGTAATTTATGGCAGTCCTTTTTCATAGTTCCTTCGCAGCCATAACATAGAAAAAAATGTTTGGCAGGTGGCAGGGCAAGGGGGTGACAGCGTTTACTCACTGAAAGTTTTATTATTCACAAGATTTGGTCCGCTTACCAAGGATAGACAGTTCACTACTGATTTCCTGATATTGCCTTAAAAACCTCAATATATAAAAGGATTATACAGAGTCCCTTAAGATGAGGACAGTAATTGAAGTATACTTTATAAGCATTTCACATAACATACACATGACATTAGATACAAGAAACCAAAAAGATACAAGAAACCAGAAAACAACACAGAGAGTCTCAGCTTTGTAAACAAGTGAAGGAATGCAAACTAAGCTCGATAAAATAACAGGGATTTAAGTATTTAAAAGCTCTCAAGGAAATCAATAAACAATGAATAAAACTTTGTCAAAATTGGGGAAGTGGAGAGGGAGTCATGTAGGTAACATAAATCCCTATTTCCTGGCATGAAGTTCGTGCACAGCGTCTCACATTGACTAACCAAGTTACAGCTACGATGACGTTTTGTGAAACACAGGCCTCAAAAATGCCAAACGTGAGTACAAACAGTTGCCTCTGTAGAGGGGTACATGGGGGAGTAAGAAGAGAGCTGGGAGACCACAGCTTTGTAAGCACCAGTCGTTCATATACATACACATGGGCATATTTATACACATATGTGTGTGTATGTATGCATGCACATATTGACAGTTTATTATTGCCTCCTGTCCCTGAGGCTGAGCTAGAGAGCTGAAGCCCTACTACTTGCTGCCAGAACAATCTCATGTCAAGGGTTGTATTTCCCAAACTCCAGCTCCATCCCTAATGCCTCCCCTTTCATGGTCCTCCCGAATCCAGACCCTCCGGCAAGGTCCTCAGCCACCACCAGGTTGACTGTTGGCTGTGCCTCACCGACTACCATGTTCCCTCCTTCCCCTGTAAGGACTCCTCTCTGCCCCCGAGTCCCCCAGCATGGCTGGCCATTCGCTCGGCTTTGGGAAACTGTATACTGCTCTGCTCCTGCCCACTCTGAACTTCCTGTGGTTTGCTGTGTTGTCTTCACACCTTCCTTCTGATCGCTGGCAGAAGCTCACGCCTGAAATCCCACGAGAATCCCAACAGCAACGACTGGTCTATACTCACTCTCACTTCGTTCCAGACTATAGCAAATAGCAACTGTGCATGGCACTTGGGGAAAGACCCGGGTTCCTGTTCAATGGAAGAGAAAGGACTGATACTCACGAACCAGACAAGGATGAGACGGACCCAGATGATGATGACCCAGGAGGGACAGAAGCATGGGTGATGCTGCTGGGCCCATGGGAAACGTGCACACACATCACTGAATGATCCTTAGGCTACTGTCCCTTGGCTCCACTGAGCTATAGGCGTCGTGCTCACTAACTAGATGTAGGGAACTTGTTTGGATTGTGATGGAATGGGGGAAGGGGCAGGTACCCTTGTCAAGCAGTTAGTCAAAAGCATTCACGTTTCTGCGTCCAGTACAGTTGAAGACCTTACTGTGAATGCTGAGGCTAGACCAAGGCTGGGTGCACCCACGCCCAAAACATGACAATCCAGGTGTCTTACAAATACCACCTTTTTTCAAAGCTGGTACCTGCCTGTAATGCCAGCACTCGGGAGGCTGGCGTGGTATGACTTCAAGGCGATCCCGGGCTATGTAGCAAGACCCTGTCTCAAAAGAGGGAAAACCTTGTCTAGTCAAAACAGGACTGCCCGTTCATCTTGCTGGGTCGACCAGTGTCTGTAATATGCATATACTGACTCTGAGAAGGGAAATGCATACATACTACTTCCTAAAACTTGCATTAAACACATTTTTTAAAAGTACCTTGGTCATTATTAGAGACCATGGAAAACGTTTTGGGGAAAGCTAGGCATTCATTTCTCATTGTCACTGCCTTTAGAGTTTTTATGGCAGGTTTCCTAAAAATGCATTAAACGACTCTTTACAATCAAAAATTCTTACAGCTGGAAGGCATCTCAGAGAGCATCTAATTAACTTTTGTTTTCTGAAGAAAAGGAAACTGAGACCCAGGGCACTGGCAAGAGTGACTTGGCTCATGTCTTCCAGCTAACTGGACCTGATCTTCAAGGACCCAAGAGTTGGGTCTACCCCACATCACACAGCCAACCTCTCTCCAATACCCATGACTTCCTTAGATTGTCCTCTCCAAAACAGAAGGATCACACGATGAACTGGGGCTCCACCCCCTCACAAGAGTGTATCATTGTAATGGGCAGCGCGCACTGGATTCTCCACAGCACTCCAGCCCCAGGTAATCACTGCCCATGTGTGTCGGGACCAGCCTCCCCTGTGGGTACCTGTGTGGAGGTGTGCACAAGAGTACAGTGCCCTCGGGAGCCAGAAGATGTTGGATGCCCTAGAGCTGGGGTTACAGGCAGTTGTGAGCAGCCCCAAGATATCCCAGGTACTGGGAATTTGACTTGGTTCCTCCGCAAGAGCTGTAGAAGCTTGCAACTACCCATCCATCTCTCCAGCCCTCTGTGTGGGTTTTAGACTGTCACCGTAAGAAGCAGTTGGTACTCGACCCAACCACATTTTCTCCTGTAACAGGACGGCAGTTGGTATGTTGCTACCCCATGCCGATTGGGTTCAGTCCTCCATCCAAGTCCTAATGACCTTCTGGATCACCTTGGTTGACATCGACTTGGCTTTGACAGACAAGTATGATGGCGCTAGCCACCGGCTTTGCCTATCGAGGCTTAGGCTGTAGCGTTCGGACCATCTGCACTCAGCTTTACCGCTATCCATTAATCTACAGTGGTGGCACCAGCTGGTGAGGGTTGGTGCCCACGACAATCAGAGATGACCAGGAAAGGAATTCATTCCTCACACATCTCAACAACAATCCCATGTGTAAAATAAAAAAATAAAAAAAATACAAATATAAACAAAAACGAGTCAGCCACTGGCTGAACCGGACCCAGGACCAGCTCCTTTCTCTCCGCACCCTGAGTGCAGCACAGCACAAGCCCACCAACGCCTTCATGGCTGCCGCTGAGCACAGACTTCCAACTGAACTCTTTCTCTGTTCATTGTTGAAGATCACTGATGTGGTTGGGGAGCAAGCCTAGACTTTTGCTCTATGCTTTCCTGGTCCCTGTGTGTTCACTAAAGTTGCGTTTATTCATCAAGGAGCACCGAGGCCTCCTCCTGGGTGTTCCCACCTGGGGACTTCCAACCGCACCTTATAGACTCCAACTCTCTGTTCCTTGAGCCACACTGCCCATTCGCTTCCTTTCTTTGGTTTCCTACATTCAATCGTCTATTAAAAGAAGAATATATCCCACCCTAAAGTGCCTAAATCTTACTCAGTTTTCTTGTCCACACATCAAATAGCACCTTATAGAGCAGTGGCAAAAGCAGAGAAAGATTTATAAGGTGCCTAGTCCAGTACTCAGCACTTAGTCCAGTACTCAGCACCTAGTCCAGTACTCAGCACCTAGTCCAGTACTCAGCACCTAGTCCAGTACTCAGCACCTAGTCCAGTACTCAGCACCTAGCAGGAGCTACTATATCAACATCCACTCACAAAAATGGACTGAGGCAGGAGGATCACGAGTCTGAAGCCAGCACGTTCCAGACCAGCTTGGGCTACATGAAGTTTCCAGAGACTTGGGCCGTCTCTCCCTCCCTTCTTCCTCATTTCCAAATCATACTCTTGCCACACACTGGCTTACAGCCTGGTCAGCCAAGTTGCTCTTGTAGAATCCTTTTCCCTTTTCTTCTTGGGGACAGAGCTCACCAGCCCTCCATCTCCTCACAGCTGTAAGGATGCTTCTGAGAAAGACATCATCAGACAGGGCCTTCGGGGCTTCTGCATGGGGATGGCCCCAGAAGCCATGCACCCTCTCCTCCAGAGAAACAGTAGGGTTCACTGCTTACTGTCTGGGTGAACGACGGTAGAACCCAAGTAAAGATTTAGCCTAAACTTTAAAGCAGATGCAGATATGTACGATTTAGAATATGAAATGAGAGCAGGGGTCTTAGCAGGAGCTGCTGCAAATGACGGACCTTGGAGCCAAGGCCTCACTGAATTCCTCCCAAGATCCCTGTGCCAGAAACAGGAGTGGAAAGTCTGTCAGCCGGGCACAGTGGTGACCTGACCACCGTTATCCCAGCATTTGGAGGGCAGAGGTGGGAAGCTCAGCTGTATAGCAAGTTCCAGGGGAGGGACTCCGGCCAGCTTGAGCACAGTGACCATGGTGACCATGTGGCCATGTGACGACCATGGCTCTGGCAGGCTGTGGCCTTCTCCCCAACTCCCTCCATCTTGCTAAAACCCTTTAGATCGCATTCCTAAAGCTAGCCGCCAAGGCCCACTCCCTTATTTGACCACTTCCTCTTCCACCAAGGTCCAGCTCTCAAAGGATTGAAATCCAGCAGTCAAAAGCCCCCCTTTGGCTCACCTAATTAACAAACCCAATTAAAATTAAACATGTCATCTAACGCGGATAAACTGCCACTTGCCTATGGTCCATGTCTGTCTCCCTTCTATCCAGAGAGTCTTGTCCCCTCTGGAATAAATACCCCTTCTCCCTCCCCCTCTCCCTTGTCCTCTGTCTCCTGTCTTTGTCTCTTATTCCCTGTCCTCTGTCCCTCTGGGGAAAATACATCTTTTTACTGAGAACTTGGTCTTGGGGTTTCTGAGCTGATACCAACCTCTTATACCAGGCTAACCTGGGCTATCTGGGGGTAGGAGGTTATGTTAAAGGCATTTGGAGATGGAACTTTTAAGAGGTAATTAGGATAAGATGAAGTCATGAGAATGGGGCCACGTGGTGACTTTAGTGGCCTTATAAGAAAAGAGGGCTAGGTGTGTGTGGCCCAGTGGTAAAGCAAGACTTACCTAACGTGACAGAAGCCCTGGGCTACACTCTCTATATCATAAAACAATAGCAACTAGAGCAAAGCCCAACTGCCCAGCCCAGGGGTCTGTGCCTGTGATTCCAACGCCCGGAAGGAGAGGAAGGCCTATAGCAAGGAGGGAGGGGTGGAGAAAACCAGAGCTAGCATGGTTTGCTATGTTTCCCCATGTGACGCCCTCCGGCCTGTTCTAACATGTCACAAAGCCTTTACCAGATGCTGAGCAGATGTTGGACACTGTGTCCTTGGACTCTCCAGTCTCCAGGATCATGAGTCAAACTCCTACTCAGTCAGTCTCAGGCATTTCGTGATAGAGATAGAAAATGGACTAAGATAGCAGCCCTGTTTCTCACAGAACCAGGGAGGGGTTAAATGAGAGGAGCTTTAATCACATGATTGGCTATGACAATCACAGTTATAGATACAATAGTTTTGATAAAATTACAACTTCTATAACATCTTTAACCAAGTGTGTAGAATCCCAGAGCTTCCTCTCTCCCCCTTTTCCTGCCCATATGTCTGTCAGAATGGAAAGGGACCCGCACCATCTTTCCTTAGCCCTCTCTAGTCCTCCCTCTCGTCCAGCAGGTGCTGGTTCTCATGACAGACAAAATGTGAGGGGGATAGGAACATAGCTCGGGGCTGGATGGTTAGTAGGGTCAGCCCTGATAGCTCGTGTCAGGGAGGGGAGTCAGTGAGACAGGACGACGGGGCAATCCAGACTTAGGTCCTGCAGACAGACCGCGTTCCAGGATGCATGGGGGTAACAGGAAGCCATGCCCGAGCGTCAAGGGCACCACAGAAACAGACCTTGACGAAGAAGATGACTAGCGCCATTCTGGTAAAAGCTGTTGGTTTCCCACCAAGTTCTTTATGCTGGGTGTGGTCAACCACAGCTCCGAGCGCTGACTGTGGCCAAAGAGCCTTCTGTCCTTTCCAGTAAGAGTTTGGGATTTGAGGACAAGGGTTGTGTGACTTCATACAACTGGTATTTTTCTCAGCAAGCTCCTTGAACTGTGGTCCTGGAGGGCTGGCCCCTCCCTCTGGGTGTGTTTGGGAAAACCCTGGAGGGAGGGATGTTTTGCTGGCATAGCTTTGAGGAGCAAAAAAAATGAAGAATCTAGGCTAGCCCCTAGTCTCACCGCTGCAGCCCCTGCCACAGGGTGTGGTAGAACCCAGGTGGTGAGGACCGGAGGCCAGGCTGGGAAGGGGGGCGGGGGCGGGGCACCACACCTAACCTTCAGCTGCTCCTCAGAAGTCTCCACCCCACTTGCATAAAGTATCGAGGTAAGGCAGGCTCTGGAGGTGGGGACACTGCAACAATGTTTATTCTTCAAAGCCTCAAAGGAAGAGGATGGTGCAGGAGGGAGCCCCAGCCATGACTCACTCACAGTTAATCCCTGGCAAACCTATCACCATGGAAACTGCCAATCATGCATGCTTGTCATGACTTAACCAAACATCTGCCAGGGAGAAACACGTGGTTTGAATCATTTGCCCGGACTCCATGTTTACCTTGGGGCCTGGAGTAAACAGAGCCAGGGGAGGCGCCACTCTAAAGCAGGGGAGGACCTGCTCTGCCTCCTAATTGTCTGTGTGGTGTCCATCAGGTCCTTACCAACTTTTTCTGTGCCCCTCCTGCCCCATTTGGGGAAAAAAAGCAAAACAAGACAAACACCCCAAAACCCAAACAAACAAAAACCCTCACATCGAAGGTTCTCAAGCTGCTGTGAGGAGCAGGAGGCTCACCTCGCCTCTAAGATGGAGGAAGCCCCTGTAGCGGACACTCTAGTCAGTATTGTGATTTTAACTCATGGACTGTTACAAAATGACACTTTCACAAAGCACAGAAAATAAATCTGTATTTGTGTGCGCATATGTACGAGTTGGGGGTGGATATTCGTTCACGTGTCGGGGGCGTGGGCGAGCGTGTCCCATGGCGCACCGTGGGCGGGCAGAGGACAGCCTTGGAATGCCCTCACCTTTCTGCCTTGTTTGAGACAGAGTCTCTGCATAAAACAGGCTAGCTGGCTTGAGCTTCCAGGAGAGGCTTCCGTCTCCACGCCCATCTCCTGGTGGGCTTGCTGGGACTGCAGATGCTTACACCCTTGTGTCTGGCTATTCCGTGTGTTTCAGTGGACAGAACCCGTGACATCAGGTGTGCTTGACAAGCGCTCCCCGCAGTGAGCCATCTCCTCAGCTGCAGAAAGATACATCTCAACCGATATTCTTTGGGTCGCTGTCTCAAGAGAAATGCAGAATTTCTCCTTGGAGCAGAATTTGCGGTGTGGTTATCAAGAAGGAAGAGTGGAAAAGACAGTAAGTTGGAGGGACTGGGGGTGTGGCTCAGTGGTAGGGTACTTGTCTAGCATGTAGCAGGCCACGGGTTCCAGTCCTACCGCACACATGCACACATGCACACATGCACACATGCACACATGCACACATGCACACATGCACGCACACAAAGAACAGAACAAGGGAAGAGAAGGGAGAGGAGGGAAGGGGGGAAGGGAAGGGAAGGGGAGGGAAGAAAGAAGGGGAGGAGAGGGCAGGGGAAGGGAAGGGAGGGGAGGGGAGGGGAAGGAAGAAAGAAGGGGAGGAGAGGGCAGGGGAAGGGAAGGGAGGGGAGGGGAAGAGAGGGGAGAAGGGAGGGGAAGGGAAGGGAAGAGAAGAGAGGGGAGGGGAAGAGAGGGGAGAAGGGAGGGGAGGGGAAGGGAGAAGGGAGGGGAGGGAAGAGGAGAAGGGAGGGAAGAGGAGAAGGGAGGGAAGAGTAGGGGAGGGGAGGGGAGGGGAGAGGAGAGGAGGGGAGGGGGGAGGGGAGGGGAGGGGAGGGGAGGGGAGGGGAGGGGAGGGGAGGGGAGGGGGGAAGTTGAGGCTGGCCTGGCAACTGATCTCAGAGTTAACTGAGCTCAGCTCTCTCTGCCTGCCAGGTGGCATTCCCAAGCTGCAGGCCACTAATTCTCACCTGGAGAGCGGCTCACTCCCCACCCACTCCAGCCAGGCCAACTCCTCTGCATGGGCATGGGCAGTCACCAGAGGCATGCTTCCTGCCCAGCTACACACTGGCCTCTCTGGTCCTGGGTCTTCACCTGAGGGGAACTTCCTGCCAGGCCAGAGAGACTCAGCTGGAGCCTGTGACTGTGTACTCACTGGTACTGGGGAGGAGGACTGTGTACTCACTGGTACTGGGGAGGAGGACTGTGTACTCACTGGTACTGGGAAGGAAGACTGTGTACTCGCTGGTACTGGGGAGGAGGACTGTGTACTCACTGGTACTGGGGAGGAGGACTGTGTACTCGCTGGTACTGGGGAGGAGGACTGTGTACTCACTGGTACTGGGAAGGAGGACTGTGTACTTGCTGGTACTGGGGAGGGGGACTGTGTACTCACTGGTACTGGGGAAGGGTGGGGAAGGAGGGGCTGGGAAGCTGGTTCAGATATAATAATCCTCTTTCTTTTCATTTCTCTTCTCTTTCCCCATTCTTTTTCTGTTCTTTTCATTTCTCTTCTCTTTCCCCATTCTTTTTCTGTTCTTTTCATTTCTCTTCTCTTTCCCCATTCTTTTTCTGTTCTTTTCATTTCTCTTCTCTTTCCCCATTCTTTCTCTGCCCACTCAATAGGAAGCTGACTTAGATTTGATTGACTGACAGCTTTGAGGGAGGTGGGCGGTGGGCGGTAGAGTTCTCCTGACTGCTGTTTGGGCTTGTTTCTCCACAGCCTGGGCCCTTACAATGTTTCACAGACTCAGAGAAGTGGGCAAGATGTCTGGTGACAGCCTGGGGGACCAGAATGGGATCTACATAATTTGTGGGGACCCAATAAAATAAAATTACAGGAAAATCCCTTATTCAAAAATCGATGATGAATTTTATCCAAAGCAAAGCGCTGGTCATACCCTAAAGCGCATGGGCCTGCCCACCTCCCCATTCTATTCTCAAACAAGATTGGCCTAAGGGTTGTCTCCCAGCCTACACACACACACACACACACACACACACACACACACACACATGAGAGAGAGAGAGAGAGAGAGAGAGAGAGAGAGAAGAGAGAGAGAGATTGAGAGAGAGAGTGAAGAGAGAGAGAAGAGAGAGAGGAGAGAGAGAGAGATTGAGAGAGAGAGAAGAGAGAGAGTGGGGAGAGAGAGAGAGAGAGAGAGAGAGAGAGAGAGAGACCAGGGCCAGCAGGAGCCTTGGGAAGCGGAACATGTAGCAGGCAGACTGAGAAGAGGAGGCTCTGGGGCTGCCACAGGCAGTCAGAGGAAGAGGAAGTGGTGGCCGCCGAGAGGTCAAATAAAGCAGGAAGTCAGAAACGCTCCCTGCTTAGTAGTGAGGTCAGTAGGATGTCACCGGTGACCCTGGAGGGATCCAGTTCCTCAGGGGCAATGCTCAGAGGAGAAGGGGGAGTGAGTGCAGGAGAGATGAGCAGGAAGTGGAAAAGGCAGATGGGGAGCCATCTTACCTGGGGAGGAAGGAGAGCAGGGGCCTGTCCCGGGGGAGCGTGTGGGCTTGGGGCATGATGGTGAAATGTAAGCCTTTCCTTCAGTGTGGGAGCTTCATCCACGCATAACTCGGAGTCGGTGAGCTGCATGGCTCACAGCCACACAGCCACCAGCATGGTCCAGAATGTTCTGTCCATCGGAAGCGTCCTCCTGCCCCTCAGCAGGCCCTCCTCTAACCCCTTCACCCCAACGCCGGGCATCGGCCTGCAAGCTAAGGCTTCTTTCTTCCCAAATGTTATATAAATAGAGTTTATGTGATTTTACTTTTTTTTTTCTGACTTTTTGTATCTTTTTTTGTCTGCCTTGCTCAGCATAATTATTTCGAGGCCCATATACACCCACTGCGTCTATCAATAATTTCCTTTTATGCTGTTCTTTCTGTGTGGCTGAACCACACTTTATCTACTGACCTGTGGACACTTGTCAAACTCTCTCCATTTGGGCACTATACATATTAAGCTGCTTTGGATATTTTAAGTATTTGTTTTTATTTTTAGTGTGTGTGTGTGTGTGTGTGTGTGTGTGTGTGTGTGTAGTGCAGTGCCTATGGAGGTCAGAAGAGGGAGCCTGGTCCCCTGGAACTGGGGTTACAGGCAGTTGTGAGGCATTGTGGGAGTTGGAACTGGACACCTAACTCCTACCTTTCCCAAGTACAGTAGACTCTCTTGACCTCAGAGCCATCTCTGCAGCCCAAGTGCAGCTGCTTTGAACTTTCGCATGTAAGTCTTCATACAAGTGCATGCTTCCACATAAATAGAGGTGGGATGGCTGGGTACTTGGAATTTTTAAGGAACTGTTCAAAGTTTTCTAAAGTAGTGCAACCATTTCATGTTCCCCTCAGTAGTATGGGTGCTTTGAACTTCTCCACAGCCCTCCAGCACTTGTGTGAAAGTCTCCTTCACATAGACACTCCGGTAGCGTCTCCTCCCCCCACCTTTGTGTATGTGGGGGAAGGGTGACAAGAAAGGACGTGACGCATGTAGGAAGCAGAGGATAGGAGACAGCTGACTCCAGACCAGCCACGGAGATACTTTTCTGGTCTGTGCCCTGGGACCAGCCCTACCTTGAGCATTTCCCATGGACCACCTGTCGTATGTTAGCTTCTTGTCTTCTTGGCCAGGGACCCACACGTGAGGCAAGAGTTCCACAGTCTCCTTCAGAAATTATGAGCAAGTAAAGCCATTGCTAAAAGAATGGATTTTCAGTCGGTGCTAAGGCCATTACCAAAGTCAGCTTCAGACCCCCAGAGCACACAGGGGTCAACTGTGATGTTGAACTCAGGAATCGAGCATTTATGCCCCTAAGGCAAGGTGAGGAAGAGCCCAGAGTACCTACCTGTAGCTGCGGGGAAGAACACCCCAAACACAGTGAAGAATGACTCCCCGGGGCTGTACTCAGGCAGAATGTTGCTCTGTAGCAGTTCTGGGGAGTATCCAATAAAGCCGTGCTCTGTAATGACACAAAGGACCCAACGGAGCAGAGTGCCCGAGGGGACAGATTGCTTATAGCATGATTTCTTTCTTTTGGAGATAATGACACACTCTGTAGTCCAGGCTGGCCTGGAACTTATTGTATAGTCTGGACTGGCCTCAAATTTACTGTGATTCTCCTGCCTCAGCCTCCTGAGTTGCTGGGATTATAGGCATACATCACCAAGTGAAGGTATATAATATGGAACTTTTAAAGACAGTGTGTTTGCTGTGTGTGTGTGTGTGTGTGTGTGTGTGTGTGTACATGCCGATGAGAGAGAGAAACTTGGAAGTCTGACTTTTGTGTGCCTATACCTATGGCTGTACAGGAAACCACATGGACATAAGTGGTTAGCTCAGGGGAGGGAGGACTTTTCATCTTTGCTTTATAGATTTCAGGATGGCTACAGGGTCTTTTCAGTGAGGGTCTATTTTTTTTATGTGATTGTTTTTCATAAGAACAAATTGATTTTGCAAATAACTTCCCTGCTTGAAAAACTCCACGGATCCCTGGGAGCTAAAGAATAAAAAAGCCGGAACTCCTTAAGGTGAATATCAACCCTCCCAACATCCTGGCAACAGTCTGCTGTGGCCCCTTCACTCTTCGTCTGTCATCCTCACCCCACTCCCCAGAGCACAATAAACGCCCATCCTAGGCCTGCTCTGGGGTCCTGCTCCCTGCCCCATCACCCCTCTCTCTGAGCCATCAATATTGTGCTCAATTTTTCTTTTATTCTCCCCACCCCCCACCCCCACCCCCACCCCCACCCCCCCGGGCCTTGTGCAGCTGTTCAGTCTCTCATACATCTCTAGCCCTGGTTTTATTGTTAATTTTGAGACAGGATCACTCTAAGTTGCTCAGGCTGGCCTGATCTCATTCTGTCGCCCGGGCTGGTCTGAAACTGTCAGTCCTGTTGTCTCAGCCACTCAAGTGGCCAGCATCACAGGCTGGCACCACCAGGCCTGACCTGTACTCACTCTTGAAGCTCAGACCCGCGCTTCCTTCATCTGTCCTGACCAGGACTGAGGCTCCCCCTCATTGCTCTTGCTAGTTTATGCTCTGGCTGCTTTATGGGCCCCGAGAGATGGCTTGGCAGTTAAGAGCAATAGCTACTCTTCCGAAGGACCTGGGTTTAATTCCTAGTACCCACGAGGAGTTCCAGCACCCTCACAGCAGCTCACAGCTGTTTGTAACTCCAGTCCCAGGGGATCCCACGTCCTCTTCTGACCTCCATGGGCACTGTAAGATGTACTCCACAGATAACCATTCAGGCAAAACCAGTACACACACACAAACACACACACACACAAGCAAAAAATTTTGAAAAAAGACTAACCACCTTAGTTCTCTATGGAACCATATTATTTTTTTGTTTGTTTTATCTCATAGTACCCAACCTATTGATATCACGAGCCAGGACAGCCATCTGCCAACGAAGCTGTCCTCAGCCTCTACCACAGTCCTTGTTTTTAAAATGCTTATTTTAATTTTATTTATGTGGATACATGAGTATGTTCACACGGAGTGCAAACGATCCCCTGATTCTAGATCCCCTGATTCTAGAGCTATAGGTAGTAGTGAGCCGCCGGATGTGGGTGTGGAGAATCGAACTCAGACCCTCTGTGACACCAGGTACTCAGTCCTAATCACCGCCATCTCTCTAGCCCCTCACCCATGGTTCTTGAGGTGAGACATCCGTTCCTGCACACCTCCACTCAACCTGGCCCACAATAAGTAGGTTGCAAATAGACATCACAGCAAAATGAATCCTCTCTTAGATCTCATGGGTACATCTCCTTCTCAGACCTCCTGCCGCACTCATTCGCAAGCTACCTGATTACAAGAACAGCTGAGGTCTGAATTCTTCGAAGTATTTTAACTATGTTTGTATATTGGGGCTAGAGAGCTTGCTCCGCGGTTAAGAGCACTGACTGCTCTTCCAGAGGTCCTGAGTTCAATTCCCAGCAACCACACATGATGGCTTACAACCATCTGTAGTGGGATCCGATGTCCTCTTCTGGTGTTTCTGAAGACAGTGACAGTGTACTCGCATACATGAAATGAATAAATAATCTTTTTAAAAATACGTTTGTATATCAACGTAGACAATGTCTCTCAAGTGCCTTCAATCCATTTTGTTTCTTTGTCTAAAGAGGTCACTCTGGACAGCATATGCAAATGTACTAGCGGGCCTTGGAACTCGGAGACACAAGTAAAATATTCTTGGCTCAGGGACACCCTGAATATTCAGCTTTGGCTTCAGTCTTACCTAGAACTAACCAGCTTGTGTCTATGAACTGTATTCACCTCGCCCCTCACCACCACAGTGGCCCTGAGTTTGAGGACAGAGCCCACACAGCTGCAGGCCTGGTCCACCCCCACCCACCATCTACCGAGACCTCCCCTCCACCAAGGGAGCTCCCTCGGCTCTGATGGTTCCCAGGAGACTATGGCTTCCTCCGCTTCCAGGAGTCATAACTTCACAGGAAAAATATTCTTCAAGCTCCGAGAAGCACGGGGAGCCTGTGGGAGTCCGGCCCGCACTTTCAAATCATCGTCAATTGCTTTCTCTTGGCTGAATATAGACTTTGTTCTGGCATATTAAATCCCAAGCACCGGGTTTCTGAATGGCTTGGCCGCCTTGCAGCTGGTCCTCCCCTCTTCAACAAAAAGCAATAACAAGCTAAGTTAACTTTAGCTTCCCCTCTGGCTGACCCCACAGACTAGTCTTCCTGAGGAGAAAACCAGTGCAGCCTCCCTTGGAGCTCACAGCTCAGTCAGGCCAGGATGACGCACATCTGAGCCAGGGCTGCGCACCCCGGGCAGGCCAGCCCATAGCACATAAACACCTCATCCCACACGGTTCCTCTCCACAGCCTCCAATGAGCTCTTAGAACTTGGAGGGTTTTGATCCCCTGGCCCAAGGGTTTGGCTGGTCAGCCTGCAGGCTCATGGGTGTTTTAGTCCCTCAGAGATTGCTTAGTGGGGTTGACTGGGAAGCTTTCTCTACCTCTTCCCCTCACATCTACGGGCTGAGAGAGGCCTTGAGGCTGCCTCTCTCAGGGCCAATGAAAAAGGCAGCTCTGCACCCATAAGCACATGCTCACAGTGACGTAGAAGCATGCACCAATACACAACTCCCCAGCAGAGAGACTGACACACTCACTCACAGGCATCCATTACACCGAAGCACACACATACGCTGACACACAGACACACACTCCACACACTCATACCCATACACAAGGATATTTCACAAGTGCACATCCACACTAGCCCACTCACAAATACACTTCTATGTGCATAGGAGCACGCATGGGCACATTCATACTCTCTCTCTCTCTCTCTCTCTCTCTCTCTCACACACACACACACACACACACACACACACACACACAGAGTCACTGACACATACAATCCTGCTAACCTGACCCTCTGCCCTGGGATAAGTCTCATTCTTAGACTTTTCTTGGAGAGATAATCTTAACCTTGAAAAGAACCTGTTGACAACAATAATTAATGCTTTCTTGCAATCATGTAAATCTAGGGAAAGATCCAAGTTTCTAACTATGGAGAACTGAGATACTTGAGATGTCGGTGAAGACGTCTGAAGCCAGACCTGGAAGCACAGACATGTAACCCCAGCCACTCAGGAGGCTGAGAATTTTGGTTGACAGGAGGAGAATGGGGCCCAGGTATAGCTCAGAGTTCCACTCTTACCCAGCATGCATGAGGACCAGTATCATACACAGCATACTACTTAGTAGCAAAGAAAACTGGCATGCCATAATACCATGATATCTAGCCTACTAATTAAAAAATAAACACTTCCAATGTTATAAATACTAAAAATAAACTTACACATGTAAGAAATATCTATGCCAGGCCTGGTAGTACATGCCTCTGAGTTTGAGGCCAGCGTGGTCTATAAAGTGAGTTCCAGGACAGCCAGAGCTGCACAGAGAAATCCTGCCTCTAAAAACCAAAATATTAACTGTGGCTGTCTATATAAATAATTATGGCGATTCTCATTCTCTCTGTCTCTTCCTCCTCCCTCCTTGAGGCAGATCTCTCTGTCCCTGCATCTGTCCCTCCTGCCTCTGTGAGATCTATCTCTTACTCCATCTGTCCCTCCTCCCTCTCTGAGATCTCTCTATCTCTTCCTCCACCTGTCCTCCCTTCCTCCCTGAGATATCTCTTTCTCCTTCCTTGCTTGCCTCTCTTCATCTGTCTTTCCCTCCCAGGATAGATTTGATTATGTTGCTTGGGTTGGTCTGGAATTACTGATCCACTGGCTCCACCCCACCCCCACCCCTCCCCCAGTGCTCATGTCCCTGACATCCACCATTAGACCCAGCAAGTCTTCCCCTTCAAAAACTTCCTATAAAATCCCCACAGTTTAAAAAAAAAAAGTGAAGGCAATCTACTTATTATGAAAAAAAAAAAAAAAGTGTATCTTTTAGGAAAATTAATGATCCCACGTGAAGGCCGAGTGTCTGCAGGGACATCTCAAATGTACCATTTCTGTCTTTTATTTTTCCCAGTGTATATTTCTCCTGCTTCACAGAAGGATTGGAGTAGTTTATGAGAAAGTCACACGCAAGAGAGAACAAATAGTATTTAAGTAGGGGGGTGGGGGAGTTTCACCCACGACGAAGCCAGAAGTGTTCAATAAGGCTTTGAAGTGAAATCTGTAGGTGTGTCCTTGAGACTAGATTTGGGGACTAAGGAGATAATCTATGATTGTTTTGACTGAGCTCACACACACACACACACACACACACACACACACACACGGCCTGTGGTGTACCACAGTTCAGAGGCACCAAGTAGGGCTGATAGCAGCACGGCTGGGAGGGTGGCAGCCAGGTCTGTCTGCTTTCAAGGTTCCTCACCCCACGCACTGTTTGGGGATTCTGTTTTGCAGGACTAGGATACGAGGCAAGTGCCCTAGCCTTGAGCTACATCCCTCCAACCAAAGCTTGCTTCCTGCAGCCCTAACGGCAACTGCTTGCTGCAAAAACCGGGACCTGTCAGCTGCCATCTCCAAGCCCTAAGGGCCTGGGATGCCGAGAGCCTGCAGCTGCTGCCTGTGAGTGCGCCTGGGCTTGACCTGAACATCTGCTTCTGTATCCACTGAGTAAAAATACTCCGGGCCCCTCTGAGCTATGTACTGTTAAAAGACCAAAAAACAGAAGGGGGGAGGGGCGAGAGAACCAAAGCCTCACAGGCCCAGGCAGGAAGAGGCAGAGGGAGGGATGCCCTTGCAGGCCTGTGTGTAGGAAGGCCTAACTTCTCCCCAGATTCCAGTCACTCCCCTGATGTGGCCAGTAGACTGTAGTTCTTGGGGGCTTGCTGTTGCCTCCTCAGGGGGCGCTGATGGAAGCTCTCCTCATCCCGTGGTAAATGCCTTTAGCGGTGACAAAGAACCCCTGATCTTGGTCTGGGTACCAGTTGCCCAAGCTCACAGACCTAGTCACCCGGGTGCAATGGCTTCTGGGAAACACTCTGTGGCACCTTTTGGATAAGTGCTCTCCCAGCCCGCTACACACACAGACCAAAAGAGTAAGGGCGGCTGAGGCCTTGGTGAGGGAGTCCCGTTGTGACTGTGGACCAACTTGGAAAATGAGGTCTCTAAAATGTTGCTGGTGTTGGTGCTGCGGGCTGTGGGCTGTGGGCTGAGCCTCCCCCACCACCGGCTTTCTTCTGGGCTCAGGTCCCCCACCCTGCAATCAGTAACCGGTGACCAGTGACCAGAGACCAGCCAGACAAGCCTTTCCTGGGTATAGACAATGAGAGAGTCTGGTCCAACCAGGAATAGAAAGAGTGGAGGAAGGGCTTGGAGAAAGGAAGGGAGGAGGCGGCGCCCCCCCCCCCTGAGGGGAGGGTGGGGCCTGAGAGATCACAGGAAGAGTAACTATGCAAGGAAAAGGAAAGGAGAGGCCAAGGTTCTGGGAAAAGCACAGGCACCAAAACAGCCCCGAAGGGAGGGGCGCCAGGGACACTGGCAGGGGAGGAGAAGGCCACCAGGGTTCAGCACGCTGGGATCCTCAAGGCAGAAGGAAATACAGTCCAGTCACTGCCGGAAGTACTACTCAAGCCCCCTGCTGCATGTGGCCGGGCCTAAGCCCCGCCCCAGCCCCCTCAGCGGTGGAATTGAACTGAAATACAGGAGAGCCCAAGTGTCTTCACTACCTGCCATCCTCTGGGGACAGAGAGCCGGGCACATCTGAGACAGCCTGACAGAGAGGTGAGGAAAGGGAGCGTTCAAAGGCCCCATCTTGCAGCACAGGCCTCCAAGAACCAGATGCTGAGCCGCCGCCCAAGCCCAAAAAGGCAACAATGGACAACGGGCGCTTAGACCAGGGAGCCTGTCAGCCTGGGCGTTATCACCTGCTGCTCTGGAGGCTGATCGCCCGAGGCATGGCCTGGGGTCAGGTCCCAGCTGCCTTCCTCTTGCCTGGGCACTGGGTGTGAGGTCTAGTCCAGACATGACACTGCCCCGAAGCCCCTGCCCTGCCACTGGGGACCAGCAGATGACAGCCAGCATCAAAGTAGCTACGACCTGTCTCTGACTGGGGCCTCAAACACTTTTTATCTTCCACGGTTTTAAGTCACCAATGATTTGTGGCTTTCCTGAGTGAGGTTAATGAAAGATAAAAAGAGGGGAGAAGGGAGGGGGACTATGGTCTGGTTGACTGGGTCATTTTTAAAATTTGTATTTTTTTTAAAATTCCCATACAATATATTTTAATCATATTCTTTCCTCTCTCTTAATTCTTCCCCACACCCAACTTCATGTTCTCTCTCTCACTCTCTCGCTCCCTCTTGCTCTCCCTTTCTCTCAATAAAACACAAAAACAAAACAAGGAAAACAAACAAAACCACAAAAATCAAAGCAGACAAATTAAAGAAAAAATAAGACAAAAAATACCACAATAAAACAAAAACTGTACACACGCGCGCACACACACACACACACACACACACACACACGTACCAAAGCTGCAGAAACTGTTTTACAATGACCAACAACTCCTGGGCATGAGGCCTACCTACCTGGAGTGTGATATTCCTAGTGATACACCATTGGAGAAAACTGATTTTTTTCTTTCCCAGAAAGTGTCAATCAGTGGTGGTTTTGTACACCCCTGTGTCTGACACTGCTACCATGCCCAAGAACCTGAGACTACCTAGGTCATGGTCCCTAGCAAAAACATACTGCTATTATTCTGCTAAAGAAACCCAGCAATAAAATGACATCTCGCTACATACACAGATCAGAGCATTGCTCCAGCCTATCAGAGAAGCCTCTTCCTACAGTAGATGAGAGCTAATGACAAGGAGACCTACAACTGGACACCGTCCAGAGAGAGAGGCTCAGGAACACTGAGTCCTAAATGGGATATCCTTATCAAACGCCTCCGTCCAAGGTTCCGAGATCTAGGAGGAAGAGGATGTGGGCAGATTGTAAGAGCCAGAGGTGGTGACGACTCCGGAGAAACACCATTTTTCAGACCCAACAGGATGCACACGTAAACTCACAGAGACCAAGCCTCTTTAACCAAGAAGGTCACTAGTGTGCAGAGCGGAAGCAGCATGTTTAGAAGACGCAGGAGTCAAACGACGAGAAGCCCCAGATACTGCCAAGTCCATAGATGATGGATTCTCCCACTCAGCACAATTAGAGGTATCCAATGAAAGTGCTTTGAAACGGAACTAAAGGCAAACGTGGTGGAGCTTGCCTGTGACCTCACACTGAGGCAGATGCTTGAAGAGTTTGAGGCTGGCTTCAGAGAATGAGATGGCCTCAAAAAATCCTAGAAAGAATAGAACAAACCCAGTGTGTACAGCTCGTGGCCCGCAGAGAAGGAAGAGGAGCTAGGACAGGTTTGGAAGAGGCCCCAGAGAATTCTGGGCAGTTTGCTGGGAGCAGCCCTCAGCCTGCACTCTGGCCTCAGGCCTGGTAACTTTGGTCTTTGAAAGAGGGGCTGTGGAGAGGAGTGAATGAGAAGTCTTCAAGCCTGAGACTCCACCCAGAGAGAAAACATCAAGAGAGGGCTGGACATTCAGCAGGGGCCAGAAGGGAAATGTGAAATGGGGCTGGACCCGCAGGGTCCACCCAGATTGCCCAGGGAAAGCAGCCTGGAGCCTCCTCTGTCCCTGGGGAGGGCCTCCACCCAGAGCGGGACAGGCTGCCAGGAAGCAGTAACCCCCACCACACACACACACACACACACACACACACACATACAAGGCCACGAAGGGCCAGAGAGGGGAGGGGTGGATGCTCTGCTTTGGTAGCGGTGTGACTGAGTGCACTGGGCCCTGGCCACCTCTCCACTCTAGAAGAGCTGCCTGGTTCCCTCTGAGCCGAGCGTTCTTCCTTGTGGAAGGGAAGATGAGCATTTCCTATTGCAAGATGGTTTCTAGCAGTCAGATTGCCTTCTGGGACCAATGGCCTCTGTTTTAATAAGTACTTGGGACTGGAGAGACGGCTCAGCAGTTAAGAGTATCGCTGGCTCCTCTTCTAGAGGACCAGAGTTCAATTCCCAACACCTACAGGGCAGCTCACACTCATCAGTAACTCCAGGTCTAGGGGACCTCACACTGTCTTCTGGCCTCTGCAGGCACCAGGCACATGCCTGGTACATAGCTATGCATACAAACAAAACACCCATATGCATAAATTTTTAAATTTTATATTTATGTGTATGCCTTCTGACCTCCTCAGGTGCCTGTGGAGGTCAGAAGGATCCCAAGGGCCGAGGTGGCAGATGGCTCATGGGTGAGGGGGACCTGAGGGGCACCTGAAGTCTGGTGGTCAACAAATGCTCTTAACCCTGACCCACTTCTCCAGCCCCAACATAAAATAAAAATTTTAGCTAGGGGTGTGGGGGTGTAAGAATGCTGGACAGGGGGCAGGGAGAGGAGGGAGCAGGCTGAGAAGGGGGCAGGGTGAGGAGGGGGCAGGGAGTGGGGAGATGCACGCCTTCAATCCTAGTGCTCTGGAGGCAGAGACAGGTGGATCTCTGAGGTCAAGGTCAGCCGGGTCTGAATAATATGTTCCGGGACAGACAGGACTACACAGAAACCCCCACTATGTGTGTGTGGGAGGGATGGGGGGATGACATGACACGGGATAGACATGACATACAACAATAATAATAAAGAAAGAATTTAAAAATTGTTTCTAATATACTGAGCATTTTTCCCCTACCAGTGGTCTTGGAGTCAGTAAGTTGAAATGAGAAAAGATTTCACCCAGAGAGGCTGACCAAAAAAGGAGACCGCTAAATGCCAGGAACGGGGACCAAGTCCGACTTGGGCTCTGAGAAGCAAGCATCACCTTAATTGAGGGGAACAATGGCTACTGGGGCAGAAGCGCTTGGGCCAGACTCCATGTGGAGTGCTTTCTGAGCTGGACACTTAAGCGGTCAGCTCCCTGGCACATTTTCTCAGTGAGGTAGGAATCACAGAGAGAGAGACACGGATTCTAACACGGTGCTGCCTCTGCTGGGCCCACAACCATCCCAAGGATGCCGGGAGTCCTGGAAGGGAGCCAGGGGCTCCAGGGTCAACTAGGGCCCTGCTCTGGGGACTAGAGAGGTCCCACCCACTGTGGCCCCAGATCCCCCTACCCCCACCCCCAGAGGCCTGGCCTGTGTACCTCTCAGCTGAAGGATCCCCTGAGAAAGGAAAATCTGGCCTCTTATCTCCTGGGGTGAAGGAATGCGCTCTCCTGCCAGGACAAGGGCTGCTGGACAGGAAGTCTCCACCCTAGCCATGGCTTCCTCTCAGCCACCACCAGCTCCTTCTGGCTGTCCCTGCCTCTGGCATCCACTTACCATGCTTAAACCTCGGACCTGACCTCCCCAACAGAATTCTAACTCATTCTGTACCCCCTCTAAGCCCCCTCCAATTAGCTACCCATTCACAGCTCCACTCTGCTGGGGGATTCTGACCCAGAAGTCCATCCCCTGCCACTTCTACATGGCTATGCTCCCTGGGCAGACAGCAGAGGATGCCAAGTAGCCTTGCAGTGCACACAGGACCATCTCAGGCTGACACACTGACACACACAGCTCCTGCCTTGCAAGTCTCCAAACCAATTCCACCCAGGAAATAAGTCAGAAAGCTTCCTTAGAACCCCGTGGCCTGGAGTTGGGTGTGCGCATCAGAGGCAAAGTATGTGCACAACACGAACAAGGCCCTGGGTTCAATTCCCAGCAACACAGAAAACCAACAACAGGGACACAGTGAGTCCCACGGATGGCAGCTCAGCCTCACAGAACCTGAGAACAGTCCAGGGGACTCTACCCTGAAATCCATTTTATAGAGGGAGATGCTGAGGCCCAGGAAAAGCGATGCCTATACCACAAGAACGGAAGCTGGTCAGGTAAGCGCAGGACCCAGGGAATCTAAGCCTCCACTCAGCAAGCCCCGTGTGTCCTCACAGGCCCCGCAGCAATCACGTGTGTTGCTATTATAGGGCTATTTGCCTATCGTTCCATTGGACTGTGCACCAGCTATTTTCCTGGCATGGCTATACTGCCTAGCCCCAGGAGACATGCAAAACTATAACATATTCTTAAGAATAACATTTGGGATCAAACCAAGTGTCCACAGCAGGAGAAGGCATACATAAGCAAGATGCAGTGTTCTTAGGGAATGGGATATCATTCAGCCTTGAACGGGGGATGGGGTGGTGGCTAGAAAGAGAGCGTAGCTGACAACCTACTGGCCTGGCAAATGTGAGGACCTGAGTTCAAATCTCCAGGGTCCAGGTTTTGATGGCCAGAGGGCCAAAGGATTTACTCAGAGGGCAGGAAAACCCGTTCCACAGTCAAGAGGACGGGAATTCAGATTCCGGCATCCCTGTCACAAGATGGGCTTCCCTGCAGATAGATGCCCATAACCTCAGCAATGAGGGGTGAGGAGACAGCAGGGCTATAGGGGCTTGCTGGCTTCCAGCCTAGCTGAGGAAAGAGAAGTTCCAGCCTCGGCGAAATCTAAGTTCTGCCTCAAATAAAAAGGCAGAGGGGGAAAGGGGAGGCCACTTGACACCCTCTTCTAGCCTCTGCACATGCTACCCGCACACATGTAAACACACACACACACACACACACACACACACACACATCAATTCATTAGCTAATTAAGCAAATGTTTTAGTCTGTGTGTCTGGGTGGTTGGCCTGCATGTATGTCTTCTTACTATGTGCATGCGTGGTGCTAGCCCCAGCCAAAAGAGGGCATCCGATCTGGAGCTGCAGCTAGGGATCCTCGGGAGTGCTGGGAACCAAACCCAGATCCAACATGGGAGCGGCCAGTGCTTTCAACCTCCAAGTCATCCCTCAGTCCCACTAATCAAATATGCTTAAAAGTGGGGTGTGGTGACACATGCCACTGAGGACTCAGAGACAAGGAAATAAACCCCCGGGGTTCACTGGCCAGCTTGGTGAGTTCCAGGCCAGAGACTCATGGGTGGATGGACAGACTGGACAGACAGATACACACACACACACACACATACACACAAACACACACACACACACACACACACACACCATATACAATAGGGATAAAATACTGGACATGCTACGACTTAGGTGGTCTTTAAAAACAACACACCAAGGAAAGGACAAATGCCACAGGAGTCCCTCCGTGTGAAACGTCCAGCCAGACTAACAAACTCAGAGCCAGACACAGCAGAACAGCTCCCCAGGGCTGAGGGACTTGGTGTCTATTTGGGGTGAGGGAACTTTCTGGGAGCCGATGGTAATGACTGCTGTATCTAGGGTGGACTGTGACTAACCCCATTGAATTGCTTACCTAGAAATGGTTTAAACATCAACTCACACCTTAGAAATATTTTATCACAATAATAAAAAAAGAACCTATTTCTTTGCATATGCCCCCTCAGAGATCACAGCCCGCAGCTTGATTTAGAGCCCGCTCCCGCCTGCTTTACACATATAGAAATAGGGAATAAAAGCACTTCTTGGTTGAGGCCAGTGGGAAATCAGCTATAAAGCAATAGCCTCGCAGACGTGGCTTTTCCCCCAACAGGGCTGGCCTGAGCCCAAAGGTCAGCATTAGGCTCAGTGTGACGCATCCGTCAAGTGCAGATACGGGTAGAACCCTGCGTGTTCGTGAGTTTGGGTGGACGCCTGGGCTCCCTTTGCTGATACCTGAGGCCTTGGTATGTCAGCAGCGGGGGTGAGAGGCAGGCCAGGAGGGCATCGAGAAGCAGAGGTGTGAGTGTCTCAGAGTCAGGTGTTCCCAGCAGTCACACTTGGCCCACATGTTCCCACTTCCAAGACTCTTGGGGTCACCAGGACTCGAGGTCTGGGAACAGCATTTAATAGTGGTCCCCACAAGCCAGAGCTAGCCTTGGGGTAATATGCTATCAACCCAGGTGGCCCTGGGACAGTGGGAGCATGCTGTCTCTAAATTAGCTCCATGCTATGCTGTTCCCATGTCCTCACAGGGGCTGGCAGGGCTCGCTCGCTGCTCTAGGCACCCAAGCCTTCAGACGCCAAGAGGTCAAGAGGAAGCCGGCAGGGCTGCGCCCGCCTGCACTCGTTTCCTCTGCAAGCCTTCCTGTGACTTTGCTGCGAGGGCTCAGGCAGAGGGAGGTGCTGTCTGGGGCATCTCCTGACAGAAGACACCTCGGGTCCCTCCTCCTTCTGCATCAATTCCTCAGCTCAGGCCGGATGTCATCATCGGGGCGTGGGACCTGCAATCTTTGTTAATGGGGTAGAAAGTGTTCTAATGACAGCCGGCATAAAGAAACACAGAAGAGGAAGGGTCTCATCCAGATGGCTTGGATTAAAGTATCCAGGTGCAGACCTCATGGCGCAGAGTCTAGACCCAGGAGCAGCAGGGCCTGAGCGCTGTTTAGAGCATGCTCATGGCCTCGCTCCTTCCTCACCCCAAACTACAAGAATCTTCATTTTCATCCGGGCCCTAGATGCTGAGACCTGAGAAACACTGTCTTAGCATACAACCCAGTGACTTCCAGTGGACCACACCCGGGTCTCACATAGACAGTATCTTACTTCATTCTTCCATCAGTCCAGCAAGGTAGGCACTGCCACCTGTTTTCAGATATGAGGAAAAAGAGGTTGGTACGGTCTGGGCAGCAGGTTGCAGCCAAGCTGGGATTTGTTATGAGAGGCCTAATGCTAAAAGCGGGGTTCAGGACAGTACCTGTGGTGTGACCTTTAACACCAGGCCAGCAACTGCAACCTCTTGCTGAGCCCCTGCAGGGCCCCAAAACTTCACCCGTGTTCCCCAGGGAGGTGCCCCAGAGACTTCCTAGGCTTGGCCTGCTGCTGTAGCTGGGCTAAACCTGAAGCAGCCTCAGTATATCGTCTCACAATTGTCCACCAGGAGGAGCTTGCATGGACGCCTGCGGAACGCACGAGGATCCAGGACTAGCGTGGCGTGGGAGCTGGAACAGTGAGCAGGCCTGGGGACTACTTCGTTAGGAGTTCAGAAATCTCAGCACTGGACCCCAGAGTAAGGACCCGGGGAAGAAAGGAGGGTGAGCACCAGGTCAGTCCCCATATTACTGTATAACTTGCAAATGTATGATGACAACCCCAGGAGGAAGCTCTGCTAGCTTCACCTGGCCTGCTTCCACCGGCTCCTGGACCTCCAGCCAACCTTGAATGGGCGCTCTTCCTCGGCGACTCACAGTGACCGCCCGTTCCCTAACCAACTGTGCAGGACACCAGGCATGCCTGGCAGACCCACCCACTGTCATGATGCCTCCACACGCACACAGTCAGTGCTCCCTAAGTGCTCGAGCCTCAGAGTGTCATGACTTGCGCTCCCACCGCCACAGCGGAGCACTCTGCAGATTACTCAATGCCACGGGCCACCAACCTGGGCCCCTAGAGTGAGAGGCGCACAAGGCTGGCTGAGCCAGAGCCGAGGTGGGCCGCAGGCAGAACGAACGGGCTAGCCCATTCCTCGGGACGCCACCCTTACTTCCTCGGAACTCCCAGCTTCTCAGAGCTCAGTAATGTTAAAGAGCCTCCCAAGCCAGTGATTTCATACATTAGGCATTCGTCCCCAGACTTCTGGCCAGGGAGGCCGGCCAGCGCTGCTGCCTGCCCACAGACTTGGATCCCACACAAGGGCATAAACCAGGCGACACTGACTCTCGCTTGCTCCGTACCAGATCCAGCTCCACCGCCGCTTGAGCCTGTGGGTCCTTTCTCTGCCCTTCAGTGCAAACGGCAGCAAGATGAAAACAATTCCGTGGACCCACCTTGGTTGTAAGGTGGGGTTTGGCCAGGGGGCTAACATTCCGGCCAGTTACTCTATCAGAACCAAACTCAGGACAAGGCAGGGAGTGAGACTGCATAATCCTCAGAGCACTCACGAGGCCGCCATTCTGCTCATAGAAAACCTGACAGGGGCCAGATGCATAAAGCTGGACTTCCAGGCACCTAAAGCCCTTTCTCCCTCACCAGAGACACAGTAAAAGTCCAACACACTCTTTAAAGACAAGAATCCCCCACATAAAATGATAGTCCATAGGAGTACCGCTTGCCTCTGGCTGGAGTTATCAAGGAAGATGTAGACATGGGAGGAACTGAGCTATAGAGGGAGAAATAAAGGAAGACTCAGCCCGTCAGGAGGGTGCGAGGAGAGAGGGCGGTAACTCCGGGATGTGGCAATCTGGCTTCACTGTGGGATCAGTCAGTAGTTCCAAAATCTCCACCCAGACCCTCGTCTTTCTTATCGCTTTCCACTGTTTAATCTTCTAAAAATTCCTGTGTTCTGATCTGTAATCTTCCTCCCTTTAGGGCCAAGGATGCCTCTGGGAATCTGAAGACAGTTCTGGACTCTCTCCCAGAAAAATATACTTATCCACTTACAGGCCTTCTCGAAATTTCAGGAGCTCTTGGACTCCATACTAGGAGCTAGGATCTCCACTGTCATCGGCAAACTCACAATAGCCCAGATAAAAGCATTTAAGTGAAACTAAATTAGATTAAACTAAGGGTGGGAGAGGTTATGTGGTGGTGCATGCATGCTGGAAAGTCAGTACTTGGGAGCCTGTGGTAGAGGGATCTCTACAAGTTCAAAGCTGGTCTGGTCTATAGAGCAAGTTTCAGGACAGTAAGATCATATCTCTGTTCCCTGCCTTCTGAAAGGAGGGAAGGGGCTGTGGCTTTGGGGAGAACACTGCTGCACTTGAGAGTATTTGGGGCCCAAGCACTTGTCCCTAGGGAAGACCCTAACAGGCAAACTAGAAGCAAGACCCAAGGCCAGTCACGTGCATGGATGGTCATAAGCAGTAAAAGGCCCGCCTTTGACACAGGCAGTCTACCCACCTGTTCGGACTCTGAATTCACTCTTTACGGGTTCACGGAATTGTTAAATAATGATAGTTCCAAAATCTAACTGTGCTTAAGAGTCACCAGTATGCTTGTGTAACATGAAGATTTCAACTCAAGTTTTGAGTCTATTCCTGTGAGTCTTCAGGTGATGGTTTGCAGGCAGTCTGCAGACCCAACTGAGACGCACTGTCCTTGCAGAAATTCTGAATAAGCCGTGGGAGGCCGGATTCCTGCTGCCCCTAGGCATGTGTGCAAGGATACCACAAGACTAACTTCAGCTCCTGCATCTAAAAGGCTCCTCTCACTGTGGAAAAGGTGGAAGGCTGCAGGGACCCTGAAGGCAACACTTCCCAGATCTCTGGCTGTACACAATGGTGCAGGTGTGAAAATGGCATAAGGAATCTGTATGCTCATGGGAAATTTTAAAAACAAAAAGAGTCACCAGGAATATTTCTCATAATCCAAATTTCTAGGTCGTAGGCTCTTAGGGAATACATACACACACACACACACACACACACACACACACACACACAGACATGCACATGCACACACAGACAAGCACACACTTGTGTACACAGACACACACACACACACACACACACATTTGTCTATTGATACACTAAATCAGGTTTCAGGACTTGCAGGGCTTGGTGGCTCACACCCAGAAACCAAGTACTTGGAAGGCTGAGGTACAGCTTCAAATTTGAGGCCTGCCTGGACTGTGTTTCAAGTAGAAGACCAGCTTAGGCTACAAAGTAAGATCTAGCATCAAAATAGCAGGATGTGGGGGTGGGAAGCCGTATATTGTTATGACACCCACACGTACTTGATCAAGATACCAGGCTTATTCTAAGGATGCCTTGAAAAATTCAAAGTGTTCTTGAAATTCTCCCACAAAAATCAGTGGACATTGCCAGAGTGTCTTGTCTGTCTGTTGTCTTCTGTGGTGCTAGGGTTGAAAGCCTGGGACTCCCACTAGGGTATGTCCTGTCCCTGAGCTATTCTTCTGCAATGTCTTCTTTCTTTTCTCTGACGAGACTGAGGACTGAGACGGTGAATGTGAAGACAGTGGCCTCTTAGCTCACTGTCCCTCCCTTGTCCTCAGCGAGTACCCTGCCACTAAGTTACATTCCCGGCCAAGTACGACTATCTATAACATTCTGATTCACTAAGTGTGACTGGATGTTTTACAATGAACACACTTTGTAATGATAGGTTTTTTCCACCTGAAAATTGTTGAGTGTAGTAAAAACCAATGGCGGTCTAGACTTGAGGAAATAAAGTCTATCGCACCCATTTATCTCTGAGTGTTCTGCAAGGCGGGGACTCTCAATCTCTGTTTCCCAGATGTGAAAGCTGCTGTGCAGACAGGTGGTTTCCCCAAGGTCACGGAGTGAGGAAATGGCAGAGCCGGGACAGAGTCTGGGTCCCACGGCTTCCTCCCTGATGTGGTGTGGGCAGATTTGCTCATAGACTTGGGGTGTTTGCTCTGTGACGTCACTTCCACTGAGTCTCTGCAGCTTCTCTCTTGTTTCGAGTAGGACCTGGGGGTGGGGGATACACGGCGGGTTTTTTCTGGATGCTGGGGTTGTGGTTTTAACTAGCATCTCCTTGTTACTTTAGGAACTGGGTCACACTCCTCATATAACAGTTCTCTGGGCTTACAGTACTCACTCAGACATCTAGTGATATAGAGTAAATCTGTTATTCGAATGTATCCTCCTATTTACTTTGGGTAGTCTTAATTCCTTGCAGCCAGGTCACCTTGGAAAACCTAGGTTTCTAGTAGGGTTAAGATGAGCCAGTGGGGGCCTAACAGGAGAAACAGATGTGGTGTTGCACATCTGGAACCCAGCCCTCAGGGGACTGAGGTGGAAGCAGCCTTTGGAGCCAGGCTGGGCTATAAAGCAAGATCATGTCTCTTCTGTTTTGTTTGTTTGCTTTTACTTTATCTTTTTGGTGTTTTATTGATTTTTGTCTGGTTGTTTGTACAAAGCACGGTCTTTCTATAGATAGCCCAGCTTAGCCTTGGATAAGGGATAATTCCCCTGTCTCGGCAGGGATTAAAACCCACCATAACTAGTTCCTTGCTTCACTTTTTTCTTAAAGACAAAAAAAAATTAATTGAAGAATTTCTCACTGAAATAATAAAACTAAATAATGAAGGCCGGATAGCCAAAAAGAACTAGGAATCTGCTTGGCTTCACCTCCCTAGCACGGGGATTACAAGCAGGGACCACCACACCCAGCTCTTTAAAGTGTGGCTTCTGGGGCATGAACAAATGTCCCCCAGTTTGCAAAGGGAGCTCTTTGGAGCCATCTCCCCAGCCCTGAAAAGGCATTTGCGATACAGTACTTCACTAGTTATTTTATAGTTCTGTCAGTAATAGCACAGGAAGGTGTCCCCCAGCTAGGAACAAACTGAGTTTGTTGTTTAAGCAGAATGGGGACCAGGCTCGGGTTATAGCTCAGGGTAGAGTGCTTAGCATCAGGTCCTGAGCTCATCCCTAGTTCTCAAAGGAAAAAATATCTGACTCCACAGTTTAGCCTCAAAATCTGAAATTCAAGATCTGCCCCATCTCAGCATTGGGGGGGGGGGGCGGGAGAAGCAAGAGGATGAAGAGTTTGGAGCCAGCTGGGCATGGTGGCACATGCCTTTAACTCATGAGGCAGAAACAGTGGACTTCAGTGAGCTTGACACCAGTCTACAGTGAGTTTCAGGTCAGCCAGGGCTACAAAAACAAACCAAACAAGCAAAAAACAAAGCAAAACAAACAGACAAAAAAAAAAACCTAAAAACACACAAACAAGAGAAAAAAACAAGGAAAGAAAGAACAGAAGATTGGAGCCAGCCTGGTCTACATAATAAGATCCTGCTTTCAACAGTTGTTTCTGCCTCCACTCCATATAAGCAGAAAGATGCAGCAATCGCTGTTTCAAACATTTTAAAATCTGGGCTGCTTGGAATGTGTGACAATGGCCCCGTGAGATTCTCATGTGCCAGGCAATACAGACGTCTGACAGATACCTGAGTGTTCACTAGAAATAAATTTGAAAACATTAATCATTGGGCAACAGTACACACGCATACGCACACTAGTGACAGCAAATATTTAAGTGATAGAATTTTTCAGAGACATGGGAAATCTCCCTTCCCATCTCTAGACTCTGGAGGAGACTGCTGTTTGGTGAAGATTTGTGAGGCAGACATTATTTTCTCATGCAAAGTATGAGACTAGTGCAAACATACAAGACTAGTGCAGGCTCCCAGACCAGGCCGAAGCCCCAGCTGTCTGTTTGTGCGGCTGGTCTAGCCTGTGACTGTGCTGCAGTCCTGAGACCAGGGAGCCTGCAGGAGGCATGACAGAAGTTGCCTACTTGTAGGCCTGGAAGCTTGGAAATCTTGCCAATGGATTCCTCTGAGCAGGCATGGCGGAGCTGGCCGGAATTTGCTGGGGAAGAGAAACACTCCAGTTCACCTTCTGACTGTTCTGGCTGCTTTCTTTCTCTACAGTGTCCAAGCGGGGCAGGCCACATGTGCTTGTGACTAGACAGGTTTCTAGTTGGGAATTGCGTGTGTGCCTACCCCCAGGCAAGTCACCAAATATTCATAGCAGGATCTTGGAACCCTTTAAATATTATTATTTTGGATCTTAAACTAACAAGAGAAGAGCTTCATTTAAGGTCTCCAGGTTAAAATAAACTGTCGCTGGCGTTTGCAGGTGTATGTGCTCCTGATGGTGATAATGGTCAGACTGGGAAATAGAGCTGAGCATAGAGACACACGCCTTTAATTCCAGTACTCAGGAGGGAAGCAGAGGCAGAGGCAGAGGCAGGCAGCTCTGTGAGTTCGAGGCCAGCCTGGTCTCTACAGTGAGTTCCAGGACAGCTGGGGCTGTGCTAGGAGACACAGTCTCAAGAAACCAACCAACCAACCTGGGAAATAGGCTGGGGAGGGAGGGAGGAGATGGGGAAACTAAATAGGTATTTAGAAGTCTCTCTCTCTCTCTCTCTCTCTCTCACACACACACACACACATACACACACACACACACACACACACACACACACACGACACACGCACTCACGCACACAAATGGTTTCTAAACTTCTGGCCTCTTCCCGTGCAGCCCCCACAGTCCCGGCTATGGCCTGTCCAACCCTACCTCAGGATGGTTCTGAATTTTATCCCACCCCACCCTGCCCATGCTAGGTTTCTAAAGAGCAACTCCCAATTTAACCACTTCCTTACTTAAAAGGAAACCTACTGACCTTCTGCTCAGCTTTTATGATTTATTTTTGTCCCCCTTTTTTTTTTTTCCTAGCCAGAAAGACCCAGAAATTCCCAGAAACTCGACAGGGCGCCTCTGCCATGCTGCAGGCTGACTGAGATCACTAAATGATTGACTTTAACCTTGAATATAACAGCACTAAGGCGAACTCAGTTACGTTTTCACGAAGAAGAGGTTATGATGGAACAGCCTTTCTACCTCATATTTTAAATGAAGCCTGTGGGCTAGTGAGGTGGCTGGGGGTGGGGCGGGGTAAAGGCATTAGCCACTGAGCCTGCTGACCTCAATCCCTGGATTTACAAGGTGGAAGGAGAGAACCAGCTCCCCACAGGCTGACCTCTGACCTCCACATGTGTACTGTGGTACCCACCCACCCACACGCCACCTATATAAATAAATATAAAGCCAATTTAAATATGATAAGCACGCACTGTTCAGAACATAAAATTGTAGTTTATGTTCAGTATTTAATGAATCCAAACATGAAATAAAACAATGTGGGCCTAGCGAGACTAATTCTCTTTATTTCTCTAAGTGGCAGACTCTATGAGGGGAATATGCATTGCTTTGAGAGGAAAAAAAATACTTTGTTAGTTCTGCCTGGACCAGCTGACCCCCTGACCTGCCTGTACTGTCCTGTCTGTACTGATCAAGGAGATCTTTGATGTCCTCCATGCCTGGGACCTCTCTTGAGGACAAGGGCCAGGAGAATTTGTTTCTACTTCAATGTCTCCCTAAACCTTACGGCTAGTGGCCCTGGGCACAGTCTCCAGACGGAGCGGGCCATGCAGAGCCTGGTCCCAAGGAAGTCCACTGGGTAAGAGAGTTCCCGTGAGGCCCTGTCCTGACGGATCCCACTTTGGGAGGAAGGGAAGGAAGCCCTCAGCTGAGGCGCTAAGGACGCCGGGCACCAGCCACGGCTGTGAGCTGAAAGGCAGACGCTAACCTTTTATGATTTGTGTTTGGTCTCCTCCGGCAGTTCACAGAGAGAAAACGCTCTCCTATTTTTTTCTACATCATTATCCTGAATGGCATCTAGAAGCCTCTGAAACCATTGATTTACAGAGTTTTGTTAGGATTTCCACAAATGCCCCCAGAATAGGGGCATATCCCATGCGGTGGCGACTATCCTGAATATGAGACTTTGGAGTTTGCCAGAGAACAAAGTGCACTCTCCGGTCAGGAGGGCCAATATCACCCCCACCACACACACACACACACACACACACACACACACACAGGGGGTAGGGAGAAGGGGAGAGGGAGGGGGAGAGGGAGGGGGAGTGGGAGGGAGAGGGTGAGGGAGAGGGAGAGGGAGAGGGAGAGGGAGAGGGAGAGGGAGAGGGAGAGGGAGAGGGAGAGGGAGAGGGAGAGGGAGAGGGAGAGGGAGAGGGAGGAGGGGAGATACTCTCTCCAAGGCCTATGATACACACATTCAGGAACCCTGGGAAGTCTCAGGGCCTACTTAGCTGCCCTGCCTGGTCAAGGGAAGCCACTATCACAGTGTGACTCTTCATGAGCCGCCAACACCCTCACTTCCTTCTGCCAGTCCTCGTCCTACACCAGAGCCTAAGCACCACATATCTAATTTCCTGCTCTTCTGGAACTTTCCATGCACTTTCTCACTCCTGGAGCACTCTCTGAAGCTCGCTGTCAGGTGACACTCTTTCTCTTAGATCTACCTCAGCTCAAGGTCACTGCGTGGTGCCTCTGAGACGTGGAGACTGTCCTTCCTGGTCCTCACCCGGGATGTGACGCTGTCCAGTTACAGAGATTGGGCCTTATCCTTTGTGAATCTTAAACATGGAGCATCCGTTGCATTTACACACAGTGGAACTCAGGCAAACGTTTTGTGGAGGAAAGCAACAGAGGCGGGCTGTGGAGGGACACTGAGACAGAGAGAAATGGGACCAAGGAAGGATAAGAAGAAATAAAGGAGCCAGGGAGGAATGTCAGACGAGCCTTAAAGTGAACAACTCGTGACAAATATTTTCAGGAAGAAGAAAAAAATCATTTTCCTATTTAAGCCTAAATATTCATTTCATTTCCTTTTGTAGGGAATGGCTGGGATGTTTTGAGAAAGGATCTCATGGTATAGCCTAGGCTGATCCTAAACTCTGATCTTCTGCAGAGTCCCTAGGTCCTGGGACTGCAGGCACCACTGCCATACCTGGTCCTAGGTTTTCACTACCAAGGACACACTTCTCTGCCTATTTTTAGTCCCAGCTTGTCCTGACTGTAATTGTGAGTATAGCCAATGATTACACCATGAGCTTCTCTCTTGATGCTATTTCCAGGCACTGTAATCCTGAAGTTGTGGTTTTTCCCAGACTAACGCCTGACACGTGCTTCTCCACAGCCTACACACACTCCACAGTGTGTGTGACCAGGGTTCTCACACTCATCTTGGAAGTTCTTCACAAAGCCAGTTCACACCTTCTGACTGCTGTGACTAAGGACCAGGGCGGAAAGGCACCCCTCTAAGGTTAGCGAGGATTCATCACTGTTTACTTTGGCATTGTCAGAAACCACACACCAGCAGCCAACCAGGAGAAGACACACTAGTTCTTCTACACTACTATTCCCAATGACTTCTAGAAGGTTCTGGAACCTTTTATTTATAGTTTTATTCGGGTTTCCACAGGTGTCCCACCCCCAAATGTGGGCATAGACTACATGATGGTAACTGTCCCCAACATAAGACTTTGGGGGGGGGTCACTAGAAAGAGAATGCACCTTCCAGAAAGCCAAACCAATATATATCTCCCCCCAGTGGAAAAAAAATGATACTTTATCATTTTTTAATGAAAATGAAAAAGGTATTTTTAAAACGTGGTCAGTTTGTCATATAAAATTATTAACACAGAATTTCTGAGTCAAAAAAGCAGATTAACACACATACAAAATTTTGCTTCCTCTCTAAATTGAACTAATATGCAGCACAGAGTGTTTGTTTGTGGGTGGTTTTTCTTAAGAGGAAATATTCCATAAGGTTGGGGAAACAAACCAGCAACAACATTTTGGGAGCTAAAAAGGGGCTGTGTGAGAGCTGACGCTGACTGAAGGGGAGGCCGGCCACGGGGGACGCCGAGGCCTGGCACAGGCCACCCAGCACACGGTGGAGGACCCTGCATCTGAAGGACGGCAGCAGACCCTGGATGAATGTCTGAGGGATAACAGGTCACAGTCAAAAAGACCTGGAGAAATACTGCTGTCACCAGGCAATTGGTACAACCCAACAGAACCACAAGTCTGGAGGCTGATCTCTGAGGGAGGGCCTGTTTACTATACAAAGTAGAACTCACACAGGCCCAATAGCAAAGTGTTGTGGGTAAGAGCTAAGGTTGAGTCTCCTCTGTTCTCGAGAATGGTAAAGTGTCTATAGATCACTGCCTCAATTTTCCTATCTACAAACTGGGAATAATCACATGACACACTTACTAGATAATAATTAAGTAAGCAGGTACAAGTAAAGCACTAAATACATACATACATACATACATACATACATGCATACATACATATAGCCCATGTGTCACTTGATAAAAGATAGCTATTGTCATGCTTACATTTCAGATATGTAATGATCATACAAGGAGCCATTTTTCTGAAAGCTTTTTCCATCCAAAGGGCCTGGCTGTGCCCAATCTTCCTGCAGGGTGTGTCAAACACTTTCCCATACCTTCTAGCTAGCTGAAGGGTTTAGACGAAGCCAGAGGCATCTGTGACAACACGTCTATGTCTTTCACAACCAGGACTAAGGCATGAGTCCCTAAAAGTCGTGGGTGAGCTTGGTGGTAGTCTGGGGACCAGCACAGCTGTGAGACCCAGCAACTCTCTCCCAGATCCCTGTGGCCAGCTCCTCACTCAAGGTCCAGATGCTGTGGGTACATGCTGGAGTGCCCTTAGATCCAAAGACCAGCGCTTCTCCACCTTTCTAACGCTGCACCCCTCCAATATTGTGGTGACCCCAACCATAAGGTTATTTTTCTTGCTACTCCATAACTGTTCATTTTGCTAGTTATGAATCATAATGTAAATGTCTGTGTTTTCCGATGGTCTTAGGTGACCCCTGATGAAAGAGGTTGTGCAACGACTCCTCAAGGGGTCATGACCCACACAGGTCGAGAACTCTGCAGAGGCAAAGAGGTCAGTCAGGGGGTGTCGAGTTACTCAGAACACAGCGCCTCCCCGGCCAGCTTGTGTTTCCCATCTCCTTGTCTAGGCAGGACCCATAACAATGTTATCACTTTTTAAAACATATGCCCAAACTCGTTCCTATCCCAGACAATTGGCAGGTACCCAGTTAATAGATTATTTCGCCAGACAGCTGAATGCATTGGCCATCGGTCAAACATGAGATCACTGCAATCCTATGTGCTATAACTGGAGGAGTGCGGAGGAAAAGCAACTGACTGTTGGTTAGCAAGTGCCGTTCCCTTCCCACAGTCCCGCATTTGCCTCGCCTGGTGTCTGGTCCTGAGCAAAGGTCCATCTGTTTAAATCAGACCGGTTTTGTCCTTAGGCCCCTCAGGTCAATGCTGGACTGCCTATGCATGCCATACATCCACAAATCCCCCAGCCAGACTCCAGCTGATCTATGGGAGTGTCTGGCCAACATCCCCAGTCCCTGGACTTCCTCTCAGCATCGCCAGATCCCTCGCCTCCCTCTCAGACCTACAGAGTTGGAAAGAGTAAGCCGGGAGACTCCCCATCCCAGTTGTCTAGATTCTGGTTTGATTTACTTACATGTGGCTATGGGTAATACGACACATGTGTACTGAAAGGGGAGAGAGGGAGGAAAGGAAGAAGGGAGGGAGGAGGGGGAGATACTATTGCTATCCGAGGCTGTGACGGTACACAGATACGGTACTGACCAGGGGTAGGTGGGACGCACAATCCAGTTTCCCAGTGACCCATCCCCCTCTCCCACTCTTTCATCAGATACGCGGTGCCTCCCTAAAGCACCTCCAGTCCCCGTGCACGAGAAAATCCAGGAGGAAGACGTTCAAAGCCACGGCTTCTCCCAGCTGTAACCCTTCTTCCTTCCTTCTGCCCAAGAAGGTCTGACTGAACTTGCAACCGGTCTCCACCCAGGGCCGGGCCCTCTGTGAAGGCATTGTGAAAGCCCTTGCCAGCTGAGCCTGTGCAGACAGAATACCTGAGAGCCACGGCCAAAACAGGAAGGTTGGCGCCTCTCTGGGGGAGCCTGGGGAAGATCAGCCACCCAGGTCAGCAGACAAGAGGCCAAGGGTGGCCAAGACCTTTAACCAGGGCTCCCCACCCTCTGGTTCCTTCATTCGCTCAATTAACAGAGAGTCTCAGACCCTGCCTTAGGCCTTAGCCCGGTGCTGGGTGACACAGACGTGACAGATATCTATTGCTATCCCCCAGGGCATTCATGTTGCTGTGACAAGCCACCCAAGGGACAGTTGCAGCGACTGGGACTCCTCTGAAGCCTCACCCCCTCAGTCCCACTGTGACACCCCAGCAGTGTGCCTCAGATCACTGTCAAAGCAAAAGAGGGTTATAAGGAGAGGGACCAGGCCAGGGCATCTAGGCAGGCCCAACTTCATCTCTCCCTTATCATCCATGAGCTTCCGGATTCTGTCCCAGTGTGTAGAACAGGAGCTTGTCACACGGTCCCTCTGTGGTAAACAGCATCTGCTGAGGTCCACTGTGGATGAGTGAGCACACTCTGCAAGTCTAAGCCGTCCATGATGCCAACCTCCAAATCACCCAAGTCTAAGCCGTCCACGATGCCAACCTCCAAATCACCCAAGTCTAAGCCGTCCACGATGCCGACCTCCAAATCACCCAAGTCTAAGCCGTCCACGATGCCAACCTCCAAATCACCCAAGTCTAAGCTGTCCACGATGCCGACCTCCAAATCACCCAAGTCTAAGCCATCCACGATGCCAACCTCCAAATCACCCAAGTCTAAGCTGTCCACGATGCCGACCTCCAAATCACCCAAGTCTAAGCCGTCCACGATGCCGACCTCCAAATCACCCAAGTCTAAGCCGTCCATGATGCCAACCTCCAAATCACCCAAAGGCTCTCATCACCTTTGTCCACAGGTGTCAAGTCTTCAGCTAAACACACTAACATATCTATTTAGCGGTAAAAGTTTTAGTATACCAAGAGGATTTAGGACAGCAACAGGAATGATCTGGGCTAGGCCAAAAACTCCCATATCCTGGTTCATTCCAAGGATCCAACCATAGATACAGAATGAAAGAGAGAAGGGAAAGAAAGAGAGAAAGGGAGGGAGTTGGGAGGCAAGTCAGGTATGGGGAAAGATAGAGGAGAAACAGAAGATAGGAAAATAATAATAACAACAACAGCAACAACATCTTGATGGCGCACCCTTTAATCCCAGCAATCAGAGGCAGAGAGAGGCAAATAGATCTCTGAGTTCAAAGCTAGCCTGATCTACATAGTGCTAATCCAGACCCAGCTAGAGTTACACAAGGAGATGCTGTCTCAAAAATAAAGGCTATTTGTCATTGCCCTTTTACTGTGGGCTCAGATCCCACAGGTTGGCTGTCCCGACCCAGCCGTGCCCCTTGCCTGTTCTCAGCTGGCACACTTTGTCAAGGAACTGTGCCAGGGAATGGCAGAAAAGCTCACCCACGCTGGGGTGGGGCTGCCCTCAGGCTCAATGCAGAGGACGAGGGCGGAGCCACCTGCTGCATCGCTGTGCCCTCCAGGAGGACAGCGGCTGCTGGAGGACCCAGGAATGAGAGGCAGGCTACGTGGGGAGTGGCCTCGGTGGCCTGACACTACCCCTGCCTGACTTGGGGCCTAAATTTAGCACTCCTTGGCTGAGCGTGTCCGTGATACCTGTTCCTGGTGGCACTGGGGGAGCACGTCTTTGTCACTGCCCTGCCTGGTGTTCACAGCCCTTGATTTCATCTCATGTTTACCCCTCTAGGGGCTCAGTTCTGACCATCTGAGCATGCAAGAGAAGGCTGGCTGAGAACTCAGGCTCTCAGACCCTCTTGATCGGAAAGAATGGAAGCAGTAAAAGACCCCACCTTTACCCGATGGCACGCGGCAATAGCCGGCACCTCTGAGGTCATACCAGCCAAGCCATTTACTGTGCAGTCTGGGAAAGTTGGACAAGCTCTTTGGAGTCTCCACTCCCTTGTCTATAAAGTGGGCATTGTCATCTCCCAGTCCCCCGCTAGGTGTTTCAAGAGTGACTAAGACAATCTAAGACAATACATATATAGAGTGTCCCTCTCCCTGGTTCCTCAAATATATACATGTGTACACACACACACACACACACACACACACACACACACACACACGGAGCAAAGAAAGATGTGTGAGTAAGCCTTGGCTGAGCACCAGTCAAGTGAGAGGTGTGGAACAAAGATGAGCACCGTGCTCTAGGCACACTCCAGGGTTGGGGTACTTCCTCTCTCCGGGTCTCTGTGAGCTTGAGCACTGGAAGCCATGGTCTTTGTTCCACAGTGCGCCTCACTGCCCATCTCTGAAGAAGGCAGTGCAGAGGCCTGTGTGAAAAGAGGACACCGGGCAGGGATCCTCAGCCCCAAGCAGTTTGAAAAAACAGACGGACAGTCTCCACCCAGAGACTTAGCACTGAACCAGGGCTTAGGGGTTCCCTGTTCCCCTCGGGCTCTGCTGGCACTGCTGGGGGCAGGCAGGGGGTTCAGGGTCCTGGGGACCAAGGCTGGAGTGAAGGTTGGGGCCCTCACTGAACGTGTTCCTGCACCCAGCCTTTGCCTGTCTCTGCTGGGCCAGCCAGGAGCTAGCTCCCAGGAGTCCTCAGAAACAACTTCCCCTGTCCCGGCTGCTGTGTCGGCATCCCTAAAGTAATCCTGCCCAGTCCTGTCCAGTGTCACTAGAGAGTGTGTGTATGACAGTCCTTGCTGAACAAAATGTAAACACCAGCTCTGGAGAAGCAATCCACACACACAGGAGTGGGTGTTTCCTCCGAGGACTGTGGAAGGGAAAAGGGCTGTGTGAGCTGTTCCGGGACGAGGTCTCCTGCCCAGAGGTCACAGAGAACACAGGCTGCAACTCCACACAGAGGCCACGGAGGGCACTGCAAGGCCGTCAGGCAGGCCTGCCCCACAGCCTGGAAACCCTTTGGAGACAAAGCCTGCAGAGTCGGTGTCCACCACAAGGGGCAGGAGCTGGGTGGGGAGGTGATGCCACAGCGGTAACCTGCCCTCTGTTCCCATTCCAGGACCGAAGAGGAGTGCTAGAGATGGGGTACAAGACAGGGCTCCCACACTAAGGGCATGGGGGCCTCCCTCACGGTTGGCACAGACCAGCCAAACGCACCTGCAAGGACAGAAAAGGCCGTGCGCTCTGTCTTTCTCCATAAAATATGTACTGCCTATCTCCAGAAGCCAGCGCTGAACAATTCTGGAAGACCCACGCCTCGCCCCTCTTAGCCACCGTGGGGCCTGACTTCAAGCTCCGGACGTGCAGCCAGGATGTCGGGGTTCACCCTGCTCCCCGGGATGAAGCTCATGCATATGCTATAGGCCTAGGCCAAAGGCCATGGCTTACGGCACGGGCCCCACGCAGGACCTATGTCGTTACCTCCCAGGTTGTTCGCCTCTCTGTTGAACCAGCGAGGGGCTGACCACAGAGGCCCCGGTTCCTAGGAATGCCTCCTCTCTCTAGACTGCTGCTTCTGCATCTCTAAGGCAGGAAACAGCCCTGCCCAGCGTCTACCACAGTGCGGTTTTGCTAAGTGGACATACCGTCGGGCTTCTTTCTAAATAGTTATGTGTACAGACTAGTGCGGCCTGGCATCTTGGTCGGAGACTTCTAACTGGTCAAAGAGATGGAAGTGACTGCTGAGCTCTAACTGGGACGGCTGTGGGAACTCCATCCGACCCTCAAGGCTCGGGCGCCATCTCAGACGAGGTAGAAAGAACGTGAGAACCCAGGCAGGGTGGGGAGGAGCGCTGTGGGCGCTGTCCTCTGGGCGTGCCGAGGTCATTGCGCTCATGAACCCACAGCAGCTGTGATCATCTCCGGAAGGCCAGGCCGACACAGCCAGGAACCAACACTGAGCTCAGCGGGCTGCCAAGGCAACAAGGAAAGCCAGAGCAGCATGAGGTGGGAGGAAGCCGGGATGGGGACGGTGAGGGGATGGAAGAAGGGGTGTTGGGCGTGGATATGACCAAGATGTATTGCTTACACATATGAAGCTGTCAGTGGAGAAAAGATAATTCTACCTTTAAAAGATAATTAGATGTATCGTGACTTTTAAAAGTAAAAACAGAAAGATAATGAATGGAGGGCCCGAGTTTGTTTGACCGTAACTGAGGTGCTGTGTGGACCTTAGGAACTGGCAATATGGAAGCTGGGTTGGGGCAATCTAGGGAGGCAGATGAAGCAGGGCAACAGCGATGATGAAGAAATCAGAGTGTTCACCGACAGCAGGGGCCTGAGCCCTGCTCTCCCTGCCCACTGACATCATCAGCCTGAGCCCTGTTCTCCCTGCCCACTGACATCATCAGCCTGAGCCCTGTTCTCCCTGCCCTCTGACATCATCAGCCTGAGCCCTGCTCTCCCTGCCCACTGACATCATCAGCCTGAGCCCTGTTCTCCCTGCCCACTGACATCATCAGCCTGAGCCCTGTTCTCCCTGCCCACTGACATCATCAGTCTGAGCCGGGTTCTCCCTGCCCACTGACATCATCAGCCTGAGCCCTGTTCTCCCTGCCCACTGACATCATCAGTCTGAGCCGGGTTCTCCCTGCCCACTGACATCATCAGCCTGAGCCGGGTTCTCCCTGCCCACTGACATCATCAGCCTGAGCCGGGTTCTCCCTGCCCACTGACATCATCAGCCTGAGCCGGGTTCTCCCTGCCCACTGACAGCAGGGGCCTGAGCTCCATGCTCCTCTGCCCATATGAGGAAGACCAAGAAGAGAGCAAAGGCACTATCTATCTCACAGAATCAAGGGGAAATGGCCATTTTAAATAGGTACATGGCAAATGTGCAAAACGGGTCCAGGGCCACAGATGAAAGCCAGGCGTGGCAAGATATGTCTTTAATACCAGCAGCTGAGGGGTGGAGGCAGGAGGCTCAGAAGCTCCAGATGATCCTTGGCTAGGTGTAGAGTGAGTTCTAGGTCTGCCTGGACTACGGTGAGAGCCTACAAAAACCAAAACAAACGAACTAACAAACAAGCAGGAATCAGAGTTGAGCAAAGTTCCTGTGGAGATCACGAGCTCAACGGAGCCTCAGATGGAGCAGTCTCAGCAGAGAGCAGAGGCAGGCAGGCTCGCTGTGACTCTGCCCCCAGCCTCGCAGAGCAGCTTCCACCTGCTGGATTCAGCACGAGGCGAGCCTGTCCCAGGCCGCGCTGACTGACTCAGACACCCTGTGGAGCACTGTGCCCCGTGGGCCGTGAGATGCAGGGCTTGTCACAGAAGCTTGGCACACGCCTGCCCGGATAACCAAGGGATTATATTCGGAGACTCACAGTTTCATTTTAAAATGTAGAAACTAGCATTAAAATGTACCACATGTCACTTCATCTTCTACAATGTATTTTCTCTGTATTTGCCTGACTTTCGTGGCAGTAGGAGCATTTTGGCAGGAGACTCGTCTTATATACATGAAAATATGAGCCCCCCCCAAGGCATTTTAGGAGCTTTGAGACAGATGTTTGAGAGTGGCATGCCTCGACTGTCATGCTGTTCATCTTTGTACAGTCCCACGCCGTGCCGTAGGCGGAGCTGTGTGCTTGGGAAAGACGGGATGGGAGGTGGAAGGAGACAGAGAGACCCTTGATGCCAGCCTACATGGAAATGACCTGGTGGCGAGGGACAGAGGTGGTGAGGAAAGCCAGGATAAAGACAATATGACACAGAGAGATATCTTGAGACAGAGGGCTATAGCGTACACACACACACACACACACACACACACACACATAGTTTAAATTTTTAAAAAATAATTAAATGACAAACACTCAAACCTACTATCTGACTCTGGTAGTTACCAATTTATTCCTGGGGATAATTGGCAGATGATCCCCAGATCCCAGAGATCCCCAACCTACAAATCCCACTGAATCCTGCCTTGTCCTTCTCACACCATAATGAAATTTAATTTATAAAGTAGGCCCAGTAAAAGACTAACAGCAACGAAACTGAATAACTGGGAACCTTATGAACTGTTTGTGAAGATTGATGAGTTATTTCTCCAGTTTTCCATTTAATATTTTTGGTGGTAACCTAACCTGCAAATATTAAAAATATTTTTAAAGAAAGGTTGCTGCAGTCAGAATTTAAGGGTGAAAAGTATTAAAAAAAAAAGTAAGCTGGGTGACTATAGAGGATACATACATACCTGTAATTCCAGCTCTCAGGAGTTGAGGCAGGAGGATCATGCGCTCAAGGCCAGCCTGATAAAAGTTTGAGTTAGACACATACAAAATAGGAAAAAATGTAGGTGGCGGGAAAGAGACTATAAAAGAAATACCAGTAACCCCCAAATTGAAAGTGACAAGCTGATTGATGTTCTTGTTGTTGTTGTCATTGTTGTTGTTATGGGGGCTGGAGGGATGGCCCAGTGATTAAGAGTACTGGCTGCTCTCCCAGAGGGCCCACATGGCACCTCACAACCATCTGTAACTCCAGCTCTATGGGAATCTGTTGCCCTTTCCTGTATTCTATGGGCACCCACATGCATGTTCACAGATACATGCATACACATAATTTATAATCTTTTCAATTTAACTTTTTTTTGTTATGGAATTATAGAGCATCAAGGGTAGAGAGGAGATATTCAACACTTGGAGAAGAACGGGTTCTCCACTAAGCATGGGAATCAGAACAGCACAACCACCTGGTCCCGTGGGATGCGAGGCAGTGAGGCAAAATGTCTTCACAGTTCTATTCAAAAGTATTTTCAACTTAGAATTTTTGATCCAATGTCAATCACAGCTGAAGTGGAACCTACATTTTCTGGAACCTAGAGGATAGGGTCCAGGCCCTAGACAGAGAGTCCAGCATACCTGTATCCAGTAATCCAGCACAGAGATCACCTCTCTAGGAAAAGCAAGGCTGAAGAGAGAGGCTCCCACAGGGACAGCACCAGTGGCATCTGGAAGCTCTGTAAAGCATTTTCCACATAGTAACTGACCAGAGTGAAGAGAGCAAATCAAAGGTGATGCTGCATATTGGGGTGAATGGTGTCCCCAAAGGTATGTTCTCACCCTAGATCTAAGAACCTGCAAATGGGGCTGGAAGGATAGCTCAGTGGTTAAGAGCACTGACTGCTCTTCCAGAGGTCCTGAGTTCAATTCCCAGCAACCACATGGTGGCTCACAACCATCTGTAATGTGATCTGACGCCCTCTTCTGGTGTGTCTGAAGACAGCTACAGTGTACTCATATACATAAAATAAATAAATCTTTAAGAAAAAAAAAAAAAGAACCTGCAAATGTGATCTCATTTGAGAAAAGGGTTTTTACAGATACACCTAAGAATCTCCACATGACATCAGTCTGGAGTATCAGGCTAGCTCTATTTGTAGAGACGAGGTTATTTTGTTAAAATATTGACTACCCAGTAAAAAGACAACAGGGCCATATGAGAGAGAGAGGCAGAGACTAGAGTGACCGGGTACGCCTAAGGGACACTTGTCTCTGGGAAGATGGAGGGGGATGAGAAGAGTCACTTCTGGGGACTTACTGGGACAGTGACCCCAAGACACTTTTGATTCCAGACATCTGGCCTTCAGAACTACATGAGGATAAATTTCTGTTGTTTTCAGCACTGTGGTTATAGCAGTTGGTTAAGGAAGCCCAGGGACCTAACACTTAAAGAATATTTAATTTCAGGAAAATATACAAAGAAATAAAGTATATAGTTTGGATCGAAATGGGTGTTTTATGAGTGTATTACTCATCTCTCTATATATTTTAAAGGACAGATGGTACCAGGGGAAAGCCTCAGTGTCTAGAGCAAGCATTCAGCATGAATAAAAAAATCTAAGCCGACACTGCTCTGTCTGGCTCACTGCTAAGGTGGATGCGCTTTAGGAACCTTCAGGGAACAAGAGAACCAAGTCAGAAAGAACAGGGGAAGATTATAGACAATCCAAGGGAAAAGAAATGGAAGAAGCAATAAAAAACGTGAACAAATTATCCTCAATGATACAAAACAAATAGAAAGAAAAGGAATACACACTTTATAACACAGCAGAAATGTAAAAGATTACGCCTACCCATTGTTCTCCAAGAGATAGACTTGGTAACTCGTATCTCCCACTAGTGTGAGTTCAGAACAATCTCATCGGAAGGCAGTGTGACAGAACCCAGCAGAACTTAAAGTGCACTTGACCCTCCTCCTGTGCATTCCATTTGTGACTCGCTCCTGGAGAAACAGACCCCCTCGTGCACACATCTGAACAAGCTGTTCGTATCAGGCTTATCTGTAAAAGCCCAGAACTGGGGAAATCTGAGATACAGGAACAGGACTTTAAACTCCGAGTGTTTCTAATCGGTGACAGGGGCTGTGATGCATGCACATTCATAGACACATGTAGCAACAGTTAATGAAAGAAGGGGCCATGCATTTTACAGAGAGGAAGGATGATTACTTAGGAGGATTTGGAGGGAGAAGAGGGAAGGGGGGACATGATATTATAATCTCAAAAACCCGGAGTGACAGAAGGTGTCTCTGGGGTGCTTCAGAGCAGAGTGGGGACCGTAGCTAGGTCAGGGAGAGTGGAGAAAGGGAGGGGAAGTTTACTCTTCCTCTTAGGTGTCAGGATTTAGGGGGTTCATTAGACGACAGAGGTTTCTTTCCCGGCAGGCTTTTCTCTCACCTTCCACTCCTGTCTTTTTTGAGACAGGGCTTGTAATCCTGTAGCCCAGGCTGACCTTGAACTCATGCCAATCCTCCTGCCTCAGCTTCCTGAGACTATAAGCATGTTGTACCTTTAGAATACAAATAAAGGGGAACCATAGCATATGTTAGATCTAACTTTTTTGTCTTTTTTTAAAAAATGTTTCAAATGTTAATTTTTGTGTGTGGGTGTTTCATCTGCATGTATGTCCGTGCACTACACTGTGTGCCTGATGCCCCTGGAGGCCAGAAGAAGACATGAGAGCAGCTGATTCTTCATGATTCTCCATGTATGTATGTATGTATGTATGTATGTATGTATGTACGTATTATGTAGTTTTTAAGTAATACTAGTCTGGAGAGATGGTTCAGTGGCTCTGAGCACTTACTGCTCCTACACAGAGGATCCCACACAGCAGTTCCCAACCATCTGTAACTCCAGTTCCAGGGAAGCTGATTGTTTCCCTCTTTTGGCCTCCACAGATACCAGGCGTGCACACAGTACATATACATACATGTAGGCAATATACACACACTCACACGCACATGCACACGCACACGCATGGATGGATAGTTAAAACACACACGTGAATGAATGGACAGATGGGTGGATGATGGATGGATGGATGGATGGATGAACACATAAATAAATCTTAAAAACTAAAGTAACCCCAGCCAACTAAAGGAAACATAGAACTGAAGTAATTCAGCTGCACATAACTCAACAATCACTGTGCGCCTCCAGGTATAGTTCCTTCCAGTTCTTTTCAAATGTCATTTTTCCCTTTAACGGCTGAAGTCATTCTGTTAAATCCATTGTAAACGTTTATGGTCTGGTTTCAGTTTGGGGTTTTTAACTACAGAGAAAAACAGTCTGCTTGATAAAAACCAATGACACCCGTTGCTATGAGAAATCTTGAAAATAAAATTTCAGCTCACACTACACCCTGCTAATGTATTGACCAGAAGGAAGGAGAAGCATTTGGAGTCACTCAGAAGAGCAGCCAAGAAAGTCTCCAATGGAGAAGGAAAACACATGAGTCTAGTGAAGTTGGGGGCGGCCAGCAGCACTGCCTGTCAGTCAACTGCGGTCTCCTAGCAACTGTGTCAGGGAAAGGGAGGGCACCTGGAAGTCAGGACCTACCGGGTAGATTGTTCCTCTCTTCAAAGACAGTTCAGCAGCCAATGGCCTGCCTGTCTCCCTCAGTGTGAGAGCTGTGGCTCCAGGATGGTGCCAGGCCAGGAAAGGAAAAAGCACCCTTTCCCTCCGGCAGAGAAGCCCCAGAGAGCATACTGTAGCACTTCAGGTGAGCCAGGGTAATCGCCAGGTCCTTGACACTGGAGTGGGTCCTGAGGACCCCTTCTGTATAGGAGTCAGCCCTTCTGGATGTCAGGGGGGAACATCGGAGGATGTACCATTTTTGGCATTGGAACTATAATATCTGAAGAAGTAGTATGTGCCAACTCGACTCTGACCAGTCTCCAGCCAACAGCATTTAAAAGGCAAGATTGGAGGTGCTGCAGAGATGGCTCAGCAGTTCATAGCACTTGCTGTTCTTCCAGAGGACGTGGGTTCGATTCCCAGCACCCATGTCAAGCAGTTCACAACCGTCTATAACTCCAGATCCAAGGGATCTGATACCAGCAGGCACCTGCACACGCGTGACATATACACAAACAGGCATGCATACAGTCACACAAGTAAAAAGTAAAATGTAAAGAATATTAAGAATAAAATTATAATGGTGTGCACAGCTTGTTTGTTTGTTTATAAAGGAAAAGCTCCTGCTATTGCATCAAGACTGTTTCTTGGGAGTGATTGGGGTGATGCCTTCCAAGGCGTGGGGCGCTGGGGTGCCCCCGTTTTCTTTCGGGTCTTACAGTATCTGGTTTCAAACCCCAGCCATGCCATGCATTTGCACAATCATAGCGCCTTTCTCTGTCTGTAAAATGGGTATCAGTGTTCTCATCTCAAAAGGCTCTGGCAGGAGCTATGTAAGATAAGCCGTGGCAAATACTCAGCACGGTGCCCAGGGTGTTAGGAACGTGGGCACAGTGACTTTCACCCCACCAGCATCATGGGTCCCTGCCTGGGCTGAAGACTATTCTAAACACTCCTGTCGGTCCCCTCTCCCTCTCTTTAAAGACTAGTCTCTATTAAACACAGAGCTCCTGGAGTGCACGGTATTGGGCATTTTCTACAGCATCCTGGTGGCAGCTGTGTATGCTGAGGACAAATGAGAGAGTGGCAAAGTTACAGGCCTCCATGTCATTTAGAGACTCGGGATGTTGGCTTCGTGCTGCTGGGTTTCCATGAAGCTCAGGAAACCCTGGGTGAGATTAGACCGGCGCTTCTCAACCTCCCTGATACTGCCACCCTTTAACACTGCCCCTCGTGCCCTGGTGACCCCCAGCCATAAAATTACTTTTGTTGCTACTTCTTAACTGTAATTTTGCTACTGTTGTAAATTATAATGTAAATATCTGTGTTTTCTGATGGTCTTAGGTGACCCCTGTGAAAGAGTCATTTGACCCCCAAAGGAGACACGAACCACAAGTTGAGAATCACTGAATTAGCTGGTGATGGGTCCATTGAAGAGTTACAGCACCTCAGGGCACGGTGCTGTGCACCATTAGTTCCAGCACTTGAGAGACAGAGGCAGGTGGATGTCTTTGATTTTGAGGTCGGCGTGGTCTATATAGTAAGTTCTGGGACAACTAGAGTCACATAGTGAAACCCTGTCTCAGTAGAGTAGAATAGGGGAAAAGAAAAAGATACGCTATTTACTTTATCCCAAAGAGTGAAAAGCTATACCTGGCCACTTGATCATTTTTTATGCTTAGGTAAGGATCACACATTTTTATTTTGAAAAATAATTTAGCACATAAAGCCACAGATTATGAAAGAACAACCATCAACATTTGTCATAGTTTGCTTTGTCTTACAAGATAAGGTCTCAGTATTTTGTTCACAATCTTCCTGCCTCGGCCTCACAAATTTACAGGCAGGTGCCACCTATAATTACATCAGGTCCTTAAAATAAGAAAAATCCAGAAGATAAGATCGAAGTCTGTTTTCCACTCTGTCCCTACATTTCTTTCTTGTTTTGTGTCTGTACTGGCTGGGTCTGTGTGTCAACTTGACACAGGCTGGAGTTGTCACGCAGAGGGGAATTTTGGTTGGGGAAGTGCCTCCATGAGACCCAGCTGTGGGGCATTTTCTCAATTAGTGATCAAGGGTGGAAGGCCCCATTGTGGGTGGTGCCATCCCTGGGCTGGTAGTCCTGAGTTCTATAAGAGAGCAGGCTGAGCAAGCCACGGAAAGCAAGCTAGTAAGGAACATCCCTCCATGGCCTCTGCATCAGCTCCTGCTTCCTGACCTGCTTGAGTTCCAGTCCTGACTTCCTTTGGTGATGAACAGTAATGTGGAAGTGTAAGCTGAATAAACCCTTTCCTCCTAACTTGCTTCTTGGTCATGATGTGTGTGCAGGAATAGAAACCCTGACTAAGACAGTGTCCTAGCCATTGCTATGGAGTTGGTCTTTGCTCACCTGCTTGTGCTTTAGATTGGTGAAGTTGCGTTATATACATTTGTTTTAATAGAAAAAAATGAAAGAGAATCATGGGAAATATATGAAGTAAAAGTGTGTATGTGTGTGTGTGTGTGTGTATGTTATGTGTTTATGTGTGAATGGGGGGTATCGTTGTATGTTGTGTGTGTGTGTCTTGTGTGTCTCTGTATGTATTTTGGTGTTCGTGTGTGAATGTTAGGGGGTATCTGCGGTGGGTGTCTGTGTGTTCAGGGATGTGGTGGGCCCAGGGAGCTGCACTCTGATGGACCTGTTCACATGATTAGGTCCAGCCCACCCTAGTCAGAGGTCTAGCCTGTGGGAGAGGAAGGGTTCTCTGTAAATCACACCTATCCACATCAGCAAAGCCCTGCACTCCAGGGGCTTACCTGGGTCCAAGTGGGTGAAGGAGCCCACCACGAAGTCCAGGGTTGAGACGGCCAGCAGGAGCAGCAGCAGCAGTTGGAGGCGGATTATCCACTTGACTCCTGCCAGGTTGATGCCCAGCAAAGCCAGAAGCACGGCAACTGAAATCCCTCGCACAGCCCAGATGTTCCCAAGGCCCAGCAGATCTGAGATGGACTCTGCGAAGCCGGTGATGTACATGGCACCTGCAACACACTGCCGGGCCACCCCCAATGTGGAGAGCCAGCCACAGAGGGGCAGCAGCAGCAGCAGACCTGCCTGCTCATGGACACACACATGCACCAGCACTGTGGCTCTGTCTGGGAGGCAGTACCAGCTCAAACCTGCTCTTCCACAGGGGAACCTGACTCAGACCCCATTTCACATCCACACCTTGAACGAGAGAGAAATGAGCCCTGGGTTGAGAGCTGTCAGTGGTCAATGGGGCCTAAAGATTATAGGATGTTGGGTCAGAAGGCATTTGGCCTTCTCTGCCCACATTATTCAAGAACTAAATGTCTATAAGAAACAGGTGTGTACAGGGCTCTGTCCTCAGAGCCACCAAAGCACACTCCCACAAACATTTAAACACCATTACTTTTAATGAGAGAGAGTGTGTGTGTGTGTGTGTGTGTGTGTGTGAATAAGTATGTGTATATGTGAGTATGGTTGTATGCGAGTGTGTATGTGTGCGTGAATGAGTATGTGTGTGTGAATGAGTGTGTTGTTGAGTGTATGTGTTTGTGTATGTATATATGAGTGAATATGGCTATGTGTGCATGTGTATGTATGTGTTTGAGTGGATGTGTGTGTGTGTGTGGTGTGTGTGTGAATGACTGCGTGTGAATGTGTTAGTGTGAATGAATGTGGGTATGTGAGTATGTGTGTGTTGAGTGTGTGTATGTGTGTGTGAATGAGTGTGTGTGTGTGTGTGTGTGTGTGTGTATGCACACGCGTGTGCATGTCCACCTCTTTCTTGTAACAGGGTCTCTTAGTGGCCTAGAACTGACCAAGTATACTAGGCTGACTGGCCAGTAGCCCCCCCGGATCCTCTTACCTCTACCTCTCCAGTGCATGCCACCATACCTGGTTGGTACTGGGTCTGGGGTCAAACTCATGTACCCAGGTTTGCAAAGCAAGCACTTTACTGAATAAACTGTCTTCCTAGATTGTAAGTTTGGTGATTTGGTTTGGTTTGTATCATTTGGTTTTGGTTCTTTAAGTCAGTCTAACACTGTAGCCCAGGCTGACCCAGATCTCACTATATATCCCAAATTAGCTTCAAACTCACAGTAATTCTCCAGCCTCAGCCTCCTGATTGCTTAATTTATAGACATAAGCCACAATTGTTGGCAGTATTTTTTTTAATATTTAGCTGCTAAGTATGATGGCACACACCTATAGTCTCAGCACTCAGGAGGCAGAGGCAGGAGGCTAGTTGAAAGGCCAGCCTAATCTACATAGGCCACCCAGGAATGTATAGCATGGGCCTGTCTCAAATAAATAAATAACACAAAATTTAGAACTAAAATAAGAGTGAGTGGCACACCTATTCAATGTGGTGTGTGACAAAGGTGACCACAGGCTACCCCGGTGACGTCGGAACCTGGTTCTCTATTCTCTATTGATCAAATTGGCATTTGATTTGATTGATTTGATTGATCAAATAGCCCAGACTGAGTAAAGTTAGCATGTGCTAACTTATAGACTGATTTCTTCCAATCTATAGCAGATACAGAAATAACTTCTGCCTGGTGATCAGACATCCCAAAGGATTAGGACTCACAGCCCTGTAAGACAGGTTTGACGCCTCGCCCAGCTAACTCGCCCTTCCGTTTGCTCCTTAAAGCGTCTGACTGCACTGCCCCTCTGGCCTCCACCCCCGACTGCACTGCCCCTCTGGAGGCCCCTCTGGCCTCCACCCCTCCCTCAGCATCTGGAGCATCTTACTGGCTGCTCATTCATACGTGTGTGCTTGGCACATGGTTATCTTATATTTGTCTAGAGTCATCATTTTGCACTTTTTGGGAAATATTTGAAAGGCAGGTCCAAACAAATAGTTGAGTGATGTGAACTGGATCTGGTGGTGCACACCAGAATGCCAGCACTTAGGAGGTAGAGGCGGGTGGATCTCTGTGAGTGCAAGGTCAACATGGCCTACAGAGCCACACAGCAAGACTCTGTCTTTAAAAAAACAAAAACAAAAACATTTTTTAAAGTGTCATGTGGGGCCAACAAGATGGCTCATCAGGTTAAGGCATTTGCCACCAAACCAAATGACCAAGGCACTTGTCACCGAACCTAATGGCCTAAGTGTGAGTTCCAGGACTCACAGGGTTGAAGAAGTCAACTCCTGAAAGTTGTCCTTTGATTTCCACATGCACACCCACATATGTACATGCATGCACACATGAGCATCCACATTTATACATTTACACACATGCAAACCCACATATATACATGCATATATGTATACACACACCCACACACATACATGCATATATACATATATACCCACACACATGCATACCAACACACAAACACACCCAAAGTACACATATGCATACTGCACATACAGTACATGCATACATAATGCACACCCTCACAGATACATTCATACACACACCCATACACATACATGCATACACACATGCACACCCACAGTACACATATGCACACATGCACATAACAATACATGCATACACACATGCACAACCTCACAGACACATGCATACACACCCTCACACACATACATGCATACACACATGTATATCACACACATACATGCATACACAAATGCACAATAAACAAATGTAATAGAATTCTAATGGCAGGAGCACCACTTTGCACAGTCATCAATGTCAGTCACTTTCCCTCAGCCTGTCACCTGAGCCACAGGCTCTGCTGGTCAGGGCAGCCCTGCCCTTGCCTTTGTCCCAGGAACAAATACAGTTCAAGTTTATCCAAGTACTTCCTTCTCCATGAACTCGTTCTTACCCCCCAGTCTCTCAGTAAGCATTCCACTTACCTGCAGTGCTATATGATTATCGGGGTCCAGGTTCTACTATTGTTTCATGGTTATAAATTTGTCTCCTGCAGCAAGAATACAAACACCCTTTTAAAACAAAATATTTGGACTGGGAAGCCAGCTCAGTGGATAGAGCACAAGGCTGCCCAAGTGAGAAGACTAAGGAAAGCTAAGCCCAAGGAAAAAGCTGGCTGGGTGTGGTGGTCAACAGTAATCCTAGCACTCCATTAGGAGGGACATGAAGGGGATCTCCAGGGATTCCCAGCCCGAATTAGTGAAGTCTGAATTCAGCAAGAAGCCTCTGCCTTAATAAATAAAGAGTAACAGGAATAGACCAATGTCAACTTCAGGCCTTCACATACATGCACACGCACACATGCACCTATACACAGGTAAACACATCACAAATATGTGCTAAAAATTTTGTTTATGTCACCTCTTCAATATTCTGCATTTGCAAAGCGCGATGCACACACTCGGTGAATACTGTGTGATACCCCGACTTTCAATGTCAATGTCTGTGGCCAACATTACTACTGTATCGTCTCTCTCACTTCACCTCAGATAAATCTGGCTGGGAGATGCCCTGTCGCCAGCCCTGACAACACGACACGTTATCAACCATGCCCTCTTGCTGCTTAGTCAGGAAGGAGGAAGTCTTGGCCCCTAGTTGAACACAGAGAAGCATAGGGACTCTCCCCCAGCCAGGGTTCTGTAGAGGAACAGCACCAGTGGATGCATGTGCAGCTACAAAATGGATGTATTGGCTTGGCTTGCACAGCCAGAGGCTAGGTAGTCCCGCGATGGTCATTTACAAGCTGGGAAAGCAGGCAAATGCACCGCGGCTAAGGCTAAGCTGATGACAACCTCGGAACAAGAGGGACAAAGATGCGGCTCCAGTCTAAAGCCAAGGGTCTGGCGGCTCCCCGGAGGTCACTGGAGTAAGGTCTGCATTGAGCGGCTGCCAAGCTGGCGCCTGCGGTTCATGGGCGGAGGTGTAGCATTCATGCACCTGCTGAGGAAGCCTTCAGCATCCACTCTGACTTCCTCTGAAATCTGATCCTCGCCTTAGCGGACTGTGGCACCCATGGCCAGGACAGCTCTTGGTCCCTCTCTTGTTCACCCTCGTAGACACAGCAAGAAGTGGGCTTTATTTCCTCTGTATCCAACCAAGTTGAGAGTCGAGGTTAACTATCAAGTCAGGGGTGAGGGCACTTGGCAACACCCAGACTAGACGCTATAAGGAGATCCAGAGAGGGGAGAGGGAAGAGCCTCCGCCCCCGCAGAGGTTATGGTATTGCCTTTACATTTCTAACAGGTAGACACAGCCATCTCCGTGGAACTGGAATGCCTGCGTACAATTGAGTTGTACTGTCAAAAGCACCTTGTACCCAGTTACAAAGTGAGCCCATCTGAGTGAAAAGCGCAACCTGTGCGTGAGCGCCCACCTGCAGGAAGTATACTCCCTCCCAGCTCAGAATTCAAAGCCTCAGCCTACATCCTGCTTGGGAACAGCTGGCGCAGGGCGGGTCTGAGCCCCGGGGGCCTTCCGGGAGCGAGCCAGCTGTCCTAAGGATTCCGGGCTGGGACGTTGCTCTTCCTTGGAAAGCCTTACTGAGTTTCTGTAAACATTCCCAGAGCTCATTACGGCTGAAAAGTGTTTTCATATCCTTCTGACATTTATAATAAGGGACTTTTCTCTTTCATTACCATTCTCAACATGGAAACCGCTGACACTCCCTGCCACATAAGGTGGACTGGTCACCATTTAAAGAGAAGGACCTGTTTTCTCAGGATAGAACCTCCAGCCCAAGGTCTTTGTTTTGAATGAATCAGGTGTTCAGGAGGCCTGAGCCGAAGGAAGCTGGGTACTCCTCCCTCCACCCCTCAGTCAGGCCCAACTCCTAATCCTAGGCGGCAGTAGGTAGTATGAACTGCTCCTCCCACAGGGAAAGCTCTAGGCCTCTGTCTGGTCTTGAGACGCTTTCTGCTCCTCGACTGTTGGCAGAGGGAATCCGGCACAGAGCGCATTAGCCATGATAAATGTGTTTATACAGTCAACACTTCCACATCCAAGGAAGGAGCCCAAAGAGGCCCCTCAGATGGACACGGGTGAGTAGGACAGGGACGGAGGAGGGTTTCTAGCTGGCCTTGGCTATGGTCTGGTCCCATAGGGTAAGTGGCTAGCCAGACCTCAGAACTGAGGCAGTGAGGATCGTACAAAGGCGTGTGTATGTACAGGAAGTGTGTATAGGACGTAGCAAGTTTTTTTAAGTTTTTGTTGTTTCATGTGGGACTTTTTATTAATTTTATTAATGTTTATTTTAGTGGATGGGTGCTTTGTTTAAGTGTATGTCTGCGTACCACTTGGGTAACTGGTGCCCATGCAAGCTAAAAGAGGGAGGAAGGGAGGAAGGGAGGGAGGGAGGGAAGGAGGGAGAGAGGTCCCCTGAACACCCTGTGGGTGCTGGGAATCAAATCCAACTCTTGTGGGAAAGCAGTCAATGTTCTTTTTTAAAGTCATGATTCTAATCAGGCATTAGAGGCTTTATGAGAGGCTAAGGCAGGGCTCACCATGAGTTCAAGGTCAGCCTAAGCTACAGAGAAAAAAAAGACACAAAGTTGAGTGGGTAAGGAACAGGGGTAAATCTAGGAAGAGTTGGGGTACGTTTGAATATGATCAAAACACACTGAATGAAATTCCCAAAGAACTAATAATAATAGTTTTAAAACCATTTAAAACTGGTGATAGCTCCTGGTTAATAGCATATATTACATATTACAGAGGATGCCAATAATTCATTAACCCCAGCTCCAGGAATCCAACGCCCTCTACTGGCCTCTATGGGTCCTGCTCTCATATGCTCAATCCTCACCAACACCCTCACATACACATAATTAGACGTAAAAATAACAAGGCATTGACCCACACCTTTAATTCCAGAACTCAGGAGGTGGAGACAGACACATCTCTGTAAGTTCAAGACCAGCATGGTCTACACAGTGAGTTCTAAGTCAGCGAGGGCTACATAGTGAAACCCTGTCTCTAAAACAATTTTGAATGTTTAATATGTGACATGAACTATGTGAGAAAGAAGATTATGGAGGTGGAAGGCCACAGGAAGGGAGCAGGGAGATGGGGGAGCAGAGAAGCCGATAAAAACAAATTTCACGGGAAAAACATCACAATGAAAATCATAAGGGGCTGGAGGGATGGCTCAACAACTAAGAGCACTGGCTGTTCTTCCACAAGACCCCTGGTTCAATTCCCAGCACCCACGTGCCAACTTAAACCTGACTTTAACTCCACTTCCAGGGCTTCTGACATCTGAAAAAGACATACATGCAGGCGAAACACCCGTGAACATCAAATAAAAATAAATTATATATTTAAAAAAGAAGAAAATCTAATAACATTTCGCTATAAAGATTAAATAAAAGTTATGGATAAATCTGTCTTGATTGGTCAAGAGAAGTTAATTCAAATGACTGAAGTAAGGAATGAAAGAAATGTTACTACTGCCAGACTTAGAGAAATAAAGAGGAGTACAGGGGAACAAAATAGGAAATCGGGACACTTCTGTGCAGGGGGAGAGTATGCTAATAATCAGAAAATTTAAACAAGTGCAAAGAAGAAATCCAGGATGAGATGGTGGCCATGATGTGTTCTACGTAGCATTTATAGAGTTAACACTAACCCTTTGTACATATTTTCAAAGACTAGAAGAGAGGGGAACCCCCACCCTCACCAAGTAAGTCCTTATAGCAGTTTGTTAGCGCCACACCCAAACCAGACAAAGGCATCTCATGGAAGCTGCAGGCCAACATCCCTGGGAAGTGTGTGCCAGCATCCTCTCAGCAAAGATGGAGCAGATGGAGCCCAGAAGCCAATGTAAGAACCATAGGGTAAGGCCCCTGGCAAGAGACTCAACCCAAAGAAGCTCAGACAGCCAAGGGCCCTCCAGCACTGACTACAGGGACTGCTGACAGAGGCCCAGGCCCTGAAATTTCTCAGCCATGGCCACCTATGCTGGGAAAACTTTGTTACGACGTTTCCTTCCAGTCAGCCCAGCTAACAATAGCTGAAAAACCCAGTATCCTCTCCTCACTTGGAGTGTTCAGTCCCTGTCCTCATCTGTCTGCCCAGATAGTGTGGAAAGTGAAGCTGTCCACATGACCAGGCTGCAGCCAGGTGGTTAAAGGACAGAGCAGAAAAGCATCTCCCTATAACTCATAGGGTAGCAAAGGAGGCTGGTGATGATTGCTAACCATATGAAAACAGCAGTTGCAGGGGCAATATATATATCAAACTCTTTTGGGTCTTGTAAAATTTGCATTGATTAAGCATTTTCTCTCATGTGAAAATACAGCTTCAAAAAGGCTCCAAAATCTGAAAGTTGGTGGGGACTGTTTGTTGTTTGCTGTTTTTCCTACAGTGTGAGAGCTTTGGTTTGCTTTGGTTGGGTTGGGTTTGGTTTGGTTTGGTTGGGCTGGGTTGGGTTAGGTTGGGTTGAGTATGGATAAATTGGATTTGATTGGGTTGGATTTGTTTCTTTGGGTTGGGTTGGGCTAAACTGGGCTGGTTTGGTTGGGTTTGGTTGGGCTGGGTTGGGTTGGGCTGGGTTGAGTTGGGTTGGGTTGGGTTGGGTTGGGCTGGGTTTGGATAGATTGGGTTTGATTGAGTTGAATTTGTTTCTTTGGGTTGGGTTGGGCTGGACTGGACTGGTTTGGTTTAGTTTGGTTGGGTTGGGTTGGGTTAATTGAGTTGGGCTGGGCTGGGTTGGGTTGGGTTGGGTTGGGTTGATTGGGTTGGGTTGGGCTGGGTTGGGTTGGGTTGGGTTGGGCTGGGTTGGGTTGATTGGGTTGGGCTGGGTTGGGTTGATTGGGTTGGGTTGGGCTGGGTTGGGTTGGGTTGGGTTGGGTTGGGCTGGGTTGGGTTGATTGGGTTGGGCTGGGTTGGGTTGATTGGGTTGGGTTGGGCTGGGTTGGGTTGGGCTGGGTTGGGTTGGGTTGATTGGGTTGGGTTGGGCTGGGTTGGGTTGGGTTGGGTTGGGCTGGGTTGGGTTGATTGGGTCGGGTTGGGTTAATTGGGTTGGGTTAGATTTGGTAGGGGTTTTCTGTTGTTTTGTTGTTTTGTTTGATGTGGTTTTCTTTTTTAAAGACAGAGTCTTAATATTTTGCCAGGCAGACCTCATAGTCACAACCCTCCTGCTTTAACCTCCCAGATGCTAGGATTATAAGCATGGGCCACCACACCCAGCTTCAAAATGTGAAAATTAGCCAGGCGTGGTGGCACATGCCTGTAATCCCAGCACTTGGGAGGCAGAGGCAGGCGGATTTCTGAGTTCGAGGCCAGCCTGGTCTACAGAGTGAGTTCCAGGGCAGCCAGGACTACACGGAGAAACCCTGTCTCAAAAAACAAAAAACAAAATGTGAAAATTGTGAGCCATGCTCAATATGATGCCCGCAAGTTTTGGATTTTTGGAGCATTATGGATTTTGAGTTGCTTAATTATAGAAATCCAACATATAGCATATTTCCAAATCTTTCTCCAGTAAAAATAACTGCCTTGCCAGGCGGTGGTGACACACACCTTTAGTCCCAGCACTTGGGAGGCAGAGGCAGGCAGATCTCTCTGAGTTCAAGTCCAGCTTGGTCTGCAAAGTGAGTTCCAGGATAGCAAGGGCTATAGACAAACCCTGTCTCGAAAAAACAACACACAAAAAAGCAACTGCCTTCTCTGAGCAAGTAGTGAGGGGCCTCCCACGCACCTGTCCTACACACAGCATGCACACCCTCACATACGCACACACTCACACATACCCTCATGCATGCATACACATCCATACTCATATACACCCTCACACAAACACACACTCATATCCATACACACACCCACACTCACACACTCATGCACATCCTCACACACTCACACACAATGAACATTCACATACTCACACTCATGTACACTCACACACACAATGCACACTCACACATACACACACATTCGTCACATACTCATGCTCTCAGCTCTGTGCTATTAGAGAATATGTTGTATTTATTCTGATGCCTCTGCTGCCTGCCTAAAATGAAAAGTAGCGAACCCTCTTTTTTTTCTTTTAAACTTGTTTCTCAACTATCCACTACCCTTTGTTTTTCCATACACCCTTTTTAGGTCCAAGCCACACTTAAAAAGGTTCTTCTCAGTGTTCCCATGTTGTCTTCCCAGCATCAAATCCCATTCCTGTGTTTCAGTTACATGTTTTTTGGTTTTTTGTTTTTGTTTTGTTTGTTTGTTTTTTCCAGACAGGGTTTCTCTGTGTAGTCCTGGCTGTCCTGGAACTCACTCTGTAGACCAGGCTGGCCTCGAACTCAGAAATCCGCCTGCCTCTGCCTCCCAAGTGCTGGGATTACAGGCGTGCGCCACCATGCCCGACACTGTGTTTCAGTTAAATAAACTCTAGATGAGGAATTTCTCCTCACCTGCTGGTTTTCTTCCTGGCTCTGTCCACTGCAGTGTGGGCTTCTCGTTGGATTGTACTTCAATCTAAGTATCGGCAGGGGGCCCTGTGGCCTGCTTAAGGCCACCTAAGCCATCAGCCCTGCCCGAGCCTCACCGCCATAGGAGAGACCTCTGGCAGAGGCACAACGCCCACCCACAGTGCAAAGTGTGGAGGGCCACCTGCCATGCACACCCCTCCAAGAAAAACTGTCAGACCCTGGCCCTAGTCGCCCTGGGAGGTCATGAAGCGGAGGTGGGAGGGAACAGGAGCTCTGGAGTTCAGGATTGGTGGTGCCAGCCCCCCCTCAGAGCCCAGGGTGGTCCTCTGTCAAGTGTGGCCCTTGTTTTCACCCTTGCAGCCCCAGTCAGTTCACGCTACAGTCTCACCTGTCCAAATACATACAGCAGCCCTACAGTGCCTCCCATCTGCCCACCGAGCACCGAGGAGATCATGGAGTAGACGCCGCCACTGCCCATCCCGCCGTGCTCTGCAACGCCAATGCCGGACAGCACGGTGACGAGGGCCACCAGGATGACGAAGGACACCAGGAGCAAGCCCAGGAGCACACCCGTGTTTCCCTGCAGCAGAAGCGGGGAGAGGTGTCAGAGTCAGGAAAGCCATCTCTTGGAGCTGTTTGCGATGGAAACCCTGAGCTCCTCCACCCACTAGGTGACACACAGGCCACAGGGGCACCATGAGGGACGATGAGAAAAGAAGTGTGCAGTGCCAGGAGAGCTAAGGCCTGCATGGAGTTTCTGGTGGAAAGTCCACTCTTCAAACTCTTACGACTTCATACCACATGCTGATAAAGGGAAGGCGACTCAGGAGTCACCAGCAGGGCTGAGAGAGGACCGCCTCAGCGGCTAAGAGCACTCGTTGCTCTTGCAGAAGATCAGGGTACAGTTCTCAGCGCCCACGTGGTGGCTCACAACCATCTCTAATTCCAGTTCTAGGGGATCTGGGGGATTCGACCCCTCAGGCACCAGGCATACATGTGGTACCCATATATGCGGGCAAATACTTCTACACACAAAAGTAAAATTAAAAAAGAGATTCACCAGGAGCCTGCAAATCTACCATATAGGTAACCTTGGCCTACCATGAAAGGATGCTCTCTCTCTCTCTCTCTCTCTCTCTCTCTCTCTCTCTCTCTCTGTGTGTGTGTGTGTGTGTGTGTGTGTGTGTGTGTGCAGTCCTCTTACCCACACTAGTCCCCTGCCTAGAAAGTCCTTTCTACTTATTTTACAGCTTGCCAGGCTAACTCCAAAGCAACCTTGAAGACTCGACCTTCAGGATTTGTTCCTGTGGTGACTGGCACTGGCGTCCTTCCTCTGAGCCCTGAAGTACTCACAGCCTAGTGCTTATCAATCTCTGTACTTGCTCAGTCTCTGCTTGCCAAGGTCAGCCCCTATCTCCAGCTAAGTGTCTATTTATAGAGTCTCTTCCCAGGTCAGCCCCGATCCCCACGTGTGAGCTGTGAGAGGGAGACACGCTTTCCACGCCCCTTCATGTTCATCTCAGTGTGAAAAGAGAAAGAAGGGTGCGCTGGCTAGTTTTGTGTGCCAACTTGACACAGGCTGGAGTTATCACAGAGAAAGGAGCTTCAGCTGGGGAAGTGCCCCCATGAGATCCAGCTGTGGGGCATATTCTCAATTAGTGATCAAGAATGGGAGGGCCCAGCCGGGTGGTGGTGGCACACGCCTGTAGTCCCAGCACTTGGGAGGCAGAGGCAGGCAGATTTCTGAGTTCGAGGCCAGCCTGGTCTACAGAGTGAGTTCCAGGACAGCCAGGGCTACAACCCTGTCTCAAAAAACCAAAAAAAAAAAAAAAAAAAAGAATGGGAGGGCCCATTGTGGGTGGTGCCATCCCTGGGCTGGCAGTCCTGGGTTCTATAAGAAAGCAAGCTGAGAAAGCCAGGGGAAGTAATCCAATAAGGAACATCCCTCCATGGCCTCTGCATCAGCTCCTGCTTCCTGACCTGCTTGAGTTCCAGCCCTGACTTCCTTTGGTGATGAACAGCAGTGTGGAAGTGTAAGCTCAATAAACCCTTTCCTCCCCAACTTGGTTCTTGGTCATGATGTGTGTGCAGGAATAGAAACCCTAAGACGAAGGGGAAAGCCAGTGTAAGCCATCCCCAACACGGGCAATAGTGATCCTGAAGGGGAGACCCGGCCCCCCCCCACTCCACCCCACCCCCAGATGTGCTAAGTGTTAGAGCAATGAGAGTGCAGAAGAGCCTTAAACCAACATGAAGGGCACCCTGCAAGTGAGGGGTGCTCAGGGCGCATTGCTGGTCTGGGATAGGGAGCAAGATTGCAAGAAGGTAGTGTTCTCCCCGTCCCCCCGCCCCAGCATGTCGCTTCCTTGTTCTTACTAATCTCTGTGAGTTTTTATAGACACCCACGAGGATATTTGCATTATTGCTCTTTTTATTAGCTGTAGATCTTAAATGGACCAATTCTGGTTTTTCTCTTCCCTGCAAACTCCCCCTTCTGCTATAACACTGTCACATAGTAGGCCCAGAAGAAAAGCCCTCTATCCACTGTTCACTCTGAGGCCACTTGGGAGAGTCAGCCCGGAGACACACTGTTCAGCTGACATTGAGTGACCTGCACGTGAGACCAGGCCAACCAGAAGTGCTCAGGCAGGATGCATAGGCCCTTCAAGGATTCTGTCTCCCACTGTTTTATTTTATTTTAATTTAAAGTATTACAGGTATCTTTGTTAACTATATTGAGCTCCTTGAGGGAATAAAACAGAGCAGGAACGAAACGTAGGCCTGAAGATTTAGCTCACCCATAAACCTAGTACAAAGCCTGGGTCCAAGTCCAGAATGCAAAGCCAACAAAGAAAGAAAACCAAACAAAATCCATAGGGGCTGCAGGGCTGCAGCAAGGCCTACCAAACAGACGAGACAGTGCAGCGGTAGCCACTGCCAGCCTCACACATCTGTGACAGAAAAAGAGGGACCCCTGCACATGTGACCCAGTGTGGAGACTGGAGCGGGGGTAGGGTCCCTCGGGGCACATCTGTCTGCGGAGGGCTCTGCACACCAACTGCCTGCAGCGTGAGCAGACACGAAGCATCTCCTCACCCATGCCTTCCACCGCCTCACAGCTCCGGGCTGTCTCCTCGCCTATAAAACAGATATGACGTGTGCCTCACAGCTGTCAGGAAATACTAAATTTTAGGGAATTAAATACATTCACTGCACTTTGAACACCACCTGTCACATAGTGCTTAATAAGCCTTACTTGGTATATGTTATTTTGTGATAAATGTTACACTATTATTGTTACTTATTATTACCCAGCTCATAAAGACCACGCCCTCTGAATCTGCTCAAAGCCTAGACCGGTTCGTAAGGACAGCTGTGAGTTCCCTTCGGAAAGAGAATGCCAACGGCCTTGTGGAGCTATCTGCAAAGCCCAGTTACTGCCAGATGGCAAAGGACACTGCTGGACTCCTGGGTGTGGTGATGTGCTAGACGGTACTCCTGACACAGCCCTAGCTCCCCAGGATGCTGGTGTCCCCAGGACGCATGCCCTGGAGCATGACATCTGAATGTTCTAACACAGACTTTGCTAATAGTACACTTCAGTGACATCCTACAGGATATATTCTTTTTTTTTTTTTTTTTTTTTTTTTTTTTTTTAGTTTTTCGAGACAGGGTTTCTCTGTGTAGCCCTGGCTGTCCTGGAACTCACTCTGTAGACCAGGCTGGCCTCGAACTCAGAAATCCGCCTGCCTCTGCCTCCCAAGTGCTGGGATTAAAGGCGTGTGCCACCAACGCCCAGCTCAGAATATATTCTTTTGTTCAGACGTGAAAGTTGTCTACTTGGGAATATAAATATCCGGTTCCAAGAGCAGCAGCCTTGGGTCTTCAGAGGGGAACTGTTCCTTTAACCGTTCATAAACTCTGACTCCTAGTTGTTGTTAGAGTTAATAGTTTCTACTTAAGAGATGCTTATATCGATTTCAATTTCATACAATTCCCTGGATGTTTCGTCTCATTTCTGGCATTTCATATTTGTCTTTTTCTTTTCACGATCAAATATTCAGGTGATGCCAATGGCAAAGATAAAAAGCAGAGGTTATGTTCGAGCAAAAGGACAGACAAGCTCAAGCTGGCCCTCAAGGCCAGCGTCCTGTGCTCCTGTGTGGTCTCTCTGGCTCTGTGAAGTGACTCACTTTGTTTTTGAAAGTAGGTAAAAAAAATTTCATGCCAGTCCAAATGATCACATAAGTTGGGATTTACAAAACAATTTTTGACTAAACATGCACAGAATTTCCATTTAGACTGTGCTTTATCGTGTACTGACACGCTTTTAATGTACCACAGAAGTGCTGGGACATCATTTTTTTTTTTTTAGGCTAGGACATTGAAGGGGTGACGGCACCTGAGGAGAGAAGCTCTCTCTTATTCTTAGTGAAAGTCTGCAGCCTCAGAAAGAGACGGTCCCACGGGGAACCACGCGATGTGGCCAAGGCCTGCCACGCGGTACTTGGGTGATCCAGTAGATCCCTCACAACTGGAGACGTGACCTCACAGGGACCTTAAGCACATCGACCTCAGAGCCACAGAGCACACATGCACTGCTGTAAGTTGTTGGTGTGGGGGCAATCTGTCACACAACAATAAGCAGCAAATATAACTCACTCTCACCTCCATTTTGGGGAGGGGAACTAATTTTAGATAGCCCTTTTTTGTTTTTGTTATTGTGCTTGTTTGGTTGCTTGCTTGGTTTGGTTTTTAAAGACAAAGAGTTTTTCCGTGTAGCCCTGGCTGTCCTGGAACTCATTCTGTAGACCAGGCTGGCCTTGAAATCAGAGATCCAGCTGCCTCTACCTTCCAAGTGCTGGGATCAAAGGTGTGCACCACCACCACTGGCTAGATAGCCAGCCATTTCTTAAAAGTCAAATAAATAAAGAATTAACAAAGAGCTATATCTTCTTTCCTTCTACTCTTCCTTAACCATCCTTGCATGCAGCAGAGCCCAGAGAGCCAGGACTGACATGGATAGCCAGAATAAAACAACAAAAAGATCAAATCCTGAGGCTTCCCCAGGGGGACATTCTGCATCTAGACTGCAACAGAAATGCCCGCTAGTGTCTCGACTTCGCTCAAGTCTTAACCTGGCGACACATCTGATGTGTGTGTCTCCCACAGCACTGGCTACTCGAGGACAGTATTCCCCCTGCAGGGCTCTCTTCCATCACCTATCCAACCCAATCCAGCATTCAAGCCTCGAGCAACACCTCATGGAAGCAGCTTTCCCAGACACCTTGCACCCACTGCAGGGCTCCACTCCTGGGGATCTTAATGCTTCTGAGATCTCTCAGTGTGAGACCGCACCAGCAGAGGAACAAAGGCTGGCCTTTTACAACCCCATCGGCAGCATTAGTGTCTGCACACAGCAGGCATTCCCTAGTGTGTAATGCTTAACTGAGTGGTCTTCTGTTCTGCTCAGCTTGTTCGGGTCTATTGAAGTTCACTGTGTGAGAAGGCACAGTAGGGGAGGTCTGGGAGCCCTACTCTAGGATATTTTTGCCCAAGCAGTAAAGGAGAGACCTTTGTTCCCTCTGTTAAAGATGAACTGACCATCAGGATCTAGTCCAAGAGGGTCTGCCCTAGGCAGTGAATCCTGAGAGGCAGGAGCTTGTATCTCCAACCCATGCAGCCCTATGAACAAGGCCAGGTGCAGTGTGCGAGAGAGCAACTGTGGACATGGGGAGCTGGTGCTTCAGAGGGGCACAAAGTGAGGTCGTGCACCAGGAAGTCCAGAAGGGTCACAAACCAGAGTAAAAATCACCATCTGTCTGATCCTGCCCTAACTCTAGTCCCACCCACAATGAACCCTGACCCCATATAGTCAGAGCCACCCCAAGGCTCTCACTGGGAACCTCTGAGGCCCAGGCCCCCCATAGCCCCATTCTAAAAGCAATGTCTGCTATGCCCTGTACTTCCTACCTTGTTTCAGCATCTATGCTTCAGAAATCTAGTCTCTAAACTGTAGTATCCAAGGAGCTTTGCCCTGTCACGGGGTCACCAGCCCACTTACCACCAGCCATCCAGTCCTCAAGAAAAGGACAACCCCGAAAATGTTGATCATGCAGGATGTGAACACACCATCCCAGGTCCCAAACAGCACTGGCTCCCACACGAACAGCTGGATCTTCCACCAGGGCTGGGGCTGGGCCAGGATGCCCTGCAAAGAACACTGTGATGTCAGAGGAGCAGCCAGCAGAAAGGGTGGGGGGGACTAAAGAGGGGCAGGAAAGGGGAGGAGAGTGAACTTAGAAATCAGAACAGAAAACAAACAAACAAACAAGGGCAAAACCTTCCACCCTGGGACTGGGGAGATGGTTTGGCTGGTAAGAGTAATTGCTATGCAATCATGACGACTTGAGATCAAATCCTCACTGCTCAGGGAAAGCTGTATGTGGTCGCCACACACACACACCTGGAGGAGAGGAATGACTCTATCAAGAGATCCCTATTTTCTTTTAGCAGCAGGGGCTGTTGCATCCATATGTAACTAACTGTTCACCAAATACCCAGCCCCTTTGCAAGTGAGATCATGTGACTGGGAGAGGGGTAGGTAGACGCAGTGGCAGGTTTTGCCTTGGTAGGTTGGGACCCCACCAGCTCAGGCAGTAGCACTGGCTCCCAGCAATGCACGCTCCCTTCGGTCTCCCAGATGAGGGCAGCTTCTGAAAGGATGAAAAATACAGCCTAACTCTCAAATGACCCCAAGAAGTCAGAAATTTAGAAATGCATCTCACTCCTAAGAAGCCCTAAATACCTTAAATTCCAGACCCTGCTCTTTGTTAGAAATTAGGCAAAAGGGCCTTGAGTACATGACCCTGGCCCCATAAGGGGAAATGAGCTAACTAGTTGCTATCTGGCTTCTATAGGAAACTGATTGGTCCTCGGAGCACGAGCTTGGATAATTTAAACTGATTGGCTTAGAAGCTATGGAGTGGTACAAATCGATTGGCTCGACTGCGTGGGCTCTCAATGCTTAGGAATGATTGGTTTGCGATGCACGGGCTTTGTTGTAAACGTATAAAAGCTGTCCTGATTCTGCACTCATGGTTCACAGTTCTCTACCCCTGTGTGGTGCATGGTTGTGAACCCCAGAGCCTCTGGAATAAAAATCCTCTTGCTGTTGCATCAAGACTGTTTCTCGCGAGTGATCTGGGTGTCGCCTTCCGGGCGTGGGGCACTGGGGCGCCCTTGTTTTCTCCGGTCTTTCACTTCTAGCATTCACTCCTTCTGACAACCGGATGCTTTTCACATCTTCACCCTTTCCCGTACCTCTGTCACAAGAGTCTTCTGTTTAAAAGACCCGTCCGTTTGATTCCTTGCCTGAAGCCTGCCATGGTGCCTCCATACCTGCTTTCTTTCCAAGATCCTAGGGGTCTTCAAGCATACCTCAGCTGCTTACCTCAGAATCAAAGATACCCATTGGTCCAGTGGGCTTTCTGCTCATTTTTCTAATTTAAAAATAACAATAGCCTTTCTGAACCCGTGCTAGCTAATGTCTACGTCAACTTGATATGAGCTAGAGTCATTTTGAAAGAGGGAACCTCCACTGAGAAAATTCACCCACTAGATTAACCTATACGCAAGCCTATGGGGTGTTTTCTTGAGTGATGATTGCCGTGAGAGGGTCCAAACCCCTGTGGGCAGGCAGTCCGGGTGCTATAAGAAAGCAGGCTGAGCAAGCCCTTAGGAGCAAATGAGTGGTCTGCATGCCTCTTCTGCCTCAGTTCCTGCCCCGACTTCCCTCTGTGACAACCTGAGGGTGGTTTGAATAGAAATGCCCCCCATAGACCCATGTGTTTGAATGCTTGACCCATAGGGAATGACACAGTTAGGAGACGTGGAGGAAGTGTGTCACTGTGGGGTGGGTTTGGAGGTGACCTATGCTTAAGCTCTGCCCAGCGTGACACCAAGTTGTTCCCTTCTGCTGCCCAAAGATCAAGATGTAAAACTCTCTGCTCTTTCTCCAGCACCATGTCTGCCTGGATGCCGCCATGCCTCCCACCATGATAATAATGGACTGAACCTCTGAACCTGTAAGCCAGACCTAACTAAAAGTTTATTTTTTTTTTTTTTAGAGTTGCCATGGTCATGGTGTCTCTTCCCAGCAAGGGAAACCCTGACTAAGATAGGCTGTAGTGTGGAACCCTGAGATGAAATAAACCGTTTCCTTCCCAAACTTCTTTTAGTCATGGTGTTTCATCACAGTGACAGAAACTTAAGAGAAGCCCTCAAACGGAAACCGTTTACTAAAATGACAAAGAGTTGGTGAGATACTAGAACAACATATCAAAGTCAGTAGCCACTTATACTGGGCATTGCTTTTGTATGGGATGAGTAATTAGTCTAAATTTGGGCATCAGCAGAGACCCTGGTAACCTAAAACCGTGCAGCAATGATTAAGGATCCTCAGCAGAACAGCAGGGAGGGAGGTGTCAGGCAAGTCCCGTGCCGTGTCTGCAGCAGGAGCGCCCATGGGGCCGGAGCAGGCTTTAGAAGCTGCTTTTAATCAGCTGTGTTGAGTCTTCACCTGGGCCCAGAGGGTGAGAGGGTCTGGTATTTCTGCCGTCACCTGAGTCTGGCTTCCTTACTGGGGGTCACCTGCTCCCCTCACAGGCATGTTAATCACTCAAGGAGTGTCTGCCCAGCCTAACCCAGGCTCTCTCAAGGATGAAGGCACAGAAGTAACTAATTGTCCTAAGTCTCTAGCCACCTTGAGTTCCAGCAACAGTGACACTTCATGGGACACCAGACGAAGGGCATTACCTAGAGTGCTGAGGACACACCCTGGAGGGTAAGTGATTGTCTTAGAACCAGACTGCTCCCCTCAGACAGAAACCGCAGTGGGGACTGTTTAGATCACCCTGCGGACAGGCTACACTCTGACCAGGACTGCTCAGCCGTGCTCACTTCTTACTCTCTCTGCCCCCAATTTTTTCTCTATTTAAACCAAAAAGTTATATCGCAAAGATGGCCTTGGGGTCATTAGACACTGCGATCCTTGTCTCTCAAGTGTAGCCGACAGACCAACTCGCTTCTGCTTCTCTTGAACTGGACATCAGGAGTGGGCGGCCAAGACTCCGAGTTGTTGGATCCTGAACTTTCCCCCACAAAACTCTAGTTTTATTATGTATAAATGCAAAGAGAAGACAGAAAAGAGCAAGAAACAGGAGAAAATCTAAAACCCAGAGTCACAGGGCCTGGTTCTGTGATGACTGAGGACAGACACACGAGTGACCTCAGACAAAGCTAGACAACACTACTTAAAACAAAAGAGCCCAAAGGTTGTTCCTTCTCCCGACCCCACACTAACAGACCAAGCAAGGGCCTCCAAGCGAGTCCTGCTGACTAGAGAGAGGGAAGGACAGAGGAGGGGAGGGGGAGGAAGGGACAGAAGAGGAAAGGAGGGAGGAAGAACAGGACAGGGGAGGGATGGAGGGAGGAAGAACAGGACAGGGGAGGGATGGAGGGAGGACAGGCAGGGGAGGGATGGAGGGAGGACAGGCAGGGGAGGGATGGAGGGAAGACAGGCAGGGGAGGGATGGGGGAGGAAGGGCAGGGGAGGAATGGAGAGAGTTTGGATATTGGGAGGTCAGGGCATAAGGTCAGGGAGGAGGAACTAGCTGGAGTGTTTCATAGCACTAGGGGTAACTACTATCCTAGATTTGTTACACAGACTCAAAGAGAGGAGCTTAAAGGTTTCCAGCACAGAGAACAACTGGTGTTTGACATAGATGTGCTAACCACCCCTATATGATCATCCATTGTGTATTTAAATAGCACTGCACTGTACCTCATATATGTGTACATGTTTTATGTTAACTAAAAATTTTAAATTTGGGGCTAGCAGTTGTCAGTGTTTGCTGCACAAACCTGATGGCCTGGGTTTGATCCGCAATGAAAGGAGAAACTTGTTTCCTGAAAGTTGTCTTTTGACCTTCATGTGCACCATGGCCTGTGCACTCCCCCTTGTCTCTGTCTCAGTCTCTGTCCATCTCTCTCTCTCTCTCTCTCTCTCTCTCTCTCTCTCTCTCTCTCTCTCTCACACACACACACACACACACACACACACACACACACACACAAGGGATGTATAAATATAATAAAGTTTCATTTTGAAAGCTATAGGAAAGGAGGGAATGGAAAAGGAAGAGGGGAGGAAAGGAGTGAGAAAGGAAAAGAAAGGGAGGTAGGGGGAGGGAATGGAGGAAGAGAAGGCCTCAAGAAATAACAAGGGAGTCAATTAGACTGGCGATGCAGAAGGCCCTGTGAGACTCTGATCAGCCCCGACTGCCGGTTCTCAGCTCTGCTGACGTCTGTTTAGTCATTACTAATTCTTCCATCTTTCACAAACCACAAATGCAGAAGCCCCTTAAAGTCAATGACTGACCGAGCTCAGAGCAACGACTCTGCCACCTGAGACTGTCCTTGAACTACAATACCAAGGGACAGGCTGGTGAACCCAAGATTGTTTACTAGGATTCCAGTCTCAAAATGCAGGACACAGTCCAACTTCCTGTGTCTGCTTATGTCAGCCTTATGTCAGGGCCTGTTATGGATATATTATTATTATTAAAGACAGTAATAGCAGTAGCCATCAGCAATGGCTGCCCAGACTATGGGATGTGTACATTACCATATACCATACTTGCTTAAAGGCAATGTTTTCTTTCCTTCCCTAAATTTAGGTCCTAAGGCTCTGGGCCTAACTATGCCCATCCGGTCTACCCTGTGAATGCTTATGTGACTGTGAATTTCAGTCTGAAGGCTGTGGAAAGCCTTTTGACTTCACACTCTAGTATATCAGCCTGAAGAGTGCTTTATGTCTATTGTAGGTCCAAACCTCAAGACAGTTTTCACCCTGAGAAAGGATGCAGAAGAGCTATAAAATGATGTCTGGGTGAGTAAGCCAGGACTGTGTGTTTCAGGATGTTGGTGTGAGGAACTTTCAAAGGTTTTCTGTTTTTGTTTGTTTGTTTGTTTGTTTGTTTGTTTTTAAATAAAGTGATAAAAGGCTATCACTAAGTCCACAGTTTATTCACCAGAGCCTTTATTCACAGTTTATTCACCTGGCTTTGACCACCACTGCAGTTCCAGTGTTCTTAGAGAGAGACTCCTTAAAACCTAGTGAAAGCAAAGATAGACAAACAGCTGAGCTGGGTGTGGTGGCGCACGCCTGTAATCCCAGCACTTGGGAGGCAGAGGCAGGCGGATTTCTGAGCTTGAGGCCAGCCTGGTCTACAGAGTGAGTTCCAGGACAGCCAGGACTACACAGAGAAACCCTGTCTCAAAAAAAAAAAAAAAAAAAAAAAAAGATAGACAAACAGCAAAAGAGACCGCTAATAGAATATAGACCCTTAGCATAAAATGCCAGTAAGTACCACAAAGCCCCCAGGAGCACCTGCATCAGTTCTTAATCCAGCCTTACATACATACACACACACACACACACACACACACACACACACACAGTGCCATTATTCAGGAGGGTGGGGTCCAGACCTGTCAACCAGCACAGTGGCTGTCTGCTCAGGTATTCTGAGGCGCACAGCGGCCATCTGCAATGGAATCAGACCCACGAGGGGGGGGGAGCAGAATGCCAGCTCTCAATTCCTGAATGATTCTTCCTCTTGCCTGGAATGGGAGGGAAAGGGCGAGAAGGGAGACTAGGGCAAGAAGTGCCAATGTTAAACCACTTCTGGGCTGTTTTCAAAGTGTCAGGGGTGCTCTGATCCCAGCTGTTGGAAGCTAACTGCCTTTAGAACATAGCTGTCCTCAGCTCAGGACCATCAATTCCAGAAATAACAGAATTTCACTCAGCGGTTCACACAGATGCGCAGGCCGAGGAAAGTGAAGTGGTAAAGGACGATGGGCCTCGCGCAGGGTCCACAGGGAAGCAGCGATGTCGGCCGGGCAGAACAGCCACAGTGAGGAGCAAGTCTGCCATTCCAGTTTGTTGCTTCTGTTGCTGTTGATTGCCCTGATCAAAAGCAGCTTGGGGAAGAAAGGGTGCATCTCAGCTTCTAGGTTACGATCCACTAGCGGGCAGGAACTGAAGCAAAGGTCATGGAGGAACACTGCTTTCTGGCTTGTTTTCTCTGGCTTACTCAACTGCCTTTCATTTACAGCCCAGACCCAACTGCCTAGAGATGACACCACACACAGTGAGCTGGGCCCTCCTACACCAAGTAGGAATTAAGAAAATGCTACCTCACAGATGACACAGACACAGGCCTATGTGATTTGGGCAACTTTTCACTTGAAGAGCCCTCTTCCCAGATGACTTGTTCTGTACCCAACGCTGAGATAACCATACTTTCTTTCAGTTCTGAGAAAGCAGTATTCCTCTGTGAAACAGACTGTCCTGACATGAGCACGGATGTATTCTCCTTCCTGTACCAGCGAGCTGCGTAAGACAGCAGCGCTGCCAGAGGCAACCACAAGAGTGCAGGCCCAAGACCCTTTTGCTCCTACAGCGACTGAGAGGCCAGATCTTTCAAGTTCAGACTTCATTTTAGAGTACCTGGCTTAAGTCTGAACTTAAGTAAACTAACAGGCTGGTACCTGTCATTTGTTTCCAAGCTGCTCCCCAGCAAAACCGAGCCTAGCTCCAGTCTCCAAGCTAATTCCCAACAAGACCAGCATCTCCAGGCTATTACCCCAACAGACCTGCACTACCAGGCCTAACGACCACCAATGTAGAGGGAAGCAGAAGTTAAGTTTATGATACGACTCCCAGCACCAGCCAATTAAAGGCCACAGTAGCTTTCCAATGAGATGCTTACACACGTTCTCCCTTCTTGCTGCTTATGATAAAGCCTTACCCTGATAGATATTCATGGCTCTCCGCACCCCCACCAAAACTGTCCTGTGCTAGAGGGCCTGAACTAGCTCAAATAAAATAAAGAACCTGCTGTGAGTTGCATCAGATCGGCTCCTGTCTTTTTTTTTTTGGGGGGGGGGGAGATCGCTAACACTTCCCTGGCACTACACTACCCGACAAGCCTTAATGATCGCACCTGAACCATGAGCTAACACCTTGTCTCTTCTGACAACTGGAGAAAAAGATAAAGGTCAGAGGTGGGTTGAAGCAGGGCACGCCTCTTGCCATCTCCCCAGAGTCCTCCCACAGAGGCAGAGTAGATCTCTATGGGTTATATCTTGTGCACAAGAACCTGCAGGACTGTTTTGCAGGTTCTTGTGTTTTCCAAGAGCTGACTATTTAATTGGCCATCAGAGAATATGCCCAGCTGCTGCTGACCTACGATGCAGTGGACTGGTTGGGATACTTAATTCTTTTACCCTGGAGCTGAATGCTGTTGTGGATGGGCTGGTGCTGTTTGTATTTTGATGCTAATTCTGCTGTCCTGGGAGGGGCTGTGGACAAGGAGTGAGTCACGTGTACTCAGGTGACTCCTTGTGAACCCCATTAGGGGTAATGAATAAAGGAGCCAATCACTGGGTAAAAGTAGGAGGGACTTCCGGGTTGAACAGAGGAAGAGAGGAAGCAGAAGAACCGTAAGTCTTTTTGGACAGAGATAGCATGAGGTCAAGATGTAGGTACGAGTGTCTCTGGTTTCCAGGGCAGATCCATCAGCATTTGCCACCAGAGGGTTTAATAAGGCTTACGAGATTAAGATTTTAGTTGCTGCTCCCAGAGATTGAGTTACCGTTGTTTCTGAACTAAGTTTGTATTGTGTTTTTCTTTCACACAGTGGCTCGTCCAGGTTCAAGAGAGAAAGGTACGACAGCAAAGTGTGGGTTTGCCTGAGGTGCTCCACAAAGGTCATGGGGGATTTGAAGCACTGGGATGGCATGATAGTGACCTACCAGTGGGAACCTAGTGAGCCTTGTGAGCTGGGTGGAGACATTTCAGGAGATCTGGGTCAGAGAGTCTCCATGAGATAAGAACAGGCTGGTCAGACCACGGGGACTGAGTTGCCGGCACAAGCGCAGGAACTTGCCAATTTGTTTTTAATATTTTCTGCAACAGAGGGCATCATGGCTAGATCACACACACACACACACACACACACACACACACACACACACACACACACACGCACGCACGCACGCACGCACGCGCACACACACACACACATATATATATATATATATATATATATATATATATATATGTTGAGAATACTTGTGATTGTTTCAGAAAATGTCTTTATAGACAACCCCAGAGACAGGCTTTACTAAATATAGACATTTCTCAATGCAATCAAATTGATAGTCAAAATTAAGCATCATAGGGCTAATAAAATGGTTCACTAGATGAAGATACTCTGTGACCTATGGCCTCATTCCTCTGACCTCCACATTGTATACACACAAACACATACACACATACACACACACACACACACACACACACACACAAGCTCGCTCGCTCTCGCTCTCACTCTCTCTCTCTCTTTCCACCCCCAACCCCAATCCCACCCCCCCACCTCCCGAACAAACAAATGAACATGTCAGGTTCCAACTAAGAAAGAGAAAAATGAATTCTATGAAGAACTGGAACTAGAACTAACAGTTTGAATTTATTGATTTTTAATATATTGTGTGTGTGTATTTAGACAACAGGTAAGTACACATGTGTATGCTTACAAACTCATCTTCCTTTTCTCTAAAAAGCAGAGACATCCCAGTAGCAAAGACCATGCCCAGGACTCAGGTCTGCATTTCTAGACACCATTCTCAAGGAACTAAGTTTCTTCAAAGAATAAAAAATTAAGGAATCAATGCACCAGGAAGTAAGGAAATGTTTAAGAAAGAAAGCATGGGGGCTGGGGTGAAAAGAGACAAGGGGATGTTAAGGGGCACGGGAGCTAGATTGAGGGGACTCCCACTAGCCATGTGTGGCACAGTGTGATTATCAAATAAGAAAAATACTAGTAATTAAATAGAATAATAGCAGAAGAATAAAAACTTGGATCTAGGGCTAGGTAAGTGTCTTAGTCAGGGTTTGTATTCCTGCACAAACATCATGACCAAGAACATTGGGGCGGGGGGGGGGGGGGGAGGAAGATCTATTCAGCTTGCACTTCCACACTGCTGTTCATCATCAAAGGAAGTTGGGACAGGAACTCACACAGGGCAGGAACTTGGAGGCAAGAGCTGATGCAGAGGCCATGGAGAGGTGTTGCTTACTGGCTTGCTTCCCCTGGCTTGCTCAGCCTGCTTTCTTATAGAATCCAAGACCACCAGCCCAGGGCTGGCACCATCCACAATGGGCCTGCCCACCCTTGATCACTAATTGAGAAAATGCCTTACAGCTGTATCTCATGGAGGCATTTCCTCAAGGGAGGCTCCTTCCTTTTTGATAACTCCAGCTTGTGTCAAGTTGACAAAAAAACCAGCCAGTACAGTAAGTGTGAGGATCTGAATTCAAATCCCCCAGCACTGATGCAAAGCTGGTGGCAGCAGAGTTCTGTAATCCCCGTGCTCCTGAGTAAGATGGGAGGCAGAGAATCCTGAAAAACACCAAGGACCACTAACCTGGGTACACAGTGGTGAACAGTAAAGAGACCCTGTCTCAGACACACAGGTTGTTCTCTGACCTTCACAAGTGAACCATGACATGCACATAGCCACATCACACATGTGAACATGAACACACATGCAAAGATAAAAGAACTTTGAAGGCTAGAGAGATGCTCAACAGTTAAGAGCCTTGTGGCATCTGCAGAGGACCATCCACAGCATCCACGGGAGAAGCATCAGTGCTTGAAACTGTGGTTCCAGGGGACTCGATGCCCTCTTCTGGCCTCTGCAGGCACTGCACACACTTGGTACACACACACACACACACACACACACACACACACCGAGCATGCACACATGCTCACATGCTCACATACATGTGCACATAAATAAAAATTTACAAACAAAAAAATGAACTCAAATTTACACAGATATAAACAAATAAATAAATAAATAGAAATAAACAAGAAAAGGTACCTCCATCTTTTTTTAGTCAGTCTTATTATATAATCCAGGATGGCCTTGAACTTGTGATTCTCCTGCCTCAGCCTCCAGAATGCTATACTGGAATTAGACAGCTTCCCTTATTTCCCCTGGTGTTTGTTTATTTGTTTGCTTTTTGAAACAGTGTTTCTCTATGTAGCCTAGCTGTCCTGGAACTTACTCTGTAGTCCATGTTGGTCTTGAACTCAGAGATCTGCCTGCTTCGGCCTCCCAAGTGCTTGGGATTAAAGGCATGCACCACTACCTTTTAGATAGCCCTTATTTGCATTGAAGAACAAACTAAGGTATGGGGAAGGAATTATGGAATTAGAAAACTACCATCTGTACCCAGGAAGCACCCAGTCACAGGATCCACAGACTGCCAGCTCTCAGCAGGACTAACGCTGAGGGTCTCGGAGCAGCCCTAACAACGGGTTCATTAATCATGAGACTCCACTTGATGTAACAGGTCACATCACTATGTGGGACCTCCTGATGCATTGCCTGGAGAACTCACCTACCTCCAAGGGCTTCCTGTCAGTATGAACAACTCGGACCCGGCATGAGGGACCAGGCCCCAAACTCCGGGACAGTCTACCAAGCAATGGGGCATGCATTTAAAAACTGTCAACTTCAGTTGGACATGGTGACTCATGCCTCTAATCCTGGCACTTGGGAGGCCAAAGCAGGAGGACTGTCGTTAGTTCTGGTCACACAGTTAGTTCTGAGGGGCCAGTGGGGGTCTAGAGAGTAAAAACATGATTCAAACGGAGAAAAAAAATCAAGATCAGAAGGGACAGAGAAGTCTTTTTTAAATCTTGGACCAGGATGGAGAAGGATGGGGGGAAGGGGTATAGGATAACTAGTGGGATAACTGGCAACATTTGCACGTGAACTGTGGATCAGAAAATCAGATATATCATTGTCAAATTTTCTGATCTCAGTAAATTTATTATTTACCAAGAAAATTTTAAAAAAGAAAGTTACTTCTTAAAGATTTACTTTTATTTTGTGTGCGTGTGCATGTGTGTGTGTGTGTGTGAGAGAGAGAGAGAGAGAGAGAGAGAGAGAGAGAGAGAGTGTGAATGCCTGCATGTATGTACCACATATGCACAGATGCCCAAGGAGGCCAGAAGAGGACATCGGACCCCATGGAACTGGAATTACAGACAGTTGTGAGCTTCTCGCTGTGGGTGTTGGGACTCGAACACGGGTCCTTCACCAGAGCAGCAAGTGCTCTTGAATCGTCTCTCCGGCTCCAAGAAAAAGAAAACTCTTATTCCCAAGGAATACACATATATACTTGCACACACACACACACACACACACACACACACACACGTATACATGACAGAGAGAGAGAGAGAGAGAGAGAGAGAGAGAGCAGTCATGAGCACAAGCCAACCCCAATGATAAAGACACGTTGTGGCAAGCAGTGCACTGAAGCTTGTAGGGACGCTATGTGTGTGTCTACTACCAAATTTTTCTATAAATACGATGATTTAAATTTTATCAAAATAAAGTTTAAAAATAAGGCCGGGCGGTGATGGCACATGCCTGTAATCCCAGCACTTGGGAGGCAGAGGCAGTCGGATTTCTAAGTTCAAGGCCAGCCTGGTCTACAGAGTGAGTTCCATGACAGCCAGGGCTACACAGAGAAACCCTGTCTCGAAAAAAACAAAACAAAACAAAACAAAAAAAGGCTTCACAGTATTCCAGACATACCTAATACTACTAACCTGGTCAGCACCCACATCGGCTGGCTCACAATCACCCTCAACTCCAGCTCCAGGAGTACCCACCTCTGGCCTCTACAGGCCCCTCTGCCTGCATGCTCACAGAAAGCCCTGCACACACATAGACAGACCATAACTAAAAATTGTAAAGAAAGTATTTTAATAATGGTTACAGTGGCAACTTTGATCTTACATATTACTTACCACAATGAGATGTTGGACAATAAATAATAAGCCCAGTAAATAAGGATTCTCAGATATTGACTTAAGATAAAAAGTACCCTCCTGTGTCTTCCTGCCAACTGAGTGGTCAGCCAGATTACATGAATTTGATTGACGGGAGCACTGACTCTTGAAACTTGTCCTCTAACCAACCGCCACACGCACATGAGGACTCCTGTGTACACATGCCACATAAATATGAAAAGCAATTACTGAAGACAACAGGGAAGACTGGGAGATGCCTCGGGCTACCAATAAAGCCTTTACTGTATGTTATAGTGGATAACTTCAGCCATCAGTGTTAACACAGCCAGACTTATCTGAGGGCCTCTCAGTTGGGGGGTTGCCTAGATCAGACTAACCTGTGAATGCTGTGAGGCATTTTTAACAATTGCTAGTTGAGGTCAAAGGCTCATCCCAAGATGCGGGAGGTGCCTTCTCAACGCAGGTAAGGCTGCGTAAGAAGAGCAGCCTGGGCACACCAGTTAAGCAGTGTTCCTGCCCTGAATGCCTGCCTCGCTTCCCTTGATCATACACAGGACCCTGTAAGCTATTTCCTTCCCAAGTTCGTTCTGATCGTGGTGTTTTCCAGTTTAGTAAAGAAACCGAGGGGGGAGGGGGAATGATTGGGGAATAGGTGGGGGGGAGAAGAACTATGGGAACTATGGTGGGTGGGAACTGGGAAAGGGGAAAGCCTTTGAAATGTAAACATAGAATATAGAAAATAAAAATAACTAAAAAAAAAAAAAAAAAAAAAAAAAAAAAGAAAACCGAACCAGGACACTATGCAGGGACCCTAGTTCAGGTCCCAGCAACCACCTAAGAGCCAGGCATGCTGGCATACATCTGTAACTCTAGCACTGACAGGGACCCCAAGCTTGCTGCCCATCGAGCCTAACTGAACTGGTGAACTCCAGGCTCAGTGAGAGACTGTCTCAAGAAATAAGACAGAGAACAAAAATTAGAGTCACCTGACACTGACCTCTGGCTGCAGTGTGTGCAGTGATGCACACACACACACACACACACACACACACACACATTTACTGAAGGCTGCAAAGAGTCAAGAGCATTTGCTTCTATGTGCTAATATAGACTATTGGTAGACAATATTTACCCATGTTAAGAATGTGAGATGTTGGGGCTGGAGAGATGGCTCAGTGGTTTAAGAGCACTGACTGCTCTTCCAAAGGTCCTGAATTCAAATCCCAGCAACTACATGGTGGCTCACAACCATCCGTAATGAGATCTGACACCCTCTTCTGGTGTGTCTGAAGACAGCTACAGTGTACTTACACATAATAATAAATAAGTCTTAAAAAATTTGAGATGTTCAAGTATTTATTTATTTTAATATAACCACAAACTCATTTCTTAGTAAGATAAACGGCTTTAGTGAAAGAACAACTATTTTGAAACACAAAATTATTTTCTATTGTGAAAAGAAAGACTTAATTTCACAAATCTTAATATCTAACCTGAGAGCAAACCTGGCTTTTTTTTATATGTACCTTGGATTCAACCTGCCGTAAAATGTCATTTTTTAATTACAAGAGAAGAAAAACAAAACAACAAAACCAAAACTTACCTTTTTTTTTTTTTTTTAATGTCAGAAAAGAGTAACATGTAACATCTGATCCCTGTGTGGAAAACATGGACCACTGAAAAGACAAGCGAAGCCCCAGAGAAAGAAGACAAGGGAATCTGAGAAACTGAGACAGCAGTGTATGCACAGTGAACGAAAACAAAGGAAATTAAGACTTCAGGCAGCAAAAGCACCAGGCTGTCCACTGGTCTCCTCTAGCCGAGCCCGCCGCACCACTTGGCTTTTCCGTTGAGCGCATGCGCACAACATCACCACCTAACCGCTGTTCCCCATTTAAAACTTTCAGAACCAAACTGTGTTAAAGAAGAAAGTGCTCCTTAGTTACAGGACTGTTGTGATCCTCACCGGTGTCGAAACAGCTGGCAGGAAAGCAGGCGGCAGGCAGACAGGCAGGCAGGCCAGGCAGACGGGCCAAGGTCTTTTTTTTTTTTTTTTGTATCAGGAAACAACAAGTAAACTGATAGTAAATTAATAACCCAGAAACCAATATATAAGTGCTTTATTCACAGTGATAATGATAACCAGCAGAGGAAATAGAAACCAGAAAGTATTCGTGATGGCTGGCGCCTGGGACGCCGAGAAAGAGGGATTTTGTCTGGGTGGCGTGGTGCACACTTGAGGGCGTCTTCCTACACACAGGAAGTGTTTCGGTGGCAAAAACACTCAGTTTTTATTTAAAGAAAAAATTACTACATATTAAAAACATTTCAAAAATAACCAATAAAAATGAAAAAAAAATTAAACAAATGAGGGCTTTTCGGTGTGACTTTGCTAAGGTGATGTGAGAAATCCGTTTATAGTATTCAATGGATGGAATCACAAAGCAATGTCCTCCTTCCGAACCGGAACGTATGACCTGCTCTCATTGTAATTTGCTATTGTTTTCTATTATTTATTAACCAATGGCCACATAAAATTCTATATCTCAAACCAGCCATGACATTGTTTTCTTTTAGTTAAGAAATCTGTAAATAGGGGAATTCATGTTAGAGCAAGGGCAGAATTCTTTCCAGCTTACGGAAGGGTGCTAGGCCTTGCCTCTCTTGGTCATTCAGAAAGCACCCAGCAGCTGTACAAACAGTGATGTTTCGTAGAAAGAAAAGCGGTTTTTTTTTTTTTTAAATTCCACAATTCCCCCATCTTTTTTTTTTTTTTAAACCTGTTGGGCTGTAAAGCATTCACCAAAATAAGGAAAATGTATATAAGACCTGCTGTGATTGGGATGTCCAACACCCCCTGGTTCCACATTCAAACTTTTGGTCCCCACATACTGGGATGACATGGACCCTTCAGAGGTGTTACCCAGAGGTAACACTAAGGAAGCGCACATACTCCATGGGAGGATATTTCCAGGACAGGGAAACTGAGGGAGGAAGACCCTCCCCCAGTGTAGGGAGCACCTTCCACTGTCAGCCTGGATGGAGAGGTCTGAGGATGACACAGGGCTGCTTGCTTTCCTGCCTCTGCCTCTTGCTGGCAAGTGTACCTATCCTGTTGTTACCCCCAGCATGCTTAGCGGCCATCGGAACGATGGACTGAAGATCAATGGCTCTCCAGAAAGCCCGGCAGTCGGCAGCTCGCTATGGGTGGAAACCCCTTCGGGGATGCATATCAGAGATCCCGCATACCAGATATTTACAGCATGATTCATAACTAGCAAAGTTCCAGTTATGAAGTAGCAACGGAATTATTTTATGATTGGGGGGTCAGCATAGCATGAGGAGCTGTATTAAAGGGCCGCAGCCTTAGGAAGGTTGGGAAGCGCTGCTCTAGGCTTTTAGCACCAGACCGGAACTACCGACACATACAGCAGCGACCAGGTTCTCAGACTCTAGTACTGGACTACCCAGCCTGCACCGTGTAAGCCAGTTCTGTAAATTCTCACCTGCAATATATCCGGTCCAGCAAGCTATTACTCCAAAGAAGCTTGCCTACCCCCACACACACACCTGTCGTTGTACATGCGCGCTCTCTCTCACGCTCTAACTCCCTATCCCCCCCTCTCTTTTTTAGCCCTCCCCCGACCCCTTCTTGTTCAAAATGCATCTTTCTACTTTGCATGCTCCCCACTACCATAATCCATGCCTATAACAGGACTAAGCTGCTGCGGGCTTTGAACCTATTAAGTAAACCCTTTCCCTTTATAAGGTACGTGGCTCAGCTATTTCCCTGTAGTGACTGCCACTGACTAACACGGCATTTTTCTTCTGAGAGATGGTAACACTAAGTCACTGTCCCCTCAAAAGTGCGTTGTGGGCTGCCTGGGTGTTGCCTCTAAGGACTGTTTGTGTGAAACAATCAACAGCCTATACCACCGTTCCCACCACACCGCACCGTCTGAATAAGGCATTAAAGCTCGAGAAGAAAAACTTTTTTTTTTTTTTTTTTTGGTTTTTCGAGACAGGGTTTCCCTGTGTAGTCCTGGCTGTCCTGGAACTCACTCTGTAGACCAGGCTGGCCTCGAACTCAGAAATCCGCCTGCCTCTGCCTCCCAAGTGCTGGGATTAAAGGCGTGCGCCACCACGCCCGGCTAAAACATTTTTTTAAAATTGATTTGTAATAGATTTAATATACTTGACAAATTACTGATGTGCAAACGAAGATACTTAGTCAAATTATACTGAGATATGTTTTTGTTTAGCATAATTCACACTGCTCTATGAACATACAACTCTACTGTTTAAACTATTATCCAGAAGTGTTAGGCCTCAGGAACCGAGGACAAATGGCTAACTTATGTGCCTATTAACATATTGAAGCTGATGCAAACCTGCTCTCCCTCTACCAGTGGCTCCTCCCAGCTCTCCCAGCATCCATCAGTACCCGTGGCTCCTCCCGCCTCACCCAGCATCCATCAGTACCCGTGGCTCCTCCCAGCTCTCCCAGCATCCATCAGTACCCATAGCTTCTCCCGCCTCACCCAGCATCCATAAGTACCAGTGGCTCCTCCCAGCTCTCCCAGCATCCATCAGTACCCGTGGCTCCTCCCACCTCACCCAGCATCCATCAGTACCCGTGGCTCCTCCCAGCTCTCCCAGCATCCATCAGTACCCGTGGCTCCTCCCAGCTCTCCCAGCATCCATTAGTACCCGTGGCTCTCCCCAGCTCTCCCAGCATCCATCAGTACCCGTGGCTCCTCCCACCTCACCCAGCATCCATAAGTACCTGTGGCTCCTCCCAGCTCTCCCAGCATCCATTAGTACCCGTGGCTCCTCCTACCTTTCCCAGCATCCATCAGTACCCGTGGCTCCTCCCAGCACTTCTCACCAGCCCTCTGCCCAAAACCTCTCCCTCACAGGGGCTGGGCTTCTGCTTCAGGTCCCCCTCCCCCAGCCTGTTCCCTATAAAACTCAACCATATCAGCTATGCTTGTCTCTTAGTCTCTTGGCCTGGGCTGCCTCTAAGTAGGTGGCTCCTCTCTTGCTCTCCCTCCTCCTCTCCCTTCTCATAGTCAGGTTTAATCGAGCAGCTATGTTAAGCCCAGACTCGTCCCTCTGGCCACTTTCTCCCTTATATCTACAATAAAAATCTTCTCTAGACTTGCGGAGTCATGTCCTCCTCATTTCATTTTTTTTTTTAAATTTCGTTCATGAAAAGATATATTTTGGTGAGGAAAAGTACGAAAATGAAGCTAAAATTCACATAGCCTCCCGTTAGGAAGTCAGACCACATTCTAGGAGCCACTCAGTGGCACCTCACTTGGATCACAAGAATCTTGCTTCAGCATATGGAACATCTAGATGGCTCCTTGCAAAACGCCAATCTATCATATAGTGACAAAGACAGCAATTTTCCTCTCTGATTCTGGCCATGGACGAAATGTAGCATTTTGCCTTTTGGCAGTGTAAATGTTTGAAGCAACACAAGCCATCCATTCACAAGCAGACAAAGACCAGATCCTACTGGCCGTCTTAGCAAAAGCTTAGATGGGAACATGTCTTTCATAAGCCAACCAACCAATTCTCAGTCTATAGCTACAGCCACTAACTCCGGAACACCAAGCCAGTATTTCTTTGGACCTAAATCATCCCAGGGCCAGTTACTAGAGACCAACACTTAATCCAGAGTCCAGAAAAAAAATCTTCAGAGTGGCACATTCCAAACTGTTTACCCTACTCTGCCTTCTTGTTGCTGCAGAACACCCAGCCAAAGCCTTGGTCTTGGATTCCTCTCACGCCTGGCTTTGGTCACCTGACTAAACCTGGAGCATTCCCCGTGGGCTGGCACAGAATTTTTGGGAACTCAGAAATGAGAGCAAAGGTTTTTTGGTTTGTGTGTGTGTGTGTGTGTGTGTGTGTGTTTTGTTTTGTTAATGACACAGTCTAGCACCAGTGTGTGATACATATAATACTGTTACTTGGAGACTAGATCATCCCTAACTGCATTACAAAGTCATTAACTGGTTTCAGCCTAGCTCTGCCACCCCTTGTCATGTGTTTTTGAGGAAAGAAACGTGACATCTCTGGGCTTGTTCCCTGACATGCTAAGCAAGGGGTCAGGTCATAGAGAGTCTCTGGGGACTCTCATCTCCAGATAAGTTTGGGATAATTTGCCTCTTGTGCCTCTAGTTTTTATGTCAACTTGACACAAACTAGAGTCATCTGAGAGGAGGAAATCTCAGGTGAGACAATGCCTCCATAAGATCAGGCAGTGGGCAAGCTTCGGGCATAACCAGTGATTGATGGGGGAAAGCCCAGCCCACTGTGGGCGGGGTTCTCTAAGAAAGCAGGCTGAGCAAGCCTTGAGGAGCATGCCAGTAAGCAACACCCCCCCTATGGCCTCCGCATCAGCTCCTGCCTCCAGGTTCCTGCTCTGCTTGAGTTCTTGCTCTGACTGCTTTCGATGATGAGCTGTGAAATAGAAATATAAGCAAAGCAAGCTCTTTCCCAGCCAAGTTGCTTTTGGTCCTGGTGCTTCATCAAAACAATAATAATCCTGAGTAACACATCTCTCTTACTAGTGCTTCCTTCTGATTCACCACTGTGCTCAAATTTGACCAGACTTTCTTTCTATGATTAATTTTCTCAAATTTAACTTTCTCAAATTAATTTAGGTGGAACTGAGAAGACAACTAGAAGTCGAGTGTTGCTGAGCAACCAATACAGGCAGCAAGGGGCAGGGGCCTAAGTGTCTACAGGCTATCTACCCAGGTAGACTCAGGCACTGGAAGCACTTCCTCCCAGGTGTCACTCTGGGTGCGGCTTTCCTGCCTTTGTCCTTCTTTTGCCTGGCTTTGCTGTGCTAAATCATGCATGCATTTGCCAGTGGTACTTCTGATCATGATGTGGCCGCCCAGTGGACTAAATGTGGCCACCCCACCTTTACAAACGTTTGCCTAGTGCTTACTATGAACCAAGCCCCGTAATTTTCAAGAATTGTCTCCTTTATTTTTCTTACTCCTCTAAAATATGCTCAGTCATTATATCCATTTCACAGGTGAGGAAATGGAGGATCAGCGAAGCAAAAATCTCACCCAAACTCACAAAGTACAGAGTCAGCACTTAAACCCAGTCTGTGTGTGTAACCTTGACCACCATACTGTTAACCCTTAGATCTACAACACCTTGTCATTTTACACACACACACACACACACACACACCTGATTGCATTTGATCCGAAGATGCCTAAAGCCAATCCAAGAATCCAGTCATCCATTTCTCTACCTAACACAGCCACGGGCTGCTTCCTACTCCTGGTGCTCAGGTGGAGACTGAAGGGTTTTGTACAACACTCCACATCCTGTCTTCCTACTGGACTCTGCCTACGTAATCCCATGTTATATATGCGCTGAAGCTTGTCACAGAATTTCTTGCCACCGAAAGGATGAGAATTACAGCCTAAAAATCCCCCATGCCTAACTCTTAAATGACCCCAAAAAGTCAGAAGTTTAGCCCGCTCTTTGTTAGAAACTAGCTGAAAGGTCACATTCCTTGAGCCTGCTCTTTGTTAGGAACTAGGCAAAAGGGCCTTGAATATGTGATCCTGGCCCCATAACAGGTAATGCATACATGACCCTGGCCCCGTAAGCGGAAATGAGCTAACTAGTTGCTAGCTGGCTTCTATAGAAAACTGATTGGTCCTCGGGGCATGGGCTTGGATAATTTAAACTGATTGGCTTAGAAGCTATGGAGTGGTACAAATCAATTGGCTCGCACTGTGCGGGCTCTCAATGCTAAGGAATGATTGGTTTGTGATGCGTGGGCTTTGTTGTAAACCTATAAAAGCTGTCCCGATTCTGCACTCGGGGCTCACCATCCTCTAGCCCTGTGTGGTGTAGGGCTGTGAACCCCAGAGCCTCTGGAATAAAAATCCTCTTGCTGTTGCATCAAGACCGGTTCTTGCGAGTTATCTGGGTGTCGCCTTCCGAGGCTTACTGCAGTCCAGCCACTCCAGAGTTCAGCTTCAAAAACATTATCTACCTCACTACTCTTTGTCTCCCATAGAGATCCTAGGTTTACTCTCTGCTCCCCTCTGGCTCTCGAAAAGGCCCTTGGTTTACCATCTGGATGGATTATGCATAAATTTGGAGCAGAAGGCATATACCAGAAAAGAGGAAAGGCTGGCCCTTCACGTGAACAAGACATGACTACACTGGAAGAACTCCAGTCCTTGTCAATCACCCCAAAGTAACTGTATCCATCCCAGAATGTAAAGATAGCATATGTTAAGTATTTAGAATAAGATAATGTTCACTACCTGGTGGTTACCATAATTTTCCATCTATCTAGGATGTGTTTCCCGAATTTACTTCTATTTCTACCAACACTTCAAGATCAGAGGCAAATGGTCGATTAGCCAATCCCAGACATACAACAGCGCGGCTGAACATTGCCTATACACCAAGCATGGTATCAAGAATTGAGAATGCTTCTGACCCCTCCCCCCCCCAAGGAAAGAAGACAGAAATGTCCATGCTATGCTGCAAGCAGAGAGACCCAGGTACGATGGGAACTGTAGGTTGGTCTGAGAGCCAAGACAGGAAGCTTAAAGTGGAAACTGACATAAAAGAAGCTACTTAAAGGCTCTCAGCCAAGATGTCAAATACACAGGTCTGTGCTATAGAAAGAGCTACATCACAACAAAGGAGAAAGAGCCTGGGCAAGAAATGGTATCCTAGACAAGGCAGGAGAGAGGGAGGGGGATGGGTAGCCGGCTAGATGGAAGAGGTAAGAGCTTGTGTTGCTCCTGCAGACTTGGTTTTTGTACCCACTAGCAACTCATAGGATGTGTAACTCCAGCTCCTGGGAGTAACTCCCTCTACTGGCCTCCGTCAGCACTGCACGCATGTGCACAGATGCAAACGCAGACACACATATACACATAATTTTAAAAAAATAAGCTTTGTTAAAAGTGATGGATGTCTCTCTGACTATAATGTGTTTGTCTTGTCACCTGTAAGTGGCAAGGACTCAGCTGTTGTCTGTTGAATCCACAACTTCAAATAAGAAATCAGTGAAGCAAATCTAATGTTAACCCTGAGTTAATAAAAGAGTTAACATCCCACTGCAAAAAAAAAAAAAAAAGTGATGGATGTCAGTGTTTCTATAATGTGATTACGAAAGGCATTGATTCTGGACACTGGACAGCCCGTCAGTGATTAGGGACAGAATGAAACACAGAAAGAAGCACAGGCCTCCGCACACAGTTTAAAACGGTCCCCAAGCCTTAGGGTCCCACAACAAGAACATGACTCCAAGCTTCCCCCCCCCACCCCAGAATCGATAGCTCTAGCCAAGAGTGATCATCATTTTCTATTTCGTTTGTCTTTCTGGCAGTGTGATGGATGGAAGCCAGGACTTTACAGATCGAGTGCTGTACCCTGGGGTGCACCCCAGGCTCTGATGAAGTAAGGGCCTTCGAGGGGCGATTCTAAGTCCCTAGTCGTTCATTTCTAAGCAGCGTGACCACTCCTAGGGCTAAGAGCGAGGATTTATAGTAAGTGCCAAGGTCAGGGAAATAAATGTTGCACCTGATGAGGGAGAGGGAGCGGTGTATCTTACTGAGCATTTACTGCCTGCCTGTCATCAGGAAGCATTCCTTCATGGACATCCGTGCACGCGTGGAAAGGGGGTCACATGTGGCTTGGATGTCTCTACCAGCTCCTGACTTTCACACCCTGCTCTTTATATATATATATATATATATATATATATATATGTGTGTGTGTGTGTGTGTGTGTGCGCGTGCACACGTGCACATGTGTGTATGTATATGTATTTGTATATATATACTTGCTATATATGTTCTTGTTATATATATATACATATATATGTATATATGTATGTATATACATATATATGTGTGTATATATGTATGTGTGTGTGTCTCCCTACAAAGCACTAATGAAACCCGGGGGGGGGGGCAATGAAACACCAAGGTAAGTGAACACACATGGCAAAGACCCCATAAGCACCTAGGTGTGGGCTTTCATCGAAAGAATCAGTCCTTCAATTCTATATCAACCATCAACCACACATGGAATATTTTATCACACACACACACACACACACACACACACATACACCACACACATAACCAGAAAGAAGGACTTAATAAAAACGAAATCAGCAGACCTCAGGGTGCCCAGAACCCCCCCTGATTTCAGTAGATGAGCTTTTCCAGAAATAAACTTAACCTTCCGACTTTGGTGTGATTTATTAAAAGGAGCTCATATCATCTGAGTCTCGCCCCCCACCCCCCATTCGTGGAATTCTTCCCATGATGGGGTGGAGGGCGGAGGACGGAGGACGTTACTGCTAATGCCAAAGGAGACTTTGAGCACACGGTTAATCGTTGTCTCTCAGGGCCTAAGTAAACCTGAGGTAACTGCTTTGAAAATCCTGCCCTGCCGCGGACCCGCTCTGCTCGCACCTGTCTGATGGCACCTGTCTCGCTGGCCTCTGCCAGCGCCAACACCACCCCTGTACCAGGCTTACCTGCTGGGCTGCCTCGTGGAAGAGCTCCTGTGGAGACCTCTGGGCCATTCTCCGGGATGTGAGGCTCTGACACTCGAGATAGGGAGACCACTCTGGAAAGCAAACAGCACTCTTCGTCTGGCCAGGCCCTCCCTCCCTTGCTGCTTCGTGTCCGCCCGGCTTCCTCCACACCGAGTCAGGCCGTGGGTGAAGTAGAAACCTTGCTGGCCCCATCTGGGGACTCCTCCCCACTGGCCTCTTTACTACCCCATTCAGGGTTCAGAGCCCATCTGATCATTTCCTGTTGTCCTGAGGCCACAGGGACCCCCACGGTTCACTCCCCACTCCCTGAACCCCTGAAATATTGGGGGCCGGTCTAGGCTGACTGCCCAGCTGCCCAGCCCTTAAAGACACAGCCTCACCCGCCTTTCCCCTGTACCTTGGGAACGTTTTATTCAGAGCAAGGGCATTGGGGTCTCGCTGGAACCCGTGCCTGGTGGCGGGTGCAGGCACAGCCAGGGGATCAGGGGCTGTCTTGAGAAGCCCCTGGACCCTGGCCAGAATAGGGCAGGTAAGAAAAAGACGTCAGAAAAGTACAATCCTGGCCCACCAGAGGAATTGACTTGGCTTTCCTGAGGTCCGGGACCTTGCCCCAGGTTGTTTGTTAGAAGAAAAGGAGGGAGGGAAAAGGGCAGGGGCAAACGACCCTCTTCCCCTTCCAGACTGCGGGGGGCCGGAGGGGTGAGGTGTTGGGGGTGTTTTGAGGATTCTAGAGACTCCAGCGAGCGTGGAGAGAGGAACCGGGGAAGATTCCTGTGGAACGGGTCACCCTAAGAAGGAAGATCTAGGGGCTGCGGGATGAGGCTCTGGGCACCAGGGTCAGGTCCTCGCGACCCCGGGGAAATTCTTCCCCTCCGCGGAGCAGTACCCGCACCCACCCTCACCTGCTTCTACCCGGGCTCCCGAGGCCACGCCCGCCCCACCCCGCCCCGCCACGTGGCCGCGCTCCGGGCCACCTGCTCTGAGTGTCGTGCGACCCCGCCCCAGCGTCCGGACCGAGCTTCTGGACTTGAGACCCAGGCCCTGAGCACCACCTGCCCTGAAGGGCGGTGGTTCAGCCAGGTGACACCGAACTGGCAGGAAATAGAGCTTCTAGAGACAAGAAAGCGCCCCGGGCAAGCTGAGAGGCTAGGGGGTGACCCTCACCACTTCAGCAGGGCCACCGAGCCGACTTCCTTAGGGGCGAATTAGGGTTTCCAGGGGCTCGGGTTGCAGGGGGAGGGGTGGGAATTAACATACAGAGATTAAATTATCTCCATTTTCAATCTGGCATAATTCCTAAACCTTAAATAACTTGCCAGGCTTCCATGTGGGCTTCTGAGAAACAGGAGGGCAGCTGGGAGTACTTCCCACGCCCACAAGCCTTTGTGTGAAATCCCTAAAAATAGAGGCTGTTCTTTTAAAACAAAAGGGAAGGCAGAGCCCGGGAACACTGGTGGCGCCCTATCCTCTCTTTGCTGCTCCAGGGTAGTTGTTCCGGAGAAGGTGTCTTATGTAAAGTTTGCTGTCTGGTACATTTGAACAGTGTGGGTAATCTCGCTCGCGGTGTTTGATGCTCAAAGATCCATCATCACTATGGCCAAAACGTTTTTTCACCACCCCATGCAGAAAACGCATGGTGCCCCCATCCACTGTCTGTCTTTCTGTCTACTCTGGATATAGCTAGGCTGTAAATGGAATTGTACAATATCTATCATTGTGTGCCTGGTTTGTCACACTTGAGCACCACGCCCCCAAAGTCCGTTTTACGTTGTATGCATCAGCATACAAGCAAATTGCGTTTTCATTCGTTTGTGGAGTTTTGTTTTCAGTTTGACTTTACAACGCTGGGAGTGGAACCCAGGCCTTTGTCCGTGCGGGACTCTGGTCAACTACTGTTATATCCTCAGCTTGCAGGGGAGTTTTAATAGCCTATCTCTGCAAGAAGCAAAACCCCCATTTCCACCAGAAGGAATCACGGATTGGCTGTCATTGAGAAGAGGATGAACAGATTGAAGGATGGCGTATTGTTCAGATCCACGACCTGGGCATCTTGTCACCTGCACGGCCGGGAAAGCGGCCGGGAAAGCAGCCGGGAAAGCGGCAGGGAAAGCCTTCGTCGCTTTTTAGGTGATACAGGATACTCTTTTACTTTGCCTTTAACTAGGTTCCCGTTTGCTGTCAACCTCTGGGAAGCCTACCACTAAGCATCAGGCAGAACTGTGAGAAATCCATGCGAAGGTCAAGTCAGCCTGACTTTACAGCAGGAGAAAAGGAGACTCACCCCTCTTTGTTGCCATTGCTTCCTGCAGTAAACTATTTTCTAAATAAATGAAAAAAAAAGTTTGTTTCAAAGCCTGTCTTCTAAACCTTAGAATAAATGTGTCCATGTCTTTTTTTTTTTTCAATTTTAAGGCTAAATAGAGAAACTCAGTTGTTTGCAAAGAAAAAGTATACCCTACCTTATGCCAATTTAACTTATAACCTTAAAATAACAACGACAACAAAAACCTAACAAAAACCTGGAGTGGTGGTGCACACCTTTAATCTTAGCACTAGGGATGCAGAGGCACATGGATCTCCTTGAGTTGAGGAGAGCCTGGTCTAAAAAGTGAGCTATAAAACAGCCAGGATAGACAGAGAAACCTAGTCTCAAAAAACCAAACAAACAAAACAAAACACCAACCAAACAAACAAAAAACCAACCCAAAATGCTTGTGCCAAAAAATAGTATCTTGGATAGCCTTAGAATGAGGCATCTCCATGTCTGAGCTACCGTCCTCTGCAGCCCGAGAGAAGGGCGTGCCTGCATCGTTTTCCTCTAAAACTTGAAGGCGTGAGAACCTAAAATTCACTGGCAGAAGATGAATTAATCTAGGGCAGAGCCACACGAGGACAGCCAGCGTGTTAAATCCAGTGGCTTTCCATGTTCTGACAGGACTCTCTGCCCATCAATCACACAATGAATAGAAAGAGCAAGTTGCAGGACTCCGGGTGTAGCCCATGTGTAACCCATGTGTCTATCGTTTGCACACAGAACACTATCAGTCTATTGTGTGTCTCTCTAGAGGGAGGAACCAGGATATTAAAATAGGAGGGAAACCCACTTTGGTGGAAACATTCTTACTACTAGTACATATTACTTTAGAATCTGAAGGAGGAAAATGAGTAAGAAGTTTAAAAGACAGATAATGTGGGGCCGATGGTATTCTCCCAAGATGGCTGTATCAAGTCTGCCTTTTGTAAAATAGGAAATGAGATTCCCTCAGGAGATGGGACTTTGTTCTCGTTGACCAGAGTGGGCTTTTGCAAGTGCCTCAGCTGATGGAAGAAATAACACTGTTTGGCTTCACAAGCTAAGTAATAAAAGGCAGCAGGTGTTCTGGCTGTTAGATTGCTCACACTTGAGATTCAGACATGATACTGTAGGCTATACGTGGACGCTCCAGGCGACAGCCGGTATTAACCAACTGTGAGCGAAACAGGCTTTAATTGACTCCCACCCACCCACCCGCATCCAAGGGGTCCTGGGCATTCTGGAGCAAGCTGTCCTTACTGGGCAAGCTCCGATTCCCTGACTCACAGAGTGGACTAAAGATGGTGGCTGCTCTAGACAAATCAGTTTGAGAGTAGTTTGTTACACAGCAATAGACGTCGAATACACAAGGAATCCCACCGTGATAAAACTTGCTCCTCCCCCTCCAAATATTCCGAATCCATTTTGTTGTTTGGATTCACCGTTACTACAGTCCACGGTTGTGTAAGAATATAATACAGCTATTAAACTGTTTTTCTTCAGCTGAGCAAGAACTCAGGCTCCAGTGCTGAGCCCCGAGGCTGTGGCCCTATGCCCCTCATCAGGATGCAGTGCACACAGAAGCTCGCTCACGTCCTTCCTTCCAGACCGTGGCGCAGGGGGTTGCCCTGTGTGGAGGCTGGCAAAGAAAGTATGCTTTAGAACAGAGGCTATCAACCAGTGGGTTGATGCTGCCACTGGGGTGGCCTAAGGCCACCAGAAAACACAGATATTTATTTACATTACGTTTATAACAGCAGCAAAATTACAGTTATGAAGTGGTTATGGCTGGGGGTCACAGCATTCGGGGTCACAGCATTCGGAAGGTTGAGAACCACTGTCTTAGAAGATGACCTCTTTTGTCAGAAAGTCTGAAGCTGGGGACAGGGCCAGAGTTTGGACAGAGGAAAGTAGAACAGAAAGATGAAAGCATACTGAAAACATCCAACAGTGAGGTCAGCATGGCTGTGCACAGCCTAGACTAGAGTCCAGCACCAAAGGCGGGGTGCCAGAGGAGGGGCTGGCTGGACTGCCATGGGCTTCACAACCCGGCTGTACTCCACGATCATCTAGGAGTGGGTTCAGAAAACACCCCACTTAGGAACCTGCCGTAAGGGTTCCAACCTCACTGCTTGACCAGTCTGAGGTGGGTCTGGACACACTGGCATTTTCTTTAGGGCACTCCATTGCCAATGGACAGCCATCTATAGTAATTACGGAATTTCTAGTCCTGCAGTTTTTATCTTTATCGAAAATACTACTCCACAGGGCTGTCTTCCTCTAATTAAAATTTAAAAGATTTATTATCTTTAACTTAGCATGGCTATGTGTCTGCACGCATGTATGTTCCCGGGAGTAAAGACTCACAGAGGCCCAAGGACAGGATGCCCTGGCGCTGGAGCTCCTGGGTTGCAAACCACCTGATAGGAACCGAACTCGGGTCCTTTGGAAGAACAACAAATGCTCTGAACCAAATGAGCCATCTCTCCAGTCCTCTAATTAAAATTTTAACAGCAAGAAGGATTGAAAATATTGTCTCTGAGAGAAATAGTATGCAACATGGTAAATATTTAGCTGGTCATTGAAACATATTTTTCAAGGGCATGCCTATTCCAAAGTTTAAAGTTTTGTTTCATATTTACTTTTTCACATTTATGCATGTGTATGCTTGTGTGTGAGTGTACATGCTCACACAAGTACCCTTGAAGGCTGGAGAGTGCTGGAGGCCCTAGTGTTACACGTGGTTGTGGGCCACCTAACATAGGTGCTGGGAACCAAACTTCCGTTCTCCACAGGAGTGGTATTACACTCTTAAATGCTGAGCCATCTCTCCAGTCCCACATTTGTTTTTTGAACCAGGGTCTTACTCTGAATAGTCCAGGCTGACCTAGAACTCAATGTGTAGCCTAGGCTGGCCTCAAAACTCCCAGCAATTCTCTTGCCTCAGTTGGGGATTACAGGTGTGTAATGCTCAGCGTGGCTCCTTTCTGGATTTTGAATTGAACTTCAAAGTCCTAGGTAAACAGAAGGACATCTGTTAGAAGCACTCCTGGGAACTCCTGGAAGTGGGATGGAGGAGCTCCTGAGTCTCAGAGGAGGAGAGGTGGGACCTTAGGGAGAACAGAACCCTGCTTGGCTTCCTGGGTTGGGCCGAGTGCAGAGGGTGGGGCCCCTCCTCTCAGGGATCCCCAGCTCCTGTCCAGCAGGTTTCTCATCCAGGATCTAAGGCATTTGTTGACTCTGGGGGTTTGCCTTGCAACAAGAGAAAGTCATTATTCTCTTAGCACTAGCCACCTGGCACCTGCCACAGGCCAGGCCCTGGAAGCCTGAGAAAGCATGTGACGTGGACTTGTCCTGTTTGTTTTGTGACGACAGTGGCAGCCTTTCCGGATGGCAACAGCACCGCTTGGCATTCTTTATCTTCTTAAATGTCACACACAGAAGCCCCGATGGCAGACCTTTGAGAATGTAGATGAACAGAGTGAAGTCTGGCCCAGCGCCCTGACTTCTTTTACTATGCCCATGCCCAAGGTCTTTGATGTTTTCAAGGTCCTGGCTCCTAGTTTCTTACAAGGAGTTCACATTAAGACTGCTAAGCCCACCTTTGAGAGTTGTGGACCATTTTTGTCCTGGGGACTGAAATCCAGAGCCTGTTGTGTTTTTCAGACCTTCCTCTGCTTCCTCTCTTTTGGAAACAGCATCACCTAATGCTGACATCTCAGAACCCCAAACTCCCAGTCCTGCACCTTGGAGGGAATCTTTTTGCACCTTCACATTAATGGGTGCTTGGACCCGCCCTCTCAGGCAAACCCACCAAAATACCTGTACATCATCAACCACTGGGGTCAACACAGAAGAGACACAGGAGCAAGAACACTCTGTACGGGTGAGGAAGACACTCCTCAGATTCTCCTACTGATAAGGACAGCACTGTAGACTGTTGGAGATTGATTCTAATGCTTTTTTCTTCTTTTAAAAAAAGATTTATTTACTTATTATATATATGTAAGTACACTGTAGCTGTCTTCGGACATACCAGAAGAGGGGATCAGATCTTGTGATGGATGGTTGTGAGCCACCATGTGGTTGCTGGGATTTGAAACTCAGGACCTTCTGAAGAGCAGTCAGTGCTCTTAACCCCTGAGCTATCTCTCCAGCCCATAACGCTTTTTTCTTAATTCAGCTCCCAAAAGCGCTTGCGAATGTTGCTGGTTTTGATTGGTAATAAAGAATTATCGTACAGCCAATGGCTGGGCAGGGAGATGGAGGCGGGACTTTTAGGTTGCTTGGGCAAAAAACTTGGGAGAAGAACAACAGAATCGCCATGAAGGGGAACAGAGAGATCAGAATTAAAGGCCCATTGACATAAGAATCCGGGGAAGCAGCCCCACGGGTCACTCTCCTGCTTGGATCTGGGAAACCAAAGATAAGACATAGATTTAGAAAATCTTAACTCAGGAATACCAGAGGAGAGTGTGTACTAGCCCCGGGGAGGTTTGGAAGTGCCCAGCCATTGAGCTAGTTGGGCATATTAAAAATTAAGCTGCACGTGTGTCTTTCATTCATGAATCCAAAGCTCTTTGGGCAGGTGCAGTGCACACGCAACCTGCTGGGAGTCAAAACGGATTAACTACTCACCGCTACAGTAGATAGATAACCAAGCTAGGAAAACATGCGTGTTGGTGAGAAGTCGTTGCGATTGACATGATTTCATCAGTCAAACTGGGGCAGTCTCTTCTGAGGATCTGAAAGACAGGGTGGAGAGGGGAGTCTTAACATTGTAGAGAGAAAACAGTGTTCCTAGCATGAAGAGCCATGACCAAGCACTGGCAATCATCAGGGAAGCAGAGGGTGGGAGGACTTCTTGGGGGAGAGTAGCACCAGGGAGCAGACAACTGCAGGACCAAGGTAAGGGGCACGGCTAGTCCAGACTGAGCTGAGCAACCTTGGAAAGGCTTACACATGCATGGCAGGCACATCTATAGCAGACGAGAGCCGACAAGTGTGGGTGTGCAGAACTTGCAGGAATCCAGGTAAGCCTGGGCTGGCCTGGGCTATGGTTGTGGTAAAGGGAAGGAGGATTGCAAAGGATTAAAGTGGCATTCGCAAGCCTGTCCCCACCATGAGCTGACATTCTGACTGACTATAGAGCACACTGAACCAAATCCAGCATAGAGCAAAAATTGTTTCTACTGAGGAGCCAGGCAGGGGTTTCACTGATTCCTTTGTCCCCTTGCATCTGGGAAAGGGCTGGGGCCACTGGGCCCTAGACAGAGGCCTGGCCCTCCACTCTCAAGTCTCTATGCTAATGATGTTCTGCTCAGCTGGGTGGTTTGTCCTGGCCTGGCGCTCTGTCCCCCTTCACACCAAGTTTTTGGGAAACAGGCCCAACACGTTTTAAGAAGATCCTTAATTTCCCAGTAGCCTTGGGATCTTTGTTTTCTCACTATGAAGCTCAGGGTGGCCTTGAATTCAAAATCGATAGCAGCAGCCTCCAGAATGCTGGGATTACAGGTATATTCCACATCTAGCTGACCCTGGATCCTTGCATCTCAGTTGGAAGCCTGTTTAGAAGCTTGCACTAAGCGCTGAGCTCCAGCATTTTCCTACCTGATCATGGCCTCATCGACATGCCCCTTTGGATGAACTCAAACAGCGCCTTTAATACCTTCTCCGCCATGCAAACCGTGTAATCAGCAGGTACTCACAGATGCTTCTGGGAGGCAGCTTGATTGAGGCTGTGAACTAAACACCTTCGAGAAGCCTACAAATTAACCCATGGGTCCCTGGTCTTCTCTCAGTGAGAGGTTAATATTTGCGTTTTTCTAACTATCTTTATTTAAAAACCCACAAATAACCTTAATGAGGCAGAGCATCCTATAGTTTACTGCAACTCTTTAGCATGTACCTGTGACATCACATATATGGCGTTGCCACAAGGGGAAAACAGAGGAGTAGCAAGGGTGGTATGGGGGTTAAGTGATGAAAGAATCAACTTAAAAATTAGAAAAAGTGAGGAAAAAAAAACCTACTTCCAAACAGATGTGATAAATTTCAGATTTCCACTCCAATTTACTTATTCCCTTACTTTTTATAGAGTGTTTCTACTTGTTTCTTCTATGTTGCAATATAAAGTATTCAGAGTGCCTCCAAGGGGAATGGAGGAATGGTTAAAAGCACACACTGCTCTTGCAGACTACTTTCATTCCTTGCGGAAGGCTGGGTGGCTTGTAACGTACCCTGCAGCACACACACACTCACACATACACCAGGAACGCTCTCCCTAGCCGCACACACACGCTCACACATACACCAGGAACGCTCTCCCTAGCTGCACACACGCTCACACATACACCAGGAACGGTCTCCCTAGCCGCACACACGCTCACACATACACCAGGAACGCTCTCCCTAGCCTCACACACACGCTCACACATACACCAGGAACGCTCTCCCTAGCCTCACACACACGCTCACACATACACCAGGAACGCTCTCCCTAGCCTCACACACACACGCTCACACATACACCAGGAACACTTTCCCTAGCCGCACACACACGCTCACACATACACCAGGAACCGTCTCCCTAGCCGCACACACATGCTCACACATACACCAGGAACGGTCTCCCCAGCCTCAGAATCGTTTGCTCAGGTAGGGGCTTGCCTTACTCACGTGAAAAGCTAATCTGCCACTGCTTTATAATTTACACATTTCTGCAGTGGTATAGAAGGAAGCCAACAGGGATCAGGAAAGAGGCTTCAACAAGGTCATTTAGCAAGATCAAGGACAACCTGCATAAGTCCTTTGACTCCAAGTCCCATCCCACCTCCTTTTTGCCCACACAGCCTGGGTGGAGCACCAAACCACATCCCACAGCCCTCGATGAGAAGCACGTGAGGCTGGCTCACTTAAAGCTGTCCTTCACCACTGTTCTTGCTATTTAGAAGTCTTTCCTAAATATTTTTGCCTAAGTTACAAACTCTGTATTCCCCTCATGCTTTGAGCACCAACATCTACTCTAAAACCATGTGGGCCAGCTGAGTAAATACAGTTCTCCCTGACCTGTGAGAGGCCCCGAATGGCCTTCCCTGTCCACTGCTGTGATCTCTGCCTGTCACGTTTTTGTTCTGTGCTCCAGCAATTGTCCCACATCTCATTCTGTCACCGGCAGAAGCCGCTTAAGTGATGGTATTGCAGCTCCCACAGTCAAAGGGAGATCACACCGGAGGTTTGAGTTTATACAGTTGGTCAAAGACCAACATCATTGGAGGAAATGAGGTTGTCGTAGGCACAGCTGTAGTCTGGAAGGAACCTGCATCAGCGTGTGAGATCAGAAGAGTCAACATGCTACCATTAATCCACGGAGGATGTGCCCAGCAGCCTCACCTCTGTAGCTGCTGCCAGGAAAACATTTCCAGCACCAGCTTCCATCGTCCTAGTATTAAGAGGTGATCCTCTGGATATCTTCACCCCTATGTGTAAATCCATAGAGCATAGATTACCCAGGCCCAACAGGCCAGTACCTCCAGCAGACTTCCCCAGTGGCGTTCTCCAGGCTTTGAATACTAACCACAGACCTGATTGTTTCCATTGGGGGTAACTTCTGACAATGTTCTCTATTTCCTCTTCTGGTTTCTGGAGCTGGCTTAGCAGAGAACAACCCACTTACCTGTTTATTGAGGAATTCAATCTAAAGGGTGCAGCACAGTGCCAACCCATCTTTAACACTCAGGATTTGCCTTAACCATACGAAGTACAACACTGCAACTTGTAATCTGTAGCGACAGCACAATGCTTCAGACTAAGACGCTAGTAGGCAGGCTGGCTCCATGGCTAGAGCACTGGCTGCTCTTCCAGAGGATCCAGGATGGAAGCCTGGCACCCCCACGGCAGCTCACAAGCCCAGTAACTCCAGCTCCAGAGGACTGCATGCCCTCCTCAGCACCTGCCCAGCTTCCACTCACACGGTGCAGACACATATGCAGGCAAAACACATACATTAGTCTTTTTTTAAAAAAGTAGCTTTTTTTTTTTTTAGGTGATGGTAGCTTCAGTCATCACCTATATGCACTTAGCATATAGTGTCTGGTGAGCAGCTGATCAGTGCTGAATGTAGGGTGAAGGTTCTGAGCCCCAGCCAATGAAGATCCAAGTCATCAGGAAAGGCCAAGTCCTATCCCAGGGAATGTCTTCCCTCGGCTCCCTTCCCCACAAGGCAGGAGCGTCTGTTTCAGCTTTAAGGACATGAGAAGTTATGAACAGTAAGGTTACAACTTTAAAAGCTCACCTGTGTGAATAAACAGGCAAAGGTTCAAATTTTACAAGTTTTAACCTGCCTTTTCCCCGGCATTTGAAAATGCCATTCTTAGTGTCATTTTTTTTTTCCATCCCAGCGCTTACATAGGCATGTATATATCTGCCTAAGTCTGTGGATAAAAGGTTTTGTCCTGATTGCTGCCCATTCTATCTTAAAATGACCGGGTGGGAGCTGGGGAGACTCCCATTTTCACTTCACTCTGGCCTCCACTGTCTCTTGATCCAGGAAGTGGATGTTGTTTATCCTAATATCCATCAGATTCAGCAAATCAGGGGACTGAACAACTGGGAAGTGTAGTCTATCCAGGCACTGATCAGAAAAATCATTTTGTGAGCGACAAACTGTCAAGTAAGACTCAGTGACAACACATTAATTCAAGTGACTTCAATTTTATTTTTTCATAGAATCTTCAGAAGGTGGGAGAAGTGTCAGGAAGAATATCTCCCCATCCCTCTCCCCACCAAGCCAAATCACCCAAGAACCGGGATCTAGAAAATGAATAGTCACCATCAGTGGTACCAGTATGAACAGTTGGTTACAGCACCGTGCCAATAAGCCAGGGTCCGAGCACTGACTTCTGCAAGGGTCAATTAACTGACATTTGTCCCAAGAACAGAGGCAGCACTCTTAACTGCAAACTGTTTTTTTTACAATGCATCCCACTGTCAGAAGACAAGGTCCTGGCAAGGTGGCTGGTGGATGAAAACAGGTCTATCTACACTAATGTAGGGGGGAAAAAAACCCAAACAAACCATGTATGCTACTGATGAAAGGTTAATGGAATCTTATCTGTGAAGGAAAAGCCGTATATATTCTTAGCCCTATGCTTCAACACATTCAAGTCTGAATTCGCTAATGACAATTAACAGCTGACTTGATCTGAGAACTAGTAACAAATCACAGCAATCTACAGTAAAGGCCCTGATATTTACTCAACCTATGGAACTATTAATTCCACATGGACATCCTTTCCTCTAGAATAACTATGTACCACATTTTTTTTTGCATATTTACCAGTAGTTAGTTATTTGGTTCGAAGTACTGTGAAAAATTCAGCTAGAAAATTATTCATAAAACTTGTATTCTATATTTTATTTTCAAACAGCCAAGTGTCCACATTTAAAATGCAGAATTTGCAAATATAAGTTAATCTAATAATTCAATTTAAAATAAAGTAAAACTTCCTTTAGTATTACAATACACGAAACAGTATTATAAACTCCAAGAGGCGAGGTGAACTGTGACGACTGTGCCAAAAGCTATGAACTCATTAAAGGTTGTAATGTCAGTTCCCGCCCCATGACCAGGGACGAGACAAGCCGCCACTGCATTTGAATGGCTCAGTGACTCACTCGCGGTATAAAATGGGGGGAGTGGGGACTCAAGCAAGATGGTTTGTTTTTTTTTTTTTAAACAATGATGATAAAAAAAACTTTCAACAGAAAAATCCTCCCAAATTGTTTAAAAACAATTATACACGGAGGATAACTATTATTTTAAAATATCTTGGCTAAATTTCAATCATTAGGCTGCTGACTGCAGTGTAAAAGTTTGTATTTAAAAATATCGCAAATATAGTATTTAACAGTGAAAATTTCAATGTGGTTCAGTTTCACTGCAAAGCAATTTCACCTGAGTAGACTTGAAATTTAGTGCTCATATTTTAAGGGGAAGGAAGGAAGGAAGGCTCCACTTTGTGTCTGACACCGAGTTTGCAGCTGACTCTCTGCGGACCCCGAGGGGTGCAGGGACCATTTGCTTTGGCCTTCCCAAGAAAAAGACACCCCCTTTCCCATGTAAATGTACTCTGGCATCTTAGGAATTCTCAGTATCCATCAAATATTTCCATGTAGCTACCCATTCAAGCACAGAAACCCAATTCATTCAGTTCTATACAGCAGCCTCTACATTATATACATGTTTAATTAGCAATAGGAAGTAGAAAATAAAAATCGTTTACAGCGATTGAGAGGGGCAGAGACCAGGACAGGAAAAGCAATACTGTATAATCAGAATATCCTAGCAGCCTACCACTTTCAACAACAAGGTTTTCTTTTATTGGTTGGAATACAAAGAAGGCATAAGGGATTCCAGGAAAATAACACTATGTCTCAGAAAATCCCATGTGCTCCACCATCAGGATTTCCATCACACATTTAATTTCTTCTGTACAATTTTTATAAATGTGTTTTTCTTTTCATAGTCATCAGATTTCCAGGTGAAACTCAGCACTACACAGTATGCCCTTGAAGCAATGAGGTTAACCTGCTTTATTTGGGTACCAAGGTCCCTTCCAGACAGCATTAAAATAAAGACAAGTAAGACTAGACAGATAAAATCCAGTATAATTCAAACCCGACAATGAAAAATTTCCCCCATATTGTTGCAAAATTCTTTCTACTGAAATGCTTTGCTACAATAATAAAAAGCATACATTACATAGAAAAGGTACCAGTGTGCTAAAAAGTGACAGGAGTGGGCTAGCAAACCCTTCAAAGCACATTATAGAAATGACTAGCATTAAAAACATTTTCCCTATAAAATGTAGGTCATAATCATTTATAAATTGGCGGCTTCATTTCTAAAGCAGTGATGGGTGTTCAGAGAGCTGCTCTGTACAGTATAATATCTACTCACTTCAAGCTATAAGTTTGTCTCTCTTTGTATTGAAGTTGAGTAAATTCATCTGGTCAGCTGAGAAATCAAGCTTGAAAAATGAGTATCTAAAAATCAAAGTAGAAAGTTTATAATCATTGAAATGTAGCTATGAAATATGAAATCTATCTACTTCACAACTGAAATGAAGTTACCTCAACACTTACGGGCTTGAATCTAGAACGGAAACACATATTAAAACCCAAAGCAAACCACAGAGTTAGGTAGCGGTACAGAAGCAGGAAAACAAAACAAAAGAAAACACATCCCTCCCTTCAGTGTGATGGGCACTAAGTTCTGCGGTCTTCCTCCATCTCTGCACAAGAGTGGTAAGGCCATTCAATGCTTAGTGAGAGTGAGCACAGACGAAGCCAGATCTAGCTTGTCTCCCCTGCAACGTCAATTATGCTGTGTAAACAGTGTTACGTTCCAACAGGAGGAACAATGGAATTTGCTTATAAAAACTGATTAAAGGTAATCATTATTAAGTGAAATAAGGATAACTAATAACTCTGAAATGTTTCTCTAGAACGTTCCTGATGCTACTTGTAGAGTTAGCACTGCTATGTATTATTGCTTACATACAGTACAACATCACGCCTTCTAACATAAAGCAGTACTGTGACTGGTTTGTACATATTTACAGAGTCTTAAAAACAAGCTGTAAAAACATTACATACTTTCAGACAATACAAATTAGCACATTGGTACTCACTTCAAACAAATGGAATGCATAACATTAATAAACATCATAAAGGAAGACTCACATCAAGTCCTTGATTGTCAAGACACGTTTATATATAAACTCTAACTGTGCAGAATCAAAGGTTCAGTCATTGGTAGGTGCATCCTTACCCGATGAACCCTATTTACAGCATGGTATTGCATAAAAAAATAAAATAATGTTTACAGGGTTTTACTTTTTTTATCCATTGGATTAAAGAAAGCAACAAACACAACAAGAAATGTTTGTCTGCTTTAGTCTGTTTCCTACCAAAGTTTAGGTGGAAAAAGGAAACACACGCTTTTTATTTGCAGAATATAGCAAAAAACAACTGGAAAATTATTTCCCTGAAATAAAGCAATTTGAAACGGAAAAGTTTTAAATTAAATTGCAGACTCAAAAGGATTCCCCTTGCTTATAAGAGTGCTTCTTCAAGTAAGTACACTGAAAAGAGATGAGCTCTAGCTTGGCTTCTGGGGAGCTCCAAACACAGCATGCCCACTCAGAGGTTCCCGGACTCCTGGGTTTTTGTTTTTTATTTTTAAAAACAGCCCTTTAAAAGCCCAAATTAATAAAAATCAAAGAAGTGGCAAAATATCTAACCTCGCTGGCACTTTGCAAGTGTCCCTCACCTGTGGGAATGAAAGCTTGCCCTGAGCACAAGGCCTCTTCTACCTCTTAAGAGATAAAATGACCCATTGCTGGCACCCTGAGTCAGAGCTAAGATGGTGGATTCCTACCTGAGTAGGTAGCACATGCACACTGTAGATCCACAAAAATAAAACCATAGGAGCTACTCAGCTATTCCAACCCCGATGAAATACACGTGCAGTAAGAACTGAAGCTCAGACAGCAACAATGCTTCTGGATGTTGGAGAGCTCCTGCGTTGTCTAGTGGGCCCAGACTAACAGGCTAATGGTGAGCAGAAGGTGAAGGGTATTGGAGCTATATATACTCCAAGAAGAAATGACAAGTGTGAACTGACAGGGTATCTCATATCCTCCAGGGATCTGTCCAGAGCAGCACACAAGGCCACTTTCTTCCTCTAATGCCCAGGCAGGAAAGCTTTCTAAACCAACACGGGGAAAACCAGCCTGTTGAGATGCTTCTCGTAGGATGAAGATACAAGCTGAGCCTAGTAGGCATCTGGAATTTCACAGTAAGTGATGACTAGACTTAACTGGTAAGTCAGTAAGTTATGCTGGCTATCAGTTATCTCAAATGCTTATCACCTGGTAGAAAAGTCTGCCGTTGTGTGGATTTAAAGAAATGTGTTTAAGACAGGAATGCAACACCTGAAATTCTGTTTACAGAACTTCCATTTTCAAAGGCTCTTCTTCCTAAGCTGACCTGAACCGCTCAGCAACTGTCACATTCTTAAAACTGTGCTGGTGATGTTAAAAACAGACCCTTACACTGTACAAGAAATGCATCAAGTGCTCAGTGGAACCACACTGTGTTTTTAATCAGGCTCAACTTAGGAAATAAACATCTGCTCTTATCAAAAGTACTATGAGAAAAATCCAAGCACCCATCTAGGGTGCACACGGTCCCAGCGCACCTCATCTGATGAAGCAGTCCTATGGTCATGTGATGCGCCACAGACACACATCAGTCTTCAGATCAATAATGGCAGAACTTAAAATATTTACTTCAAAGAAGTCTAAAGTTCTTGAAGATCTGACAGCAAAGCTGTCAAATGGGAAAACTATGATTTCAAGCAAAGTTTCACAACAAAGTATAGAGGAAACCACATTAAACATAACATATTCCTTGTCATAAAAATATCAACATTTTAAAAAATAAATGAGTGTAAGTGAAGGATACTGGGGGGAGGATATTTCTTTGTTCCCTTTTTTATGAGAACAGTCTTGGGATAACATTAAATAAAAGAAAAATAATTTAAATGGATAAAATACTCAACACTGAAACAAAGCACGCAGATCTACAAGGTCAACAGCAAAGTCAAAATGGAAGTTAACAAAGCGTCATCTCCCAAGGGTACTGGTTTCAGATCACCATTGGTGCACTGTGATAAAGATGGCAGAAATAGAAAGTACAAAACCCAAAAAAGTGGAACAAATAAGAGATGCAGAGCCGATGTAACGAATGTTAGTCTCCAAAAATTAAAACTGTCCAATGTGTAACTCAAACCATCATTCTTCATAAAAGTGTATATATATATATATATAAGCACTATTTATTGTAACATGCTGTATTATTTTAAGACAAAGTATACATATATAAAAAAAACATTCGTGGTATAAGGATAAAGTCTGTAGTTTATTTAGATTTTGAAATGCAACAAAAAATTTCCCATCACTCATCTAGCTGAAAAAGAAATTGCAGTTACTGGAATCAGTAAGCACTTCCGCTTTGGAAAACTGTCGTGAGCAATATTCACTTAAATGTAACTTAAGTAAGCAATTAAAATGCCCATTTCTTTAGTTTCTTGGGATACTGTTTAATTATCCAATCTATCAAGAGTCCAGAAAGAGAAGAATTAAACCAGGTTTTTACAGTCCAAAGATATCCCAACTTTTTTATTGCCAAAAAGCAAAATTGTCAATTACGAGATGATTATGACACAACCATATCAAACCTAAAAAATCTATGATTTTAACTTTGAGAAATCAAAAAATACCAGATTAATTCTAAGTGCTCTATGTCAACTGAAGTGTGTAAAATAAAATACATTTCAGCTTTAAAACGTGGAATATACATTTTGTGTAAGCATTATTTTCTTGGGAATGTAATCTACAGAATATTTATTTGTTTACTAAAACTTCAAACCTTGATACTTGCACATGAAAAATCATAAAAAATATCTAAGTTTACCTGTACAAAGAAACTGACACCAATATACACACTTCCATAGAGAAGTGAGTGCTTCAACAGTTGTGTGTTTTGGTAAAAGTTTTGAAAGTATGCATACTTTAAAAGTAATTAGGCTTTTAAATAGTGGAGTCTTAGACTATCAGATTTTTATTACTTTTTCTTCAAAAAAAAAAAAAAACATGTCAATATAATGCAAAATGAAAACCAAGGGTATATGGCATATCATTTTTAAAGGTGGTTTCTTTTTATTCCCCCCTATAGGACAAACTACGTATTTAAGCCGTACTCTCTTGACATTGAAACTTTAAGTTCACTGTCGTGATGTATCCTCGGACTCCCTGCTGAGGTGCAACACTATGCTGAAAACCGGAAACAGTATGAGGAGTTTCACACAATTACTATGCTCCTAAGAATGTACAATGTTATCAGTTAGGAAACAATTGTGCGAAAGTCTTTTTTCTTTTATCTTGGTGTGGGTGAATAGCAAGGTTCTGATCTAAAACAGGTAATGCATTGCTTCTCTAACGGTGACAACACGTAAGGCAGTTCAAGGAATGCGGACTAACCAAACAAAATGCAGTTATTGGATTATCTTGCTATTCTTATCAGCTTGCTATGAACGCACTGCTCTTAGATCTGTACAGCACTCCATTTTACAGAGTAACCCCACTCTTGATTCATCTGTTCTAAAGTGCCAGTATTATTTACACATTTTTTTTTAGCCAAAAGTCTGGCCAGTCGTGGCATCTGGTGAAGATGTCATCCCAGCTCTATTATCATTTACATTCACCAAGGGGAATTCTGAAAATTCAGCACTTGTCCCTGGTCCCCGGAGGTTCACCTGTCCATTGGCAGTGCTAAATTGAGTTGCTATTCCAGCTCTGGATCCATGGTATGGAGCACGGAAGGGCTGTTCAAAGGAGCTCATTTGGTAAGCCTGGTGGACAGGCTGTGCCTCAGCTTTCTTCTGAGAAGTTACTTGATCCAAAAAGTCTGCTGTGGATGTGGCAGAGGCGTGGTTTGTCTCGTCACCTGAAAAGGGAAACGGGTGCTGTGAGTCACCGACTATTAGTCCAAAGTGGGACTTATCTGGAGTTGTTCTTAGTGGAGAATTCATTCCTGATCGAAAACTATTGATGGGCATGGCTGCATAGACCTGCTTGTCTATGGAAGAGAATGCTGGCGGGTTTGGAAGGGTCTGGTTGTCAGTCACAAAGTTAAGGCTCGGGCTATTCAAATAGGCATCGTTTTGGCTAGTTCTGTCCAACGCCTGCTGCAGGAACTTGGAGTACTCCTGCAACATGTTAGCTTTATCTGATGAGGATGCTTGGGAGCTTGATCCAACATTCTCTGACTGGGTGACTTCAGGTACATCGGAAGAATTGATTGATATGCTAGAAGTCACTTCGGTATCTGCAACGCTGAAGGAAATCTCATGCTGTCCATTAGCTTTGTGGGAATAATGATCCAGCAGAGTCTGCAGGACCTCATCTGGAATAACGTTTTTGTCATGATTGCTCTTAATCTCCACATTCAGTGCCTGGGAATCCAGTATGGATGCTGTGGTGCTTTCATCAATGACACTGGCCACAGCTGCTTGTGTCACAGAAGGCTGAGAAGCTATGGTGCCCACATTCAGTGCGTACTCCCTGCTGTTGTTACTTGCAGCTTGAAGATACCGCTTCTTCTTCAGAAACTGCATGGCATCGTCATAATTAGTACTGCTGTGCACAGGCTTGCTGGGCCCCTCCTGCAAGTTATCCACTTGATCGATGTCAGCACTGCCTTCTGAGTCCAGTAATGCCTGCTTATCCACAAGCTCAAATGCATACTTGGAAACTTTGCTGTCTTCATAAGTGGATAGGGGTGAAATGGTTTGACTTTGCTCCAGGGGCTGTTTCAGACTTCTCTTACTATTGATTTTTTTGAGAACCAACTTGGGTGGGTGTATTTCTCCAGACGCATCTTCTAGGTGGGCCCCTCCCACCGAAGAGTGAGGCATCTCAACAGCATACTCCGCCACCATGTACTCATCCTTTACTTTAGTGCTCGAGGAGTAGAGAGGCAGGTAGTCGCTCTTGTCTTTCTTCAGGTCAGATTTGTCCAACACACTCTCTTTGTCCATCCCAGACGATTTCTTTTCAGTTTTTTGCCTTTTCTTTTTTGGCAGTGAATTATCTTTTGGTGAAGTAGAAAAGCCAGAATCTTCCTCTGATGTCAGAAGGCCACCTTTGATGGCACATCTGTTTAGTTTTTTGTCGTGGTTTTCATGGCACATACGTTTATGTTTCAATACACGATCTGTTCTGGAAAAATACTGTTGAAATCAGAGGTTGGAAGTGGTATTTTGTTGTTGTTTTTATGTTTGTTTGTTTGTTTGTTTGTTTTGGTCAACAAGAAAGAGAAAAAAGAAACAAGATAATTAATAACAATATAAATAATTCCAAACCAATTCACTGATCAAGTTTCTATTATAAATCTAATCAGAGCTTAAAATCACAAATGGTTCTAGTACTAAATGGTGCCTAACTTTACTGATTTTGCATTGCAGTTAAGGTAGGAGAGTTCAAACTGTCTGACTTACCTGTAAGCAGTATTCACACTGGTAAGGCTTCTCTCCACTATGAGTTCTTTTGTGCCTTTCCATGTGATATTTCTGTATGAATCTCATACCACATTCATCACAGCGAAATGGTTTTTCACCTAGTATATGATTAAGAAATTTAAAACAAAACATTGTAAAATCATGGACTGTTTTGCCAAAAGAAATTCTTAACATAAACAAAAAGTCTACCATATACAAAGGCTGAAAGAGGCATTGGTATATTGATGCAATCTAACACAATTCTTGGATACAGATTTTTAAAAATCATATATATCACCTGGAGATTTCAATTATTCCTTCATCACATGTGCTGCATGCCGCGGCACACATACAGTGGTCAAAAGGCGACTTGTGGGATTTAGCTTTCTACCATGGCGGTCCCAGGGTTTGAACTGACATACTCTCAGTCTTGACAGCAAACACCAAAATGGATTCAGCTAGCTAGTTAGTCTGGGTACAGCTATTTTATTCTTAGGTCTTTGATTTTTTTTTCCGTTTTAATTTTAAATTGCTTCTACTTTTCTGTGTATTGGAGGTAAGATACACATGTGTAACTGAACGTGCAGAGGTGAGAGGACAATCTGAAGGAATCAGTTTCCATCCTGTGGGTCCTCGGTGTTGAATTCAAATCATCAGGATTGGTATGGCTCTTAATCCCTTCAAAAGCCCTTGGGAGTAAGTGAAATCTAGATCCTAAGTATCTCTTAAAAGAGAATTTACTAACACAAAGTACTGGGACAAAGTTCCCTAAGCAAGGTTTGAGGCTGGGAAATCAGTTGTGTGTGCTCCACGGCACACACGCAGTCCTGAGTGAAATTCACACCTAGAACTGCAAAACAAAAGTTAGAGTTATTTCTTCTCTAAACTTAAAGCCAAGTTTCTCGTGTCATCTGTGGAAAGAACTGAACCATGTGCTGTCAACCAGACACATGACTGCTCTCATCCTTTTACTCCCTAGAGATTTCTTAACTATAGGGAACATTACTTGGACTTCAAATAGCTTGTACTGATAAAAGGGTGTATCTGTGAACAGCAGAGCCAGAGCCATCCTGAATGCTCTCCCCACCACAGTAACAGTGTGTTCTCCTTCCTAATGTCCTCCCAGTGCATGTGTGTACCAGGTGCAACTTTCTACTCTGTTAATGAAATCATTTGTAAAGTTTTTTTAGTTGACTCTTGCATTTTCTTCTTGAGGTAAGTTCTCGTTATACAGTCGTATGCTTGTGCCTTTCTGACTAACTTTTGCTAGCTATTTCCATGCTGTCTTAGAAAACAGGAGAGCGCCGGGTAGTGGTGGGGGGGCACACCTTTAATCCTAGCACTTGGGAGGCAGAGGCAGGCAGATTTCTGAGATCGAGGCCAGCCTGGTCTACAGAGTGAGTTCCAGGACAGCCAGGGCTACACAGAGAAACCCTGTCTCGAAAAAACAAACAAACAAAACCAAAGGAAAAAAAAGTAGGAGAGCTGCTGTCCATGATTTGGGGACTTTGGGGTTTGCTTTTGCTGAACAGAAGTAGAAATAAAATGACTGATATATTTTTTCTATGAAAACTGAAATAATTTAATGAAATTTCTTTCGAAGAAAAATTTTTTAATGATTTTCTCTTGGAGGGTGTGAGATCCTCTCTTGGAAAAAGAAGCCTATTTATATAAAACAATTTAAATAATTTTAAGACTGGCATAAAAATTTAAATGAAGAGTATTAAGTTTGTGATTTTTTTAAAAGTCATTCAGGAAAGCACAACACAAAAGAAAAAACAAAAACAAAAACAATCTCAGTATGTTCCACAACATTAAGTCTCTAGTGCCCAAGGGCTCTGGAGTTTCTTAGTCCTGACTGTGATGTTTTGCCCTGGTCACTTGATACTGCAAACCATCAGCAGCCTAAGAATAAGGATGTATGAACTTTCTAGCAAAAGGCCACATGCTACAGCTTGAGTGTATCCCACAAGAGCTGCTGTGTTGGGAGCTTGGTCCTCAATATAATGGCACTGGGAGGCAGGGAATCTTTAGGAAAAGAGCCTAGGATAAAGTGATTCCATCATCAAGGATGACACTCTCAAAAGGAATAAACTTACTGTTTGTAGATTGCTTCTTGCAAGGAAAATAAATGGATGCTCTGGCCTCCCATTTTACCTTCAGGTCACTCCAACTCTGCCTTGATGCTACGTGATACCATGATGTGGTGGGAGTCCTCACCAGAGCTACATCATCTTGACAATAGCCTCCAAGTAGCAAGCTAACAGAACTTGCTTTCTCTATAAAGTATATATGAGAATTGCAAGGACCTTTGCCTTCATGCATAATCTACTGCTCTATAGCTTGACATAATCTGATTTTTGACAGTTTGAACTAATTCTTCCTGCTTAAACTTTATTGTAAATTAGGTATTACCATCACCCTATCAAAATGGTTCTTTTCTCATACATTGTTTTGTTGTTTGAGTCAGAGTCTTGATATGTATGCCAGGCTAGCTGGAAGCATGGTCTTAAATTCCCCATCCTTCTTCCTCAACCTTCCAAGTACCAGGATTATGTACTACCACACCAGGCTCAGGACGGTTCTTGCAAATTAACATAAAAGGCTGTTCATTCAAACAACTCTCTCTTCAGTTTCCTCCTGGTGGATCCACTTGGTGAGGCACTGTGTCTCCAGCTAACCCTCCTTCTGAATGCAGATGTCTCCATTCTGGAGACTGTCCCTGGGCCTTCCGCCTTTCTCCTTTCATTTTTTTTTTTTTTTATTTTGGGCAACTGGGAAGCTCATCTTAGGCCATGGCTTTAATTATGCTCAAATCGGATCCCCAGACCCACACCTCCCCTTTGCCTACTCAACACATCTCTTCCTTTTTCTTTGTAGACGTGTTATTTTATGTGTATGATACTTGCCTGAATGTATGCATGCTTACCACAATCGAGCCTGGTGCTGGATAAGGCCAGAAAAAGCGTTAGATCTCCTGGAACTAAAGTTACAGGTGGTTGGGAGCCACAGTGTATACGTTGAAATTAAACCTGGGTCCTCTGCAAGGGCAGCCAGTGCTTTTAATCACTGGGCCATCTCTCCACTCCTGACATTTCTGATCCTTAGTATCTCAAATACATAGTGTCTCACAGTAAACTGAAGAATGTTAACCACAGCGTAGATGAAAATGTCTCTACTATTCCCTCAGCTCTCCAAGCTCTCTCAGAGGCCTGTATGACCTTCTCTGTCTCTTCCTATTTTCCCAATGAACAGATCCTACTGATTCCTCTACATTTCCCATTGTCATCACTCTAGTTCAAGAGACATTTCCCGGGCTGGAGGGTGATGGAGTGCCCTTCTGACTAGCTGTGTGGGTCAACGTTCTCTTGTTGCAACTAATATCTTAACTAGCCCATTGGCTCCCACTGTCACGGGCTTCAGTGTGGATGGCCCCACTGGCTTTGTACATGTGATAAGGCAGACACAGGTCTAAGGCAGTGGAGGCTGCCATCAAAGGGCTTGGTGGTGAAAGCGCATGCACGTGTTCCCACTGTCTCATCACTCTGAGACACCCAGATAACCTTAACTAAAGAACTGCCTTCATCAACTGGCCTGTGGGCATGTCTCTGAGTGACTGTCTGCACTGTCAATTGATGTGAGAGGGACCGGCCTATTGTGAGTGGTACCATTTCTACACATGTGGGCCTGGATAGTGTAAAAGCAAGTCAAGCCGGAACACTGAGCAATGAGCTCACCCATGGTTTTGGCTTCTATCCTGGTTTCCTAAATGATGCCATGTGGCCTGGAAGTACAAACCAGTAAAACCCTTTCCCTCTTCAGTTGCTCTGGTCACAGTTTTGTGGGTTGTTTTTTGTTTGTTTGTTTGTTTGTTTGTTTTATTTTTAATCACTGATAGAAATGTGAACTAGAGTAACACAGAAACCTGACAAGTGGACCTCAATCCCTAGAACCTGGAGTGAAAACGGAGAACTGACTCTAGGTTTTGACTTCTGACCTCCACATGTGTGCATAGCACATGCATGCTCAAATCCATGTCTGTCACACGCACGCACGCACGCACGCACGGACGATAAATTAACTATTTTTAAGGACTGCTGAAGCAGAATGCTCATCTCATGATGGCCAGGAAGCAGAGAGAACCAGGAGAGAATAGAAAAGTTGTAGCTCTCCAGGGAACTACAACCCATGATTCCTTTACCACAACTAGGCCCTACTTTAATTTTTTACTCTTTCCCAATAGTGTCATCATTATATGAATCCATCAAAGGGTAATCCATTGACTAGGTCTAAGCCTTAATAACTTAATCAGCTCTCAGTGACTGGGGTCCATCAGCTAAGGGCCAAGCCTTCTGAAAACATTTCAAAGACCTAACAACAGTCGTCCTACTAGGATGCTTTTTCCTCTTCTAACTCCACAGCACAAGAGGATGTTGACAGAAGTGAAATTGATCCCTTTAAAGCCGATCAGTGGTCTGGGACAGTGCAGCCCTGGCTGGCCCTCTTCAGTGTCAAAGGCTGCCATGTGCATTCGTCTACACAGTACAGCTCCATTATTATTATTTAGTTAGTTCTTTATTATAATGAATGGAAAGAATTTAAATAGTCAAGAAAATTCATTACTAACTACAGTGTTAAGTAAACTTTAAAATAATGAACTCAATGAAACACCTAGGGCAAACATTTGTGACCTAGGAATGGCAGCACAAGCTGAGAACACTATACTTAGGAGGCAGAAGCAGGTACTTTGGTTCCACAGTGAGTTCAAGACCAGCCTAAGCTATGAGACCTTGTTCACCCCACCCTGTTCTGAAAAGAAAAGTCCCACCTCTGATCAAGTTCACTTAGTCTTAGTAAAAACATATCTGACAAGGGAAATTTATACTCTATAACTTTAACTTTTTGGAGATAGGGTCTTACTACATAAATATTAGTTAAATTATTATGCTAAAAGTAAGATAATGTAGGATTAAGAGAAGCAACATAAAATAGTACTTGAGACTATTGGTTCTATAGGCAAGAGCTTGGTTTAAAGCTGACCTCAGTATTTAGCTAAAAGCTGCAGATATTATATAAACCTCAGGAGCTGACATTTCCATCAGTAAAATGGAACCATTAAGTGGACAACTTATGAAAATTAGTGGTGATTTGAGAATGGAATCTAACATAATGCAGTAATTCAAGAATATGGTGGCTCTCAACATAGAGTGAAGAGGCTGGTAGTAAATTAATGTTATTACATCTACAAATTAATTATAGTTATAATTCAACAACTAGGCCATACATGCCAGATGAAAACATTCTTAAAGCTTAGGCAAATATGAAATGAGAATTACTGAGCTCAACACATGGACTAGTAACCACACTCCTAGCAATTTTGCTCCTAACTTCTGAGACTGATTTCTAGTCCATCAGGCAGAGAAGAACAGCCATCAAGAGGAGCCCGAGCACTACCAAGGAACACTACAGTCTAGCAAGACTTGTCTGAGACAAATCACACCCTAGGAAGTGAAGTCAGCTTATTAAATAAAACCTGGACAGTACCATGAAAACATGTCATGTCAGGTTCAACTAACTGTGGCCTGAAGAGCCTCAATGACGAAGTGACTTCAGCCAGGTGGTGGGGACCCACATCTTTAATGCCAGCCAGCACTTGGGAAGGGAGGCAGGATGACCTCTTGTGAGTTTGAAGCCAGCCTGGTTGAATGACTTCCAGGGCAGACAGGCCTACGAAGAGAAAACCTGTCCAGAAAAGAAAAAGTAGGGCTAGAGACATGGCTCAGGGGTTAAGAGTCAGTACTGCTCTTCTAAAGGTGCTGAGTTCAATTCCCAGCAACCACATGGTGGCTCACAACCATCTGTAATGGGATCCAATGCCCTCTTCTGCTGAGGCTGAAGACAGCAACAGTGTACTCATATAAATAAAAATAAATCTTCTAAAAAAGAAAGAAAAGAAAAAGAGAAATAGGAAAAAAAAGTAACTTTAGGTAACTTCAGTAGGAAGCAGTTTTCAAAACCTATTTTTCTGATATAGAATGCTTTCTTTGCCTAAAATGAAAAGAATTAAAACTCTAAAAACACTGTATGTTTGCTTTATTTACTTACATTCATTCATTTATTCATTTATTTTAAAATGCAGGCTAGATCCAGGCACGGTGGGGCCACTTAGACCATCTTGGGGGCTGAGGCTAGAGAACTAAGCTCAAGGCAAAGGCAGGCTACAGAGAGAGACACGGTCTGTTCATGAGTGAAAAGAAGGACTTCATCCCGAGTTCTCACAAAGCTGCGAAAAGATCTACTTATAAGACTGTATGTGTAGTCTAATGCTAGACTCCTGAGAATAAAGCAGCTAATAAGGGAACTGCTTCTTAGCTTCTGAAGATTCATGTTTATACTTTATTTTCCCAAAAATTTACTAGAAAACTAATTCCCTTGCGAGAAAAATCCCAAGAAAACCCTAATCATAATTTCAAGTAATTGAGAGTTGGTCTAGGACGGTGGCTCTTACCCTTTAACACAGCCCCTCATGTTGTGGTGCCCAACCATAACATTATTTCATTGCTACTTCTTAACTGTCATTTTGCTTTTATGAATCGTAATGATATCTGATATGTGACCCTCACAGGGGTCATGACCCTCAGATTGGGACTAGGTATGAAAAATGGAAAACAGAGAGACCTGCTGAGCAACATGAACACAGCCACTGCTCCCCGATCCCCTCTCTTTTGAATGAAGCCTGGCTCTGCTGTGCAATCTGGCTCAAACTGTCAGCCTCCAGGGTGGTAGGATTATAGGTGTGCCCACCATACAAGCTTAACACTTCATTTTTTAAATCAGCCAAGCTGTACAGTTGGTGTGCACATGGGCACAAGCACCTTGGCCTATTAATACTAAGTAATGAACATCCCAAAAGTGTCTAGCAGATCTAACCTTAGGCATAGCATTAATTAAGGGCAACTGTCATCTAAATATGACAATACTAAGAATTAGTTAAATGAGTGGGTTTCCTATTATTACGTGCTTAACTAAAATGAAATGATTTTGTAAATACAAAACACAGAAATAGATTTTAAAATGCTTGAGTAAATACTGTCCTGACTTACAGCATTTCAAATTAGACTATTTCTAAACTTTGTAGCCACCACTGACAGTAAGTGCTCTAAAGTAACAGATCAACAATGAAGACAGCACTCAGCACATAAGTGTCAGCTGACCCACCCCCACTGAATTCCTAACAAGAAATAAATCCCCCTCACCAGACTGTGTTCCTCCTCTTCATACAACATTGTATATAGGAATCTCAGCCTTCTTGGTGAATTATTAATTATACTAAACATAATATATAAATATATACTAAATATAATCTACTAATTAATTATAAATATCAAGGGATAAAAACCAATCCTCAAAAACAAACTTTATCACTAGATGTTTTTCCTAATCGAGGCCTTAATTACGGGCCTTAGACTCTGATGATTCCCTGCCACCCAATGTCTCGTTATTTTGCTACAAATAAAAAGACTTGCCTGCTCCTATTAACTGTACTTTGCACTGCATTTCACACACATCCACTTTTTAAAAACACACACACACACACACACCCAAAAAGTGTTTATTTCAGAGAAGTAAAAATGTATGATCAACAGTAAGGCTTGAGCAGGGCTCCGGCGGTAGGGACGGGGAGAGGATAGCTAGTGGTGGCACAGCAGGAGAACTCTGGTTCAAATCAACTTATTGTCAACACCTCCCAAAGAGGCTCCAGAATGTTCTTCCCACAAAGAAAAGGTAACCGTATCAGGGAATGAGCGTGAGGCCCCATTCTGTCCCCATAAAAATATGCACTTAATATGTACCAACCACAAATGAAATGTAAATCAATAAATACAACCTGGGGAACTCTGGCAAAACAGAGCAGCCAAGATAAATATTCTTAAGTATACATATATTTGCATGTAAAATCTAGGCAGCACAGATCAAAGACAAGACTCTTTCGTCTTGCCTAGATTCACTTAGTGTGACCACCTCCAGCCGCAGCCATTTACCCACAGGTGAGACACTGTTCTTTATGGCTGAAAGGAAGCCCACTGTGTGTATTTACCACACTTCTTTATTCTTCTTGTTGCTTTCATAATTTAGCTACTGTAAACTGCATTTAGTTAAGACTTTGATATATTGAGTAAGAATGGAGAGAGTAGACACCCTTGTCTCATTCCAGAGTTTAGAGAAAATGCTGTTTCCTCTCATTTACTATAATGCTGGTTGCAGTCTACAATATACAGTGTTTACTATGTTGAAGTTCGCTTGGTGTCTTCCTAATTGAGGCACACACACACAGCATTTGAGAAATATGGCTTGAATGCATTGTGTTGACCATAGAGTACAAACACGGCTATTATACACAGAATGCACATACTCTGATGTAGAATCAGCCATTCATAAGCCATCTCTCTCTCCTCTGTACTGGGCTGTCAAAGAGCTAAAACAAAACAAACAAACAAAAAAACCTCAAGCACTGCGGGTCCTATGGCTATGAAGTCATCTCCTTCCTACACACACCACACACCCACACCCCCCCCACACACACACACACACTGGTTTTTTGCTTGTTTTGTTTTTTACATCTTCTTAAAACTACAATGGGAAGACGGCTCAGCGGTGAAGGTGCTTGCTGCACACGCCTGGTGTTCCAGGGAGCCTGAGTTTAATCCCTGGGACCCACAAGTTGACTTCTGACCTCCACATATGCTGTGTGTGAGCATCTTGTGGAAGCCAGCTCTCTTTCCATTTTGTAGGCCTCAGGGATCCAACTTAGGAAAGCAGGCTTGGTGACAAGCATCTTTGCCTTCTGAGCCAGCTCCTGCCTACATTTTCAGGATTTTAAAACAGAGCTGTAATGTTTCCCTGATTTTAATGCTTGTGTTAAATCTATAGTAATATACAAATTTGTACCCTTGGCTATGGACTAATTCTGATAGTGTGCATAGTCTTGGCTTAAGGATAGAAGGTGTCTTTTTTGACAAATGATTACCACATACGTGAAAAGAATGTGGTGCAGTAAGTTTTAGATGCATGGGCTCTGACATTTCCCAAGCATGGCCCTGATCTGCACACATCCCAGGATTATTATAGATGTGGCCTAACACACTTGTAGATGACACATTACATATCTCAGTGTCAACGGGCTGAGCAGGCCAAGCCCCTGGGGTCATGGTTCCAGTTCTTTACCAGCTGATTAAGAAAGTAATCTGATGAACAACTCTTTATACTTTTCCTTTCAGTGTTGGCTCGTCTTTAAAAAGACCCAGTCTTCTGCGTGACCATGGGGACGTGCTTTCCTTCTGCTTTGTTTGCTGCCTGAAAGCTCTTCTTTGGCTGTACTTACGGTGGCCATAGCTGTCTGCAGTGTGCGCTTTTCTAATGTTGTGTTTCCTCTTACTGATCCTTACATATCAAATATGTCTCTTGATCTTTGTCTGGGCATAGCCTGACTCTATTCTGCAGTATTTAAGCTATTAGGACACTTTCTCAACTATTTTGGATTAAACATAATCATACACTACTTGTCTGCTATTGATCATTTGATTTGGGGTTAATTAAGTACAGGCTGAGCACCTCTAGCCCAGAATTTTGAAATCCGAGATGCTCCAAACTCCAAGACTTTCTGAGTGTCAAAGGAACAAGAGGCAGCTCCACACGCAGCCTCTCATGGCATGCTTGCTACGCCACGGTGCAGCCATGTTGTCTTACACATTACCCTTTAGGCTGTATGTGCCACAGCAATGAAGTTCATGTTATACTTGGATCGAACCCGAAGGTATCTTATGCAGAAGCAAGTATTAAAAAATCTAAACCATTTCAACTTTAAACATTTTGGGGTCTCATTTAGGGTAAAGGACACTCAAACTATCTCTTAGCAATTTTTTTCCTGTCATGTTGGACTGCACTGACTGTAACTTGCTTCACGATTCCCCTCCTCCCCTTCTTCCCATTTTGCTTTGTTTTTTGACACAAGGTCCATGTAGTTCTTGTTGTCCTGTAACTTGCTCTCTAGACCACGCTAGCCTCGAACTCGCACAGATCTAATGTCTCTGCCACTCTTCTGTCGTCCTCTGCCTTTCCATGTTTTCTTTTCTCTTCATCACCGTGTGTTTGGTGTATGTGTAGAAGGTGTCCATGTGGAGGTCAAAGGACAACGTTAAGGAGTTATTTTTTCTCTTCCCACTGTGTTGAGTCAGAGTCTTTCTCGTTTCTATTGCTGTGCTATGTGCTCCAGGCTAGCAAGCCCGTGCATTTCTCCTACCTCCTAGACACGTATCTCCGATCTCCACCTCCTGTCTTACTGTAGAAATGCTGGGATTACCGATGCACGCCACCACATCTGGTTATTTCACAGTTCTAGAGGTAGACCTGTTACTGCTCAGCTTTTACTGCTGAGCCATGTTGCTGGTCCCACTTCCTTGTTTTCATATGGGATCATTTTTCTTTAATCTGAGGAAATGTTTATAGTTCTTAAATTGTGGGACCACTGATAAATGGTCTTGGTTTCTGCTCATCTGAATACAGTTGTACTCTATCAACACTTTGAATGGATGGTTCTCTGGATACAGCATTCTATACTGATTTAAAATGGATCTATAAAGATACCGTATAATGTCTGATGACTTTATTATCTTCACTGAAAGAAACATGAGCTAGGGGCTGGGATATAGCTCAGTTGGTAGAGTGCTTGCCTAGCACACAGAAGGCGGTGGGTTGGATCCTAATACCATATAGATAGAGTGTGGTGTGTATACCTGTACTCTCAGCACTGGGGAGGGATACAGCAAGACCAGAAATTCTGGATTATTCTCAACCACAAAGAAAATTCAAGACCAGGGAGGGATACACAAAAGCCATTCTAAAACAAAAATGGATGTTCACAGCCATAGGTGAGTGCTGCTGCTCTCAGCCCTGGTGACAGACCCTTCTGTTTGCAGCTACAAGAGTTAATGTAAAGACCCAGAGACTGGTGTCCTCACCCCCAAACATGCTGTCAGTATCACCTCCAGCGCCCAGGGGACACAGGCAGCAATGCTATGCATTACCTTCCTGGAACCATCTGGCTAGTGTACCCATCTCTTCACAGCATCAATGGCCACCTGCTCCAGACTTGGACACAACTGCACCTATGAGCACTCAGCCATGGACGGGAGACCTCTGTAAGGCCCCACCACTCCCTGAGGACCACAGGCCCTTAATGGTTCCATGTGGGAGGAGTGCCCTTCTCAGTGCTGTGGTCACTGGCAAGTTGCCTCTGCTCCAATACATGACATTCGGCAGTGCTCATTCAGGCAGCCCTCATTAAAATGCAGTTGTTATGGTTTGTATATGCTTTTCCCAGGGAGTGGCACTATTAGGAGGTGTGGCCTTGTTGGAGTAGGTGTGTCACTGTGGGTGTGGGGTTAACCCTAGTTGCCTGGAAGTCAGTCTTCTACTAGCAGCCTTCAGATGAAGATGTAGAACTCTCAGCTCCTCCTGTACCATGCCTGCCTGGATGCTGCCATGTTTCTGCCTTGATGACAATGGACTGAACCTCTGAGTCTGTAAGCCAACCCCAACTAAATGTTGTCTTTTATAAAATTTGCATTGGTCATGGTGTCTGTTCACAGCAGTAAAACCCAAACTAAGACAGCAGTGGTACCCAAAAGAGAGAAGGAAGAGAGGAGAAGTGGGAGGAGTGTGGGGAGAGGCCAGTGACAGGGAGAGGAAATGCTCCAAGTATGGAAGGGTAAAACGATGAAAATGACACTAATAAGAAAAGTGAAGCACAGGGAGGAAGTTAGGTACCGTTCATGTAGAGCAGGTGCAATTTGGCTGTTACTATCAAGTTTCTTGGAGGGCGGGGACTTGTAAAAGCACTTGCCACACAAATCTGAAACCTACATTTGATACCCAAAACCCATGGAGGAAGAAGGGTGTCGCCTCCTCGAAGCTGCCCCTGACCTCCACGTGTCTACTCTGGCATGCACCTGTGCATGCACACATAATGTTAAAGTATTTGATCTTTATAGGTTCACTATTTGAAATGTAAGCCCCACACCTTTTGCTGTGCTGGAGAGGAGGGAGAGCCTGGCACATGCTGGGCAAACCCTCAACACCAGGCTGCACCCTCAGCCCGTGGTTACTGAGCCTGCGTCTCACTGTGTAGCCTTTCTACTCATCTCCAGAGTGCTGGTACTGCAGGTGCACACCACCTGTGGCACTCATCTCTGCTCCCCTCCCATACCATTTGGTGTTAAGAGGACTTTTGAGTTTAATTTAGTGTCTGTTCTAAATATTTAAAAGCATAACCATTCTCTGCTAATGCTGTTGGTTCCAGTTCATTTCTAGAATTCTAATGGTGAAAAAATCACCTCCGCTATAACCTGAATTCGGATCCATCATGTGCAGATTCTCTCACTCATCTGGTGTAGAGCATTACAGACTGATTATTCCTGAGAGAAGTGAAGAAATGTTTACACTATACATCTGGGTGTTTTCCATGCTATTTTTCTCTCAATGACTTCCAATATACTAATCTTTTCTTTTGGGGCCTCTATCACTGTTCAATTTTAGAACTTTCAAGAGCGCTTTTCATAGGAAAAACTGGTAAAACTTACTTTTCATCTATTTTCTAAAACATATTAGTGACAGTTTACATTTTAAAGTCTCCTTCTGATAACCCTGCAAAGACCAGATCTATTTCTGGGCTGTTATTTCCTCTTATCATTTGGCTACTCTAATCTCTGGTTGAGAAGCTTGGGCCAGGTATGGGGCACATGCCTGTCAGCCCAGCACTCAAGGCAGGAGGCTCACAGTCTCAGTGTTAACCTCTGAGTCTGAGGAAAGGTCTTAGAGAGTTATGACGGAGTATTTGCAAACAAGCTCAACAATAATAAAATAGTAACCTAAACCTTATACAACTGTTCTGACAGGAGTGAGTGCTCATGGATATTTTTTTAACTGACTTTTGGATTAAACATGATTAGAAATGAACACAGGCATGTAACTGAGATTACAATGTAATTTCACATATAATGTGGTAACTGCATTTTAGTTGTAAGTATAGCATGAATCTTTCTAAATAATTATAAGCATAAAATAGTCATATACTTAAAATATTTTCCAATGAAAATATCCAATATGATTGTGGGTTTTTCTCGTTTGTTTGTTTGTTTGTTTGTTTATCTATTTGATGAAGTTGTGCCCTGTAGCTCTGTCTGAAATACAATATACAGGCAATGCAAACTCAAATTTTCAGTAATTCTCCTGCCGACTAAATGCTGAAATTTCAGAAATGTGCCACCATGCCTGTTTATTTTTAGTGCTTTTGTTGGATTTAAAAAAATAAAGCTTAACTAGCCTTCTAGGAAAATATGTGCTATGTAAGCTTGTATCATATAAATGTGTGACATATAACACAATGAGCTTTCATTGTTTTGCAGGGCAGATGCATTTGGACTTCATTTCATGCGCGTGCAGGCAGCTAAAGGGCCGAAACAGTGCAGTCAATGAGGAAGGAGCACCCCATAGCTCCTGCTGGCCGCCACTGCAGACTGCGTCCTGCCTGGTTTACAGGGTCACGATTCCAGCACGGCTCTGGCCTATTAACATGAAAGCCCAGGCTGGTGGTTTTGCCACATCAAGGCAAGGGCTGGCACTGCTTGGCTTTGGGATGGCTGACTGACTGCTAGATGTCTTGGAATATTATGCCAAGTACACAAGGGAACTCAATACTAAGTCCATGACTGTGACATGAACTTCCCAAAGAAGCAGCAGGACCCTCTATCATCAGCCAGGGCAGTACACTGTAGAGAGAGTAGGTGGTGAGACCCAGAGGCAGTACCCAGTACTGGTACTGGCCATTAGTGGCCACAGTGAGCCAGTGGATGAGTTGGCTATCATACTTTGGGGCTAGCACACTAGCTGGCGACCTTTCAAAGGCCTTAGTACACAGTCATGGGTGGTGGAGATAGAAGCACTAAACCAAAGCCCACTTACCTAAATTACTGGTTTTGTTTTTTTTTAAAGTAAATAATAAAACTTGGACTCCAGGCCTTTTCTTACATGTTCCAATAGTAGTAGCAAAACAAAGCAAAGCAAAACAAACAAAAACCCTAAACCTAGTATCCGCCAAAGTTTTAGGCTTACATTTCTACATATGTCAGAAAATGTAATGCAAATTCATTACCCTTCTATTTTTTATACCACAGCAAGAAATACGAAGTTATATGTTAAATAATGTTAATTGTTACATGATCCAGGGAAAGATTGAAGTCTTTTCCATCAATTTACAGCAGAAGAGGCACTAATTATGTATCTAATAATCTCAAAACTCAACAGTAAGAAAATAATCCAATGTTCTTTAATGAGTGAAGAAATCAATCACTCCACCAATGTGGGTAAGAACACAAAAGAATGTCGAACCTTTTAGAGCCTTAGGAAAGTGTAAATACAGAGCCCTAGCTGCTGTGGGTTTAGTTCCCAGAACCCACATGATAGTTCACAACTATCTCCAGACAACTGCAATCTCAAGGGCTCCAATGCTCTCTTCTGGCCTCCATGGGCACCAGGTGTGCATGCACATGATGCACGAACATGCTTGTCAACAAAACACCCACAATGTGTTTTGTAAATGTAAAATTAGAAAATCATAACAAATGCAAAGTACAAGCTTGTTAGAATGGCCAAAGTAAATATGACAATGTCAAGAATGCAGATCAATCCGGGCGTGGTGGTACACGCCTATAATCCCAGCACTTGGGAGGCAGAGGCAGGCGGATTTCTGAGTTCGAGGCCAGCCTGGTCTACAGAGTGAGTTCCAGGACAGCCAGGGCTACAAAGAGAAACCCTGTCTGGGGGGGGGGGGGAGAAAGAAAAGAAGAGAACGCAGATCAAGTGGAACATGGTGGTGTAACTCCAGTACTCAGCAAGATTATGAGCCTGAACCAGCCTGGACTACACAGTAAGAGCCTGTCTCAAAAACACAGCAGAACAACAGAGGGTTGCTAATGCTAAGGTCCTGTTTCCCAATTGGTTCTTGATCTATCAATAAAGATGCTAGCAGCCAATGAGCTGGGTGGAATAGGTGGGACTTCCAGGTCTTTGTAGGCAAGGTAGCAAACATAGGAGAGAGAGGAAAGGAGTTTGGCTATGCTTCAGAGGGAGAAAAGCCAACCAACCATGTGAGATGTCAGTGGAATGCTAATAGGCTGCTTCTCCGGGTGAGAGGTTATGGTGTTGAGCAGGAATTAAAGGCAACTGAGCAACTGAAGCTGAGGGCAGGTTGAAAGGTGCTAAACTCAGAGTATCAGCAAGAGCAGGCTAGGCGCAGATTAGTAGTGCCCAGTAATTGAGCCAATAAGGCAGGTTGAAATTGAACAACGTGTGAGTGTCTGTGTTTTTCACCCACAGATCCAATGTTCTCTGGGCGGGGTCTTGTAGCATGGCCCATTCCCAGACCTTAAAGCAGGATAGCAAAAGCTACATGCTATAGAACAAATTGAAAGTTCATCAGTTACTATAAAAATGTAAAACAGCACAATCATTTTAGAGTGATTTATTGTATTCCTATAAAACCAAATATCCATTTGCAGTATGGACTAGTTATTGTACTCTATTTTCAAAAATCAAACACATGTTGACCAAAAGGCTGTGTGCAACTTTAAAAAATATTAATTTTATTTTATATGCATGAATGTTTGTCTACATGTTTATCTATATACTAAGTGCCTGTGGAAGTCAGAGGGTATGAGGTCTCCCGAAACTGGAGTTAAAGGTGTGGCAACACTGTTTGCTCTGTAAATATTAAGTATGATCTCAACACATATTCTCCCCTAAAAGGGAAGGAAAGGAAGGAAGGAAGGAAGGAAGGAAGGAAGGAAGGAAGGAAGGAGGGAGGGAGGGAGGGAGGGAGGGAGGGAGGGAGGAAGGGAGGAAGGAAGGAAGGAAGGAAGGAAGGAAGGAAGGAAGGAAGGAAGAAAGGAAGGAGAAAGAAAAAGAAAAAGCTCTCTGCTAGTTGGGCATTGTGGTGTACACTTTTAATCCTAGTGCTCAGAAGGCAGAAGCAGGGGGATCTCTGAATTCAAGGCTAGCCTGGTCTATAGAGGGAGTTCCAGGACAGCTAGGGCTAAACAGAGAAACCTTGTCTCAAAAAACATGAATGAATGAATGAATGAATGAATGATAAAAAGCTTTTTCTCTCCACATCCAGACAAATCACCGACAATCCCCAGAGGTTTTGTAAAGTACAATAAATCTTTCCAAGCACTACTTCCTAATGGTTCCTGCTTATTCCAGCACTACTTATAAGGAAGGGGTCAACCTGCAGCCCAGGGAGTCTAGACCCTTATTCAAGACCCTTAGTGTGCAAACCTGTGCTACCATTACCCACTCTCAACTGTCATTCAAAGGTGCTAAGAATTTAAAATCTCAATGTCTGAGTAATTCAGTCTTGTCCATTATACAGTGAGTAGGCAATCAACTACAAGTGAGAAGGGAGAGAGAATTGCTGGTGTTTTATAGAAAGTAGAAAGTCTGAAAACTTGATTGGGTAAATAAAAAAGGCCAATAAGCCTTTCCTTTCAAAGAACCACATACAGCCAGGCTCTACAAACTAATCTCAGAACCTAAGAGGCAGAGGCAAGCAAATCTCTGTTGAGGTTGGCCTGGTAACACAGTGGCTTCCAATAATTGCCAGAACTAGACTTAAGACCCTGTCTCAAATAAATAATTACATACATACATACATACATACATACATACAGGTTTCAATGTGTTATAAACTACAGACCCATTCCAGATGAGTGAACTAAAGAAACCATTCATAGTAGACATTCGCAACCCACGATCCTAATTCATGGGGCCAGAAAGATAGCTTAGTGGGCAAAGGTGTTTGTTGCCAAGTCTGACAACCTGAATTTCACACTCATGATGGAGGAAAACAACTTATACAAGTTGTCCACACAAGCTATAGCATGCACATACCATTCTTGCCCTTTTACAGAAGAAATGAAAATATCAAAACAAAATACCAGTAAGTTGACTCTAATTTGGCATAGCTTTTTTATTCCAATAGCCAAATGAGTGGAACTATACAATTATATTTAACTAAAGTTCAGTCAGATAAGCACCATGAGGGTGAGGGTCAGGGTGGCAGGAAAAGACCAAGAATGTAGCTCTCAGTAAAACATGCCTAGGACCCAGGGCGTTCAGTTCAATCCCTGCGACCCTAGCCACACAAAAGAAAGTCTGATAAAGACAGAACAATGGGTAGGGCTGCAGAGAGGGCTCAGCGGTTAGGAACACTGGCTGTTCTTCCAGAGGACCTGGGTTCAATCCATGGCATCTACATGTAGAGCCACAACCATCTATAACTCCAGTTCCAAGCTCTCTTCTGGCCTCCTCATTCACCATGCACTTAGGTGGTAAAAATACATATACAGGAAAAGCACTAATATACATACAAAAACAATTTTAAAATGTAAAGGGCAAGGGACATGACATAAGCAAGGGAGTAGCTCTAACTGACGGGATCTAGATGAAACAGGCTGCAGATTTGTAGACAATTATGAAAGGGACTGTCACAGTCAGCTTCAGCTGTGAACTTGACACACTTGGGAAGGTAACTGTTTCTGTCAGATTTGGCCTGTGGTGCATTTTGTAAATTGCTAGTTAATATAGAAAAACCTAGTCCACTGTGGATGGGGCTACACCTGGGTAGGTGGGCTCTTTAAGAAGGCAGATGAGTAGTCAGGGAAGCAAAGCAGAAGGCAGCTTTCCTCCCCTCAGTCATAGCACTGTGACCCTTAAGACAAATCAACCCTTCTCTCCTCAAGTTGCTTGTGGTGAGTGTTTAATCCCAGAAACAGAACTGCACACCACAACACAGATGGTATGAGACAGCAGGGCGCTGCTGTGAAGGGAGGGCCTGGCCACGATTCACAGGATGGTTGTGAAAGCTCTGGTAACTCTGATACGGAGAAGCCAATGAGAGCTCAGAACTCTATGGGCTATTCTGTGAGAGCTTAGAAGAGTTCTTGAGAGGTGGGCAAAGGAGGCGTGGTCTTTAAACTTTTAGAAGAGGCAAAGGTTGGCAGGCCATTTATTTCAGATTTTGAATAAAAAAACCAGGCCTTTAATCATAGCTCTTGGGAGGCAGAGGCAGGCATATCTCTGTTGAGTTCAAGGATAGCCTGGTCTACAAAGTGAGATCCAGGACAGCCAAGGATACACAGAAAACCCTGCCTTGAAAAACCAAAGGCGGAGGGGGGGAGATCAAAGAATCTGGGTTTTGGTTAATGGGGCTGAAGAATCAGAAGAGATCAGCAACCAGCACCATCACCAACATGAAACCTGTTCTTCCCTAGGACAATGGATGCTGGTCAGTTGGAGCTGATTACTAAGAGACCAGCTTCATGGAAGCAAACTCTTCTGGGAAGTGTTGCTTGAGGCCAGATAGAGAAGCTGTGGTCTGTATGGGACTCCCGCAGACTATCACATACAGAATCGATTCTGGCACATGAAAGCTACAGTCCTGAAGGGATCATGAGAAGCTCAAGACTGGTATCATGTGGCACGGTCATTGGTGAAAGAGTAGCAGGAGTATCCCTAGATGCTGCAGATCTAGAACCGTGGGATAACTGCACGAGCAGCAGGAACGGAGTGGAGCTGGCCTGAGCCTACCTAAGAAGCCGAGTGTGCCGAGGCTAGAGACGTGACATACTCAAGCCCTCTGGGATCCAGAAGGGCATGAGTAAGTCCCAGATGTCAAACATTAACTATTTACACAGTTCAATTTGAGTTTTGCTTTGATCTGAATTTAACTGTGCTTCAGTTCTTCTCTCCTAGAATAAGAAAATATATCACTTATTTTGGATTTTTTAAATTTTATTAGAGATTGACTTTTAAATCACTTGATTATTTTTAAAGATTGGGACTTTTAAAAAGTATCTTATGACATTAATATGTGATTTTAAGAACTAGAAAGGTAAAGTTATAGTTTTAAGGGGAGGTTTGTGTGTCAAAATTGACAAAGTTAGCTTAATTTCTCAACCTGACAAGGGAACTTATCCCAACGTGAGACAAAGGAACATCTGAGGAATTTTTCTAACAGATAGGCTTGTAGTCCTGTCTGCAGGGCATCTCATTAATTGCTAATTTATGCAGAAATCTCAGTGCACTGTGGATGGCGTCACAACTGGACAGGTAGGCACAAGTTGTATAAGAGTGATAACTGAGGAAGTCCCAGGAGGCGGGCCACTGCGCGGCGCTCTTCCTCCACGGGCCCTGCTCCAGTGCCCCGTGAGTGCCTGCCTTGACCTCCCTTGATGTTGACTATAATCCAGATACTGATAAGTCCCTCTCCTCACTTAAGCTGCTTTGGTCACTGTTTTATCACAGTGACCAAAAAGTCATTTAGAGAAGAGGCAGAATGACTGAATTCTACATCCTTGTAGAGAAAAGAGAAGCAAACATCACAGGTCTTAAAGCCAGGAAACAGAAATCACAGACACCAGAGTTTAGGAACCATCCATGTAAGGAGGGACATGGCTGCAATCGAATAAATGACAGGGCCAGTTGTAAAGACATACACCTTTAATACCCCAACACTTGTAAGACAGAAGCATGTGGATCTCTTTGAGTTCAAAGGCAGCCCAGTCTACATAGTTTCAGGCCAGCTGGAGGTATATATTGAGTCTGTCTAAATAGAATGAATGAATGAATGAATGAATGAATGAATGAATGACAGGAACGACAACAAAACAGAGGCCTAAGAACTGAGAGAGTAAGAAGAGAACTAAGAAAGCATCTCTTTCCTATAAAAACTAAACAGTAAATATATTAGTCTTAGTGTTCCAAGAAGTAATCAAAGATGCTATATGATACAAATATAAAAAGACAAACTTCTAAAAAGTTTTTTTTAATAAAGTTCAAACCAAAATATGAAGAGACTGGAACTCTCTTTTATGGTGGGAAGTAATAAAAAGCTCAATGAAAGCTTAGCACTGAAGAGTGCTTCCTTAAAGGCTATTTTAAATGACAGTGCTAGTAATCAGCGCAATTTTAGCTGGTAGTGGTAGTAGCAGCATATAACTTTAATACCAGAACTTGGGAGGCAGAAAGCAGGCAGATCTCTCGAGTTTGAGGATAGCCTGGTCTACACAGAGAAACCCTATCTGAAAAAGTAAAAACAAACAAAGAACAACAAAACATTAATGTGATTTTTATGTTTTCCATCTTTATGGAAACTTATCACAAAGTATTGGTATCAACTCATGAAAACATGATTTATAAACTGAAAGGAACTTGTAAAATTATAGTAAATTCCTGTTCTTTGGACTTTTAATACTTCTACATTATATACTAATTGTCAATAAGATTGGGTGACATTGTTCATTTAAATGAATTCATAAACACCAACATTTCCTTTGGATCGCTGTCCAGAAGCTAACGGAACTAGAGCTGACATCCAATCCCACAGGGGCCTGAACAAGATCATGATCTCTCTCTCTGCAGATGCTGTCTGAGTCCTCTCATCTGCACTCAGAAAACGCTTTACTTGTATTTACCGCTTGCTGTAAGGGACATGGACGACAGCCAGCTGCGAGGCGAGACGCGTCTTCTCCCATAGCAGTGTGGCAGTGGTTAAAGCTGTACTTTGGAACAGTACAAACAGCTGCCAGTGAAGTAATTTTGCCACAAAAGTAGTTTCCCCTGTAACACTAAGTTGACTGTATTAAGAAACATTTTTAATCTTAAGCAAAAGATAATTTCCAAAGCCACCCTGCAGTGTTCGGTAATGACGGCTGAGTGTGGCTTACTTTATTCAGAAACACATTTCCCCTTGACTCCACACTCAGAAACTCCCCATAGGGGCCAGAGATTTGGCTTGCTTGCTGAAAGGTGCTTGCTGTCAAGGCTGAGGTCAATACCTAGAATCTAGATGATAGAAGAAAAAATAACCCGCTCCTGAGGGTTTCCCACTAAACCACCATAGTAGGCATGCACATGTACATATGCATGCAAGCCTCCCCTAAAATGTGAAAACATCAACATACTACACAGCAGGAAAGGGCAGGCTCACGGCAGTGCTGACTAAGTCGCTAGAGCAAATCAGTCCCATTGCTGGCACCCCTACTGCACAGTGTTTCCAAGGCGGCACTCGTGGAGAACAGTGGAAGCATGACTTTAAATGGCTTCTATTGCCCAAACAATTTTTTCTGCTCCATGTAGATATTTTTCCCACCATTAGTTACAACAAAACTTGACAGACTTCACTTCAGGTTAGATCAAAATATTTCCTCCAGTTTTTGAAAATAGTCTTAAAAGAAAAAAAAAATTTCTCAGTGAGATTTATATCAATATGGCATTGGTTCACTTAAACTATATGAGTAGATTTAAAAATATCCTTGCCTATGTTCCAGATAGATCATTCTTCACTCACTATAAACTTGGCACTAACTTCCTGAAATACCATCAGCAATACTGATATAGTGTAAAAAAAAAAAAAAAAGTTGGTCTCTGCCTCTAGGTTTTGATAAACAGCTCCTAAAATCCTTGTATTTTCCTGAGGGACTAAAATTACTCCATGTTTTTGGCACCAATGTTAGGTTTTTGACCCTGATTCCTGATAGTGCCTGAAATCCCCATGTCGTCCTCAGTGATGGCACTGCTGAGTGTCTCTGTCTGCAGCTGGCAGAGTTCTTCAATTCCTGGGCCCTTCCCAGCCCAGAAGCCTCTTTGTTTGACTGAGCTGACTCTCGGTGGGACCCTAGACAGGTTCAAGGTGCGGCTGTTCACGAGAACATCAGGCTTTGATTAGCCTTCAATTCTCTCCACACTCTTCCCAGCCTCAATGGTTCTGAAACCTCCTTAAAGCCCCTGCATGCATAACACTCAGAGGCCTCTGGTGGTCAACACATCCATGTTCCAGGAGGTGGGGGACCTTCCAGACTCGCCTCACATCTGGCTGTTGTCCATGTCCCTTACAGCAAGTGGACTGATGCTGAGAGGACTCAGCATCTGCACAGAGAGAGCATGGTCTTGTTCAGGCCCTGCCAGATTGGATGCCAGCTCTAGTACTGTCAGAGCTGTATCCAACTGTACTGCACAAACGTGTCACTGGAGTTAGGGTACAGGTTGTTGGAGAACAGGGGTGGGGAACCTCTTGTATTTGTAGTGCTAGGTACTGATCCTAGGATTTTCTCTCTATTTTTTTTTTTTTTTAAGGTTTGTTTGTTTAGAGACATGGTTTCTCTGTATAGCCTTGGCTGTCCTGAAGCTGAAAGACCTGCCTGACTCTGCTTCCTGAGTGCTGGGATTAAAGGTGTGTGCCACCACATCTGGCACCTCTTGCTTTTTTCATCATTAGTGCTGGGGATCAAGGCCAGGCCTTGATTTCTGCTAACCCTCAATGCTGGATTTCATTTAAAAATCAGTTTCAAAACAGTAAGCTTGCTGTCATCAGATGGGTGGGAATTTGAAAATCACTGTCCTTGTAATATTTAAATTTCAATTCCTTTGGATTAAACTGTTATTAAAATTCACCTATATTTGTTCTTTGAAATGTCTTTAATATCCATCCTCAGTCACCTATGGACAAAAGACTTTAAGTCAAAAGGGAAAAGAAAGTTAAGTTCTCTGGGCAAAATAAGTTATAGGGCACTCAAATGTGGGCTGAAATGATGACATTAAAGTATTTTTAGAAACCTGGCAGGGCCGGGCAGTGGTGGTACATGCCTTTAATCCCAGCACTTGGGAGGCAGAGGCAGGCGGATTTCTGAGTTCGAGGCCAGCCTGGTCTACAGAGTGAGTTCCAGGACAGCCAGCACTACACAGAGAAACCCTGTCTCAAAAAACAAACAAACAAAAAAACTTGGCAGAGATAATATATAAAGATCATCAAAGACTCCAGAAGAGTTGGGAATAACCTCATAAGAACTTATATTTCATCAATGGTCTTCTTTACTATGATTATGCCCAAATCAGAAAATTTGGATTTTTTTTCCTTGGTAAAAACTCAAATACATGAATTTTAAAGCTAAATGTTATACAAAGCCAAATGAAAAACTTCACTGACAACAGGAAGTCTTTGTCAGCAGCTCTAAACGTTTCTCTGCAAACCCGGGTTAAGACATGGATACCAGTGGCCATCCTAACACAGGCTCTGGCATAGTAATCTAACAGCTACCAGAACAGCAGCTTCAGGATGGAGTCTGAGAAATCACCAAGTGTCTGAGCTCAGGGAAGAAGAGAAGGATTCGTATTGTCTGACAATGAAGTTTCTGAAGTTGCTCAAACAACATGAAAAAAAAAAGTTTTTAAACTGTTGTCAGAAGTAACTATAAAAACAAGCACCATTTGTTAAATTTAAGAAACTGAAAATTAAGCCGGGCGGTGGTGGCGCACGCCTTTAATCCCAGCACTTGGGAGGCAGAGGCAGAGGCAGGTGGATTTCTGAGTTCGAGGCCAGCCTGGTCTACAGAGTGAGTTCCAGGACAGCCGGAGCTACACAGAGAAACCCTGTCTCAAAAAACCAAAAAAAAAAAAAAAAAAAAAAAAAAGAAAGAAACTGAAAATTGCTAACCTATGGTTTCTAAGCTCTGTCTCATTTTCAAAGTGAAGTAGTACTAAAGCCTCTGCTGAGGCTGAGGCAATAGATTGCCTTGCTATTTTGAAAGAAATATTTCTGCATGCCTCAAGATAAATATGGTTAGTATGTTGGCAATTATCTGAATAAAGAAAACTGTTGAATATCAAAGTCTCATATTAGTTACAAATAACAAAATACCCCCCAATAGCTCCATTGTTCTTCTGAACACATCAGCTAGATGCTTTATAACACTCAAAAGGAAATCTGATACCTGCTAACCTGACATCAAAATGAACCAGCATGAGACTAAACTACCCCTCTACCCACCCGTCCTACTTAGTGGAGTGATCGTTTACACCTTCTCTACCTAGCCTGCCTCTGTCCACTCCATCTCTAACCAGATACAGCCTGCTCCACACAGACCTCATTTTAGGCAAACACACCAAATTACCCTCCAGGCTATAGGCCAGATGCAGGACTGCCAAGTGTTCTTGAATGAACACAATAAAAGCCTCTATTGTTAGAAGCAAAAGTTGCCAATTCAAATTTTCCTTTGGGCTTGATGTACCCTTTCAATAGCAGCTGGTTAACATCATGAACTCAGAAGAACTAGTTGATGTCATTAACCAACGGCATATATTAGAGCAAATTAACACTGTTTCTTTATAAGGAAAAGATGAGATATGTTCCCAGTACAGCCATTAGGGGAGATTGAGTTCAATTTCCTATACCTCCTAAAACCAGGTATGCTAGTACCTGTTTTTCCAAGATCAGCCTGGTCTACATGAGACCCTAGTGTGGAGCAGGGTGCAGCTCAGTGTAGGTTCATGTAGAGGTAGGATGCTAGGCATTGTTAGAAGACTGTGTACCGTGCAGGCAGGTAAGGGGTTTAGCCTAAAGGAAGATGTGAACAGCCCAAGCTAAGTGATAGATGGTCCAGCCTCCTAAGCTACTCCCTCTGCTTGCCTGCCTTACTGAATTCTCCCAGGTACTGGTGGGGTGGTGGTGGTGGTTGTTGTTGTTGTTGTTGTTGTTGTGTTTGCTTGTTACAGGGTACCACATCCCCAGCTACTTAATAGGATTGTTAAATGTGTCAGTCAAGAGAAGATGAAGAGCATGTTTCCCAATGTTTCTTAAATTTGTTTGTTTCACTTTGTTTGTGAAACAGGATATTTGCAGAGTGGCCTTGAACTCATTGTGTAGTTAAGGATTGCTTTGACTCCTGCTTCTGATTCTGCCTCCCAAATGTTGGGCTTGGAGGTATGGCACCATAACCATTTACTATGTTCATAACAAAAGCGTATGTGCAAGAACCCCCCATTTTGTTTAAGTTTCATTCATTCATTCCTTTCTTCATTCCTTTGTTTACTAGAGAGCAGATCACATCTGCCACAGTGCACAACCTGTGGGAATCAGTTTTCCTCCTACCACATGGGTCCCAGAGACAGAACTCAATTTGTGAGGCGTGGCAGTAAGTACCTCAGCCCACTCAAGCCCCCTCAAATGAAATTTCAGGGGATAAGAAACCTAGTCAAGGGGCTGGAGAGATGGCTCAATGGGTAAGGCACTGACTGCTCTTCCTGAGGTCCTGAGTTCAATTCCCAGCAACAACATGGTGGCTCATGATCATCTGTAATGGGATCGGATGCCTTCTTCTGGTGTGCCTGAAGACAGCTACAGTGTACTTATATACATAAAATAAATAAATCTTTAAAAAAGAAAAAAAGAAAGAAACCTAGTCAATATAGGTAAGGCCCCATGCAATGTATACGGAAATAAGCTGCTGCCACTATAAAATGCAGCAACAGTTTGCTAAAACTGTGTATCACAAGTATCAGAAGAGATGTTTTGTACTTAATAAAGAAATTCAGAAACAGATTATAAATTGATTCTTAAGACTCTTACTCCTCAGTGCCTCTTTGTCATGGTGGAAAGATGGCCATTGTCTTAGAGAAGATCACAGCTGCTTACACACTTATCTATCTTATCCTACACACGCTTTTAAAAATGCAAAGGGAAAGGTACCCTACATAAAAGCCCCTGTTCGAAAGTAACCCTGTGCATAACAAGGATGGTTTTGTGCAAGAATATACCCAGGTAGCGGTTCTGGATTGCTGTCTCCGTCCTTGCCTCAGAGCCTCACTTCTCCCTCACCCCCACCCAAATCTATGCAAAGTAAGGGGCCCCCGGATTTTCCTAAAAAGGTGAATGTACACCTCTCAGACTACCTAAAACAGCAGTCCCAAGGATGTTCACATCATGACAGTTTTCAGAGCTTTGGTCTAAAAGGACCAGAATTTCTAGGTTAGCTCTAGATGACCAAGTATTTTACCCTAAAACAGACAAGCCAACATCAGGAATACACTCAAGTGATGGCCAAGGCAGGTTAAAATACCTGACATATAAAGACTCAGTCTAGTTATATTCTTAGCTTTTAAAAGTCCCAGAGAACACCGTATTGTGTGTCAAATCAACCAAGCCAGTAATGAGTGTATTTGTGTTAAAATAGAGCAGAGAAGGAGCTGGGCAGTGAGGGGATAGGCGTGGACGCCATAATGAGCTCCTCTAGGATGTAAAAGGCTGTAAAGAGCTTTTAAAAACCGATGGATCATCTCACTACACAGCCTCACACCAGCTGACGGTGGGGAACTCACAGTAAGTGTATGTCATAGTTTCTGTCAACTTAACATAAACCTAAACATAACTTGTAAAAAAAAAAAAATCTCACTTGAGGAACGGCCTGTAAGTATCACTCTTTGCTGGTCTCCGCATCAGCTCCTAATTCCAGGTTCCTGTCTTGAGATACTGCCCTGACTTTCCTCAATGATGGCCTATAACCCACGAAGTTAAGCTTCCTCCTCCCCAAGTTGCTTTTGATACTGGTGTTTATCACAGGCAACAGAAAGCAAAGTAGAACATCAGTACTGAAAATAGTTTTTGACATGTGTTCCAAAACAGGTAATTTGATTTCAAGGTAAAAATACTTTCCCGTCTTTAAAATCAATCTAAGAAAGGAATCTAATACTAGTAATGAAATTTAATTCCCCCTTTACTAGTTCCTGATAGGAAATGTACTGGGGAGATGGCAAAGGGCAGGCAATGGAATAAAGGGGACTCTTTCTTCAAAAGCAACTTCTAAAGCTAGAGCAATGGCTGCTGGGGGAACAGATTCCCAAACCTCCATACAAAGCCAGAAGCAGCAGCGCACACCTGTAGCCCCGCCCTCCCTGGTATAGATGGACGGTGCAAACAGCAACCTGGAATACAAAGCACACTGACAGGAACAAGAGGAGCCTGGCCTAAAACACGATAGAAGGCAAGAAGCAACTGTGTAGAGTTGTTCTCTAATCTCTAGGTACACCCTGTGGCACATGTGTACACATGTGTACTCACACCCCCACACACGTATGAGAGAGGGAGGAAGGGGAGGAGGAGGGGAGAGAAAGGGGAAAGAGAGACTGTCTCTGAGAGTGCCTTTGCCTTGCTACGACTCCTCTGGAGTCAGTATGTCTTCTAGGATCTTTTTTGTAACATGAGAACTCTGGCCTTTGCTTTCCACTCATTGCAGATGTTACTAACACACAGCAAAGCTAAGCCATAACTGACTGGCTTAGAGACAGGAAGAAAAATTCAAAGAGCCAAAAGTTATGTCGTGTCTCATTTAGTTCAGGGACTGTATCTTGGTCTCTGGGGTGACAGAGACTTGAACTGGAGTCTGGGCAACTTCATTTACTACACTGTATAAAGGTAAAGAAGTTCTCAGCTTCTCTCTGCTGCCTAACTCATCCTGAACAATAAAATGGGGACAGTAATCCTCCTGCCTTTCAAAACTAATGTGAGGACTAAATGACAGTACCTGGTATTTATTTAGTAAATTCTCAATAAACTACTCACCACACTGCACTTAAACCCAATCGGTAAGTGGGACTTTGTTTTAATAGTCAACAAAACACACTTGAAAAATCACCTGGAAATCTCACTGGGGCACTGCCTAGGTCAGGTCAGTCATGTGCATGGCTATGGGGATCTTCTTAGTTACATTCATGGCTGTGGTAAGACCCAGCCTAGAAGTGAGAGAGGCGCACGTCCAAGCCTGGAGGAGGGTGCACTGAACCAGCACGCACGCACTCACGCACGCACGCACTAGCCTCCACCTGCCTGTGACAGACTGCACCCTGGAACTGGGAGCTGGAATAAATGCATGTTCCCTGTGTTGTTTTGTCAGGAATGAAACCAGGGCAGAACTATTACAAGACTGTGGCCAGGGCGTTCAGAGTTTACCACAGTGCAATGTCAGAGTGACGAAAGGACAAGCATTATGTCTCATTTTCTCAGATCACGCTCACCCATCCCGTCACACACAGATGTTGCCTCATGCCCCTGTGCAGAGGCTCTCCCTGGGTAATTCTCAAGAAATCTACAACACTTATCTCCAAAGTCAAAGAAAAACTGTGCCATACTCTCACTCCTAGTACCTGAAAAACATCAGAGAATCAACCACTAGGTTTTTGTTAAATGAATAAATCATCAAAATCTAATAAACACACGAAAATATTTAACTCCTTTCACCTTGTATCTGACATTTTTATTATTGCACTGAAACTTCAATTTAACTATTGAGTCACATAAAAGTCACACAATTTTTTCTTCCACCATTTATATTAAAGTGATAAATGTATACCTAGTGATAACCAAAAGAGTATGTTAGAGAGCAGAGCATCCAGCCAGCCATGATGGCACATGCTGATGACAGATAGCGGCACTCTGCAGGCTGCGCCATAAAGACAGTTCCAGGCCATCTTAGCTAGAGAAAGACCCTGTCTCAAAAGAAAACCAAACAGGACGCAGGAAAGCTTCTGATTAAAAATGGCTGCTTCTATCTATTAGTGTGTCAGAGGATCCCATTCCACAAATCCTGCACATATATGAGACCGCATCTAAATAACTCTGGGATAGGTACTTAACTGAGTAGTAAATACAGAGACTACAAACAACTTCCCTCGTCCACAACAGCTTACGGTCTTAAATAGCAGCACCCCACAAAGCAAGGCCCTAACTCGCAGGGCTGGCATTTTCACTGTTAGCACTCATCACCATTCTCAAGTCCAACAAAATAGGAAACCCAAGCCACACACACACACACACACACACACACACACACACACACACACACACAACCTCCTAAACACTATAAATTAATTTCAAAGAATCATCTTTTCACAATGCTTAGAAATATCAAAGGAGAAAAGTCAACAGTCTATTAAATCAAAGTCACTTAGAAAATTTGAGATACTTGCTTTAAAATGAGACAAAAAAAATTTAACATATATATCACTTTAGTGAGCCTCCAAAATACTTGCTTGTAAATCATTAACACTGGATGGAAACACTGGAGGTTGTCTTTCTTGATATAGTATCCCATATAAAGAAGAGACATAAGGATGCTATTCCTTCATGTCCAAACAATTCCAAACAATTCAACACTCCACAAGTTAATTAGTATGAATGATAATTTTACTTAACTTAAACATCTATTTCAGGAAAGTTTCCTCCTTTGTTACTTAAAATATGTAATTTAGATTATTATGGAACTATTTCAAAATAATTTATTGTGATTGGACATTAAAGCCTGGTTTAACTACAATGAAGAGCCGGGATGAGACCAATGGTCTGACCAGTGCCTCATTGGACCCCTCCCCTCCCTCCCCCTGTGCTGATGCCAAGGCGCTCAGGGAGGGCGGGGCAACACTCACCGGTATGGATCTTCTCGTGTCTCTGAAGCAGGTACTTCTGTATGAAACGCATGTCACATTGACTACATTGAAACGGTTTTTCGCCTTAAAATAATTTGACATCCATACATTAGTTAATGAATAAGACAACACTTTAAGTCATTACTTCTGAGGATATATAAGTCTTAGAAGCCCAAATTTTGGAAAGTACTAAAACATTATATGATTTTAAAAAACATTTTTCATTAACAGTTATACTTTCCCTCAAAAATTTCTTCCAGGATTTAAAACTTCACATTTTTACAGTAATACAGAAAATAAAATTTCATTTCTATCCTTTTAATAAGAAAAAAAAAAAACTTAAAAAATATAGAGCTAAGAAAGCCCTCTCCATGTCCTGGCGTTCCCTAACTGAAGGCACTGCGCACCCCGTCCTCAGAGGCTAGCCATCCCTCTCTGCCCTTCCACCCCATCCTCGGAAGCACTGTCTCTGCTGGAGCCCACCTTCATTCCCAGTGCTCCTCGGTACCCTCCTCCTTGCTCCCACCACACCTTACGTCTCGGGCCGCTTCCCCAGCCACCCCCTCCGCTGCACAGCCTGCAGCCACCCTGTGCCTGAGGCCTCCTTCCACCCTTTCTCTGGCAGCTTCTGGCCATCACTGCATTTTTGACTTCAACACAACTCCTTCACCCAAGTCATTTACATTTCTAGCTTGCTGTTCTACACTGCTAGCTCACTGAATCTATTTTCAGCGATTTCATGACTTTTAACTTCTACTTTTGTTAGCTATCATTTCTAATATCTGATTTCCAAACACTGCCTGTGCTAGTCATACACCTAGGACACAGAAAGAAACAACAGAAAGAAAGCAACAGACTCTTAATACATCCGTAAGCAGTTTCTCTAGTTGAAAAAGAGCTTTAAGGCAAGTGAGTACCCAATATACTATTAAATGTATATATCTGCATTAACTAATTGTCCTTCCATTTAAAGTCTTTCTTGGTTTCTTCCGGATGGTCTGGCTACAGATTTTGATTGACAGTGCCAAGTAAGCTATGGTCTTAAGATTGGATGACATTTATACGAAGATGAAAATAACAATGATAATAATTTTAATGGCCACAAGCCCATTTTAATTCAATACCTGTATGAATGAAGACATGTCTCTGTAAGTGATAGTTCGTTCTAAAGGCAGCATTGCAGTGCTCACAAACGTGAGATTTAGGGGTTTTCAAACCAAGTGATCCATCCTCGTTTATTGTAAGGATCTAGTTTTTTAAAAAAAAAGGCAAAAACAAAGTTTTTAAAATGTAAATACTACATCTTTAAAGGACAATATAAGTAATGATCACTAGAGGTTATAAAAAATTTTTTTCAGAAATAATCTGGAAAAGGCTATTAGGACAGTGGTACCTTTAAAGTAGGAAAGTACACTTTAATTTAGACTGGGTAAAGTCCACAGTGAGAACCTTGGAAGCCCTCTGCCACCTCCCTCACCGAAGGCTACATAGCCCCTAAGGACTCGCCTAAAGGGATGCTAGAGTAAGCACAGTTTAATCTTCAATTTCAAATTCTCACATATACAAGGGGAAAAGTCAGCTATCAATCAATCAATGAGAGGGGCTAAAGCACAGAAAACCAATTTAACTTAATTTTATGTGACTGTAAATAAATTGAGAAATTCTATCTACTTAAATGGAAAAAAACACCAGAATTTGTTCAATTCAAAAAGGTTGAGAACCCAGTATATAATTTTTCAAAAACAAAAGGACACTATATATCCAGACAGACAGACAGTGTCTATCTTGATATATAGTATCCTTTTGTGTGTATGTATATACACATATATATTCACATATATATAAATATACTTTTATTTGTATATGTTTAATAACTACTTCAAAAGGACTCATACCTTGGCTGTGACGGATGAGGAACTGAGTAAATAAAAGGTGTACATGCATTTTACAGACTGAAAAGTTTTTTTAGTCAGATAAGACCTTACTGCTGTTATTTTCTTATAGTTTAAAAAAGAGAAAATTAAGTTTTCCAGTAATCTGGATTTTGTGTCAATCTAGAATCTACAACTATTACTGCTAAACATGTCCTAAAACTATCTGTCAGATAAATAAAGGTAAGAATGGGGAAGGAAGATGGGAGAAAAGAAACCACCTCCACTATCCCCAGTGTCTAAGAGCGTTGTGAGTAAGGCCTGGAGATTAGCAGTGTGCGCTCACCTTCAGCCTCACGAACTCACCAACAACTTACTCAGCATGCAGCATTTACCACCTCCTGTCAGACACACCGTCCCTTTTAACATTACCGAGGAAAGAAAAAAGATGACAAAACCTGATGTGAAGAAGCATAGAAAACTCTAAGAGGATGCCGGGCATAGTGGAGAGCAGGAGCCTGCAGCAGGAGGATAGAGACTCCAGGGGCAGCCTGGGCTACACAGCAAGAACTTGAAGTCAAGGAGAGGGAAAGAAAGCAGGATCAGATCAGGAGGCATCTCATTAGGAAGTGGGAAACAACTTTAGAGGCGAAAAGTATATGGAAGGCAAGCTGAGAATGACGGCACACTAACCCGGCACTCAGAGGCAGAGGCAGGCGGATCTGTGCGGCCAAGGCCAGCCTGGTCTACACTGAAGAGTTCCAGGACAGCCAGGGAGATGGAGACCCTATCTCAACACTTCTCCTCACACACACAAAACAAAAAAAGAAAGAGAAAGAAAGAAAGCTGAAAGACTGACCAACATAAGATCTACAGAGGACCATGGGAAGTGACTCGGGCCTATAAACCATAGCTTCTTCAACCTAGAAAAGACAAGTAGGGAAGGAGAAATAGCTTTAATCTTGAGTGTATCTTTTTACTTTAAATTCAGGAAGACAGTTCAGCCTATACTGAATGCAAATCCATGATAATTAGTATGCAAATTATACAGGGTTTTTGGGTTCTGGGCAAATTGCCAACATGGTCAACAATGCTTCAAGTCTATGCACCCAAAGACATAGAAGGGACACATTTGGCAGGAGAATGGAAGTGGGTGTCACAGCTTCCTGAACAGTCAGTGAGAATAAAAGTTGATTTCTGGCCAGTCAAGTTTAAATTTTTTTTCACTTCCTCCATGTCACATAATAATAATGCGAGTTAACACTATACAAAAAGAAAATACACAAACCCTCTTAAAATAGAATTCAAAATATGCAAAACAGAATGATGCTAAGTATTACACATCATAAGTAAGACAATAATACCAGGCTTTCCTCTTTCACACACTTTGATAAAAATGAGTGCCAAAAGCTATGGCAGCTCACTGGCTTTCTGCAGCACAGCAACTGCAAGGAAACATTTTGTCAGGCATGACGGTGAGGCGGATGTGATCCCTGGCTGTACAAAGCCCCTTGCGGACGGTTGTTGTTTATTGTACTGAAGTCACGCTGCCTTCGTTCAGGTCTTCGTAAAAGGTACAATTATGTGGATGAGATGGATACTACTTATCTATGGGCAAACACAAGACCCAGCATATTAAGTTCAAGCAGAAACACCAAGTTCTTGGAAATTTTAAGTTTAATTTTCTTGTCCTCTGTTAGGCTAATATAACAGCATTTTTGTTTACAGGACAAAGTGAAATCCATCTTGGCACAAGCAAACACCAGTGGCTTTCCAGTTTGCAATCTGTTTGAAATGCACACACGTGAACTTGGCCTGTGTCATCCACTGCTCTCACTCCAATGGCCAAGCTTGGAGACTGGGGTACAGTGGGAATTCTGCACCTCTCCCTGAGATAGTTAGCTGCCTGCTATCCATACCAAATTGCCCCCACAACTAACCACTCAAACAAAAAGGCTTTGCTAAAAATCTATTTCTCCACCTTTTGACCTTCATATTCCCCCACCCCCACACTCCCGGACCAGGTCCCACAGAGGCGAGCATAAGACAAACTCGGGCATGGCAGCTGCAGCATTCTAATTCTGGCCAGACTGTCTTCTTCTGCACTTGACTTATTCTTGTTTATATCCTTTAGGATCTTCTCAAATTATAATCCAATGGTGTGAGACACTTGCTCTAAAGACTAGCAGCCTAACTTGTTGCCATTAGTACCAAATAAACTATTTTTGCTTTGCTTTTCCTCCTCAACATATAATCACCACTGCAGCAGAAGGGGTTGCAGGTACATGCTGAGGACATGGGAGACAGCATTTTTTAGTTTTGGTTGGTAGTTCTGTTTTAAAGACTCTTGGCTCTGCAGGCCAGAATGTTTCAAAACTGGAGTCACAGGCACGTTCCTCCGAGTCCAACTCTGACAGCCGCAGCTCTGGGAGCTTCAGCTTCCTCTTTCCCTGCTACTTCAACAGAAACAGGGCATTTTAAAGCCCAACAATCAGTCTCTCCTATTACCAAGTGAACAAATTAGCAATAATTTAAATATCCAACCCATTTTATATTTGATTAATCATGTTAAGTTAAAATTTTACAAAAAGAAAACTGTTATCAAATGGAATCCCCTAGCTATTCTATATCCCTAATCTTATGGTTTATTGTGTATGTTTCTTGTTTGAGAAGCTGGTGTCACATATAGTTACACACACACACACACACACACACACACACACACAAACACACACATACAAACGCACAGAGAGCAGGAGAGGTGTCAGGAATGAGGAGGGCTCTCTTAACACATGTCTTTTTATCAAGTAATGGTCTAAATTCTGCTTATTCAATTGAGAGAATTAACTCCAGGATCAGTAATACTCCTCCATTAGAAAAGGTTCTTCACAAAAATCAAACACAGCTGTTCACATTCTGTGTGTGTACTACTAAAATTACCCATGACATTTTAATCTAACAGACTGCAGATGTTATAACACCTTCCAACATTAACTGATATCAACATTTAAGCCACTCAAACTCAAAGAGAATTTAGAGATGATTTAAAACAGTGTTTTCCAACCTGTGGGCCACGACCTGTTTGGGGGTCCAAAGACCCTTTATAGAGGTCATGTATCACATGCCCTGCATATCAGATATCTGCATAACAATTCATAACAGTAGCGAGATTACAGTTATGAAATAACTTCATGGTGTGTGTGGGGGGGGGTGTCACCACGCATGAGGAACTGTAATAAAGAGTCCCAGCATTAGGAAGGTTGAGAGCCACTGATTTAAAATCTCAGTTATGAGACGTTTTGGTTACGACTGAGGGTGGAATAAGATTTTCTTTGGGCTAGAGAGATGGCTCAGTGGTTAAGAGCACTGACTGCTTTTCCAAGGGTCCTGAGTTCAAATCCCAGCAACCATATGGTGGCTCACAACCATCCGTAGAGAGATCTGACACCATCTTATGCCCCTCCCCAAGTAAATAAATATAATGATCTAATTAAAAAAAAAAAAAAAGATTTTCTTCCTTCTCCAAATGAGCCAACCCCAAAGGCATAGCAAGGCCATGCAGAGTTAGAGTCACGTGACCACGCTAGTCTAAGCTAGTCCCTCAGTCACAATCTCTTCAGTCTCTATGCTACATTTTACTTATTAGCAAATTTCATTTTTAAATGGCAAGCTTTAACAGCAGCAGAATATGAAACTCACTGTGTCAAAAGACTGTAACACAAGTCATATTCAGCATACTGGCATTGAGGATTGAAAAGATTAATGTGTGAGTGCAGTGCACGTGTACGCACTTGAGTGTACACATGCCTGTGACACACACCCCCCCCCCCCCCAGACACTGAGGTCAAAGAACAACGTGCAGGTGTCAGTTTTCTCCTTCTTCCATGAGTCCTGAATCAAACTCAAGACAGTCAGCTTCGGTGGCAAGTGTCTTTACCCACTGAGCCATCTCATTAGCCTGTGATTGTTAGTTTTAGAAAGGTCCTTACTTGTTTCCTGAATCTAAAGACGTAGGTGACAGTTTCTAAAACATGATTTCCTCAGCATCAGAATCTTTGTAAAGGTTTAGTTCTCTGGGAAACAATTTCCCCATAATACAGTCACACTCTGGGAAAACCAGATTAAGAAATTACTAGTATGTTATTTTTCTAATTTTCTACTTTCTTCCTTTGTGTTCTCATTAGTATTATGTTTGATTTCCTATTTTCAGCTCTAATCTTATTCTCAGTTCATCTCAAAAACAAAGGGAGCAGAGAGAAGAAAGCGTGACCAATACATCTACCTTCTGATGTTTCAAAAATATTTTTTTCTCATTTAATAATCATTCTGTCTTAATATCAGCGGTTTTCTAGGGCCAATGATGCATACTAAACTGTTAGGAGATAACCATGGAGTTCATAATCTGTGTGTGGAATATATTTCTTCTTCAAGAGTCCGGCACCTTTCCGAACAATGAGCCTGTATTCAGATCTCCTACAGGGCTCGAAGAACAATCCCACTTCCTTTCTTTAGCTCTAGTCAAGAGATCAGGCACTCAAGTTCTTCGTTAAATGAAAAGGAGAAATACTGCAGTATGGAAGCAACTAAAAGCACACTACTCTTTCTCAGTTGAGCACTACATGGTATAGAAAGTCTAGAAACTGTTTATACTACTTGATTACAGCTAAGAGCCTGGGAGGTAGGGGTACCACCACTGACATAAATGCACTACATTTACACAGGCATCATAGGCTTCTAACTTTAGCTATCTGTAATACAGAACAAAAACAGATTTAAAGAGGCAAAACAACATGATGCTGAGTAGCTCCCAGACACGGTGATGTAGCAGTGAGTGGCTGGTCCTTACGGAATGAGACAGTGAAGCAATCACAAGCAGTTGAGAGACCACTTCCAAGTCTATGCTCGCGTCTCCACAGTGAGGGGAAAGAGCATTCTTCTCATGGGACTGTTTTACAAGACGTATGGCTTTAAAGGGTTTATAACATCAGCACAAAGACAGCAAAAGGTGTTGTATGGTTAAATGGACTATTTTGATTAAACTGAAATAATCTGTGGTCTGGGGTATAAAGTGCAACGTACAGTGTTTTGCTAGCATGCATGAACCTCTAGATTTCCTTCTCATCCAAAGAAGAAATTTGGCATTTGAAAAAACAAGTGTCTACAATTTCCTCTATTTTCATAAGTAGATTATTTCAAAATAGAGAAAATACCTTAACCTAGATAATACTCCCCAACTCAGTGACAAAGCATCCTTGCCTACGTTAAGATGACAAAGGTTCTGAACATAACCACTTCTTAGTGTCTGCGACAGCTGATGCTGGCAGGGCAATGTGGTACTCCTCACCACTGTGGCTAACAATGTGGTCCTCCCCACTGTGGCGGTGACATGGTTAACATCATGTGAGCTCTGATGTGCTCAACAGAGTCCCATCACAGTACGGTCAGCTACATTTCCTGTACAGATCTCATCTGACACAATAACGGCATATACCAAAAATACTAATGTGTGGGCAAAGACTAAGGTCTGGAAAAGGTCTTGGTGGAGAGTAGCCCTCTGAAGATAATGAGTTCTAGTTCTCACACCCATCTACTACATATTATTCCTAAACATTCCACACTCTGACAACTTTCCCCAAAGTCTTATACAATGTCTTAACATATATTACACCTCGAATTTTGAGAAATTGAAAATTGAAAAAAAAAAAACAAACCCTCAATCAACACATTGATTTACAAACAATAAACCCAAGGTAAATGTGTTTATCTTCGATGAAAATGACAGGATAAGTTACTTCAATGAGATATCTGAATATGGCACTAACACATATCTGAGGAGGTGTAACAGAACTCAGTTTATGCCTCAAAGTCCCAACATTTCAAACATAAAGAAACCACTCATCTGGGGAACTAAATATCAATGTTAAAACTAACCACACTTTTCTCTGTCCACTACATGTACCAGCTAAGAACAATTTATGTGGGTTTTTGTTATTGTTCTTGTTCGTTTTTAAGACAGGGTCTCTCAAGGATAGAGAGTTAAGAGCACTGTGCTCTTCCAGAGGTCCTGAGTTCAATTCCCAGCAACTGCTTGGTGGCTTGCAGCCATCTGTAATGAGATCTGATGTATCTGAAGGCAGCCACAGTATATTCATGTAAATAAGATAAATAAATCTTAAAAACAAAAAAACAAAAAACAAAAAACAGAATCTCTCTATATAACTCTGGTTGTTCTGTAACTCACTATGTAGACCAGGCTGGCTTTGGCAAATGAGAAGAGATCTACCTTCTTATGCCTCCCAAGTGCTGGGATTAAGAGGAATATACCACCACACCCTGCTGGAAACAATTTTTAAAGTAACTGTTTTTGTTACTTTCATTTGTGTCTGCTCTGTGCTTCACTGTTCTAAGAATCCCCTGAGCGGGCTGCCCTGAAAAGCTCTCTGATGTATACCGTACTAGGAGCAGGTTGTCTCTCAGCTGGCCGCCTGCTACTCCAGTGTCAGTGCTCCAACGCCCTCTCCTCACATCCTCAGACACAAGGCTTGCTTGCACTTGACTTACATACTTACACAAAATAAATCAATCTTTTTTTTAAAAGAAGGAAATAATGAAAATAAATCTTTTTTAAAAAAATAAAATTATCTTACAGAACAGCACTAGCAAAACAGGGCAATAAAGTATCTAGGAAAATAAAAACCGAGGACATATTCTGAACAAAGTCTGAAGAGATAGCTCAGAGGTTAAGAGCATTTACTGCTTTTCCAGAGCATCAAGGCTCATACTAGACTCTGTGAAGTGTTTAACCATTTTTATTAACTGTGTAATAAATTACTTTGGCAGGATCAAGTTATAATTAATGATTGTTTTGATGAACATTGCTGTTGTTGCATTCTTTTTTAAGTGGATTCTATATGTGTGTGAATGCTGTCTGTTTATGGGATCAATGGGTACACTCTTCATCTCTAAAATCATGCGTGTTATGTCTGACTGACTGTGTGTGTGTGTGTGTGTAATCTCTAGCACTACAAAAACAAAACTATTGTTAACTCTAAGTACAAAAATGGTTTAAACACACTTTACAAGTTGAAAAATCAGGAAATTACATTTATATAAATCTACTAAATTTTGTAGACAGAAAGGGAATATAGCAGAGAATCAAAAATATAACTCACTTATTTTATATAATAAAATACCATAGGCCTATGTTCTGTATCCCTTAGACAGTAGTAGCAAGGGTGTCTAACAACGGGGAACGAGAGGAGCAAGAGGATTTCCTTGTCTGCTGAAATGTTAGCAGTCTGCTCTCACAAGCCAGTACTACTAGCTGCTCTTGCCACTACACTATCAAGTATACAAGATAGATAATGATTATGGTTTTAAATAAAAACTACAGTAAGTAGTCATCAAAAAGATCCTGTTACTTAGTTACCCTGTTATCATCAGGGTAGTGCATGCCTATAATCCTAGCAATCAAGATATAGAGAAAGGCTTCAAGTTCAAGGCCAGTCTAATCTAGATCATAGTAAGACCCTGTCACAAAAGGGGGGGTCATATACAATATATTTAAAGGGGGAACTGAAGACATGGTTCAGAATGCAAAGCACTTGTCTAGCATGCATAAAACCCTTTATTCAATATCCACTACCATATAAAACTATGCATGGTATATAATCCTAGCACTTAAGAGGTAGAGGCAGAAGACTCAAAAGCACAAAGTCATCCTTGAGTTCAAGGCTACTTTTGGCTGAGACCTTGCTAAAAGGGTGAGGGAAGGGAGCTTCTTTACTACACAAGGTAAAAAGATGGGGGAAATAACTATGAAGATGAATTACCACTGCTACATACTACACACACCATAACACTGCCGCTGCAAGAGAAAACACAAAAGAGGAGAGCCCCGAACAGCATCAAGTGAGTGTTCCTTCAGCCTCCCCTCAGGCTCTGACACAGCGGTGGTAAGATGAGGCCTCTGCCCTCCAGAGCACACAGTCTATTAAAGGTGTCTCTGGTGAACTCTGGTAAGCTTTCAGAGTTCAGAGTTTCAGAGCCAGGTGGTGGTGGTGCACGCCTTTAATCCCAGCACTTGGGAGGCAGAGGCAGGCAGATTTCTGAGTTTGAGGCCAGCCTGGTCTACAGAGTGAGCTCCAGGACAGCCAGGGCTACACAGAGAAACCCTGTCTCAAAAAACCAAAACAACAACAAGAACAACAACAACACTTGAATTAAAATATGAACAATAAACAAGGATCATATATATCTTGTTAGTTTATAAATACAAGGGAGATATGGAAAGATGAAAGTTCATTTTTAGGGAAAAAAAAGGAGGGGGAATACAGATAAGGGAGGGAAGGGAGGAGAAAAAGGAAGGAGAGGGAGGGAGAGAGAGGCAGGGAAGAGAGAGGGATTGAAAGCCATGGCCCGCCACATCCACACAGGTATGCATCTCTCTTTACTCCGTCCTACAGAAGATGGTATACATACCAACTACCAACCCACATTAAGAACCTCTACATATGGATTAAGGTTCAAATGGGTTCTTCCCACAGGATAAACCAACAGTTAAAATGAAAAGGTTAGTGACCACACCTTCACATAGTCTCTTACTTTTGCAGGAGAGCGCTGTTTCCGCTTCTTCTTTTTCTGTAAGTCTACTGGCTCTCTGACTTGTTTTTTGTCTCTCATCAGTTGCTCAGATACATCAGTAAAAGTAATTTCCTGCTTTACACTTATCTGTTTAAAAAAAACAAAGCTGATTTTAGAAATGCATAAAGTCCAATGTGCATTCTGCAGAAGTACAACTAACAAGATAAACTGAAGGGTATTTTTTGGGATGCTAGGACGTCGCCCACAGGAAAGACAGAATTAAGCTTGAGGATGGACTCCAAGTGGTTCCTTATATTCATTCTATACTGCTTAAATTGTTTTAAATTAGCCAAAAAGCTTTGACTGATTGTTAAGTTCTTGTCATCTGTTCTTTCTCCCTACACATAGAAACCAAATCAAACCAATCAGGGTAAATTCCATTGTGATGATGAGGGATGAATAAAAGTCAAAGCACAGGACGGTTAGCCAACCATGTCCAGAGAACTGTCAGAGACAAGGGGTGGGGGTGAGGCAGAACTGAAATGACATGGTGACATAACCCTGGACCTCCAACACTTGAGAGGCTAAAGTGGGGGAGGGGATTGTGAGGTTGAAGCCAACCCAGACAGCACACCAAAATCTTGTCTTAAAGTCAGTAACAAAAACACTTGTATTTGCCCTTCTAGGCCTAACTATAGCCAGGAAGTGAAAAGGAAATGGATCTTATGCATGGTTACCTAACACTAAAGTCCTTTCACTAGATTTCACACACATGGTGCTTGTGAAAAGTATGACTCCTGAGAGAATTTCCTCCGTGTTCTTTGAGTGCTCTATAGAGGCACTTCTACTTTTAGGTATAAGCATCCTGCTCTGTTCTCCTCTATGCCTCTGACATTAAATCCTGCTCCTTTCTTACTACTTTATCACTGGTCAGGAAACCTACAAGGCTAGATTAGCAGAGACTCTGGTTCTCAAGGTTGAGAATAGTCATTCACAGAGGACAATTTTAACAGGTACTTAGAAACTGCTTTTGTTTCTTTAAAAAAAAAAAAGCTGACTCTTTACTTGGACTTCAAGGTAACTGGCTTCTCTACTTTGGTTTTATGTCTGTCTCCTTTACTTTGGGCTGCCTTCTTCCTTCTCCAGGAGTGTCTGTATAATCTATCTCATCTCCTGAATGGTTGGTGGCATAGATAAATCACTGTCCTTGGGCCTTCTTCTTGAGTTACCTTGAATAGCCAGAACAGCATATCCTCACAAGGCAGAGTTCCCTGGAGCAGAAGTAATCCTATTCTGATAAACACCTACCCCGGTAAGCAAAGAGACTTCTTCAAGATCAACTAGAGCTAAGACAACAGTCCACCAACCACCAGACAGGACTGTTCATTCAGGACTATTAGTTACCTTTTGCCACCACCTCCAGCCTACAAACACCCCAATTTCATTAAACCTAAACCTCTTTCTTGTCAGTCCTCTAAAAGCAAGGCTTAGCTCACTGGACCACTCTTTCTCTCTTTGGGTGTTCACACTAAATAAACCTCCCCTGCTTTCTGCTTTTCACACACGGGAGAAAATCTTTTGTGACCACCCACCTTTTCTATCTTTTGCTGAACCTACGTAATGTTTTCAGAGTGACTGAATGTATGTATGTATGTATGTATGTATGTATATATGTGTATGTTTATGTGTATATATGTACACTACACACACACACGTAAAAGTGCTAAAAAATCATTAATAGGCAGTTGAGAAACAAAAGCAGAGTATATGAAACTGAGAAACTGTTGAAGTAGAGGAAAAAAATAGACTAATGATGTCTTGGAAAGGGATGTTTATAAACCTAAGAGCATACAGTGAGGTAAGTAACATCAGTTTCCTTGCCACAAGCAATTAAGGGACTAATACTAAGGTTATAAGCACAAGAAAGGTTATGTTTCCACAAAAATCAATATTATATTGGGAACTATATTTAGACATTCTGATGTCCTTTTTTTTTGGATCAAGAAAACCACAAAATTCTAAAAACTGATTATATCAAGAGAAAATTAAATCAAATAATGAAAAGAATGTTTTTCATTTATGCTTAATATTTTTTCTTGTTCCCCTTTCTATGCTCAGCATTTCCTAGCCTTTCAACAAGACACTACCAAATATATAATTGTAAAGTTGTAAAAGGTTTTACTCAAGGCATAATGGTTACTATACAATAATTAGAGAAGCAGAGTCTAGGAGACAAATGATATCAACAACACTGTTATCCTGTCTTCAAATCTGGTTTCCAGAGCTGCTTATCTTTAAAACACCAAGGTTCTAAGGTTACTAATGATACAGTTCATTGTCATCGGACTGAGGATGCTCAGTCAACCTCACAGCAACCTTGGAAAGATCATTAAAATGAATACAAGAATTCTGAAATTTTGTTAAAAATACACCAGAACCCTCTGAAAACCATCTAAGTAAACACAAAGTGATTTAAGTGTCCTGATAAGAACAAAGTACCTCTAACTGCCTACCAGGCCAATCAAACGCTGGGCCCCAAGAAAATGCTGTTTCCACAGGAAGGGAATGGCCAAAGCCCAAAGTGCCAGCCAGGAAAGAAACTGTCTCCTGGGAAGGGATTTCACACAGATTTCAACAAATTAACAGGCCACCTCAGAACAGACTAAAGCCCAGACAAAGACAGTCAAATGCCAGGCAAGGGTATGCCCTGACCAGGGATGTTACACTCTTGCTCTCTGTTTTAAACCTAAATCTCACGTTGGAGCCCTAACCATGGACTCACAAGTCACCAGTCCTCTCTAGGATCTTCTTCTCAGACCAGCTTTCCTTTCTGTGCTCTTCTCTACTGCTTCTGTCAGCTGGTACACTGTGAACAGGAGACTGGGGCTCATTTGTTAGGGACACTGAGGCTGAGGCTTGTTTCCCCAAAACAATAGTTAGTGTGACTACAGTTTCAAAACACTACAGAAAAATATGGTACCAAAGATTCAGAGCATCTCACAGATTCAGCTGGAAGACAGCTGAGGACTCATGAGTAGAAGGCTTTAACCTCAGTGAGCCAGGCAGGGGTCACAGACAGACAGACAGACAGACAGACAGACAGACAGACAGACACAGACAAAATGGAAGCAACAATGAATTTCTGATCTGAAGATCTGTGAAATCACACTTCAACAAGGACATGATTGCTTGGCTAATAATTCTATTGGGTGGGCTGCAGCATAAGCCGGTTATCTTGGTGCTAGAAGGTAAATCACCCCTCAGCACGGAGGTTCCCTGAAACTACACATTGAAGCTGGACACACTGCAAATGGAGGTAGGAGAGATAAGACAGCTATGGAATTACTCAATTTCATAGAGGTTCCAAAAGGCAATTCTGACACTTTGTTATTGTTCATAAATTGATGAAGGGGGGGCACACACATTCAACTATATCCCAGCTTTGGAGGAGCAGAGGCAGGAGGATCTCTGTGAGTTCCCAAGCAGCCAGGACTAAACAGAGATCCTGTCTCAAAAAAAGTACCAAAACAGAAAACATAGGAACTCTTTAATACAGAGTTCAGACTGACTCATAACTAAGTTCTACAGGCGACAGCTCTTCATGAGCACACGATTTTTTTTAATGCTGTTTTCCTTACACATACATGGAAAGTGATCATATTAATACTATCTTTCAAATGTGAGGCACACATGTAACATAAAGGGGGTACAAACCCAAACAAACAGTAAATTATAGTTTTAGAATGGTCCAAAACATTTACTACTATAATGGAAAAATATAATTATGCTCAAGTCTCAAGTATACAGTTCAGCTAACCCCTCACTGCATCCATTTACAAAAAGGTTTTTAGAAAAAGAGAGTGGGGCAAAGAGATGATTTAGTGGGACAAAATCAATGCTGAGCAAGCCTGGAGACATGGGCTCAATCCCCGGAATGCAAAGAAAAGTGAAGGAAGAGAACCAACTTCACAAAGTTGTCCTCTGATCTCTGTCTACATGCATACATCATATACACAGAGATAATAATAAAAATAGCAAATTTTTCAAAGACGCTGGAAAATTCTATGAAGCAAAAAGTATAAGATGAAAGAATGCATTATAGACAGCATAAAAGAGCATTATAGACAACAATAATCTATAAAAACAAAACTATGTAAATGTCACAAAGATATTCATTAAGTCATCTTGCCCTTTCCTTGAGAGGTCTCCTGACCCCCTTTCTGTTTTTCTGGTTTCTCTGTGTGGCCCTGTCTATCCTGGAACTCACCGTGTAGACCAGGCTGACCTCAAATCCAGAGATCTGCCTGCCTCTGGCTCCGAGTGCTGGGATTAAAGGCATGAACCACCACCGCCCAACAGAGAGGTTTTGATTTTTTAAGAAACTTATATACAAGATCTCTTGAACTGGAAGGATATATCTCTACATTTTTTAAAGTTAAACTTTATTTTATTTTTGTGGACATATATGTGTCTGCATGGGTACATGATGAGGCTATAAGAGGCAGAGCTCTCTGGAGCTCAAGTTACAGGAGCACACACTGTTGGTGCTAGGGGCTGCTGAGCCATCTCGGCTCCAGTAACCTTGATTTTTACACCCTACCTCTACCCTCTGCAGTTTGTGGCACCAAGTCTGGCGCATGTGATGCTAGAGATGCCAGGAAGCACGCTATCAACTACGCAGACTCCTCAGGTTAAGAGAACTCTTGTTGAAAAGAAATCACTTTCATGCTGTTGATTTTCACAAAAACTAAACTATAATATTAATAAAAGCAGGTGTCAAGAAAGAATTAAACATCTCAAAAGACTAGGTAGCCTCATTTTTAAAAACCATAATAGAATCTAAAAAAGAAAAAAAAAACAGTCTGAAAAAATACATTGATGCTTTGTTGTTGTGGTTGTTTTGTTTTGTTTTGTTTTGATTAAAGACAGAGTCTCTCTGTGTAGCCCTGGCTGTCCTGGAGCTTACTCTGTAGACTAGGCTGGCCTCAAACTCAGAAATCTGCCAGCTTCTGCCTTCTCAGTGCTGGGATTAAAACAGTATACCACCGGGGCTGGAGAGATGGCTCAGCAGGTAAGAGCACCGACTGCTCTGCTCTTCCAAAGGTCATGAGTTCAAATCCCAGCAACCACATGGTGGCTCACAACCATCTGTAAAGAGAGCTGATGCTCTCTTCCAGTGTCTGAAGATAGCTACACTTACATATAATTAATAAATAAATCTTTAAAAAAAAAGAAAAAAAAGAAACAGTACACCACCACTACCTAGATAAAATATATCAAAGAAAAAAATACAAAAACAACAAGCAAAATAAAATTCCAGGTGTACCGTCATGTGACATCAACCATACCACCCAGACCCTCACAGTACCCTCGCAGTAACCTGAAATTCAATGCAGCTATCTAGAAATAGCAGTATGACCCCCAAACCCCTTAACCAAACCCAGAGAGTTCTCCACCTAAGACTCTAACCCTTTGTTCTTGCCCTGGCCCCAGGCCTCCCGAGGAGCACGATGCAGGCACGCCTTACTCTCCCGTCTGCTGCTTTTTACTCTTGCACACTTGAACATAAAGAGCCTTAGTAAATTTAAAAAGTCTTCCCTTCATTCTCAAGCCTGAACTCTAAATCAAGCTGAGTTCCGAATGACTTTAAAGATCCCATATATACAGAAAACATTCTTGGTTCTAATTCCCTATATTCTGTACTCATCTCGTAGCTACTAAGTGCCTGTTTGGTGCTAAATTCAGTAAAGCTAAAAGAATAAAACAAACTACTGAGATCTTATGTGCAAAGTTCCACTCTGGATGTAAAGAACACATTTTAAATATGAGGTCTCCTTTTCCTGTGTTTTTATGTATAAATGGCATAATTCTGAATCCCAAGGAAAAACGCAACACTTCGAGAGAGACAGCCCATGTCATTCACTAACTAAATAAATGAACAGTACACAGGAAAACAGCAAAGGCAGAACAGGAAAAGATGACAACCTGACAGATTTCGTGGATGAAACAAGAGACTTAATTAGATCTATCATTATATATATTCCCTTTAATTTTTACTTCCAAACTTGCCTCCTACCACAGTCTTCTTTTCTCAGACCTAATAATGTTGTTATTAATGTAATACACATAAATATCACCTGACATTTTAATGAGGACTACACATTTTCACGTATTCTCCAGAAGGCGGACAGCCAGTTCCATGACAGCATTTTGGCCCCGCCTTTCTCATCCCAGCACCCCACACGCTAATCCAGCTACAGTGGCAGCTCTGCTACCTTAAGACATCATCTCATTATCAGCCTCCTACACATACATTAATATAAACTGTTTCTCTAATGAGGACAGGATAACTCTGCCCTGAGACCAATGAATCAATAATTAGCTCCTAATCTCAGATATCATGATTTTATGTGATCTTCTAGCAAACACATCTGGGCTTACTCATCTCTCCACTTCTAGAGAGATATATTTCTTGTCAATATTCAATTTCTATTTCTGAATTCTCATTCATTGTCTCAGCGACTAAGGAAACGACCTTCCAACTTCCCTCTACCTCTGCTAGTGACTCTCCCCATCCATCAACAAGGTTCTGCTGCCTCGCCACCTCCCTAAATACCATGCCTGGCTCTATCAGCTCTTAAAACCACACTACAGTGTCTATTATAAATTCTTGTAGGCCCATACTTTTTAATTAATGTCATTCTTAAGGCCAAAGATTTTAAAATACTCCATAGTTGGAATATATAGACAAATAACTGACTCCAAATCTTAACAAGTGGTTGTGCTGGGAGTCAAAGCAGCACACAGCTATACTATGTCCATACTGTCTAGAAGGAGCCTGTCCCAAAACACTGTCTGGGAAACAGGCTGAATCAAGATGATCACAAGTATAACAAGTGTGAAAAGAGAAATGTAACACAATCACCTACAGTGCAAAAATACAAAGCTAAAGAAAGCATGCCAGCACTACTTGGGTTATTTATGGAATATAGGAAAGGAAAATCTAAGGCAGGAGACACAAGGAGGGAGCGAGGGAGGAAGGAAAACTGCAGTGACTAACGCTGGACATTTTTGACAGAACTCGATATAACGAGCCAACAGGGAAAATTTCAAAATCTAGGCTCACAAAGCGTGGGGAGGAGAAGCTGATGGACAAGTATGTGCATTATGACTTGCACCCTCTCCTCTTCCTGACCCACGATGTCTGTCAGAAGGGAGAGCAATCCCCAGGTCATATTCTGGCCTACTTCCCAAGTATACTAATTACCATAAATTTAATGATGTTGCAATATCAACATTTTATAGTTAACCACAGACAAAATGAATAAAGCGAGTGTGTCAAGTTATCCTAATGAAGTAATGATGATTCCTCCCCCTTGGAATTCTACTCTTCTAACATTCATGATATCGCACCAACTTAAGTTCTCCCCTTTGCCTTGTGGCAACAGCTTGGAACTGGTTCAATAATAAACTCTGGTAAGTGTTACACTGATGATGCCCCAGTATGGGAGTCCCATAAGGGCCTGTCACCCTCGCCATGTCATGCTTCTTAATCAAACAGCTGTCATAACACCTTATGGTTGTTTAACAAGTGACAGTATCAGAGACTGGATGCATTAGTAAGTATGAGAATCCACACATTTTATATTGATCCAGACAAAGAAGAAAGCTACAAAAATGCATCGCTCACTTCTCATTAACTTTTTTGTTTTATGAAAGTTATTTTTCAGGGCTGTAGAGAAGTTAAGAATGCTTACTTCTTGATGGGCAGTAGCATCAAACTCTGAGATCGAGGCTAGCCAGTCAGTCTACAGAGGAGTTAGTTCTAGGATAGCCAAAGCTGTCCTAGAAACCTGTCCTAGAAACCTAGAAACCAGAGAAACCCTGTCTCGAAGGGGAGAAAAAAATGAGAATTCATTTCTCTTGAAAAGAACCTGAGATTGGCTCCCAGCACCCACACCAGGCACCTCACAACCACCTCCAGCTCCAGAGGATCAGATGTTCTCGGGCCTCCAGGGGCACCTATATGCACAGGATACACAGAAATTCACATACGTGCACACATACAACGATAAATAAAAATAATAAATAGATCTTTAAATCAAAAACAAGGCTAGGCATGGTGGTGCCTTTGATACAAGTACTTGAGAAGCAGAGGCAGGAGGATCTCTTTGAGCTCAAAGACAACAACAGCCTGGTCTACAGAGCAAGTTCTAGTCCTACCAAGGCTACATAGAAAAACCTATCTCAAAAAACCAAACTAAAACCAAAATAACAACAAAAGGTTGTAAGTGACAAACGGTTCGGTGGCTGGGAGCACACTCCACTCTTACAGAGGACCTGTTGTTTAGTTTGACTCCCAGTATCCACACAGTGGCTCCAACTGACTGTAATTCCAGTTCCAGCTCTCCTGACCTCCATGGGTACTAGGTGCACACATGGTACAAAGGCATACATACATGTAGGAAAATCTCAAAAGCATTTTTTATAAACATGTTACTACTTAAAATACTCTTGTCATACATTAAGATGAAACTTTAAATTACTGTACTTTAATTTTTTCTAATAAATACTAATACAATCAACAGCAAAAGCTCTTGCAAATTCTCAGTTTTTTAAGAGTGTAAAGAAGCTGGGCGGGGTGGCGCACGCCTTTAATCCCAGCACTTGAAAGGCAGAGACAGGCGGATTTCTGAGTTTGAGGCCAGCCTGGTCTACAGTGTGAGTTCCTGGACAGCCAGAACCACACAGAGAAACCCTGTCTCGAAAAAACCAAAAAAAAAAAAAAAAAAAAAAGAGTGTAAAGAAGAGTTCCAACAACAGAATGACAACTGATTTAGACACACCTCAATCTCAATCTTCTCTTCCTCCTCCTTCATCCAATCTCTTTTTGTAGAAGTACTTGTCCCCATCACGATAAAGGCACATGTATAAAGGCTATGCACACATGTGGGTGAGCAGACATACCTGTGCTTTCTAGTTTCACTGGCTGAGACCACAAGAAGGAGTGACACTCACTACATCCACCGCCCAGAAATTAGTTCCCATTAATCAATATACAACAGATCAATAACTACTTAGCTGATTCCACATCTAGGACAGGAAAAAAAGAGCATGTGGTAAAAGCTAAAACACTGTGATGCCAGAAATTCAAGTGCTTAAAGAGGGATCAGAAATATGCCAAAAGGAGCCAAATAAAAGAATTCCTAAAGCCCCGAACTGTAATATGAACAAGCAAATAAGCAATGGCTATACTGGATTTTAATGCTCCGGAATAAATATCCATACTGAAATGCTAAATACAGAATCTCACCAAAGATAATTAACAATTGCAAAAAACATTACCTTTACAATGGTGTGATGGTTTGTATATGCTTTTCCTAGGGAGTGGCACTATTAGGAGGTGTGGCCTTGTTGGAGTAGGTGTGTCACTGTGGATGTGGGATTAAGACCTTCACCCTAGTTGCCTGGAAGTCAGTCATCTACTAGCAGCCTTCAGATGAAGATGTAGAACTCTCAGCTCCTCCTATACCATGCCTGCCTGGATGCTGCCATGTTTCTGCCTTAATGACAATGGACTGAACCTCTGAGCCTGTAAGCCAGCCCCAACTAAATGTTGTCTTTTATAAAACTTGCATTGGTCATGGTGTCTGTTCACAGCAGTAAAACCCTAACTAAGACAGAAGTTGGTACCAGGGACTGGGGTATTGCTGTGATAGGCCTGACCATACTTTTGTTCAGAAGAATGTGGATTTTGGGACTTTGGATTTGGAAAGCCACAGAATTCTTTAAGTGGGGCTTAATGGGCCAGACTAGTAGGAATATGGAAGACAGTGGTGCTGAGGGACATTTGAACTGTGTAGGCCTGATGGCCCAAGAGGTTTCAGTGGAGAAGAACTTTAATATGTGGCTGAGAGACTGTTTTTGTGATGTTTTGGTGAAGAACACAGCTGCTTTTTGCCATTGTCTGAAGAGATTGCCCAGGACTAAGGTAAAGAGATTTATATTAATTGCATCTGCAAAGGAAGTCTCAAAGAAGCCCAACAAAGACTTTGTTCTCTGGTTAAGTCTGATAAAGAGAATTTTGAACAAACATAGCAAGCTGAGAAAGGAAAAGTATAAAATATATAGTTTGAGTATTAAAGGGACTCTAGGAAGTGAAATGGAGCTGAATTCATGGATATTAAACTGAATTAAAGGAGTGGTGATCTTGGGGGCAAGATTCACCCAGTTAACTTTAGGTCCAGGCATGGCCATACAAGCCTTTAATCCCAGGAGGCAAAGATAAGCAGATCTCTGAGTTCAAGGCCAACCTAGAACAGAGCAAATTCTAGGTGAAGAAAAACTTTAATCCAGGCTTGGTGGACCACACCTTTAATCCCAGTGTTTAGGAGACAGGAATGCAGATCTCTTGAGTTCAAAGTCAGTCTAAGGAGCAAGATTCAGGACAGCCAACTTAGGCAGCGAAGAAACTGGGAAAAAGGGAGCTAGCGATAATGTAATAGAACAAGGGGGCCAATGTTCCAGCTCCTGCAAGCAGCAGAACTCAGCAGCTTCAGCCGCGTGTCTCTGGCTTTATATTCAAGAGGAGAAGGAGACTACTGGGACAATTGATGCTGGTTGGCTGGAGCTAAGAAATTAGTGGTGATTAAGAAAAGACCAGCATCACTGAGTTGAAATATGGGAAATGTTTTCTGAGAGCACAAAGAAGGTGTATTCCAGAGATTGCCAAGTGTTCCTCATGCTACAGTTGTACTTGGTAACATGTAAGAATCATCCAAGTGGTACTGGTTTTAAAGGCATGAAGGCATCATGAAGAACAGCTGAGGCTTGGTACTGTGAGAGGCCATGGAAGGCCATTGGTAAAAGTGTACCCTCAGTTGTAACTGACAGCCCAGGACTGAAGGGGTCATGCAAAGGAGTTGAGGCTTGGTACCATAACGAGAGCCTATGAGAAGCTTTGGTGAAGTATAGTTGCAGTGGAAGACCCTAGCATATTGGAGATGCCACTACCGTGGGATGACCACCAAGAACAGCAGTGGCAGTGGAGTGGATCAATCTGAACTTAGAGTGCTACAGAGGGCAGAGCTGGAGAAGTGACACCAGCTCTTTGGAGATACACAGAAGATCATGTGTGGATCTCAGACATTGGAAAAAGAAGCTGTAAAGCTGAAACTGACTTGGGGTACCCAAGATGTTAAAGATGCCAGAGCCACAGGATGCCTGCCAAGGAAAGCTGCTAACAGGGAGTGGAACAAGCCAGGAGAAAGAACCTAGTTGCAGTCAAAAAGGATGAAAAAGGAGTTGGATAGCTGAAGACCACTTTGCCATCAGATGTGGAGATGCAGAGTTTGGACTTTGCCCAGCTGGTTTCCTGTCTTGCTTGAAGGATTACAGTTAAGTGATTGAATGAATCTCAGAAGAGACCTTGAACTTTAGACTTTTAACACAGTTGAGACTGCTATAGACTACAGGGACTTTTGAAGTTGGACTAAATGCATTTTGCATTATGCTATGTTTAAGTATGGCCCCCATAGACTCATGTTTGAACAAGCCTATGGGGGCCAGGGAGTGGAATGTGATGGTTTGTATATGCTTTTCCCAGGGAGTGGCACTATTAGGAGGTGTGGCCTTGTTGGAGTAGGTGTGTCACTGTGGATGTGGGATTAAGACCTTCACCCTAGTTGCCTGGAAGTCAGTCTTCCACTTGCAGCCTTCAGATGAAGATGTGGAACTCTCAGCTCCTCCTGCACCATGCCTGCCTGGATGCTGCCATGTTTTTATCCATGCTTGATGACAATGGACTGAACCTCTGAGCCTGTAAACCAGCCCCAATTAAATGTTGTCTTTTATAAAACTTGCATTGGTCATGGTGTCTGTTCACAGCAGTGAAACCCTAACTAAGACAAATGGGGAAACCTGGCAAACACCATCTTAAATGAAGTTACGGGCCACATAGTCCCCTGTAGGATGACCTTGCAGGAAGGTGATACAAGATCGGTGACACTGTCAGAGATGCAGAGCACTGGGCTCCCCGCACCAGGTACTATGGGGCAGTAAGGGTACTATGAATTGGAGCGGTGGGTAGGAACACATAGCCTCTAGACTGTTATAGAACTGCACTGATACAGTAAGGTTAAAATTTAACCACATTGGAAAACAAAACTAAGGTCCAAAAAAGATTAAACTTAGTGCTTAAAACTTTACTGATTAAAAGAGAATGTAAAAATTTAAATCCAAAGTCCTCTATATCCAAGGACACAAAGCGAACTCCTCTGTTCTGTGCATTATTTCTTATACTCACGCCGCCAGTAGTCCTGTGAGGCCTCTCCCTGCACATGCTGCACAGTTTCAAAACTAGGATTAGAACCAAGAGCTCCAGTGCACTCAGAAAATCACACCAGCAGGGCTGCCTGCACAGGCCTGCACACATCTGGGCCTCTCAGTGTTCCCTCACCCAGGAGGCTTTATAGGTAGTTACTAGTTGCTGGGAAAGGGAAGCGCCATTTTCTTCAGTGATAGCCACCCTTTACTTGTGCTATGTAAACAACCCTGACTAAATTGACAGGCTCTCCACACACTACAAACAGGAAAAAAAGGAATAGGTAATAGCAATCTACAATTCATGATGTTACTCATTAGTTCAGTCATTTTCTCCACTGTCCACTAGAGCAGTAACAGTACCCATTTCCATAACAAAACAAAATCAATAAAAGTACAAAAAGAATCAGTGGGAAGACACCAAATAAACATATCTGTCATTAATCACCAGCACACACTGAGGAGTGTGGCTTCTCAGATATGCAGAGGGTTATTAGCTGCTACAAAACCCCCCATTTATACAACATGCTTTCTAAAGTTTAACACAGCTAAAAGCTCATTAATCTTTCATTTAAGATTCTCCTTGCAGGGCTAGAGAAATGGCTCAGGTTACGAGCACTGCCCATGTTCTCTCTTCCAGAGAACCAGGGTTCAATACCCGGCACCCGCACAGTAGTTCAGACTGTCTGTAATTCCAGTTCCAGGGGAGGATAGGGTGTCCGAAACCCTCTCTGGCTTTTGTACAAGGCACACGTGTGGTGCACAGAAATACATGCAGGCAAAATATAAACATTAAAATAAAAGGAAAAAATATCCTAATTTCCCTGCCTTTCAATATAGTATCCATGTCCAGAGCTGGCAAGGCAGATCAGCAGGTGGAATACTTGCTGCACAAGCACAGCAGCCTGAGTGTGATTGGAGAGCTACGTACAGACAAAAGGAGAGAGAGCTGAGAGCACAAGGCTGTGCCATGGCACACATACCCACCCAAATTTACACACACACACACACACACACACACACACACACACACGCACGCGCATGTATGTATGTATGTATGTATGTATGTATGTTTCTGGTTCACTTTTACTTTTCTTCTCTAGCATACAAGGATATTGTCACTTTAGGGCGACCATAAGTGAACCCAGAAACATTTTAAAATTATTCTGCTATACTACTTATAAAGATTTTAAGGTAGAATTTTCAAATACCACTACAAAATTCGTTGGGTTTATTTGTGTGAGAGTGTGTGTGTGTGTGTGTGTGTGTGTGTGTGTGTGAATAATTTAGCCAATATATTTCCAAAGCCTAAAGAAACCCATACCATAAAAAAACCATAACAATGTCTATGCAACACTGCAGTATTATTTATAATAAAAACTACAAAATCTAATACTCAATAATAAACTATGATTATAGTTATCAGTAATATCACATTTGATTAACATAAAAGACAGAAACATTCATGGTGAAGGTTAAGTGGTAAATAGGAATAAATATGAAAAGATGTTTGAAAACTTTATGAAAATATACAAATATGTCTTGGGGAAACTTTGTCCAAACACACAAACATCTACACAGGAAAGCAACAACAAAAAATGTACTACAATGTTACCAAAGAAGCATTAATAGTGGTTATTCTAGGGTAGGGAGGTTACAGTCATCATTGTTCTCTAGGGTTTACAACCATCAGTATTTTCTCAGTGTGTATTACTTTATTATCCTAAAACGGCATCAAGTCATATCTAGTACAAATCCTCACTGTTAAAAGGAAAGATAACCCAGGAGTGGTACCACATGGCTGCAAGCCTCACACTTGGGAAGTGGAGACAGAGAAGCAAGGCTTCAAGGTCATCTGCAGCTACACAGTATATATACCCCAGCTACATGACACCCTGGACATACTGAAAGAGTAAGTAAGTTAAGAGAGAAGAGAAGGGGAGGAGAGGGAAGGAAAGATAAACTGAATGGACGGAAGGAGAAGAGAGACAGTGAGAAAGGCAAGCAGGAAGAAAAAAAATTTTCTATTACACATTACACACTGCTATACCCAAACTGCAACCAATGGGAAAAAAGATATCTCTTGGTTAGATTCCAAAACTAAACAGCAATCAGAAAAAGAAAAGTTTTGGTTTGGTTTGGTTTGGTCCTCACATCACCTGCAAAAACTCAACTCAAACAACAGTACACAGATGAAGTGTGGCTACACAGGACAAGTTACCAAACTCCACCCGTTACCAGTGAAAGGAAAACTAAAAACCACACTTCATTACACTAAAATGGTTACAGTGAAAATCTAGTACATGATATGGAGAATCTTTATAACTTGCTAAAACCAATCACAAACCTCTGGTAGAGCCGAACACTTGCCAAGTTACAAAACTGTATCCTGAGGAAACCAGCAAAAGCAGTGAGTACAAATATGCACAAAAAGGTGCATTGCAAGAATACTCAAAGAAGCACTTTTCAGAATGGTTGATAGAAAGTCTTTTGTTGGAGAGGAAGGAAGATGTGTTGGGGATTAAAACTAGTCCTTTCCGCTTGGCTGGGCAAACAATCTGCACTGAGCACACATCCAGCCCACTCTAGAAACAGTCTGCAATGACAGAAGGAACACTTTAGTCAGGACTGAGAATAACCTACTAAATGCATGAGATGCCTGATTTCATAAGCAACAAACAAAAACAGAGCACACAGTATAAATGGTTCTATTTATATCAAAATCAAAATCAAGCAAGCTAACAGACCATGATAAAAGCATTGAGGTAACAGGAACTGGATTGGGGGAGGGGGTGTCTCAGGGTCACTAATGACACTCCATGTTATGTCTCAGGTCACTGAATGATGCTCCATGATTTAGGAACATGGAAGTTATTTCTGACTAAATTTATGAAACTTAAATTTATGACTTAACAATTTATCCAATTTTCTTTATAAATGTTCTGATCTAATATACATGTGTGTACAGAAACAGCCTACATATGTGCATAGATACATGCACAAGCATTTCTTTTATCATTATTTCATTCAAACAAACAGACCTAGCAACATAATGTCAAGTAAATGACAGCATGCCATTTAATCACTAAAATAAACAAAGCAGTTTTATATGTGGTGACATGAAAATCAATACAAAGTATCATTAAATAAACACAATTTCAAAAGTGATATGATGAAATTATCATTTAGATGGTATATCTTTAAAGTGTACTATGCAGAAATAAATATACCAATGTTGTTTACAAATTAAAATTTTCTGGCATATCAATATTAGTAATCTCTTTGAGATCAGAATAGGCAAAAATAGAAACAAGGAATCCCTACCCATCCATCCAGACACAACAAAAGACTTCCTCTCCAACAAAAGACTTTCTATCAACCATTCTGAAAAGTGTTTCCGGAGACCAGGCATCCTACATAAGCACTCTATAGCTGAGTGCTGATATAGAAACCTATAGAATGTTTACCTTTTATATAGGTAATTATTCTCATCATAGTATGTTAACTTTTGCAATAACTATGTGGTCATATTATAATAAACACCTCTGATCCAGGTGAACTGAGCCTTTAACCCTGATCTAAATGAAATCCAACTTGTAAATTCTCATAAAACCATCTAAAGAAAAATCTCCTATTAATAATTTGCATCCACCTATGGGGGCTAAAGGATGGCGAATTTGGTCAGATTAGTTTACGACCAGAAGAAAATAATTAAAAAGTAAACTGTGCTGGGTTTGCTCCCTAAAACAATCAACTACAAATCAAGCATTCCTAATCGAAAACTACAAAATATTCCAAATCCTCAAATCTGCATGAGTGTTGACATGGTGTCCTAAGTGGAGCCTGACAGCCCTGACTTCATGTATAAAGCTCAAAATAAATTATCCTCAGGTTCCGTGTGATAAGTAACAAAATGACCATCCCTTTTTAACCCAGTTCTCATCACCCAAATCTTGTTACTCACATGTCAATATCCCAAAATTAAAAAAAAAAAAAAGCTAAAATACTTTTGAGCACAAGCATTATAGATATAGTATCTCCACCTGCAAAGTGTTACTCTAATTCATCCACTTACACAAGCTGAACTATGATGGGCCTGTCTGTGAGTCTAGGATTATATACAGCGAGTTCTGGGCTAGCCAGGACTACATAGTATAAACCTGTCTCAATACATAAATCAGTTAATTAATAAAAAATTGAAATCAGTAGTTGTAAACAATAACACAATTCCCATTAAAGCCTGGTTCACGAAGGTCCAGTGTTTAGCCCATGCTATCTCTGCTCAGAAACTGCCCTCTATCAAGTAAAGTATCATGAGAATCCTATACCTGACAAACCGCTCTAACCTCCTGGAAAACAGCCCGAACTAAAGCAAGAACCAACAGCCTACAAACAACAAATTACTACTGAATCCCTCATTGACTCTTAAGATATGCAATAGTAATTAGGAACAGACTGTAACTTACAAATGACTCTGAAAAAGCATACAACATAATTATAATCATCTTCCTTAATGAAAGGATTTCAGAAATTTTTAGAAATTGAAAAGGAAAACAGAAGTCTGATTCTAATGGCCAAATACATTTTGAGTTTTCAGGCACATTAAAAATGTATTCAAACATATAAAACACCTTAAAGTACAGCTGTAATCCTATTATCATGCTGCTTTAGAAATTTATGATTTAAAAATGTCACACAGCCACTGAGAAGCTTCAGCAGGTAAGCTCAGCACCTGTCTCCAAACCTGATGCCTGGAACCTAGTCCCTGGGACCTGCATGGCGGAAGGTAAGAACTGATCCCTGCAGGTTGTCTTTCTGACCTTCACATCTAAGCTTGTAAAAGATATTTAAAAGAATGTCACATAAATTCCGAAGTAAATCTTTTAGGAGTTTCATATTACTAAAACCTTTTCTATATACCATTGTATGAAAAGAACATGAATTTTTAGATAGCTCCCAATTTTTAAAATATTTTCATTCATGGTATTATAGCCCAACAGTTTCTCAGAAGACAAATGTATTATCAATTATGATCTGCTCCAATTTGTAAACACGGATTGCAAACCTTTCCTCTTAACATGCCTGCCATCAACTGGGAAAGAAAAGAGCATAGGAGTTTGAGAGTTCTCAAATTTTCTTTGATGAACTTGATAAGAATGAGATTTTCTGAGCTGTTGCAAAGCTTCTACCACAGCGCTGTCGAGCGAGACAGAGGCAGTGATGAAACCATGGATACTAGCCAACAGATCCATGCAGATGAGACGCATCTGCAGAGTGCCCAGTGAGGTTAAAGACCTCAAGTTTTGATTTAAATGTAACGTATTAGAGAACAAATGCCCAATGAGTACGCTATACACTAAAAAGTTGACCTCTACTGATTTAAGAGTAGAAAAATCAAAATAAATCCTGAGAACTAAGTTGCCACAAATAATAACTTTTAATTGTAACTTAATTTACTAAGGGTACAGAACCTAAAGTCATTAACAATTTGAGAAAACTCAACTGCTAATTCTAGACTAACAAAGGGTAATGTGAAAAGTAGTTCTTTGTGATTCCCAAGTGAATGAGCAAACAGAAGAAAACCATTACCATGTTCAATATCATTTTTAAAATACATTCTAGAAAGAATGTTGAGAAGGGCCTATTACTCCAAGTCTGTTCACATTAAGAAGCAAAATCATACTGTTCTGGATAAAATGCCCTTTTCAATGAAAACCAATGCATACTTATATCCCAAGCACCAATATATTACTAAGCAATATATGACTAAGAAGGGAAATGATTCCTCATGTCTATTTATGTCTCATTATAAAACAATGTTACATAAATCTCAAACTCTGACCATCTGTCAACCAGCATGACCAATTTTTCAGATTCACTTACCTTTGAGGACAACAACTCAACTGAGTGCCCATATAAATGGGGTGTCAAGCCGACATGTTAAAAGAATGAGGTGAGAAAGTTCTAATGTGCTGATAAGGAAGGAACCCCTCACAATCCTGTTAAGTGATATGACAATGAAAAGCCCATAAACAGACAAAATGTTAGGAGCGATCATTTATGGGTATGGGCTATGAACATGGACGAACATATTCTAGAGACATCAGCACCTGTACTCACACAAAACCTATGAAATAATGTCTACAGCAGCTTTATTTGTACTAGCTAAAAGTTGGAAACAACCTCAATGGCCTTTCAATAAGAGTATGTTCACCTGAGGCCTAACCAAAAAAACAAAACAAAACAAAACAAAACAAAACAAAACAAAACAAAACAAAACAAAACAAAATAAAATAAAATAAAAAAATAAATTACAGATATGATAGCTGTGATTCACTTATGAGTCAAGTGAAAAAGTCTATCTCAAAGTCACATATTGTTGATTTCACCAATAAAAACATCCTCAAAGTAACCCAATTACAGAGTGGAAACCAGATCTGAGGTAGACAAGGGGTTCGGAGGGTGGTGGGGATTGATTATAAAGGGTTTAGCTCTTGTTTCTTCGCCTTTCTGCTCTTCCCTATCAAGAGCAGTCCCCAAGCTGTAAACTGGCATTACATAGGACGCCCACCTGATATAAGACACCAAAGCAAGGCTCTGGATCTGTAGACCAAGGGTTGTGTTTGACTAGCTGGCTTGAGGGTCTGCATATACTCGCTAGCTAGCAAGCAAATAAACTTCTTAAAGGATGTCTTTCAAGATGTCACAGATGTCATACTCAGGCATGGTTAAGAATGTTCTTCACAAAGAAGAGAAGCTGTGGCAAGTGCTGGCTAGCAAACACATAGAATGTGCAACGTAACTCTGAAAACTGTCACAGAGTACACAGTAAACAGGAAAGGCAACTGAAGGTTGTTATCCTAGTAATTAAAAATTGGTACTATTGCTGGGCGGTGGTGGCGCACGCCTGTAATCCCAGCACTCTGGGAGGCAGAGGCAGGTGGATTTCTGAGTTCAAGAACAGCCTGGTCTACAGAGTGAGTTCCAGGACAGCCAGGGCTATACAGAGAAACCCTGTCTCGAAAAAACCAAATCAAAAAAAAAAAAAAAAATTGGTACTATTTGCTACAGCACTCAAACAAACTGTGTCTAATTAAACAACACTAAAAACTACAGAAAACGCTGGGGTAAATTAAAGAAAACCTAAAAAACTAGAGGTATAGCATCTGATGAATTAAAGCCACCACTGTTTAAATGCTAGTTGTAAGCAAATCCTTACCTAGAATCTATGTGATCTAAATAAAGTCTGGCTGCCTCTAAACTAAGACTGGCTGTACATGACATGCAAGGACATAAACTATCCTAAGAGTCTTCGCAATGAACAAAACTGAGGTACTACTCTATCTGATCTCACACTTTTCCATGGAGGATAAAGTCAAAAAGCACTCCTGACAGAAAGATCGACCCAGTCAGTCAAACAGAAACAAAACTCAAGAGAAGGCATACAAACATGCAGAAAATACATTTACTAGTACCTTTATTTCTAATAATAAAAATAAAGTGCACACAGGGAAAAAAAGATAGTAAATGTTTAGATATTAAAACAATACATTAATCAATAAGGAAAAGCAATGAAGTATTAATACCCAATCAACGATAAACTAATAATGTGCTTCACAAAAGCATACAGACATGAGAGCCACATTTAATTTCCCAGACAGACAACAATACACTATAATGAAAAAATTCTAACAATTATGGAGATAAGTGACTGGGAAGAATTACAAAGCAACTTTCTAGAATACTGAAAATGTTCTCTATCCTGACGGGTTGTGCATTACTTACAGGCTGTCTGAACTGAACTGAAAATACAAGTTTTTCCATTTAACTCTTTCTTCAATTAAAAACAAAATGCATCTTCACTCAAACATCTGGGTTGCCTCTTATAGCCCAAGTACTAAGAACACAAAATTTAAAGGCAAGACCTACAGAATAAACCTTAAAGGATAATAATACAGCTTTACACGCAAAGAAATGCAGAGCAAGCTGGCCATAATAAAAATCAACAAGAAAGTTTTCACAAGCCGAGATGTCAACAAGAATAACTCAGGCATAAACACACCATGAGCAAAAGAGACGAGAAAGTCCTTGTGGATCTGGTGAACTAAGGTAGTTGTAGTTGGATATGCTTAAAATGAAGTATGAGAGGGGCTAGCGAGATGGCTCTGCGGGTAAGAGCACCGACTGCTCTTCAAATCCCAGCAACCACATGGTGGCTCACAACCATCCTTAACAAGTTCTGACCCTTCTTCTGGAGTGTCTGAAGACAGCTACAGTGTACTTATATGTAATAAATAAATAGATCTTTAAAAAAAAAAAAAAAAGAAAAGTATGAGAGAGTTTAGTAACCGGCTACGATAGAAGTCGCCTAAGAGACCTGCCGCAATGGCTATCTCCATCCACACCAGTAAGTACACTTTAGCTGTCTGTAAATAAGGAACCACTGAAACCATTTTACAAAGGCAGCAAGAAGTTACACCAGATTTGAAACTAAAGTTACACTACTGAAACTAAAAAAAAACAAAGTTCAGGCTACAGCCTGTTCAAAGTTACTATGACCTCTCTCTAGACTACTGGATAAAACCTACAGTAGAATGTATATATACTTTTCAAGCGTCTCAGGACAGACCACAATCTGGTCATAAAAGACACCTTAGCGCAGTAATCAATACTATTTACTCAGACAATAGTTACAACTAGCAATCAAGTAACAGCAAAAAAAAACAAGCTAGAAAATATCCTTCCATCAAATATTTAGAAATTAAACCATGCACTTCCAAATAATGCATAGTTCAAAGAAATCAAAGATAATAAGGAAAGTGAATGTAATTAAACACTCAACTAGTAACACTCTGAAGCAGCACTTAGAGGAGAACTCACAGTATTGGTGCATGCCAGCAGAAATCAACAACCTAATGAAACTCAAAGTAAACACGGGAATGCAGAGCCAGTGAGATGGCTCTGCTGCCTGCTGCCATGTCAGGTGGATGACCTGCGTGCGGAACCTGATCCACAGGCCCACAGAGCAAAAGGACACATGAATTCCTGCAGGCTGTCCCCTGACTTCCATGCGAGCTTGAATCATCCTCTTCAGCTTGAGTTCAAAGCCAACTAGGGCTAGAAGAGAGCAAAACACACACACACACACACACACACACACACACACACAATTACAACAAATCAATGAATTGAAAACAGTAATTTCAGGGGCAGGAGAGATGGCTCAGTGGTTTAGGGCATTTGCTGTTCTAGAGGATCTTAGTTCAGTTCCCAGCATCCTCATCAGATGACTCACCATCACCTGCTACTTTAGCTCCAGCCTATCAGAGGCCCTCTTCTGGTCTCTGCACTGCTCCATGCTCACATGCACATACCACCCACACAAATACATACATACATACATACATACATACATGTAATCAAAAATAAATCCTTAGGGGAAAAGAGGCAGGAATCAACAGAAAAAAAACAAAGTTTCCTTAAGATATCAATAAAACCAGGAGTCACTTCTGGAGGGAGGTAACAGAGCAAGTATTCAACACATAAAGGGTCAGTTTGATAAGACAAGGAAGCTCTAGAGACCTGCTATACAACACTGCAGTACAATTTAACACCACTCAACTGTAAGCTTAAGAACAGTAAAAGGAGTAAGAAAACCACAAACGCACACCTATAGCCAGGCTAAGAGAAAAATAGAATATTAACATCAAACACAAAAGCAACTCCATGTGCATTTAAAGGATAGAAAAAAAAGGGGGAGGGAGGGAAGGAAAGAGGGAGGGAAGAAGAAAGGAAGGGAGGGAGGGAGGGAGGGAGGGAAAAACTAGAAACAGATTTGTGTCCAATAATTAGAAAACGTTGAAGGATTTGACCATTCTCTTACAACAAACTGCCAAGACTCATAGAAGAAATAGATGATCTGAATAGGCCTGCATCTGTAAGAAAATTTGTCAAAGATTTCCTAAGTCTTCCAAAATAGAGAGCACCAGGTCCTGGTGAATTTGAGCAAGCATTTATGGGGAAATTTATCAATTCTCTCCTATCTTTTCCAGAAGACAAGAACAGTGATTAACTCATTCTGCGGCAAGAAATACAAACACCAAAACTAAACAATGACATTACAGGGAAAGAAAATTACATACCAGTCTCTCTTCTAAGTTGTAAAAATAAAGTGTTACCAAATCGAATCTAATAATGTATAAAAACCAATTATATTGTGATTTACTGAAGGCATGAAAAACTGGTTCAACGCTCAAACAGCAATTCATATAATCCCTTATAAACAGGCTTCTGCAATAGGCTAGGTACAAATTGGTGCACATATGCAGAACACAGACAACATTGCTACCTTCTAGAATCCACAATCTATCAAGAGAGATGGACACTGGGTAAGTCATCACAGGTCTCTATCTTAGGGCTCTATAGAGTTCCTGAAGCGGCAGGTCAGTGATAAAGATGCACTTCCTATGCTGAAAACAGCCATGAGTTATGGCTGAAGTACATATTTAGGCAAATATGTTATGGTCCTCAAGCAAAGAAAAAGTGCTGCATTATAAATAAAGGGAGGGAGAAGAGAAGCCTCAGGGCCTAGTGCCAGTGGTAGGAGAGCTAAGACTCAAAACATGGTTCGGTTTTACTCACCAGAGTGAAAATAAAGTAGACAATTAGGTATGATGCACAAGCTTATAAACCCCAGTACGGGGCGGTGGAAAGCTGAAGCAAGAAGACTGCCAAGGAGTTTGAAGCTAGCCTGGACTATACTGTGAGGACGCAGGGTAGTATGAGCTGTACAACAAGGCTCTCTGTCAAAACGGGCAAAATAAATAAATGTGAAGATGAGAAGACATAAATGCCTAAAAATGAGTTTCTTGGAGCTGTATAATTCCAGCACCAAAGAGGTAGAGGCTGGAGTTTAAGGATGGCCTGGTCCATGTAGCAAATTCTAGGCCAACTTAGGCTATATACTGACAGCCTGCCACAAATAGATCAAGTTCCAGGACAGCAAAGAACTACATGGAGAAGCCACCTCCAAAATTCAAAGCAAAATGCTAAACACAGTGTCTTTCCAAAGCAAGCACTTAAAATCTAGTACACACATAACCATGACCAAATAAATGTTGAGAAATAGAGTTTAAAACAGTAACATGTAAACACTTAATTCTGCCTTTTGAATATGATACCTGTCCACAGCTTAGTCACTCTATTAAAAGATAAACAACAAAACGATTAGCCTTTAACCACTGTAATTTCTTTGATGACCCCAGGACTGTCTACCATTCCTAGTTCAGTACTTACGGGGACATTAAGTGCATACTGCAGTCCTTGAGGAAGCCGCTCGTGGGCCTCCATCTGCTCTTCGTCATTTTTCACTGTCTCCTCGTGGACCATGAGTTCATCATGGGATATCATATCCTGTTGTCTCATTTCACTCTCTTGTAACACTTCGTCTGCAGCCAGGATCTCCTGGTGAGGCAAACTTCGATCTTGAAGTACTGACTCCTGCAGTTCTCCAGACACGGCAGACTGGCCAGACACTCCACCCATTACAACCATTGCCCTGGAAGACTGCATTTCGTCTATGCCGCCACATTTAAGAAACAATCCTTCCAGTTTGTCGTCAATGTTCATGCTTAAGTAACTGCCTAGAAAGACCAAGTTTGGCAACAAAGCACAAAAAGTTAGTTTATATGTCCTACTTGGTAGTTTTTATTTCAAATTATAAAAGATATACATGCAAATAGAAAATTTTTATTCATCTAATTCACATAATTACCAAGATTGACTTCCAGAGGCTAGAAAAGTAAAACAAGTTTTCATTTTGAAATTAAGGTATAATCCTAATATATTTCATACTGAAAATTAACTTTACACAAACAGATTAAAGGAAGTATTTATAGCTTCAGTTCAAGAACTTTCAGATTTGAACACATTATAGTGTCATAAAATTTAAAAGGATGAACTCAGTAAAACAAGCGGCAGAGTATACTACCAGGCAAACCACAGACACAAAGAAAGATGCTCATAAATCCTAAGAATGGCTGTGATGCAGCGGCTCGGTTAGACCAGCGCTTGGCTACCATACAGGAGAAGTCCTTGGCTCAGCAAACCCTAGCAGCACATAAAGCAGGCACAGTGTGTGCACCAAAGGCCTCGAAATCAAACAGAACAAATATAACCCTCAGTCCCCAAGTGGAAGCTCACAAGTAGGAGAGCCTGGGCTTTGGTGTCTTTTAGAAAGACAATGTTGAAGATCACCTTCGGTTTTATAATGTAAAACCAAAATGTACATCAGATTCCAATCCCTACTAAAATCAAAATATCCTTTAAGGATATCATCGAAGGAATGACCTTTTCTTAAATGGACACTTCACAGGCCTTTATGCACCGCAGAGTAAACGACGGTCTAACTCAGACTTGCTTTCCTTGCCTCCTGGTACCTACCAGATGTTATCAGTCTGGAAAACTATGACCAAAGAGCAGCATTTGACTTTACTTTTCAAAATCTTCACAGAGCAAACAAACTCTTAAAGGTCAAAAGTTTTCAACATCTTACCAAATAGCTGCTATCTTCACATTCTGTTTTACATATTTCTTATAAGTTTTCTACAACTAAGTGAATCTTGCTTAAAGGACTATAAGTTGATTATTCTGGCCAATTCTTTGGAAATTCTGGCAAACTATGATGTTTCTAGATGACCTACTGTTTTCTCAAAGGATGTAAAAAAAAAAATTCCAACTTACAGTAATTTATACATATACAAGACATTCTTTACTGCATTGACTGCTGTCACATATACCAGTACTTAAAAAAAAAAAAAAAATCTGGGTGGAGGCACACACCTTTAATCCAGCACTCCAGAGGCAGAGGCAGGCAGGTCTCTCTGAGTTCAAGGCCTGCCAAAGCTACAAAGTGAGTTCCAGGACAGCCAGTACTACACAGAGAAACTATGTCTTGGAAAAAAAAAATCCTATCAGACACACTCTTTAGAGAGTACAGAAGATGTAAAAGAAAAGTAAAATAAAAAAATAAAAGACCAGCCTAAAGCCGGGCGGTGGTGGCGCACGCCTGTAATCCCAGCACTTGGGAGGCAGAGGCAGGCGGATTTCTGAGTTCAAGGCCAGCCTGGTCTACAGAGTGAGTTCCAGGACAGCCAGGGCTATACAGAGAAACCCTGTCTCGGAAAAAAAAAATAAAAGACCAGCCTAAGTAAGTGCCTTAGGAAAAACTCAGTTTTTGGCTTTGTGCTTTATCAATAGCAAAGCATCCGGCTAATACAGATAAGACTAAGTTCCCCTATTATAGAGGGTCTTAACTGCCAGAGTTTTGATCAACAATTGAAAAGTCAAATTCTTGTATTTCTATCAAGTGGAATGGGGGGGGGAGATAAAGTATAACATCAAGTTAGACAGTAAGAATCAAAAAAGCACTTTAGACAAGAGTATTGGAGTGGGGGAAGCACCAAGGACTTCAGTCAGGGTCTTAGAACAGGAAATAGTGTGCTTCAAACAGAGAGAGTATTAAAAATAAGGAGAAACAGTCCAAGTAGAAAACAGGCCTGGCTCTCCAAACCCTTGCTGAAAACAAGCCTCTGCTGAGATGACATCCCCCTCCTCACCCATGGTTACTTACTCCTACACTTCTAAATTAAGCCAGAAACTTAGACTTCAATTGGATAACTACAAAGTGTGAACCCAGCTTTCCTGTAATATCAGAAAATACTTTTCTATCGATGATCACTGTTCAGACTTTAAAATAAGCCTTGAAAATATCTATCAAAAGAAAAAGTGTATACTCTTGACCTAGATTTGGTTTGACTATGAATTGCTCCCCCAACCCCAAGAGGATTATTTATTAAAAGGTTGGCAGTTCAATTGGGGTAGTATTTAGGGAGGTTCTAGAAAGTTCAAAGCAGCAGGACGTAGCTAAAGGAGACAGGCCTGGGGCCCGCATCTATGTGGAACAGTATCCCTGTCCTCCTCCACACACTAACTCGCTTCTAAACATTCCTGGCCCATTTTGCCCAAGACCGTATTTTTTCTTCCTTTTAAGTCCTTTTGCCAGGTATTTATTTAAGTGGCCACCTGACTGCTAGAGAGAAGAGAGATATGCAAGCCTGTGTTTCTAGTCACAGAAACCTAACATCTATACTGGGCAATGCTTGCTGAAACCTTTTAATGGGAAAATGAGAGACTTACTTGAACACACACCGATCACACAGCAGAATGTCTATACCAATAAAGGGAGTAAAATTAGCTGTTTATTTCATTAAATGTCTATTAAATGAAAGTTAAGGAACTTCACAGACAGTAAGAGTCTTCCCATGTACTTTTAAACTGTTAGCATGGGGATTTTTTTTTTCCTGTGAAGAAACAACAGTGAAAAATTTAGAAAACGAACTAACAAAGATTCCATAGGGAAAAGGCTAGTCATGAACCTTCTCTTTCGAACCATGCACTAGTCTTGTTTGGAGTTTTATGTCAGTGCTGGAGAGTGCAGCAGAACCCTGATGCATTTGGGTTTTGAAAGTACACCGTAGGTGGCCCGCTAGAGTCCACTGAGCCGTTTCCTCAGCTTGTCCGGCTCTGTTCCCCAGGCTTGCACAGCTAGCGCACTTGCTCTCTTGTCCCTGTGTGGTGTGTGTGCCTCTCTGTCATGGCCACCGCCATTTCTCACTGACAACTGGTCGGCTCATCTGGACAGAACTCATCTCCACTCTAGCAGCTAGGATAATTCCATAATCATTCAAGGTTAGAGTGAAGAGAATGTCGATTAGCAGCCACCCCTTCCTGCTGTTCTCAGAAAGAGATAAGCTGACTCTTACTGTCTTCTTCTGACAATGTTCCGAGGAACTATAGACAGGTACTTAGAAGGTAGGGTGTACAGATTTACAAGGGAAGACGTTTTGAGTTGGAGCTTTTATTAAAGTATTAAAATGTAAGGGTTTTTTTGTTTGTTTTTTTGTTTGTTTGTTTTTTGGGTTTGTTTTGTTTTGTTTTGTTTTGTTTTGTTTTGTTTTGTTTTGTTTTGTTTTGTTTTGGTGGTTTGGTTTGGTTTGTTTTGTTTTGGTGGTTTGGTTTGGTTTGGTTTCTCTGTGTAGCCCTGGCTGTCTGGAACTCACTCTGTAGACTAGGTCATCCATGAACTCAGAGACCTGCCTGCCTCTGCCTCCCATGCTGGGAGACTAAAGGCTGTTTTTTTTAAAGATGTATTTATTTATTTTATGTATGTGAGTACACAACAGCTGTCTTCAGACACACCAGAAGAGGGCATCATATCCCATTACAAATAGCTATATGAGCCACCATGCAGTTGCTGGAAACTGAACTCAGGACCTCCAGAAGAGTAGTCAATGCTCTTAACCAACAAGCCATATCTCCAGCCCCAAGATGTAAGTTTTGTTCCAATGACTTCTAAGACTCAGACAGCTGGGGGCTTGCTTCATCAGTTAACGGAAGTATCACATAGACACAAGTTGAGCATTGCTACTCATTTTTTTTTTTTTTTTTGGTTTTTCGAGACAGGGTTTCTCTGTGTAGTCCTGGCTGTCCTGGAACTCACTCTGTAGACCAGGCTGGCCTCGAACTCAGAAATCCGCCTGCCTCTGCCTCCCAAGTGCTGGGATTAAAGGTGTGCGCCACCACGCCCGGCCATTGCTACTCATTTTTAATCAAGTATATGAGACACTAAAATACTTTTTTCATTCAATTTGAAACTTATATTAAGTTTTAAAGGGAATTTTACATAATTAATGTGAAAAATATTATTCTGCAGTCATGAAGAGGTTTGTGTCTGTATTATAAATACAGTATTAATCAAGAGAAAGAACTATTTTGTTGACAACTAATGTATGTGATTATTTACTAGGAAAAAAGCTGGACACTGTTATACAGGTTACCTTGTTCAATATTTCTTTATTGGTTATTTTATTTATTTACATTTCAAATGTTACCCCCTTTCCCGGTTAAAGCCCCTATCCCCTCCCCTGTCCCCCCTGCTTCTATGAGGGTGCTTTCCCACCGTCCACCCCCTCCCACCTCGGCACCCTATCATTCCCATATGCTGGGTCATCAAGCCTCTACAGGACCAAGGGACTCTCCTTCCCACTGATGCCAGACAAGGCCATCCTCTGCTACATATGCAGCTAGAGCCATAGGTCCCTCCAATGTGTACTCTTTGGTTGGTGGTTTAGTCCCTGGAGGTTTTAGGGGATCTGGCTGGTTGATACTGTTGTTCTTCCTGTGGGGTTGCTAACCCCTTTAGCTCCTTCAGTCCTCCCTCTAACTCCTCCATTGGGGTCCCTGCGCTTAGTAACCCTTACTTATTCAATGCAGTTTTTACTATATCAAGCTACTTCTAGACCCAAAAAGGCTCTAGAATTGTCAAGAACTTATTGAGTTCATTTTTTGCTCACTACCTACGGAGGCTAACTCCATCACCACTAAGATTTACAAAGCCATCGCTCTGGTCCTGAGTACCCTTCATCTCCTTAGACCACTCCTCATCTCCTTACTGAGTACCCCTCACCTCCTTCCTTACTAAGTACTACTCACTTCAATACTGAGTACTGCTCATTCCTAAGTACTCCTTGTCTTCTTACTGAGTCCTCTTCAGCTTGAGGCTCACAGGAAAACTTCCCGAAGCAGAGCCTATCGCCCTCCTGTGGGTGAGAAGATCCCTTTCTACATTTCTCACTTTCCAGATTCCATTGATTAGTCATTCCTCAGTTTATTTTATTTATCATGAAAAAAAGCTATTCATTTTTTCCATATTTATCCTCTTAAACTACCTTATTTCCTCCTTTCTCATCAAACCATAATGAAGACAATCTCTCCTGATTTTTCTACATCCAATTTGAATTTTTAAAATACAATGTATTGCTGATAAAGAGCAATACTAAAAATATACTTATATCAAAGAAAAGATGGCTGTAAGTTTTAACATGAAAACAGGTTTGAAAGATTTTGCTAAACCCTCTAAAATTCTTGAAAGCAGTTAGCTCCTTTTCAGAATGTATATAGAATGTCTCCACCAGCCATTCAAGCATAGAAGGAAGACAGGAAGGATGGGAGGGAGGGAAGGAGGAAGAGAGAGAAGGAGGGAGGGAGGGAGGGAGGGAGGGAGGGAGAAACGGAGGAAGGGAGGGAGGGAGGGAAAAACCTTCTCACTTCAGGATTCTACTTTTCTGTTTATTTGTTGAGATTGGTGGTAATACTTTTTCCTATTCTCTATCACTGAATATTATGCAACTTCAAATGTATATTATGAGCCAAAATAAAATATGATGGGCAAGCTTACGAACCTGAGTATCATTTTACTTTCTGTGAAAAGAATAATTCCCAACTTAGATTATTAATTACTCTCCAAGGGTCAGCAATATGCCAGAACCCACTCAGCCTAAAAAGAAACTTCTCTTTAGACAGACACTCAAAGGTACTTATTCTGAAAGTCGTTCTTTCTCATGCATGGGAGGTAAGCATCCACCGAGCCTAGACCTCACCAATGACTTCTGAACCAAAACATTTTCACCAAATCCCTGTGTATTTTGAGGATTACAGTTACATTAATCTAGACATCCATAGTTCTACTCTATATGCAAATCAGAAAGAAATCCCATCTTAAAAATATTAGCTTGAAAACTCCAAAGGTCACCCAGCCAGTTGGTTGTGGGGCTGCAGGACTCTAATGGGAGCACATGGGACCAAGGCAAGGGGACCACAGCAAGCTTCGTGCTAGCCTGGTCAGTACAGCAAGATGCCGTCTCAGCAAACAAACAAAACATGTATGTGTGGGTGTGCTTGGGCTAAGTGTGCAATGGGCACACACACACACAAGCCTCATGATACCACAGTTGGTAAAATGAACAACCTATCAATATCAGAATGCCCCTTCACCCAGTTTCCACTTCACTCCTAAGAAGTTGCTATATACTTATACCCTTCAGAACAGCGTTTTGATCTACAAAAAATTGTTTACCACACTGAAAAACGGAAGTATTTTCTTCTCTAGAAATAGTTTTTGTTTTTTAATATTGTTTTTTTGAGACAAGAGCCAATTTGTCCCTGAACTTATACTAATCCTCCTGCCTCATTCTTCTAATTGGAATTACAGGCATAATACCATGCCGGGCTCTCAGATATATCTCTGAATAAACATCATTTTGCATATTAGAAAGTCTTTCTTTCTCTCTCTTTTTTTTTGGGGGGGGGGGCTTTTCTTCGAGACAGGTTTTCTCTGTATAGCCCTGGCTGTCCTGGAACTCACTCTGTAGACCAGGCTGGCCTCAAACTCAGAAATCCGCCTCTCTCTGCCTCCCACAGTGCTGGGATTACAGGCGTGCACCACCACCGCCCAGCTTAGAAATTCTTTCCTGAAGACTATTTTTAAGTGCTAGTATTTCAAAACAGCCTAGTGAGAACAATGCTTGGTGCCAGCAGCAGCAGAAGACACTGAAGTGATAAGCATCATTTAACAGATAGTAATAAAATTATTAACTAGGATAAAGTCCTCCATTACATAAATATGACAGCTTATATAAAAGTGACCATTTTCAACCACAGAAAAACAATATATAAATATTTAAAGAAAGTTAACAAACATTCTAACAGGAAAACCATTCAAAAAACCTAGAATCTAAGCACATAAATATATTCTAAATATTTATCAAAATGTCTTCTAAAATGACACAACCAGAAAATAGTGGTACTGAGAATCTAAAATACTGCATTTTTTCCAACTCAAACCATTTAAGAAACAGGTCTAATTTATCTTTATCAAGATGAAAAGGATGGGGTAGGGGGCACACAATGGTCCTGGTTACACTGTGCATTATTACATCTGGTACTAGCACAAACTCAAACTACTCATCCCATTAGAAAACTGAATTCCACCATTTTATGTAGCACAGATATAAGAAATACTTCTTAAACTTCTAAACTTCGCTAGATACAATGAACCAATGTTTAATGCCTGATACTTTGTTTAATGTGCTAGATCATTGACCAAGATTTGTCTAAGAACAGAAAAGATGTTAACTGTTTAAATCATCATAACTGTATTACTGTTTATAAAATTAAATCTAACACAAACTCTAGTGCAACAGACAGCTGGTTACCCAATACCCACACCCAAAATCTACTGTCTTCTATCTAGTAAGTTGAAGATTGAAGAGAGATGGCTCAGTGATTAAAAACACTTGCTGCTGTACAGCCGGGCGTGGTGGCGCACGCCTGTAATCCCAGCACTTGGGAGGCAGAGGCAGGCGGATTTCTGAGTTCAAGGCCAGCCTGGTTTACAGAGTGAGTTCCAGGACAGCCAGGGCTACACAGAGAAACCCTGTCTCAAAAAACCAAAAAAAAAAAAAAAACACTTGCTGCTCTTACAGATGACCTGGACAGACATACATGGAGGCAAAACATCCATATACATAAAATAAAATAATAAGTTGCCTAGAGAAACACCAAGTATTCTTCTGTTTTCTTCTCTCCACTGGCAGGCACTATAGCAACCACACCCAAAAAGCTGGAATTTAAATATTAATAATAGAGACTGGAAAGATCCTTCAGGGTTAAGAGCACTTGCTGAAATTACAGAAGACCTATGTGGGATTCCCAGCACCCACATGGAGGCTGACAACCACTTGTAGCTCCTTTTTACAAAAGCCACTACCCTCTTCTAGTCTCTACGTGCACTACATGCATGTAGTACACATGCATACTAGCAGATAAAATGCTCATACACAATTTAAAAAAAAAAACTTCAAAAAAATTTTTTTAAATATTCAAAAGAGGCTGCACGGTGGTGGCACACACCTTTAATCCTAGCACTTGGGAGGCAGAGGCAGGTGGATTTCTGAGTTCGAGGCCAGCCTGGTCTACAGAGTTCCAGGACAACCAGGGCTACACAGAGAAACCCTGTCTCGAAAAAAATTTTTTTTTCAGAAGAGCATAGGCTCATCGGCAGAGGATAATGCACTTAGAATGAATGAGCAATGCTCTAAACTCAGTCTCGCTCAATGACCTCACCCTACCCAACTCCCCAAGCAAAGGTGCCCCGGAGCACCACAATTGCGGAGGTTCCATACAACCATGAGACAGTTTACAATAAGCTTTCAGGTGGATAAAAATATCACGGTAGCCAGTTCTACGTGGTAATACATCAGACTGCTTGCTTGTTTTTTTACTATAGGTAAACATACAACAAGTACACATTAGAGCACTATGTTATCTCAGATTTTCTTCCTTTTGTTGTGATAAAATACTCAGACAAAAGCAACTCAGGACAAACAGGGCTTATTCTGGCTCAGAGTTCAAAGCAGGGAAGGAGGCAGCCTGCACTGGAACCTAGGAGGCACGCCTATCACAGCCAGCAGGGAGCAATGAATGACGTGCACCAGCGCCCAGTTCCGCCCACCAGCCTCATCTTAGAGAGGCCAGGGTCCCCTGGTCGTGGCAGGCTCTCACCTACAACTGTGATGAGTGTTCCCACATCAATTAATCCCTCACAACCAGTGGCAGACTGACCATAACCTTACCTAGATACTCCATTATTAGTAAGCCTGTAGGCTTTGCTTCTAGACAACCCTATATCCTAACTAGCTGACAACATTAACCATCACTTACATTTCTAACCAATATTTAAAAGATGTGTAAAGCCGGGCGGTGGTGGTGCACGCCTGTAATCCCAGCACTTGGGAGGCAGAGGCAGGCAGATTTCTGAGTTCGAGGCCAGCTTGGTCTACAGATTGAGTTCCAGGACAGCCAGGACTACACAGAGAAACCCTGTCTCGAAAAAAACAAAAAACAAACAAACAAAAACCCAAAAAACTAAAAGATGTGTAAAAATATATGGAAGATCTCTCCACGTGCTCATGGCCAGCCAGCTTCTCCTTCTCTCCTCCTCTCCCTCTCTGCCTCTCAGTGCCTCTACTACCCTACTACCTACCCTCTTAGCTCCCCTCCCCATGCCCTGAATAAACTCTATTCTATACTTAAAAAAAAAAAGTCTAACTTTTTCCTTGGAATAAAAAATTTCTCTAGACATTCTGGGAATTGTAATGTTGGAATGGTGGGTAAAAGTATAATTATTGTTAAAGAGATTAATTAAAAGAACAACTACTACTTATTATTACACAATATATTAATCAGTTTCATCTCAAAAATCTCTTGAGAAGCCAAGCACTGTGACACAAAACTAATCCTAGTACTCAGGACACAGAGGCAGGCAGATCTCTAAGGTCGAGGACAGGACTACATGGAGAAATCCTGTCTTGAAAAAACTAAGTATGTCAGGCAGTGGTGGTGCACGCCTTTAATCCCAGCACTTGGGAGGCAGAGGCAGGCAGATTTCTGAGTCTCAGTTCGAGGCCAGCCTGGTCTCCAGAGTGAGTTCCAGGACAGCCAGGGCTACACAGAGAAACCCTGTCTTGAAAAACCAAAAAGAAAAAGAAAAAAGAAAAAACTAAATAAACAAACATTATATATACATTTCTTCCACATAATGAAAATCCAAACTGAAACTATGATACAAACCCAATAATGAAATCTATCATCCAACAAAAAAAAGTTTATATTTGAAAAAAATTAACTTCAGCATAGAAGCCACTGAAAATACTTTCCTAGTCCAAAACTATATATACATCAGTGACCTTCATAGTTAGAATGGCTACCTCAAATGTGTGCCAGTTTTATTCATGATTTAATTAAAACACAGCCTAAAATTAAATAAGTAAAATGTACTTTTTCAAGATTATGAGACATAAAGTTACCTGAGGCTGGAGTAAAAATGAAGACTTCAAGGAAAGGAATGCTGTTGAGTTGAGAAAGAAATCATGTTGAGTTTCTACCTTTCACAGGCTCCAGAAACTCTCGGGATCTTCTCAGTCACTTGTGCCATCCAATGCCTACAGCAGAATACAGAGGATCAGTGTACACACTCCACTCTGTGAGGGAGCACGGCTGGGACTCCGTGTGCGCAAGCTGCCTGAGTACTGCAGCGAGAGCTGCAGCCCAGGGAGCTGGAGCTGTGCCTGAGGAAGACAGCCCAACAGTGGCAGGCAGAAATGAGAAGGACCCTGATTTTTAAGAAAAACTGATGTGGGGCCAGAATGATGTTCAACAGCTATGCATGCAAGCTGCCAAACCTGATGACTTGAGTTTGATTCTTGAATACCACATGGAGGCAGTGGGGAACAGATTCCAGCAAGTTGACCTCTGACCTCTACATGGTCTCCCTCCCCCACATGTTCTATGTATGTATTTATGTATGTATATACGTATGTATGTATGGATGGATGGATGGATGGATGGATGGATGGATGAATAAGATTTTAGGTAAATATATTTTGCCTAGTCCTGGAATCTACAACTCTGAGATATAAAATATTACATCAAATTTCGGAGGGCTACAGAATTATTAGGTAAGCAGCCACGCAAAGACATTAGTCAAATCTACTTTATTAGGTCTGTAGACTGGTGTGGCAATACATGCTTTTAGTTCTAAGCCAGCCTGGTCTACACGGTGAGCTCTAGACTAGCCAACCTACACAATAAAACCCCCATCTCAAAAAAAAAAAAAAGTCTGTTAAGTCAAAGAGAAGCAAACAAATACAGGACTCAAAACTTATAAATACCAGTATGTGTATAATTGTAACAGAAAGAGTATCATCCTAAAATCATATAAGCATCTAGATATAAAAACTGACTATCAGAGTTATCTTATAAATAAACACAGAAAATGTGCACTATAACCTATACTGAAGCCAGGCACTGGTGGCTCAAACCTTTAATCCCAGCACTTGGGAGGCAGAGGCAGGCGGATTTCTGAGTTCGAGGCCAGCCTGGGCTACAGAGTGAGTTCTAGGACAGCCAGAGCTATACAGAGAAACCCTGTCTCGAAAAATGATGATCTGCACAAAAAAACCCAAAATAAATAAATAAATAAATAAATAAATAAATAAATAACCTATACTGAAGAGCACAGGCGATACACAAGAAAATGTTCTGATAGCAAGCTCTTATCAGCAAAGTATCAAACGAATAAATGATGTTATAGAAGTTCTACCCTATGAGGTCCACGCACAGTCTGCATAGGATTTACAAACAGATCTGACATGGTTACAATGGCACAAAGGCAACAAGGATAATAGTGCCCACTTAAAGCAAAACAGTACTAATCCCCCAGCACTAGGGGAGCAGAGGCAGTGGTCTTTGTGAGTCTGAGGACAGCCTAGTCTACACAGTGAGTTCCAGCCCAGCCAGGGCTACAGCGAGGCCCTGTTACAACAGGGTAAACTTCTAAAGCAGGCATCTGAAAGTTCAAAGTCAAACCTATCCATGCTCAGTATTCTACTCCTAAATTTTCCTGAATATTTATGTTTATGTTTTTGTTAACAAAACATGCATAAAATAAAATGTGATCTCTTTTTCAACAAGATTGTTAGCATACATAAACAATATGAAAAATAAAACCAGCACAGGAGAAATGGGAAGAAATGATGATCTGCACTTGCAATATTATATATGGATAGCATTATACGTAAAATAGCCATTTCAATAATCACAAGATACTTAAAAATACCAGAAAATGTCCCTCACACTACTGGGTCAGCAGTAGAGCACTTGCATAGTTTACATGAGGTCTAGGTTCAGTCCTCAGTATGATGGTAACACAAGCCATTATGGAGACTCACACCTTTAACCCTGGCACTTAGAAGGCAGAAGCAGGAAGATCTCTACAGATTCAAGGTCAGCCTGGTCTATACACCCAGTACCAGGACAACATGGGCTACATAGACAGACTGTCTCAAAAAGCAATACAGAAAGAGGGGAGGGGCGCAGAGACAGGCATATATGTTCATCAAAATTAGGCAATATAAGGTGATTCTAAGTGTTCTTATGGGTTGGTTTAAACAAAGATTTCAAAACATTTATGTTATTTCAAAACTCATGTTTCACCTTTAACTATGAAAACAATAATCTAGGAAGTAAAATTCTCAAGAAAGCAAAGAAATTATTTCAAAAAAACCGATAGAAATGTGGAAATAGAAAAATGTGATTATTAAAATACAAAAAAAAGTATGCCAAGTATTCAAAACCAAATTCACAACTGTAAAACACAATCAGTAGCCTTAATGGCTAATCTATAGAAATTACCCAGTTAGGGTTGACCAAATTGTCCAGTGGGTAGTTCTTGCTACCAAGCCTCGTGACCTCAGTGTAAGGAAGAGAAAGCCAACTTCTGCAAATTGTCATCTGTCTTCCATATATTCACAAGCGAGAATAAAGAAAGTTAATCTTTATTAAAAAAAAAAAAATCAACAAGAAAATTATCCAATAAACACAGAGAGAAAAAAATAAAAAGCTCCAGAGACATAAACATCCTGCTTACCAATATTTCTTAATATAAGAATGAAAGAGAAAAAGAAATAAAATTTAATAAAACAGAAGTCAAATATTCTTCATATTTGACTATTTTTTAAAAATAAGCGTACAAATCAAAGAAACTCCATCAACTTCCATTGCAATAGATATGAAAATGCTACTCCTGAATCAAAATAAAACTGTTAAAAACAAACATGGGAAGCCTGGCGTGGTGGCACACGCCTATAATCCCAGCACTTGGGAGGTAGAGGCAGGTGGATTTCTGAGTTCGAGGCCAGCCTGGTCTACAGAGTGAGTTCCAGGACAGCCAGGACTACACAGTCTCGAAAAACCTATCTCGAAAACCAATTAAAAAAAAAAAAAAAAAAGTAAATAAATATAGCCCACAATGGTGGCACTTGATGGCAGCCAGATTACAGAAGACTATCACAAAAGTTCAAGGCCAGCTGAGTCCACAAAAGGAATATAAAACCAAGATGAAGTATGCAGAGTCCTTGTCTCAAAAGAAAGTAAAAGTAATTAGACCTTGAGTAGTCGGAGATGTCTGGGAGAATATGTAATATTAACAAAGAATGGGAGAGAGGACCACTTTTCTGTTTGTTTTTAATACTGTGACATTCTCTACTGCTTACAATGAAACCTAAGTAAGAGAGGTTGGGTACAAGTAGCACGTACCACACGTGCCAAAAGATATGGACAATAAAGAAAACCTGAAAATATGGTCATCAAAAAACGTGCAATCTTTCCATCTTCACATTCTAAAAGAATTCTCAAAACAAATTTAAAAATTTATAATTCTACTTTACAATTTTTATAGTTAACATAAGATACGTGTACAATACAACCACAAAACCTCTGACCACAATTTGCACTCTTTATAAGATATCCTGGGGTAAAGGTGGCACAGAAATTATGGAGTGGCCAGCCAATGCCTGGTCCAGCTTGAGAAAGACCACCCAATACTACTAGAGAGGCAGGAACCAGGGGCTGGATAACCCAGAGACCCAGGATAGAACCAAACAGGACCAGCAATTTAAAAAAAAGTCAAGGAACTGATCCCTAACGCCCTAGTGTAATTGTCATGGGGAGGCTCCATACAGCAACTAATGGAAATAGATGCAGAGACCCACAGCCAGACATTAGGCAACTCAGGATATCCCGCGGAAGGGAGTCGGAGGAGATGGTAGAAATCAAAGGGTCAAAGACACCAAAGAAACCCAGGGAATCTACTAACCTAGGCTCACAGGTGCTCACAGATTGAACCAACAGTCAGGAAGCCTACATGGTCTAACCTAGGTCCTCTACATATATGTTATGATTGTGTAGCTTGGTCTCCTTGTGGGAGCGGAGGCTGCCTCTGATTCTTTTTATTGCTTTTGAGACCCTTTTCCTCAAACTGGGTTATGTTACCCAGCCTTAATTCAAGGAGAGGTACCTAGTCTTACTACAACTGAATATGACATGTTTGGTTCATATGCATGGGAAGCCTACCTTTTTCTGAAAAGAAACAGAGGAGGAGTAGATGGGGGGGGGGGGTGGGGATGAGGGATGGCGGTACAGAGGTCAGCCTGGTCTACAGGGCAAGTTCCAGGACAGCCAGCGTTATAAAGAGAAACCTTGTCTCAAAAAGACCAAAATGCAAAAAACAAAAAAAAACAAGATAGAGAGCCGGGCAGTGGTGGCGCACGCCTGTAATCCCAGCACTTGGGAGGCAGAGGCAGGCGGATTTCTGAGTTCGAGGCTAGCCTGGTCTACCAGTGAACAGAGTGAGTTCCAGGACAGCCAGGGCTACACAGAGAAACCCTGTCTCAAAAAACAAAAAAACAACAACAACAACAACAACAACAACAAAAACAAGATAGAGAGGCAGACAGACAATAGATGAATGTGTGTTACTGTAGATATATAAATATCCTATAACTGTTAATTATTTTGTTTTCTTTCATGTTGTCTGATAAAGGCACTACTTTACTACAAACACCAGGACAAACTGTGAGGAAAGAAAAGGATCAACTGTCCTCCTAACATAAAAGAACTGAGAGATAAAAACAAACAAACAAAAACAAACAAACAAAATAACCAGATCTGGTTAAATGAAAAGACAATGGCCTTTAACTTACAGCTCCATAACATTCTCTTCAGTGTATCTGCACAAAACATACAGCACTATTACTATTCTAGTCTTTGAAGGTGATGGTGTGCATAAACAATACAAAGGCACCATCCAGGAAATAAAGTGTGTCTGTGTAAGCATGAGGACAACAGTCAAATGTAAACACTAAAGCCCGGATAAAGCAATCATGAGTTACCTCTATAAAATGTGTCAAGTATAAGCCCATCCCGCCAGATCACTTGGCTAAATTTCCAAACCACTGATTCTTCTCTTCTATCCTGTAAAAGTAAGAAAATACAAGTTAGTAACCCAAAAGATCTCATTCTTACAGCTATGCAAAATACTTGTAACTAAATATGAAAAAATCTAACAAAATTCTTTTCCTAAATAGATGCTATTGGATTAAACATAATTCACAACTAACAATACCAGCTGCTTATCAAAGACAGTAAGTTGCAGTGCTTTAAACTTCTAGTTAAGGATTAAGATGTCATCACTCACTCTTCATATACAGAGTGACCCTAGCATGCTAGTATTTTTAACAAAGTTCCTCATGCGTTTTGCAGCGATTCTGTCTCCAAGTGGTTCACTCAGGGGTCCCTGGACAATGTGGCCAATCTCTGAGTTTGAGACCAGCCTGGTCTACAGAATGCATTCCAGCACAGCCAGAGGTATACGGAGAAGCCCTGTCTCGAAAAACCAAACCAAGAAGGATGAGGGGGAAGAAGAAGAAGAGGAGGAGGAGGAGGAAGATCACTATGATTATGTTTGGAGAGATCTAAAAATTTCTTATAGATGGCATCTTCATATAAATCCAAGAATTGGAGGCATTTAAATTAAGCAACTGCAATGTACAAGATCCTGGGATGACTCTCTCCCCCTCTCTCTCCCTCTCTTTGCTTGCGTGGGTGCGTGCGTGCGTGTTGTGGTCCTGAGTGAGTGTGTGTGTGTGTGTGTGTGTGTGTATGTGTGTGTATTGTGGTCCTGAGTGTGAGTGTGTGTGTGTGTGTGTGTGTATTGTGGTCCTGAATGAGGTTCCCCAGGCCTATCAATTTATAAGCGTGCTGGCTAGTTTTATATCAAGCTAGAGTTATTTAGAAGGCGAGAACCTCAGTTGAGAAAATGCCTCCATGAATCTGGCTGTAAGCATTTTCTTAATTAGTGAGTATGGGGGAGGGACTAAACAAGTCAGGAAGTGCAACTGGCAGCACCCCTCACCTCTGCATCAGCTCCCGCCTCCAGGTTCCTGCCACCCTGCTGGAGTTCCCGCCCTGACTTTCCTCACTGAAAGTGTACCTGGAAGCATTAATGCTGAAATAAACCCTTTCCTCCCCCACCACCACCCCAAAAAAGGATTAAGATGTCTTGAAAGTTAGGACAATTTTTAATCATTTTTAGGCAGAAAAAAAGCACAAATATGTTGCTGGTATAAAGAGACTGGCACAGGAGGATCAGAAACAAGTTGTGGACTTCCTGGACTACTTACAAAGGAAATGAAAATATAAAACAAGCATACTCCATGAGCTGATCACTCACATGACACTACTTCTTAATAAAACCCCAGAGCAATAATGCCTTTTACTGAAATGGCTGAATGTATTAACACGGTAGTTTGGGAGCTGGGAAGGTGGCTTAGGAGGAAGAGCAATTGCTGCTCTTGCAGAGGTCCCCAAGTTCAATTCTCAGCACTCATATTGGGAAGCCTATAACGCTAACTCCAAGAGATCCAATACCCTCTATTCTGGACTCCCTAGGCAGGCAGGCTCAAGTGCTCGCGCGCGCGCGCACACACACACACACACACACACACACACACACACTTTAAATAAAAATGTTGGCCCCTTCCTTGAATCCTAGCATTCAAGAGGTTGAGCCAGGAAGATTCCCACCAAAGCCAACCTGGGCTACATAGTGAAATTAATCTAGGCTACCCAGAGCTACACAGCAAGATCCTGTCTTGGGGAGGGGAAGGGGAGGACAGGTAGCTGTGAATGTACCTAACATCCATGAGGCCCTGGGTTCAGTACTCAGAACTGTGTAAGCACAGTATGGTGGTTCATGCCTATAGCTCCAAACTTGAGAGGCAAGAGATCAGCATTCAAGATCATCTGTGAGTGCATAACATGTTCAAGCCCACCCAAAGCTACATGAGACTTTGATTACTCACATCCTCCTCCCCTTGGTCCCCAAAAAGGAGAAAAAAAAAAGATAAATGTAGATTGTGAAAGTAAAAAATATATTTTTAATTGTAAGACAACAAAGATTTAATAATCTATGAATGATTATAAATTTCTATTAATAATCAACCTCTTAGCAAAAAACTAAGAAAATTAACACTCCATTTGCACTGTAATGATACAGGACACAGATCCACTTTCTTCATATTAACTGGGATATTTTTCCAAGTATATGAAACAAATACTATGAAAAATAAAGCTGAATTCTCAGACACAGAATAGGCCAAAAGCAAGTTTATAAAGAAAAAAAGCCTGAACTCTGGGGTAGCCCCAGAGTGTGGGGCACGCATGTGCACGTGACCGCACACAGTGATATCAGGCCTTTCTCTCGTTCGCTCTCTTCTTTATTTATTGAGGCAGGGTCTCCAAACTGAACCCAGACTAGACCATAGTCTAGCCAGAGGTTTGCCCCACAGATTCCTTCTCTGCCTCCCAGCTCCTGGGATTTCAGGCAGCAACTATGCGTGAACTCAAGTCACCTAGGCTTCATTTACTGCGCCATCTCACCAACTCCCCTAACGCATTTTTAAACCTTGGTACAAATCCTGTAAATCAATAAAAGCCATCAATGTAATAGCTAGGAAATAAGCAAGCAATTAAAAATTCTGTTGATGATAGTTTTATCATGGGGTTCCAAAGCATAACATTTCTGATAATTTATCATTTTATAGCCAGTGAGTAGCTCTAGTTATACTTATTTTCTCAATGCACTTTAAAGTAATCTGTTTCGTGGGACAGTGATGTAGCTGAGTGTAGTAGAGCACTTGCCTAGCATGCTACACACCCTGAGCTCTTGCGTGACAAGACTCTTCCTAGTCTACAACACAGACACACACACCCCGCCTCACCCCAGAGATTCTAAGACAAGTCAAAGCCCACTCCTGCATGGATGACACTCCAGGAAATCCCTGAAACTGACAAGACTCCCTAGGCCCCTCCCTGACAGAATAGGCAGTAAAAGCTGAAAAGATTCTCAGGCAAGCCAAGGTACAGAAGCCTGAGACTAGACCACCTGCCCATAGTGATCAGAAACAGCCAAGCTGCCTGGAAAAGGTTTAAACCAGCTGAGGCACCTGACAAGAACACTTGCCCACCTGCTGGTCTCCTGCAGGCTGTGCAGTGTGCTCCAGGTTCCCAGAACACTTGCCCACCTGCTGGTCTCCTGCAGGCTGTGCAGTGTGCTCCAGGTTCCCAGAACACTTGCCCACCTGCTGGTCTCCTGCAGGCTGTGCAGTGTGCTCCAGGTTCCCAGCTTGGTGAGCTGTCACCTATGCTAGGGTGGGCTTTGGTGATAGAGCTAGCTGTCTGTGAGACATGGCTGCTCCTGTGAGCAACCCCCACTCATACTCCCAGGAGAGCTCAATAGCCACCCCCCCCCCCAAGTTAACTCTGGCGGTATCTGTACTTGGCGGTATCTGTACTTGGCTCTGTGGTGGGATCCCTAGCTAGAGTGAGTGCATGTGCTGCATCTCCCCAGAAAAAAATTTGTCACAAAAAAGCTCTGTCCCCAGCACATCAACAACCGTTTTTAGTAAGCAATTCACTGCCTCCCCAAAGTCAAGCACTCAAAAGAGCCAATATGCATTTCTTATTACTGTTAACAGAGTCCTGCTATATTTTCCAGGCTGATCCCACATACCTGAGCTTAAGCAATCTTCCCACTTCTGCCTCCACACATCCACAACTATAGAAACACAGTACTGTGCCACACTCAAAATTATGTTTAAGTATCTATTTCCACAGTAAGAGAAGAGTGCGCAGACGCTGGAGAGTTGGAGCCACACTGAGAGCACTGCTCTCTGCCCCAGCTCCTCCTTTCTCCCCTAGCGCTCACATCTGCATCGCTGTGCTCACCTCTCACAACCACTAGGAGCTGCATGACTAGCTAGGAGAACTACAAAGCTAATGGACAGAACGAAATCATCTCTCACTCCAGTTCAGGGGATCTGACCCCTCTTCAGAGCGCCAAGGCACCAGGCACACACCTGGTGACATATATCAGACAGCCAAATACCGACGAGCAAGAAATTAAAATTTAAAAATGTATAAACACACATTTCTGAGTCTTTTTAAAAGTTGATTTGTGGAAAAAAAAAAAAAAGTTGATTTGTGGCCGGGCGGTGGTGGCCTTTAATCCCAGCACTTGGGAGGCAGAGGCAGGTGGATTTCTGAGTTCCAGAACAGCCTGGTCTACAGAATGAGTTCCAGGACAGCCAGGGCTACACAGAGAAACCCTGTCTCGAAAAGACAAAAAACAAAAATCAAACACAAAAGTTGATTTGTTATACCTCCTCCACAATCAAGATACTATTGTAACTACAAAATATGTTAACTGTTATTGCCTAGACAAATAGTTCTGAAATTTTTAAGTTCCATAAACATTTTCACAAAAGGGATACTTACATTCTTATATAAATTTTACTGATCATACCAAATATGTCACGTATCAAATATAACTAGCTTTGTTAAAAAGAAAAATCATGAGGAAACATGCTCCACATAACCCAAAATAGCCTAAATCATAAATATTTTTGTAATATCTATCACAAATTATTATTGTTATTATGGGGGGGGAGATGGAGGGAAGGGGGGAGGGAAGGAGGGTACATTTGCATCTCTTGAGTTTGCTGGGAAGGGGTGGTGGTGGTGGTGATAACTGGAGTAGGAAGACACCCACTGTAAGCAGCACCCATTCCCAGGGCTGGGATCGTGAGCTGTGTGAAGTAGAGAAAGAGAGCTCACCACTAATATGCATGGCATCTGTCTCCTGATTGTGGAGGTCTCGTGAACAGCGCTTCAAGCTCCTGCTGCCCTGACCGCCTTCCTATAGATTGTACCTTGAACTGTGAGCCAGAAAATAACCCTCTCCTAAATTGCTTTCGTCCTCATACTTTATTAGAGTAACAGGAAAAGACTAAGACTCTGTCAAGGTATTAACAATTTTGCAATGGTAAGTACATAAACAGTATCCACTACTAAGTCCTATAGCAGAAGCTTAAGCAATTTATCACAGGAAAATCAAAGTGAGAATAATTTATCTGCCTCTGCTAACTTTCTGAAACCAAAAAAGGATGACCTATTAATGTTGATCTCATATACAAGAATACAGAGAACAGTTTTTAGATTTTACTGAGTAATATTCATGGGAACTTACAGGCATCCAAGAAAAAAAACCTGTAACTGATACAGGGGCTAAGTATCTCTAATGTAAGATTCAAAATGCTCTAAAATCCCAAACTTTCTAAGTGTCAATTTGATGCAAATAAAAAAAATGCCATACCATAAAACTGTTCCACATAGCCAGGTGGTGGTGGCGCACATCTGTAATCCCAGCACTCTGGAGGCAGAGGCAGGTGGATTTCTGAGTTCAAGGCCAGCCTGGTCTACAGAGTGAGTTCCAGGACAGCCAGGGCTACACAGAGAAACCCTGTCTCAAAAAAAAACAAATCCAAAAAAAACAAAAAAACAAAAACTGTTCCATACATAAAATTATTTTAGAAAATACTATACACATATACACACACGCGCGCGCGCGCGTGTGTGTGTGTGTGTGTGTGTGTGTGTGTGTGTGTGAGTGTATTTGCCTTTACTTTATGTACTTTAGGTATACATGAAAAAAATAAATTTCATATTTAGATTTGGGTGTCATCTCTAAAATATCTCATTACATCTATGCAAATATTCTCTCCTTTGGAAGGAAGGGAGGGAGGGGAGGGGAGGGGAGGGGAGGTCTTAGGTATTTTAATTAAGGCATATGCACTCTTCACTGTTACTATTCACATTTTACAAATAAGAAGACTAAAGGTTTGTTCATAAAAAACAAACAAACAAAAACCACTCAAGTGTTGGGTGATTTCCCTTTGAAGGATTCTGGTCTTCACAACAGATTCTGGAAGCCTGAGTCTACTTTAAAATTATGAAACACTTAATAGATACAGCATGGTCAGTCTTAGCTATTTACAGAATAGTTCAGTCATATCTAGTTTAGTTGTTTTAAAAGCATGATGTGAGGAATAATTTAGTGCTGCAGCCCTTATCTTACAATGCTTTAAAAGAGCGATAACTAATCTCAGAAGTTCTTGTTTGTAGTGGTATTTGATGAAAATATCTCTTGTATTCAAAGGGAACTTTTGCTAGACCCCACTGCCCAGGTAACAAATAGGCACTGAGGTCATCTGAACTCAAGACTGTGATCCTACAGTGAACTCAGCCTCCTCCTTAAGCTGCCTTTGAAAGAACGATGTAACAACCAACCTTACTGGCCTTGGATTTTCCAGGCAATCAGTTTAACAACCTACGCTAAGGCATCGATTTAAACTATGTGCTCTTCCACGCCACTGACCCAGAGAACAATGTATGTATGTATGTTATGGTAATCACTTGTTGAAAACAGCAAATATATAAAAAATGATCTTATACCACACACATCTTCCATAAATGCTGGAAACAGGTATTGATTGACGATGATCTGGATCAGTTGGGACAGTTGGACTGACTTAATCCCTTGTAAAAAAACCTCTGTTAAAGACGTCTGTAAAGATATCCCTCACTCCTTCCCCAAGTCATGCTCTCTGTGCTGTTCAACAAATACAGAACAATGCCCTTTGTTAGGGCTGACAAGGCTGACAGACAGACTACAGACAAGAGAGAAACCATAGCTACAAATGGAAGACACAGGAGAGAAGTGGAGAATTCAAACTTGAGCTTCCTCTCAGTCAAACCACTCCAAGAGGAAGTGCTTTGTTTTCCTTCCTTAATCTATCTCTCTCTCTCTCTCTCTCTCTCTCTCTCTCTCACTCACTCACTCACGCACTGGTGCCTCAGAGCTATCTTTAATGCATTTAACTGACAAAGTTCTCTTTCAGCAAAATTTTAGAAAGTGTATGAACTTGGTAGTAGACTGAAAGTTTAAGATTTGGGGATTTTTCCTTATTTGTTTGCTTTGTTTGGGGGAATTTTTGTTTGTTTTGTTTTTATGCCAGATGCTTCTTGTTTGGCTCTAGGAAAATTAGATTAACTTCTACAGTTACAAGTAATTCCATAGTATATCTGCATATTGTCTATAACGTATACTTTCAGTCTACCAAATTATGTTAAAAGCTGTTACTAGAAATAATTTTCAATCAAGAAATCAACGACTGCTGGGCGTGGTGGCGCACACCTGTAATCCCAGCACTTGGGAGGCAGAGGCAGGCGGATTTCTGAGTTCGAGGACAGCCTGGTCTACAGAGTGAGTTCCAGGACAGCCAGGGCTACACAGAGAAACCCTGTCTCGAAAAACAAAAAAAGAAAGAGAAAGAAAGGAAGGAAGGAAGGAAGGAAGGAAGGAAGGAAGGAAGGAAGGAAGGAAAGAAATCAACGATCACAAACAGAAAAGAGTAACTGGTGACTCACGCCCATCACCCTGTTGCTATTTAACTGAGGATGGAAAAGCATGTACAGAGTAACAATGGTAAACAAGAACATCCAGGGCTTCCTGGCTATTCAGTTAGTCACGGTCCTACTGAGAGACCCTATCTCAAAAAATAAAGTCAAAGTGCTGGACACATTGCTCACCAGTTATAAGTGCTTATGGCCTTTCCACAGGACCCTGGTTTGATTCCCAGCACTCACAGTGGGCAACTTAGAATTACCTACTGTTTAACTCGGAGTACAGGGGCCTCCATAGGCATTTGTGTATGTACATACATACACAAATAAAATAAACCTTTTTTAAAAGATGTAAAAAAGGAAAGGCAAAGCTGGATGGAGATCCACCCTGATGTCAAGTCTGATGACCTCAGTTTGGTTTCTAGGACCTGTGTGGCAGAAGGAGAAAACCAAGTCATTCTCTGACCTCCACATGTGTGCCACGGCATGCTTCTGTGTGAACACAAACATAAAATAAGTCTGTACTTTTTTTTTTTTTTTTTTTTGGTTTTTCGAGACAGGGTTTCTCTGTGTAGTCCTGGCTGTCCTGGAACTCACTCTGTAGACCAGGCTGGCCTCGAACTCAGAAATCCGCCTGCCTCTGCCTCCCAAGGGCTGGGATTAAAGGCGTGCGCCACCACCGCCTGGCTTTTGTCTGTACTTATTTTTAAGATTCAAAAATAAGAAGGAAAGCAATAAAAGACACCTGATGTAAATCCCTGGCATCTACATGTGTACCGCACACATCCAGACATGTCAATTCTTCAAGAACAAAAGCTATAACAATAAAAATCCTTCTGAAGCAAGGGAGAATGGTACAAACCTATCATCTATCTCCACACTTGGGAAGCTGATATAGGAGAATCCTGAGTCCTGTTGAGCTTGAACTATATAACAAGACTGTCTAAAAAGCCAAGCAATTATGAATAGTCAAAAAGAAAACTGGTGTATTTAATATGAAATGCTTATTTAAAAATTGAGCTTGGGGGCTAGAGAGATGGCTGAGCAGTTCAGAGAGTTTGATGCTCTTCCAAAGGGGATCTTTTTTCTGGCCTCTGCAGACGCTACACACACACACACACACACACACACACACACACACACAAACACACATCCCAATTTTCTCACTTGAAACCAGAGACCAAATATAAATGTGGCATTGTATTTCTTAAATTCCAAAGGAGATACCAATGAAGAATAATACTTAGTAAAACTATCCTTAAGAAATAGAAAAATAAATAGCTCTCAAAAGATAAAAACCTGAGCCGGTGGTGGTGGTGCACGCCTTTAATCTCAGCACTTGGGAGGCAGCAGGCGGATTTCTGAGTTCAAGGCCAGCCTGGTCTACAGGACAGCCAGAGCTATACAGAAAAACCCTGTCTCGAAAAACAAAACAAAACAAAAATAAGATAAACAACTGAAATCATACATTGCTAGCAGACCTACTCATCCTGACTGACTGCAGAGGAGGGACAGAGAGATGTCTCCGTCGATAAAAGCAGTTGCTGTTCTCACAGGACAGGGGTTAAGGTCCCAGCGCCTGCACAGCATCTTACAATCATCCCTAACTTGACAACTTGACTTCTAGGGAACCTGATAAACTTTTCTGACCATAGCTGCTACCAGGAACACATGTGGTACACAGACATGCATGAAAGCAAACTACTTATACACATAATTTTTTAAAAATAAATCTTTTAAAAAAGATTAGTTGAAGTAAATTTCCCAAACACAGGGGAGAAGCTGAAGCTTCAAGTACATCTACCACCAAACAAGGGAGCTGGCTCAGTTAACAGTGCTAGGGACAAGAACCTGAGTTAGGGTCCCCAGAGCACATAAAAAGCCAGACACTGTGGCATGTGTGTATAACCTACACTTAGGAAAGGAAGACAGGAGGCTCCCTGAACTTCACTGAGGGGCCAATCTGGCCAAGTCAGTAAGCTCCTTATCCACTGAGAAACCTCGTGCTCAGTAGTTAAGAGCACGTGCTGCTCACGCAAGGAGCAAACCTCAGTTCCCTGAGCACAAATCGGATGGCTCACAGCCACCTCTGGAGATCAGAGGCCTGTGCCTGCAGTCACATGCATGCATGCATACACACACACACACACACACACACACACACACACCTGAAAATAACCCTTAGAAGGCTGGAGAGAGAGACAGCTCAGAGAGTAACAACTTGATGCCATGCACAGCAGGTTCATACACATGCATCAACTCCCGACACACGCACAGCAGCCCACACTCCACCAGGTCCAATCCCCGGCACCAGGTATACTCACATGGCACTCACGTGTAGGCAAAACACTCATTCAAATAAAACAGATCTAAATAAACAAACCTCAGGGCTGGAGAGATGGCTCAGACATTAAGAGCATATGTTACTCTTGCAGAGGACCATGCAAATTTAATTCCCACCACTCACACAGCAGCTGACAACCATCTGTAACTAACTCTACTTCCAGAGATATCGATGCCCTCTTCTGGCACCCTCAAGCAAACAGTACACAAACTAACATACAGGCAAAACCAACCATATACATAAAATAATATATTCTAAAAATCTTAGAGCCTTAACAATAAATGGATGGATGCTTAAATGAATGAATGAGCAAATGAATGAAGTGATGGGCCAGAGGGGGTGACTAAGCTGGTAAAGGTGTTTGTGAATGAATGAATGAATCAATTAATTAATTAATTAACAAATGAATGAACGAAGTGACAGACCAGAGGTGGCTAGGCTGGTAAAGGTACTTATAAAGGAAGAAGGGAGGGAGGGAGGGAGGGAGGTACGGAGGGAGGGAGGGAGGGAGGGAGGGAAGGACCAGTGAGGTGGCTGAGGCTGGTAAAGGTACTTGTCACTGAATGAATGGATGGATGGGTGGGTGGGTGGATGGGTGGGTGGGCCAGTGAGGTGGTTAGGCTGGTAAAGGTGCTTGTCAGTGAATGGATGGATGGATAGATGGATGGATGGATGGATGGATGGATGGATGGATGGATGGATGGATGGGTGGGTGGATGGGTGGATGGGTGGGTGGGCCAGTGAGGTGGTTAGGCTGGTAAAGGTGCTTGCTAAAGGTGCTCAGTGTACCCTGAGCACCTGAGTACAATCCCTGAGCAACCCACATGACCAACGCAGAGAACTGACTCCTAAAAGTCGTTCTTAACCTGTACATGTGCAGTGTTGAATGTGAGTGAGTCACACATACACATACACAAATAAATACACAAATACATAACAATGTGGAGCGTTGGCTCAGCAATTAAGAGCACACACTGCTCTTGCAGAGTACTCAAATTCAATTCCTAGCATCCACCTTAGGGGACTCACAACTGTAGGTGACTACGCCTTCATAGGCATCTGTACTTGTGTGTATATACTCTCACACAAACACACATGCATATACATAATTTAAAGTAACAAAATGTATCTTGGGCCAGGCAGTGGTGGTGCATGCCTGTAATCCCAGCACTTGGGAGGCAGGGGCAGGGGCAGGCTGATTTCTGAGTTGGAGGCCAGCCTGGTCTACAGAGTGAGTTCCAGGACAGCCAGGGCTACACAGAAAAACCCTGGGGGAGGGGGGGTAATATATATTGGGAAGGGGGCTGGAAAGATGGCTTAGCAGCTAAGAGCATTGGCTGTTTTTCCAGAGTACAATTCCCAGCAATCATATGGTGGCTTACAACCATTTATAAAATAATTTCTGCTCTTTTCTGTTCTTTTCTGGTATACAGGTATATATATGCAGATAAAGTACTCATATACATAAAACAACAAATCTTTTTTATAATCTTGGGAAAAAAACAAAAATAATAAAGATTTTAGAATAAGATGGAAAACAAGTGAAGACACCCAGTGATGACCTCTGGTTCTGCACACACATGCACACATACACACATGTGCACTCACACTCACACAACCATAAAGGTAAAATGAACTTTAAACAAGCAGAGCAGAAATAAATAAAAGAGAAAAGAGCAAATGCAAGTAAAACTCTATAAGCCAGGCGGAGCCGTAGAGTGCCTACCGGGCATGCACAGAGCCCAAGCTACATCCTTAGCACCCCGCACGCCAGATGTGGGGCACACTCCTGTAATCCCAACACCAGAGATGGAGGCAGGGCAGAGGGGCACAAGTTTGTCATCCTCAGCTAGTTCAAGGCCTAAAGGCAGGTTAAGTCCCAAGAAGAGTTCAAGATTAGTCTATGCTACCTTTAAACATGCACACGCATACACCTCACCTCTCTATACAACTAACAGAAAGGGAGCTTACAAGCAATATCAAGAATAAAATGGCATTATCAATACAGACCCTCAATTTAAAAGATAAGGGAATATTGCAAACAGTTTTATACTCTTAAATTTGACCCTACATTCTAAGAATGCTACTGAAACTCAATCAAGAAGAAAGTGATGATATAGTTCTACAATCGTTAAAGAAAACTGGGCTCTTGAAGAGCCTTCTCCTAAAAAAAAAAAAAAAAAGAAAAGAAAAGAAAAGAAAGAAATCCAAACTAAAATGGATTTATTAGTTATTTCTACCTAATAATTAATTAAGAACTGAAACCAAATGTTCACTTATTTTTCCCAAAACAGAGAGGGAAAGACTCAATGAGTTGAGGAGTTCCAGGAGAGCAAGGGCTACACTGAGAGACCCTGGTAACTCCAAATAAATGAACAATCAAGCAAGACAGTTTCGTGCTACTGAAATTGAAGCAAGACAAAGCCAAGTCATATCACTTATGGATATTAAAAAAAAAAAAAAAAAAAAAAAGCTCGCACCAAAACATGAGAACAGTAAACCCAGCAACACATAAAAGGATAATGCACCACAGACAGAGATCATCTCAAAAATGTCAGGTTGGTTTAAACTCTGAAAATCAATCTAATATGCTGGTTGGTTTTGTCAACTTGACACAAACTTACACATATTTGGAAAGAAGAACCTCAATTAAAAAAAAAAAAAATGCCTGCCAGGCAGTGGTGGTGCACGCCTTTAATCCCAGTGCTTGGGAGGCAGAGGCTGGTGGATTTCTGAGTTCAAGGCCAGCCCGGTCTACAGAGTGAGTTCCAGGCCAGCCAGGGCTACACATATAACCCCTGTCTCAAAAAACCAAAAAAAAAAAAAAAAAAAAGAAAAAGAAAAAAGAAAAGAAAAGCCTCTATCCAAACTGCCTGTGGACACAAGTCTATGGGGCATTTTCTCAAATAATGACTAATGTACAGGTCCAGGCCACAGAAGAAGGTGCCACCCTGGGCAGGTGATCCTGAGTAGTTTAATAAAGCAAACTGAGCAAGTCATAAAGAGCAAGAGCCAGTAAGCAGCATTTCTCCAAGGCTTCTGCTTCAGTTTCTTCCTCCAGGGGCCTGCATGGACTTCCTGTCCTGACTTCCCTCAGTGATGAAGTGTGGCCTGAGAGTTGTCATGATTTTTTATCAAAGCAAAAGAAAACATGGACATATGCAATACCAAAACAATGAAGAACTAGAAGTCAAATTATTACTTTTAACGAATCACCTCAAAAGATGTAGAAACGTTTTAAATAAAATAAAACCTTTGCACGTGCACACACACACACAGAACAGATTGACCCAAAACACCATCTACCAGAAAGCCAGGGTTTACATCATAATTAATGCTGAAATAATAAATGCTTCTCCTAAGATCAGAAGCATGACAAACATGTCTGTGTGCTTGCTACTTCTAGAAACAATATTATAGAATAATTTAGGATGATTATGCAAGAAATTAAGTAAAAGGCATACAGCTCCAGGTGGCATGCTCTAGAAAAGTCACCAATGTACCATCAAAAGTATAAAAATTATCTACTTTTACAAAGTTAACAGGTCCTAAAAATTACAAAACCTGACTGAAAGAAATTAGCAAAGATCAAAACAGATATCTGTCCTTATGGATCAGAAACTTTAGCACTGTTACGATGAGTACTTTAACAACAAACCCACAAAGCCTGCAGTGTGGGGTAAAGCTCAGGAGAGCTCACGCTCACCCTGGAGGCTCTAGATTTACCCCTCATGCCTGTCACGGCCACCACCCCCTTAGATGCTTAAATACAAGACCTGAAATCATCAGTCTCCTAGGGGGAAAAGGATGAGGAAAGCTTCAGGGCACATCAATAATTTCTTGAACATGACCCCAAAGGTACAGATGCAACAAAAGAAAAGCTAGACAAGGGAAGTGACAGCACACTGAAAGGATCCACTGAGCAGAGCGCTCCAGTGAAAAGGGGCCATCCTGAACGCCGCAAAGGACGGGCAAACTGCACGTGGTAAAGGGAACACTCAAACAACAGAAGAAACTCCCACAGATACTTAAATAAAAAAATAAAAAAATAATAAAAAAAAAAGCAAAACAAAAGTAGGCAAGATAGGGGTGTGGCTCATTAGCAAAGCAAAAGTCTGGCACGCCCAAGGCCCTCAGTGTCTACAGTAATAAGAAAGGACTAAGACCCAGACCAGATGGTTCTCCAAAGGCAATATCCAAAAGAGAACAGAAATATGGGGGGAGTACTGCAAGATGGCTTAGTCAGCAAAGAGCATGCCTTAGAGCATGAAGACCTGAGTTCAAGTTTCAAAATCCAGTAAGTATACTGGACACTCAGAGGTGCATATGAGCCCAGCACTGGAAGGCAAGACAGAATACTAGTTCTACCCCAGCAGATGAGCTCCAAGCCAAGAGAGACCCGCTCCAAAAGCAAACAGATGGTGTTTCTGAGGATGACACTATGGATTGCCCTCTAGCTGACCCATGCACCTGCAAACATACAAACATACACACATACACACACATGCATTACAAGACATGAAGGGGCCGGATAAGTGGCACACTCCATTAGTCAGAGAGGCAAGTGGATCTGTGGCCAGGCCACCAGCAGGCCTACAGAGCTAATTCCAGGACAGCCAGGGCTACATGGAGAAATCCTATCTTGAAAAAACCGGAGGCGGGGCGGGGGCGGAGGCGGGGGCCTGGTGAGATGGCTCAGCATTAGCAGTGCTTGGTCCCACCCCCAGCACCCACACTGGGCAACTCCAACTGTCCGTTGACTCCAGATCCACAGATTCCATCTCCCTCTTCTGGCCCTCCTAGGTGACTGTGCACATATGTACGTGTATACACACATGCATATACACAGAAAATAAAAAAAAAAACTTTTTTTAAAACCATGGAAACTATAGACACTAGGAAAACAACTTAAAGAAAATCATATCCAACTATTATTACCTTACACGTATTAGGGTGCCCATGATCAAAAGGGTAATGTAAACATTGAAAGAATACAAAAAAATTGAAAGCCCTGTGCCCTACTAATGAGAGTACAAAATGGTAACAGCCACTGAGCTTATAGAGGCTCTTCAAAGACACCTAATGTAGGTGGGACTTATTTATTCAAAAGAACTAAAGTCAGATCCCAAACAGATATTTACAACATTCTTCACAATAACCAAAATGTGGAGACAAACAAAATGAACACCAACAAATAAAGGATAGGGAAAATACCTATGATATGGGCCCGTTCTCAAACCGGGACAGCAAGTAAAGGCAGCAGCCACCAAGCCTGACAACCTGAGTTCCATTCCTGGAGTGCCTGTAATAGAAGAAGAGCCATTCCTACAAGGTGTGTCTGACCTCTATGTGTGAGTATAGCATATGTGTGCCCACACACTGAATGAATAAATGAATGAATGAATGAATGAATGAATGGTGTTGTAGAGACATACAATGACACATTCAACACTTTAAAAGGAAGATTCAAGATGAATAAACACTGAGAACAAAATGCTCGGTAAAATAAGGCAGCCACAGATAGTCAGATAGTATATGACCCACCCTGAGGGACCTAAGGAACCACAGAAGAAAGGCAGTGTGCGTGCAGGTTGACAGGGGGCGAGGAAGTACAAACAGGAGCTCTGCTACACACATCTAAAATTTCAGTGCTTAAAAGTGCAAAGCTTCAGCCGGGCGTGGTGGCGCACGCCTTTAATCCCAGCACTTGGGAGGCAGAGGCAGGCGGATTTCTGAGTTCGAGGCCAGCCTGGTCTACCAGTGAATTCCAGGACAGCCGGAGCTACACAGAGAAACCCTGTCTCGAAAAACCAAAAAAAAAAAAAAAAAAAAAAAGTGCAAAGCTTCTGGACTCTGCTTTACAGCACTGCTTCTAGTTAATGTAAGAGCATAGGTCTTATACTATGTTTTTTTTTTAATAAAAAATCTTAAGTGCTGCACTTCAAAGATACCATCAAGAGAGTGAAGGCAACCTTTACGGTGAAATATGTGCAAACCATGACCCAGAATACACAAAGACTCCAACCCCAGTCACCAAGTGTGGGAGGGTTCTCTACATTCTGCAATAGACACTAGCTGGGCATCGATGCTGGTTGGTTTCTTTCAACTTGACACAAACCTAAACATATCTAGGAAAAGGGAATTTTTTTTTTTTTTTTGGTTTTTCGAGACAGGGTTTCTCTGTGTAGTCCTGGCTGTCCTGGAACTCACTCTGTAGTCCAGGCTGGCCTCGAACTCAGAAATCTGCCTGCCTCTGCCTCCCAAGTGCTGGGATTACAGGCGTGCACCACCACGCCCGGCTTTTTGGGAATTTTTTAAAAAGATTTATTTATTTATTTTACGCATACAAGTACACAGTAGCTGTACAGATGGTTGTGAGCCATCATGTGGTTGCTGGGAATTGAGCTCAGGACTTCTACTCACTCTGGTCCAAAGATTTAGATATTGGTATATGTAAGTGCACTGTAGCTGTCCTCAGACACACCAGAAGAGGGCTTCAGATCCCATTACAGATGGTTGTGAGCCACCATGTGGTTGTTGGGATTTGAACTCAGGACCTTCGAAAGAGTGAGGAGTGGTCAATGCTCTTAACTGCTGAGCCATCTCTCCAGTCCAGGAAGAGGTAATCTTAATTAAATGAGAAAATGCCTCCATAAGATTGGCCTGTAGGGCAAGTTGGTATTATCTTGATTAATGACTGATGCGAGAGGGTGCCCCTCTTGGCAGTTGGTCCAAGAAAGCAGGCTGAGCAATCTGAGCGAGCCAGTCAACAGCATCCCTCCCAGTCTGCTTCAGTTCCTGACTTGGCTCCTGCCCTGACTTACTTCCCTGCTGACGGAGTGTATCCTAGAGTCCTTTCCTCCCCAAGTACCTGTTGGTCATGATGTTTCATCATAGCAATAGAATAAGAAACCGGCCTTTAAATCAACTCAAGTCTGGAGGTTAAACTGCTTTGCCTTAAATGTCAAATGACTCAGTCCAATTAATTTGCTGAAGCTTCTCACAGAACTCAGAAAAACAGAATCATTGACTTACTACAAGAGACAGTCATTAAGCATCAGATGGGATAGACAGACACACATGCCCGAGGAGCACGGGGAGAATGGCCTCGCTCCCCTGCTCTGCTCCCGTGCTCTCTCAGAGGACTACAGAGCTTACAGATGGTGACACAGGAAAAACCAAGAATTGAAGCAAAGAGCTATAGAGCTTGGCACCAGAGGCATGTCACCCTCCATGAATGAATAAATCAGAACTGATCAAAATTAAAGACCTTGTCAAGATGGCATTTCTAAGATCATTTTTAAAAGCAGTCTATTCTGCTTATAGACAGAAAGTAACTATAAAACGCATCTAACAAAGTCTTAAACAGGTGGTGATGTGCACCTTTAATCCAGGAGGCGAGTCTATATGAGTTCAAGGTCAGCCTGGTCTATAAGGAAGTTCCAGGACTGCCAGGACTACACAGAGAAACCCTGTCTCCAAAAACAAAACCAAAACAAACAAAAAACCAACAACAAAAGGTCTTAAATAAAAACTATTCTATAAAGAATTCTTGGTGCTGGAGAGATGGCTCAGTGGTTAAGAGCACTGACTGCTCTTCCAGAGGTCATGAGTTCAATTCCCAGCAACCACATGGTGGCTCGCAACTCCTTGTAATGAGATACGATGCCCTCTTCTGGTGTGTTAGCAACAGGATACTCATATAAATTAAATAAATAAATCTTTTTAAAAAATTCTCAAAACTCAACAGTAAATAAGCAAATTATTCTGATTTAACAAAAGATATGAAGCATTTCACACAAAAAAATTTTGAAGAGAATAAAAACAAAAAGATCAAAACGATTAACCATCACAGCAAGGAACTAAACACAAACTTAGCACAGAACTCAACAATCTCACCAGTGAACACCTATTTCAGGGGGGAAAAAAAGGTTTTATTAACATGAAATTCTCATATTTCCTGCACAAATTTTCACTAGCCCTTGGTTTACAATGGAAAATTTTAACATTCCACAGGGCTCAGGGATGGCTCAGCAGATAAGGCTCTGTAAACTCAAAGACCTGAGTTCAAAATCTCCAGAACTCACATAAAAAGCCAGGTGTGCTGTAATCCTGGCCCTGTGGGGGGGGAAGGGGGGTGGAGAGAGGACTGCTGGCCACCAGCCTAGCCGCACAGCGAGAGACCCTGTCTCACCAAAATGGGACAAAGAGCAACAAGAACACTAGTTTCCCTCTGGTCTCAGCACGTACACACGCACATATACCACAAACAAGCCCTCAACAGGGGAAAGGTTACACAACATGTCTCCTTTAACATACCACAAAAATGGAAAAAACATTGAGATAAGGAACAGGCCAGGAGTCAGGGAGCTACGCTGTGAAGGGACTATCTCAGGGTATGGCAAGAGTGGTGACTCGAGTTTTCTATCTTCACTGTAGTGGCTATATACATTTCTTTTTTTTATTAAGTCTATATACATTTCTACATGAGAAAAAAAGGCACAAAATTATACATACACAAGCAGTATATCTAAAAATTGTACAAAACAAAAAAACAAAAACAAACAAACAAAACTACAAATTTAGTACTGTTAGCAATGGAAAAGTGCCTCTGCCGATCTTCTGGGTTTGCTACCTTACAAGACGTCTGGATGAAGGGAGCACAGCATTCTTTCTGGTTTTGTCTTGTTTTTGAGACAGTCTGATTTTGTAGCCCTGGCTGGCCTAAATATTGCTATATAGACGAGGCTGACCCCAAAGTCAGAGAAATATGTCTGCTGCTTCTGACTGCTGGAATTAAAGGTGAGCCACCACACCCAGTTGCACAGCCACTTCCTATAATTTGTCAAAATAAAGTCATCCTAAAAATAGCAAGAGTTGTGGGGCCAGCAGCTTTGGCAAGTAAAATGCACTTGCTGCCAAGCCTAGGACCTGGGAGTTTGATCCTTGGGACCCAAACAGTAGGTAGAGGGCGAGACTGAACTCCTATAAGCTGTCATCTGACCTGACCTCAACAGGTAAACCAGGGCAATGGGTATATGTGTGCACATGGACACGGACACACACACACACACACACACACACACACACACACACTTTCTCGCTCTCGCTCTCGCTCTCTAAAAAGTAAATAAGCAAAATACTGAGGAGAGGTAGGGAGATGACTCAGTAGTTAAGTATTTGCTACAGACTCACTAGGACTGGAGTTCGGATCCCAGCATCTATGTAATAAGCTACAGATACCTATCAACTCCAGCTCCAAGGGATCTGACAACAATCTTCTGGCCTCTAATATGCACATGCTCCCAAGATGCATACATGCACACAAGTAAAGAAAATCTTAAAGAAATCCCTAAGGAAGAGGCAGGAGACAGAAGAGGTGGAGTCTAAATGAACCAAGAGCAGCCAGCTGCTGACTGGAGCTTTGCCTCCTTCCCTCATTTAAATCCGTCTACACCATTAATAAACACCTAAGAAAGTCATTCCATCTATAAACCAAAGTACTAACAAGAGTTCCTCTTGTTTTTCTTTTTTTTAACATGCATTTCAATTCTGAAAAATAAATGTGGGCTAGAGCCATAACTCAGTGGTTAAGAGCACTGACTGCTCTTCCAAAGGTCCTGAGTTCAAATCCCAGCAACCACATGGTGGCTTACAACCATCTGTAATGAGATCTGATGCCCTCTTCTGGGGTGTCTGAAGACAGCTACAGTGTACTTACACATAATAATAATAAATAAATCTTTAAAATAAATAAATAAATGTGATTCTATAGAATGATTTCTGGGCTCAGTGGATAAAGGCACTTCCTGTATGTAAATCCCAACAACTTAAACTCAATCCCTTCTAACTAGGCAGGAGAAGAGAACTGACTCCATAAAGTTGTCCCCTGGCCCTACACACACCATGGCACCACACACAGATCATGTACATTTCATTTATACAATAATTAAATTTTAAAAATAAAGTAACATGGAAAATTATTTTCAGCAGGCTAAGTTAAATTAATGACATGTATTTTGCCCTTTGTGTGTGTGTGTGTGTGTGTGTGTGTGTGTGTGTTCTTCTTTTGTTTTGGTTTTGGTTGGGAATGTTTTTAAGCATCATAATGGGAAAGATTTAACATAAAGAGAACCTTACTGATACTTCTTCCTCTAACAATACACTGCTTACATTATATGAAACCAGTTTATTAAATACCCAATTTATGAGCCAGACATGGCTACCTTTAATCCCACCCTTGGGAGGCAGGATCTCTGTGAATTCAAGGCCAGCCTGGTCTTCTGAGTTAGTTCCAGGACAGTCAAGGCTACACAAAAAAACCTTACCTCAAAAAATATATAATTATAATAGTATAATACCTATATTACATATAATATACATATTACATGATACATAATATATTATTTGTATTTAATACAATGCATACTACATATATAATATACAAAATTTATAATATACAAGATATATAACATTATATATGAATATAATATATATATATATCTCCAATTCATGTTATATCCAACTCCATTCCTATAATTCCAAAATAATTTTTCTAAATTTACCCAAAAATACCTTGCTAGGGAAGATTTACAACCAACAGTCATTAATACAGTGATCCTCACAAATCGGGAAAAACAATGGATATGCTCAAAATATCCTAAGATGTTTTAATAACTCTAGGCCCCATTAGTTTTGTCTACTAAACTCAGCATGTTAGCATGCACCTGTAACCCCAGTAACTCAGAAGGGTGGGATCAGTGGCAGGCAGAGGCAGGAGGGCTACCTGGGTCTAGAAGCTACAGACCTGTTGTAAACAAAACAGAAGGACCGGAGGAGGAAGGGGAGGGAGGGAGGGAGATGAAGGAGGGAGCAGAGAGAAAGGAAAAGGGACTTTTGCCTAGCTTATAATTTACTTTAGTGATCTTGTTTTAAAATTGTGTATGGTCTTTTTAACTTTTTGAACATTTTTTAAAAGGGGACTCGGGGAGATGACTCTGAGAGTAAAGCATGAATCTGAGTCCCAGCACCGCCCTGTTACTAAACACACTCACATGAGCCTATCCACCTGCACTGAAAGACTCTGTCTCCAAAAGCAATGGAGAGCCGGGCAGTGGTGGCACACGGCTTTAATCCCAGATTTGGGAGGCAGAGGCAGGAGGATTTCTGAGTTCGAGGCCAGCCTGGTCTACAGAGTGAGTTCCAGGACAACCAGGGCTACACAGAAAAACCCTGTCTCGAAAAAAAACCAAAAACCAAAAACAAAACAAAAAAAAAGCAATGGAGAGCTCACGGAAGGTACCACAAGCCATTAATGCATGCATATAAACTATTAAAAGGAAATACTGAAAACTGCGCAATGATTACAATTCAATGAAGAATTCAACAAATATAAACAAATATGAAAAATAACAATAATTTGATGGATACTAAAAAGGAATACTTCTTGTCTTCAAAGTGATAAAGTTTCTTAATTTGATTAATTATGTCAAGATAATAGTCTTTCCCTTGGTAGTGATTAAAAGTAATTCCAATAAAATAAGCAAATTTAAACTATAGCTGGGCAGTGGTGATACAGGCCTTTAATCCCAGCACTAGGGAGGCAGAGTTGAAATCTGTCTGGTCTACAGAGCAAGTTCCAGAACAGCCAAGGCTATAGAGAAATCCAGTTTCAAAAAACAAAAAACAAACAAAACAAAACAAAACAAAACAAAACAAAAACCAACCAAACAGTGTAATAATAGCCTATCAAGCAATGGAGAGAGACTGGAGCGATGGTTCCACAGATAAGAACAGGTGCTGCTTGAAAGACCCAGGTTCAATTCCCAGCACCTACATGGCAGTTCACAATCAGCTCTAACTCCAGGTCCACAGTTCTGACACCCTGGCTTCTGGTACACATTCATGCATGCAAAACAACCATACACATAAAAACTTTTTAATATTTTTTAAAGCTGTGGGAGCTATTCATAAATGTTTCTATCTGTACCTTGCTAAGCATCCTCCATAAGAAGGTGCAAAGGTTTTCTTTTCTTTTTTGGTTTGAGAGAGTCTGGCTAGCTAGCTTTCACTCACCTGGAAGTGGTGATACTCCTGCCTCAAGCCCCCTGAACTCTGGCATCAAAGCCCTGTGGGACGACCAAGCAGGAAGATTTTAAACAGAGATTACTATTAGCACAATTCCTTTTCTCCCTGGCATTTCTTCTGAAAAGGCTAAGCATCCAAGTTACTGTAACCACTGAAAATATCCACATGAAAAACACCCCCCCCAGTCAAATGCCAAGTATCTACATCGATCTATTTAATCAAATTCAAATGTAGCACAAAGCCCATAAAAGGAATTAACACTGAGGAATATTCAAGGCCTTTGTTGATTTTTTTAAAGGCCAAAGAAACTTCATGCAAATGAATTACTCTTAAGCTTACACATTTCAACAATAAACTAAACACTGCCACATTCATTTTTCTCAGCTTTTTAATGCTTACTATAAAACCAACTCAGCCATATTTCCCTCCAAACAAATAAATAGCCAGTTTCATTAGTCTATTCTTGGATAGGTCACCAGACTGGGAATAAGAGACCCGGTCTATTCCCAGCTGCAAACGCACTGGTAATCTCAAACACTATGCACCCAGGTTGGGGTTCTACACTATACTAATAATACTATCCGGAAATTCAGAGAAAACTGGGGTCTGCCTTGGACACCCAAAAGGCAATTGCTAACATATTTTTAGATTTATTAGTTCTAAAATCCTGCATAACTTATTTAAAGTAACATTTAACACACTTGAAACTTCAAATCCACTTTTATCACTGCTCACCACAAGATTAGTAAGTCTTTTTAAAATCATGCCTGATTTTTCAAAGTTCCAAATAAGAAATTGAACAAGTCATAATTATTACATAAAAGACAAATGCAAGAGGGAGTGGAGGGCTTCCAATTTGCATTTCCTAACATTATTTTTGAGTCTACTACATATGCAGCCGTTCTCTGTCACTAGAAAAAGGACTTTGCAGTCTAGCCTGGAGAACAAAGTTTGCCTCACAGTCTACTCCTGGAAAGTCCTCGCAGAGTCTCACCACTAACCTCGCAGGTTTTACCAGCACAACCAACCTAAGGACCGCGGCGCACATACTCTGCCTAAGTCCAAGTTTTAAACAAAGTAGTCTTCTTATAGACCAAGTTCTAGCCTGACCTTCTCACGAACCATAAAGCTGTAGCACAGGGCAGCAAACAGGACGAGTAGCAGCCCCTGGCCCCGGCCGCCCCACTGGAACAGACACCGTACGGGGCACACAGGCAGCCTGGCCCAGCGCGCACCGCTGATCCGGAAGCAGCAGAGAGGCCTCGGGCGCACGCGCTCCACACAAAAGGCTCCGCCTCCCTGCTCTCTCACTCCCTCCCTGACGCCAAGGGGCCTGCCTTCCTTGGCCGCAAGCGTGCGGGTCCCGCGGGCCCTCGGCTAGGATCGGCTTGGATCGGATCGGCTCGGCTCGGATCGGCTTGCGTCGACTGTTCAACTCCGTTAGGCCAGGCTCCCCAATCTGTCCAGAGCTCCAAAAGCCCAGGAGACTTTAGGACTCCCTATTCCCGGGTGTCTAAAATGAAATCTGTGTGGCTTCAAGAACTTTGGTTAAAAAACAAAAAAAAAAACAAAAAAAAACCCTGCACCCTTACAAACTGAGCCGTCATCAGACTGTACCAGGCACGTGGCAGAACACTGCCTTAAGTAGGAAGAAACTTTTCAATAACTTCATTCCTTCCTCTTCCTCTCACTTCTCTATCCCTTACTTTTCTCATTTCAGTCTTCCCTCCCTCTGGCTTCAACTTTAGGAACTGTATTTTTCCTTAAGGAATTTCTATAACCCATCTTTCCACTTAATGTTTTGAAATTTACCTAACAAGTTACCTAAGTCTCTTCCTTAACACTCCCACTTTGCTATTCAAGTCTCACCAAACTGAACTTCTTTAGTTTGCACCAGCTCCTGCCAGGGAACTCATAGACTCCTCAGTCACCCATTGCTCTGGTCCATCATTCTCTCAAAGTTAATATTTCCAAGCCCAACATGTTCATATTCAGAGTCCCTGTCTCGAAAAAACAAAAACAAACAAACAAAAATCAATTTTCTAGAGGTGGTGGAGGCAGGCGGATCTCTTGAGTTCGAGGCCAGCCTGGTCTACAGAGTGAGTTCTAGGACAACTAGGCCTACACAGAGAAACCCTGTCTTGAAAAGAAGCGGAGGAGGAGGAGCAGGAGGAGGAGGAGGAGCAGGAGGAGGAGGAGGAGCAGGAGGAGCAGGAGGAGCAGGAGGTGGAGGAGGAGGAGGAGGAGGAGGAGGAGGAGGAGGAGGAGAAGGAGGAGCAGGAGGAGCAGGAGGAGCAGGAGGAGCAGGAGGTGGAGGAGGAGGAGGAGGAGGAGGAGGAGGAGGAGGAGGAGGAGCAGGAGCAGGAGCAGGAGCAGGAGCAGGAGCAGGAGCAGGAGCAGGAGCAGGAGGAGATCCATGTTCTAGTTCTGGCCCAGGCCTTGTTTGTTCCTGTGCCAGTCCTGGGGATGGGAAGGAGCCGGGGCAGGAACTGAAGACAAGCACTCCTCCACTGATGCTTCATCCAGTCACTTCATCTCCAAGTCTGCCCTCAACAAGTTAACATACATCTTTAAAAATACGTTCTAAGCTGGTGGTGGGAGCAGGCACTTTTAATCCCAGCACTAGGAAAGCAGAGAGGCAAGTGGATCCCTGTGAGTTCAAGGCTCTACAGACAAAAATTCTAAGAGGTCATCTGAACCGCTCACCCCCCAAACCCACAGCAATGTGGGGAGGCAGCTCCTCAGTTCCGCTCCAACCTCTATCTATATGCAACACACACATATGCTAATACTTTTTTTAAAAAATGTAAATCCTTGATAGTATAAAGGAAAAGGTAACGAAATAAAATTAGGCAAAAATGAGTACTATTACAGAGCTAGAGTGGCTAAGTTTGGAAGCAGAGATCCAAGCAAATAAAGGCCTGGAGTCGGTCGTAAGTATCATTAACCATGGTAAGTATACAGAAGATAATAACAGATTTCTTTTTTAGATGGCAAAGTTTCCATTTAAGCTATATTTTGTCTTTAAGATTAGCAAGTCAATTCCTTAAAGATGTTCAATAGATAAGACTAGAATATATGTGTACAAAATTGTCAAAAAAAATTAAAGAAATAGAAACGAGCCAAGAAAACATATTTAGAATTGTGTGAGGGAGGCATCTATACATTGGTAATAAATGAGAAGCAAACTCCTAAAACTAAGAGGTCCTGAGTTCAATTCCCAGCAACCACCTGGTGGCTCACACCCATCAGTAATGAGATCCCATACCCTATTCTGGTGTGTCTGAAGACAGTGACAGTGTACTCACTTACATAAATCTAAAATAGAAAGTATATGGCATAATTGAGGCATGGAATGCACATAGCCTCAGCCACTGAGAGAAGGGCGGGTCTGAGACCCGAGGATCAGTTTCCAGCCAGCTTAGTGAAAGAAAATTAGAGCTCTTATTTAAAAGCTAAAAATAAATAAATAAAAAGAAAGATGAAAAATGAAATAAAAGGCCTGTAATCCCAGCACTTGGGAGGCAGAGGCAGGCGGATTTCTGAGTTCGAGGCCAGCCTGGTCTACAGAGTGAGTTCCAGGACAGCCAAGACTACACAGAGAAACCCTGACTCGAAAAAAAGCCAAAGAAAGAAAGGAAAGAAAGAAAGAAAGAGAGAGAGAAAGAAAGACAAACCAGAGAGAGAGAGAGAGAGAGAGAGAGAGAGAGAGAGAGAAAGTTCTGACATAGCAAGGGGGCATTTTAAGTTCCTCAGCAGGATGTCTGTTCCTTCCCTCCCGCGGGCGCCCCGATCTCAGGATGTACAGTAGCGGTCCCGGTTAGCACGTCTTCTCCACGCTGCGCTCCTGTGAGCTGCTCTCCTCTCCCTCCTGGCTTGTTCTAGATTAGCCATTATTCTCAATGAGCTCAACAATATGCTCAAAAACTTTCTTCAGTACCTTCCTCATTTCCTAGATACCCCACATCAGCTACCCATATATGTATATGTATATGTATATGTATATGTATATGTATATGTATATGTGTACACACACACACACACACACACACACACACACTAGAAAACAACCCATCAACTCAGTGTGCTTCAGGACTTCAAAGATTCTCTTTTTTAAGCCACAACCATGTATAAGTACATGGACATGCACACCTCATCTTTTTGAGACAGGATCTTGTGATGTAGCTTGGGTTGGTTTTGAACTCTCGGCCTTCCTGCCTCAGTTTACTGAGTACTGGCTTCATCATGCCGTGCTTCACCCTGCTCTTTCCTAGCGTTTAGCTTCACTTACGCCCCACACACGATGACTAGCCAGCCCTCAGTGCTGCTCTCCTCAGAACACCACTGTCTTCTACCACACTGTGTCTCCTCAGTGAGTCTGTCCTCACCTGCTTTCTCCACACTCACACACTGGGTACTAAGAACAGCAACAGAAAGCCACTGAATCGTCCAAGGTTTGTTCTAAATACAACTATTCATCCCGTCAACTAATCTCAAGCATTCCCAGACTTAAATGCTGAATCCACTCAAATCCTCACGTCCTTCCGTGAAGATCTCAGATCATCCCTTTGGCACCTGTAGACCTCTTTACAGCTTCTAAAATGCTGCGTCTTCCTTCTTCCATCTGTTACTCACTGCCTCCAGCTTCAGAATAAAGTACCCAGGGTTCCTAGAGTTAACTCAATCAACTCCTACATCCACTGTTTGCATCTCTCTCAGTCCACCAGTAAACGACAGCCCTCAGTCACTCTTTATTCCTGCGATTATTACTGCCAACTTATATCCTCAACACTTCACACTCTGCCACAGCCTTGTGTCTCCATGTCTCTATCACACAAGGAAAATGTCTTGTTTTGGTTTGGTTTGGTTTTTTTCGAGACAGGGTTTCTCTGTGTAGCCCTGGCTGTCCTGAAACTCTGTAGACCAGGCTGGCCTCGAACTCAGAAATCCACCTGCCTCTGCTTCCCAAGTGCTGGGATTAAAGGCGTGCACCACCACCACCCAGCTAAGGAAAATGTCAAGACTCCATTCCTAAACCCTCTTCTTACTTCCCCAAGCAAAACTCATCAATGAAAACAAACTTTCACCAAAGGTGCCCCATTATATCTTAAGTCAAGTTAAAGTTCCTTTGAGCCTCTCAAATTACAGACTATTCAATTGTCCAACAATTGTAAAATAGGTAAAGACAACTACGGAAAAGTGACATAGGAGACCTAAGGAAGAATGAAAAGAATAAATCACTGCTATATGCGACAGAAATTAATCTCACAGCCATGATTTGAGCAAAAGAAAACATAGGTAAGACTAATATTGTAGGGCTGGAGAGATGGCTCAGCACTTAAGAGCACTGACTGCTCTTCCGAAGGTCCTGAGTTCAATTCCCAGCAAGCACATGATGGCTGTAATAAGATCTAATTCCCTCTTCTGGAGTGTCTGAAAATAGCTACAGTGTACTCACACGTAATAAATAGATAAATCTTAAAAAAAAAAACAACTAATATTTTTAAGTTCAAAGTCATACAGAACTACACTGTTACAAAGAGATTAAAATGATAATTGTGGTTGGAGAAAATATCTTTCTGCTTCGAGGTGACATGTGGGCAGCTTATGGGAATAGAAGAACTGCTAGAAACCTCCTATAGAGTAAGCTAGGAGGTAGCCATGTAAATAGAAGAACTGCTAGAAACCTCCTCTATAGTAAGCTAGGAGGTAGCCATGTAAATAGCTAAATAAAAAGAAGTTTTAAAACATATTATCCTGTGCCTTTAGGATTAGAGCACTTTACTGAGCATATTTCAATAAATCAAATGTTCTAAACAACTTTGGTCTGGATTTGGAGCTCTCCCTGCTACTCTTTTCTAGCTTGCTTTCTTTCCACTCCTCAACACAAACAGTAATTATAGATGATTTACACCACCAACCCCTACACACATCCAGAACTGTCGCCTCCATTACCCTCATCATCTGATCTATACAGTCTTACTATCCCTCAAGGGCTAAGCTACACATCAATTCCTCCACCAAGCCTGACGAAGGCTGTCAAATTACTTTTGTCATAGACGATGCATATATTTTGTTCCTAGATAAATTCTTGAAGAAATGGATCACTGCTTATGTGTTCATAAACATAGATGCAGCCTTTCATTGCCTACCATAAAACCATACAGTGTGAATGTACAAAGATTCCTAAGGAAATTCTGGAAGTCCATCAAAAATACCCTATAATCTAACCCACCCATCCCAGTTTGCATATTTAATCATATATCAAATTACTAAACTCTTACTACATGAAACTGTATGTTATAATGTACCCCACTATTGTACCCAAAAATACAATCCAATTGAAGCTGCTGTCATCTGAATCGAGCCACCCAGTCTCTCCACTGCAATCACCCTATGCTACCCGCTCGCCTCTAATATTACTGCTGCTACTAACTCAAGCCCTTCTGAACTAACCTCATTAGGAGCCTCCTAACCGGTCTTCTCACCTCCCATCACATTGCCCCAGTGCTATATGGTATATCTATCATCAGATTAAATAAATAAGCCTAGGGCATAACTCACTGGTAAAGCACTTGCCTAGGATTATAATGGAAAAGAAAAGAATGTCAATAAATCATATAAATTCTTAACAATTCTCTACTCAAAATTCTATAGCTACACATTAATGATGTTAACATACTCCAATGTGATTGCTAACATATTTTCTTGTTTGTTTGTTTGTTTGTTTGTTTGTTTTCGAGACAGGGTTTCTCTGTGTAGCCCTGGCTGTCCTGGAACTCACTCTGTAGACCAGGCTAGCCTTGAACTCAGAAACCCGCCTGCCTCTGCCTCCCAAGTGCTGGGATTAAAGGCGTGCGCCACCACGCCCGGCTGCTAACATATTTTCATCACCAAATCCCCACAACAACCTTAGTCAGAAATGATTATCAATTTCCTGATGAGAAAGTATAGATTCAGAAATAATTCTCTACAATCATAGAATGGGTAAATACAAGGGCTAAGAAAAAAAGACAACTTCTGTTTGCTTACACAGCACAAGACTAACTCACCAAATACAAACTATTTGTCATCCATATTCTACCCAATTCATATTAATTTCCTACTTAAAACACAATGTGCTGCACTCATGAATTAGCCCTCTGGACTTAAACTGCACAGATTATGACTATCTAGCAATTCCTGAACCCATTTCATGCATGGAAATTATGCTCCTAACCCCCTAAGTCAGGCTTTTTGGGGGATGGTATTTTTCTGGGCAGTGTGGCTCATTCCTCTCATCAAGATACTCAGGAAGCAGAGGCAGGAGTGAGACAGAACTATACATAGTGAGACTCCATCTTTTAAAAAGGGAAGTGAAGGCTGGAGAGATGGCTCTGCCATTAAAAGCTAGGCTCACAACCAAAAATAAAATAAAACAGAATAGAATAAAATAGAATAAAATAAAATAAAATAAAATAAAAGGGACGGTGGATGCCAGAGGGATGCCTCAGAGGTTAGGGGACTAGGCTGTCCTTCCAGGTGACCTAGGTCTAATCCCCAACGCCCACACAGAGCTCCCACATGTCTCTAGTTCCAATTCCTGGGACCCAATGCTCTCTTCTGACCTCCGGGGCACTGCATGAGCATGGCACAGCCATGCATGCAGACAAAAACACCCATACACACAAAATAATGAAGGAACTTTCTTTCTTTTTTTTTTTTTTTTTGGATTTAATTTTTTTTCGAGACAGGGTTTCTCTGGAACTCACTCTGTAGACCAGGCTGGCCTCGAACTCAGAAATCCGCCTGCCTCTGCCTCCCAGAGTGCTGGGATTACAGGCGTGCGCCACCACCACCCGGCATGAAGGAACTTTCTAAAACAAGAATAGTATATACTATAATTGCATCCACCTTGGTAAAAATGGTTTTAGTTGTATTATGAATTTTTGTTTTACATATACACATATTCATATACTCACATATTAACTAAGATATGTCTTGTATTTCTTACTATTGGTCATCATGTAAATACCATACCATTTCTCATAGATCTTAGATATCTCACCTCCAATCTCTCCAACTAAAATGCTCTTTTTAAATTATTTTACAGCCGGGCGTTGGTGGCGCACGCCTTTAATCCCAGCACTTGGGTGGCAGAGGCAGGCGGATTTCTGAGTTCGAGGCCAGCCTGGTCTACAGAGTGAGTTCCAGGACAGCCAGGGCTACACAGAGAAACCCTGTCTCAAAAAAAAAAAAATTATTTTTCGTATTTATATTTTTTTCTTCTTTTTTGAGACAAGGTTTTGTTATGTATCCCAGATGGACTCTGGTAAGCCAAACTGTCCCAGAAACCTGGATCCTCCTGCCTCTGTCTCCAAGTACTAGTGTTACCGATCGGCACCATTACACCAGGCTTTCAACTTCCACTTCTGCAACACTGCAGTGCAGTCCCAGGTTCCTCCAGGCAAATATATTCTTACAACTTCAGTAACAGTAGACATTTCCTTATGCCACGCTTTGCTGTTTGGGGCACTTGTGATCGCTGTGCATTTGTGCACAAGTCTGGCTCCCTCAGAACATAACTCCCAAAGGGTTCGCTCTTGATGACATCTAACAATGCTTCTATATATGTTAAGTGAAAATCATGCAACAAATTTTCTGAAAGCCCTATCCATAAACTTCTGTTCACTCATGCTTTAAGTCATCTTACCATCTTCTTCCTCAAAACAGCCCTTTCAAGCACCTCCTCCTCTTCACCTCATCTTCACCTCCCTCCAGCATCCTCCACTTCTAATTAACCCTAACTTACTGTGACGAGTTCCTGCTTTCAGAATCACTTTTCTCCCCAGTCCAATTCTCTTCTACCTCAGTTCTCATTCTCAGCATCTAAACCAATCAATCTCCTTTTGGAGGCAGGTGAGAAGGTAGCTTTCAAATCAGCTTCTCACCCCGTCATCCTAGCTAGCCTGGGACTTGCTATGTAGACCAAGCCGCACCTCAAACTTGCAGCAATCCTCCTGCTATGTGCCAGGATTACAGGCATGAGCCCCCAGCCATACTGACCAATTTTATGCTTATATTTTAAAAGATCCAGTTAAAGCTAGTGAGACAGCTCGGCAGGTAAAGGCATCAGCTGCCATGTCTCACAATCTGAGCTCAATTCCTGGGAGCCACCGACTGGAGAGAGCGCTTCTTGTGAGTTGTCCCATGACTCCCCGTGTACTGTGGCATGGGTGTCCACATGCATGGACACATCAAATAAATAATTTTTTAAAAACTTAAAAATCAATTCCTGACATCTTATTGAATTGTCCCATAACTGTTATTCTCACCTTGCCTTCTCTTTGAAAATTCTAATTAGGTTGTAACCTGTTCTAGAACTTTGACATAGAAAAAAGAGAAAAAAAACTTTTTTTTTAAATTTTTCGCAAAATGAATTATATCAAATTGTTTGGGATTTGGGGTAAAGAGGGACACAGTCTCACACTGTAGTTATGGCTGACTCAAAATTCAAAATCTTCCTGCCACACCCTCCTCCTCTTGTACGAAAATTACAGACCAGTGTCATGAAGGTTGGCTAAATCGGATTCTTTGTTTTATCTAATATGTGTGAGTGTGTATTGGTTGTGTGCATGAAAATGTGTGTGTGCGTGTATGGTATGTGCACCCATGTGTGTACAGGCATGTGCTTGGAGGCCACAGAAAGAAGACAAGGAGGATCCTGCTCCCTGCTTTATTCCCTTGAGCCAAGGTTTCAGTGAATCCGCAACTGCTTAGGCACACCAGTCTCTGCCTGCCTCACTCCCACCACTAGCCTACACACAGTACTGGGGTTACAGGCATAGGTGCAAGCACTTGGCCTTTTCTATGGACCCTGAGGATTTAAACTCAGGTCCTCATGCCTGCACAGCAAGGGCTCTTACCCAGAGACATCTCCCTAACCCTTAAATCAGATTCTTAAAACAGCTAGAGATAAGAAAATACAAAGTGAAACCAGCGTCCTCCTCCAGAGCAGATTAAAGCACCCTCTGATCACAGAAGGCCCTGTAATCTCACCCCTCCAAGGCTTATGCAGGATTGGAGCTCCAATCTAATCTATTCCACCTCCTTCCACAAACGTAGAGTGTCCAACCAAACACCCTTCTGTCCTCCATGCTCTCCACCTCAAACCCACAGATACACTCTGGTGTCACTTTGTTCATTGAAACAAGGTTTGCCTGCCGGACAATGGTGGCTCATGCCTTTAATAGCAGCACTTGGGAGGCAGAGGCAGGAGAATTTCTTAGTTGGAGGCCAGCCTGGTCTACAGAGTGAGTTCTAGGACAGCCAGGACTACACAGAGAAACCCTGTCTTGAAAAACAAAAAACAAACAAACAAACAAAAGAAACAAGGTTTGCTATGTAGATCTGGCAGGCCTAGAGTTCCCCATATGAACCAGGATGGCCTGAAACTCTGAGAGTCTCCTGCCTCTGCCTCCAGAGTGCTGTTACTAATAATGCCTTCTAGAAATCATCATTCAACGGGTAATTATTAAAAGGCAAACTATTCAGTATTCTCAAAGATTAAATAAAGTCAAAGTTCTAGAACAAGTTACAACCTAATTAGAATTTTCAAAGAGAAGGCAAGGGAGAATACTGATATAAATGAATATGCAAAGAGTTAGGCCATAGTTAGGCCAGTGACAGAATCTTTGCCTACCAAGCACAAGACCCTAAATGCAACCTACAATACAAAAGAAAGAGGGGTGGGGATAATGAACAAAAGAAAATAGAATATTCAATATTCACAACTACATGTGAAAGAAATCCTGACATTAATAGTAAAGAGTACAATTACTTAAACAAGATTTCCTAAGAGAAATAGAACAGTGTCTTCTTACTCCCATAGCTATAGTGCTATCCTCAACGCTATACAGTTTTGAAAACAGTGACTCCATTCTTTTTACTACTTATTATTATTCTGTGTGTACGTGCCACTTGCATGTAGAGGCCAGTGGACAGTTTGCAGGAGTCAGCTCTCCCTTCTACCGTGCAGGTTCCAGGACTTGAACTCAGGTTATCGGCCTTGGCAGCAGACACTTTTACCAGCTGAGCAATTTTACCAACCCTAACGACTTCATTCTTCTAAATAAGCAACATAGATTTGTCCACCACTCCATTACTTAATAAAAGCATAAAAGTTATAGTGAGGGGCCAGGGAAATGGTTCAGCGGGAGACAGAGCTCACTGTAAAGCTTGGTGACCCACATTTGATCCCACAGACCCACAAGGTAGAACTCACTCAGGTTGTTCTCCACTTAGACCATGGTGCATGTACGTACATGTGTATACACACACACACACACACACACACACACACGTACGTATATACACACAATAAATAAGTGCAATTTAAAAAAAGTATAGCCAGGCATGTAATGTGTGCCTGTAAGCAGAGGGGCGGAAGGATGGCAAGAGCTAGGTGAGCCTGGACAATTCAGCAAGTTCCAGGCCAGTCTATCTCAAATGAGTGAGTGAACACTGCAGACCCCTGGAATGAACATTAAGGGATCATTTTAACACATTCCCACACTTCATCAACTAAAACTCCAGAAGACTGTCAAAGAATACTGCAACCTGGTAGGTAATTCCAAGATGAAGAAGCAATTACTACTTTCAAGCAACTGCTCATCTCTAGTCAGCAAAGAAAAAAAATTTGGTTCCTACAAATCTTGTTTGTGTCCAAGCCTCCCTTTCTCATTTCACCCAATACTCCTCACTACTTTAACAGAACCTCCTTTCCCTCTTTAAAGTTAGAAATTTAGCCTGTAATCCCAGCACTTGGGAGGCAGAGGCAGGCGGGTTTCTGAGTTCGAGGCCGGCTGGTCTACAGAGTGAGTTCCAGGACAGCCAGGACTACACAGAGAAACCCTGACTCGGAAAAAAAAAAAAAAAAAGTTAGAAGTTTAAAGTCAGCCAGGCAGTGGTGGCGCACACCTTTAATCTCAGTACTTGGGAGGCAGAGGCAGGTGGATTTCTGAGTTCAAGGCCAGCCTGGTCTACAGAGTGAGTTCCAGGACAACCAGAGCTACACAGAAAAACCCTGTCTCGGAAAAGAAAAAAAAAGAAAGAAAGAAAAAAAGTTTAGAGTCTTGTCTAATATAGTGTGAAGTCAAGAGATGCATCCTAAAGCACTTGGTTTAAAGCCTCTACACTGAGTTTTTCAGCCACTAAAACTCAAGGCCTAGGTAAGGCCATCGAGAAGGTTCAGTGGGTGAAAGGGCTTTGCTGCTTAATGATGCTGGCTAGCCTGATGACCAGAGTTCAATCCCTGGAACCTACATAAAGGTTGAGGAGAAAAACTGAACTCCTAACGTTCTCCTCTGACCTACACATACACCTTGCTGTACATGTGCCCACACACATACAGTAATTTCTAAATGAAACTACTAATTTCTAAATTAGCTTAAATGAAAGCTAAACTTAAAAAAAAAAAATCAAAGTACGTCATTTGAAAATATAAGACAGCCGGGCAGTGGTGGCACATGCCTATAATCCCAGCACTTGGGAGGCAGAGGCAGGCGGATTTCTGAGTTCAAGGCCAGCCTGGTATACAGAGTGAGTTCCAGGACAGCCAGGGTTACACAGAGAAACCCAGTCTTGAAGAGAAAAAAAAAAGGAAAAAAGGAAGGAAGGAAGGAAGGAAGGAAGGAAGGAAGGAAGGAAATGAAAAGAAAGGAAGTATAAGACATCTGGTACACAAAACTAACTGAAGATCAGAACAGAGGATGAAAAATAAAAAACATCAATGACAGTCATCCATTTCACTCAGGGAAAGCTGGCTTCTATGGTCATGATCCCAAGCGATGATGCCATTTTGGGATGGTGGCATACTTCCATAAACCAAAGAACAAAAATGATAAAGACTGACCAACTACTTGGGAGAGCCAGAGAAAAACATGAACTACAAAAAAATTAATGCCTGTGATAAAGGACAACTGTGGGGGAGAACATAAGGCAGCAGAGGTCAATATGATCAAAGTGATTATATACGTGTATGAAAACACCATTCAGTAACCCGTTGTCTTGTATAAACTGTGGTTTTGGGTTTTTTTTTCATAAACAAGGTTTCTCTCTGTAACTGAGCCCTGGTTTAGCCTTGACTGTCCTGGAACTAACTCAGCAAACCAGGCTGACATCGAACTCACAGATGCTTCTGCCTCCCAAATGCTAGGACTAAAGGTGCACTCCACCATGCCCTGCTATGTGTTTATTTTCTTAAGATGGAAGGTAAGGGACTGGAGAGGTGGCTCAACGGGTAAGAGCACTGACTGCTCTTCCGAAGGTCATGAGTTCAAATCCCAGCAACCACATGATGGCTCACAACAATCCGTAAAGCTATCTGATGCCCTCTTCTGGTGCCTGAAGACAGCTACAGTGTACTTACATAAAATAAATCTTAAACACAAAAAGAATGACCTATTGGCTTTTAAAAAAAAGGGTGGATGGTAAAGACTATGGTTAAGAAAAAATTGTGGGGCCGGGTGGTGGTGCCCCACTCCTGTAATCCCAGCACTTGGGAGGCACAGGCAGGCGGATTTCTGAGTTTGAGGCCAGCCTGGTCTACAGAGTGAGTTCCAGGACAGCCAGGGCGACACAGAGAAACCCTGTCTCGAAAAAACCAAAACAAAAAACAAAACAGAAAAACTTGTGGGCAGGAGTTATAGTTCAGTTGGTAGTGCTTATTCAGCATGCAAAAAAGTCTTGGGTTCAGCTAGGCCTTTTAAGCCCAGCATTTATACCAGGCCAGCCTGATCTACATAATAAGTTCCAGGATAGCCAGGGCTACACAGAGAAACCCTCCCTGTTAAGAAAAACAAAAAAAGAAAAAGAAAAAGGAAAAAGGAAAAAATTAGGGCTGAAAAGATGGCTCAGTGGTTAAGATCATTGACTGCTCTTCCAGAGGTCATGAGTTCTCTTCTGGTGTGTCTGAAGACAGCTACAGTGTACTCATAAACATAAAATAAATAAATAATTAAAAAAAAATGGTCCAGGGTTCAGTTTCCAGCACTGCAGAAACTAAATGTGGAATTCACACCAGTAATGCCAGAAATCAAAGAGGCCAAAGGTTCAGGAAGTCAAAGTCATCTTTCCTACATACTTAAGAGGCCAGCCTGGGTGACAAAAACCTGTCTCTGAACATGAACAAAAGAGAACACTGGGCATGGTGGTGAGGGCCTGTAATCCCAGCACCTGAAAGGCAGAGGCAGGTGGATCTCTGTTGAGTTTGAAGCCAGCCTGGTCTACAAAGCCAGTTCCATATCAGCCAGAGTTACACAGTGAGACCCTGTCTCCAAAATAGGAGGGGCCTTGCAGGGCACAGCAGGCAGCAGTCTTAGAAAGCAAAACTGCAATGAACAGGGGTTGCTTCTCATTGTTAGTCCCCTCAGAACAGTTTTTTAAAATTACATACACATGGGCTGAAGAGATGGCTCAGCGGTTAAGAGCACTGACTGCTCTTCCAGAGGTCCTGAGTTCAAATCCCAGCAACTACATGGTGGCTCACAACCATCCATAATGAGATCTGACACCCTCTTCTGGGGTGTCTGAAGACAGCCACAGTGTACTCACATATAATAAATAAAATCTTAAGAAACAAAACAAAAAGTTACAGTGTTGAGGACACTTCTAGAATAGGTGAGGGTAAAGGCAGAAGCGAGGAGAGGAGAGGTTTAATAAATAAATAAATAAATAAATAAATAAATAGAAAAACAACATACTGTATTTGGTGCTCTGTAAAAGAAATGACAATACACAATACTTGTGCAACAGAGGAGAACCGAGCCACTAGTACCATGACAGTAAAAACTGGTGCATCACATCAAGTAAGCCCTTTTTTAAAATGACCAAAGAAGCAGTTAATAAGAGTGCTTCCTGCTGCCCCAAAGGGCCCAAGTTCAGTTTCCAACATCCACGTCGGTCAGTTCAAAACTGCCTGTCGCCCTGGCTCCAGGAGATCCAGCATTCTCTTCTAACCTCCTGGGGTACCCTCACGGCCACGGCATATGTTCATATAAACACATATGCATAAACAAAAATAAAATCTTTTTTAAAGTGATCAAATCTAAATGCACTAACAGGAAATTTTCCAAGTTTTTTTTTAAATAAAAATTCCAGTTATTTCTATAAGAAAAATTATAATGGAAGAAAGAGGAGTGATACCTGAGTTTCCCTTCCCTCTCCCAAATGTCACCCCATTCTCCCCATTCTTCTCTTTTCCTTCAACTTTCTTAAAAAGATTTGTCACATTTAACATACTCATCTTCTCTTCAACTGAAGTGATATCACAACATATTATGTAATTTTTCTCTTAATAACAAAAGGTGAATACTATCCAAATAGAATTTAACACACTGTTCTAGCCCGGCTGTGGCACATGACTTTAAGGAGACAGAGGAAGGTGGATCTCCTCTGAGTTCGAGGCCAGCCTGGTATACAACGGCAAGTTCCAGAACAGCTGGAACTACAGAGAAACCTTGTCTCAAAAAAGGCAAAACAAAACAAAAAGGACAAGACACTGTTCTCACTCTGTTCCTTCTTGGAAAAATAGGGTCTACTGTGCATTCAGTAAATGCTACAGAAAGAACTTGGTTTCCTAACAGAGGAACTGAACTGTCCCTCATCAGACCTAGACTCCTCCTTCAGGTTTCTTTTGGCATCATAACCACTCCTGACCTCCTTATAAGCTAAGATCAACACAGATATTCGAGCTCCTCTTTGCCTACACTTTGCTTGCAGATGTTATTTTCTTTAATAACTTCATGCCTCCGTGAGAGAGTACATCCGGAACTGTGGATGGAAAAGGATCTCCCGCCAACCCGAGGTATAAAACCAATTCAACTAGACTTCTTTGGGCCACAAATGGAGCCTCCAAAGACCAAACTATAATGCACCAACTCTTGACGCGGACAATTATAATCTTGTGTCCTGCAACCTAAGCTGAAATACGGCACCAACTCTTCTGGTACCAAATAAGCTAGGCAGTGAAGAAGAAAACCGCCAGGCCGAGTTAATTCCTATTCCAGTGTCTGCCAGGACAGTGTTCAGCCACCCTCCGGTAACAGACAATACTCCAAATCTGCTAAAATTCTCAACTCCATGGCCTCAAGAATCCCCATAGGCCAGGCGGTTTCTCAAGGTCTCTTTCAGAGATTTTTCAGTTCACTAGTGCGGCACTAAAATGTCTCAAACCAATCTACAGACTAAGTGACTAATTCTCAATGACCCCAACCAAGCGGGGACCCACACTTACCGGATGTCATCTACTGAAGAGCCCAAACAGGTTCCGAACTAGGCCACTCTGGCCCATCTGGAATAACTCTTTAGACCTTGGGCCAGCATTTGATAATTATGCTACATCTGTCTATTCTATTATGCATTCCCTGCTTCTTCTCCAATATTTATCACTCCTCTGGCTTCAAACGTTCTTCCTTCTATCCGTAGAAACTACTCTAGCCGTCTTTCCCTTGCCTTGGAAACGCTCCGGTTCTTTCCATAATGAAACACCTAACATATCTGCACAATGAACACCCCCAGAATCCTCAAGACTGCTCCACAGCCACCCCCGGCATTCCTCCACCTATCCGGCATCTTCCCTCCGGCCCCTTTCTCCCCTTTCGCACTCCCACTATGCTTCCTGCAAGCAATCCCCTTTCAGCAGCCCCTGCCCTTCCCTGCAGCCAAAGAGCACACCGAGGCAGCAGCGGCGACCGAGGCCTGCGGTGCATAAAGCACTGCACCAAGACGGCGGAGAACCCTGGGGTCTGGCCGGCCTCCTCGCCCACAGCCTGGCACCCCTAGGCCTCCCCGCGTGCATTCCACCTCCTTCCTACCCGACACCGGCCGCAGGCCTTGGAGGCCGCCCGCTCGCCTCCGCCGCCCCCGTCATTCTCCGTTCTCCAAGCCCCGACCCACCATCCTCGCGTCCCCCAGCCCCGCGCTCCCGCGGCCTGCGCCCGCCGCCTCCCGGGCTGCCCCCCGGCCGGCCCGCCGCTCCTGCGGGTCAGACCGTCGCCGCCGCGTTCGCCCCCCCACGCGCGCCGCCCCCTCCCCTCCCCCGCCCTCCCGGGCCCGGGCCTGCCAGGCCGAGCGTTTACCGCGGGCTGGCGCCGAGGCGCGCGGTCACTGACTGCAGGCGGCGGCAGCTCCGACCTTCCCACGGGCCCGACGAGGAGGGCGAGGGGGAGGGGAGAGAACTTTTGCTGTGGCAGCTCCAGCGACAGCTCCCACCCCTGCGCCTTTCTCCTCTTCCTCCCCCTCCTCCTCCTCCTCTTCCTCCTTCTCTTCCTCCTCCCAGAGCAGTCGAGAGGCAGACATGGCGCGGCTAGAGCGTCGCCGCGATCGCCGCCGCTGCCGGCGCGGTGCATTGTGGGAAGCCTTGCACACAGGAAGCGCTCCGAGCTGCCCGCCCTCGCCTGGCGGGGAGACCTGACTGCGAGACCTAGCGTGGCTTTGATTCAGGCGCCTGCGTGTCAGCCGCGCAGCGTGGCCGGGGAAGCTGGCCCAGTTCTGGGGGTCCCCCTGATGGTCCTGAAAGGAAAACGTTTTCAAACCTATCGGAGCTGAGAAAGCTACTGAGAGGAACGTCCTCCCCCAGAGGCTGGGTGCGTGCCTGGCACCCCGAGAAGTGAAAAAAGGGATTAAGTAGCGGCCCATGCCCTGGGAAGTGGAATGGGCGGGAACGTAGATGAAGGGTTTAGCCAGGATTTCTTGGATCTTTCTTCTATTCTCTTACCTAGCCTCTTTTTCCGGAAGACGCAACCTTGCACCCTTGAAACTAGAAAACCTGGTTGGAGACTGCAAACCGCGATGCAGGATGTGGGCACCGAGAAAAAGCAAGAGATCCCAGTCAGGACTTCGTTGGGCCCAAACCTTGGTCTCCGTGTAGCAAAGACTTGGTTCTAATCTATTGATACCTAAGGTTGCTTAGTTGACCCATCTTTTGGCAGCCCTTTGATGACCTTCACTGAATCCTGGCCTTTCTTCGGAGTGCCCTCCTTTAACACCAAGGCCCTGAGTTGCCTCTACAAAGGGAGGGCTTACAGTTACAGACCTTTGTACCCACGCACTAGGACAAGGTCAGCTAGGTAGCCTAGTGTTCTCCGTGCCCGTCAAACGGTTATCTGGAGCTTTAAGAGAGCTGGAGCACCTTCATTCCGATTTCTCCTTCACCATCCCCTGACTTTATTTAGCATCTCTATGCAAAACTTAAACTTAACCTTTGAGGTGAGAGGGAAAGGAGGTTAAAATATCTACATAACCATTTCTGGAATTCTCTTCTTGTCCACACCCACCACCCCACCCCTTGAATGTTCATTTGAATAGGCTTTTTGGCAAAGCTCCAAACTCCTGCATTATGCACTTGTGATGACACTGAATTAGATTACTGTCTGCAAGGTTAATATTCCCTCAGGCACTAACCTTAGTAAATCACGATGCCGTTTGAAATAGCTGAGGCTCAGAAGTTCAGCAGAATTCAAACACAGTTAACTAAGAAAAGCAGGGATGAGCCAACAGCTTCACAATAAACTCCCCGTGAGCTTTCTCCACTAAAAAATATAAATTTTAATAAGATGACAGTGCATATTCTGAATGCTAATTGTAACAAAACAGTGATACAAGCTAGAGCAAGGGACAGTTATCTGGAGGACAGCCTTCTGGCAACTTCTAGCAACTGCAATGACATCAAATTCAGATGTATTTTTAAAAAGGGGGAAAAAAAACTCTGGCAGCAAAGAAGCTAACTTTGAGGTTTAAGCTGTGGTGAAGCTAATAACTAGAAAGAACTGAAAGCCTGGGGTTACACCCAGTGGACTAAGATGAATAGGATTGCCACTAGGAATAGGTATAGCTCTTTTTTTTTTTTTTTTTTTTAGATAGGGTTTTTCTGTGTAGCCCTGGCTGTCCTGGAACTCACTCTGTAGACCAGGCTGGCCTCAAACTCAGAAATCCACCTGCCTCTGCCTCCCAAGTGCTGAGATTACAGGCATGAGCCACCACTGCCCGGCTAGGTATAGCTCTTTGTTTCTGAACATAATTTAAGAGATAGAGAAGAAACAACCATCTAAAATAGGCAGAGTGAATACTACCGACCATGACTTCAAAGAGTGACTGAAGGCTCTTGATAGGTTATAAACCTCTAGAAATACTTCCTTGTCCAAGCTTTATCCATACTGCTGTTGCCTATCTTTCCAATACCAGTCATAACCATTCAGCTTGCATCCTTTTCATCTTAATTTCTCCCCCCACACACACTCACCCACTTTAAAACAGTAAGGAGAGCCGGGCGTGGTGGCGCACACTTGTAATCCCCAGCACTTGGGAGGCAGAGGCAGGTGAATTTCTGAATTTGAGGCCAGCCTGGTCTACAGAGTGAGTTCCAGGACAGCCAGGGCTACATAGAGAAACCCTGTCTCGAAAAACCAACAAAAACAATAAAACAGTAAGGAGAGGCAGACATATGGTAGTGACACATGCCTTTAATCCCAGCACTCACGAGGCAGAAGTAGACAGATCTCTGAGTTCAAGGCCAAGCTGGTCTACAGAGCAAGTTCCAGGACAACCAGGGCTACAAAGAAGAAACCCTGTCTTGAGATGGCTCGGCATTTCAGAGCACTTGCTGCTCTTTCAGAAGGCCCAAGTTTTCCGAGAGAGCATGCACATACACACAAGCAGGCCAGGCGGCGGTGGTGGTGGTGGTGGTGGTGGCGCACACCTTTAATCCCAGCACTTGGGAAGCAGAGGCAGATGGATTTTTGAGTTTGAGGCCAGACTGGTCTACAGAGTGAGTTCCAGGACAGCCAGGGCTACACAGAGAAACTCTGTCTTGGGGGAGGGGGGGGGGGGGGGCGGGGAACAAGCACACAGAATGAATAAAAATAACTCTTAAAAAAAAAAGTAAAGGAAGCTGGGCAGTGGTGACCCACGCCTGTAATCCCAGAACTCTGGGAGGCAGAGGCAGGTGGATTTCTGAGTTCGAGGCCAGCCTGGTCTATAGAGTGAGTTCCAGGACAGCCAGGGCTATACAGAGAAACCCTGTCTCAAAAAAAAAAAAAAAAAAAGTAAAGGATGAGCAAGCATTTGCTTCACAAGACAGCAACCTGACCTCCACTCTCACTAAAGGTGGATGGAGAGAACCAATTCCACAAAGTTGTCCTCTTAACATCCACATGGGCACCCCTAATGATACATTTTAAAAATGACTGTACCTTCCTACAAAGTTAAAAATACAGGGCAAAACATCTTTATCTCTTCACCCAGCTTCTCCCAATGGTGTGACATAAAACTATGGAGAGACATCAACGGCGGCAGATTGTCGGTCAGGAGCTTGTTACATGATGTCCACAGAACTCATCAGTATCTGTGACTTTTCAACCTAGATGCATCCTCACGCGTGTTTAGAGTTTACCTCTATTCTGTAGAGGAGCACAGGTCTATCCTCACAATGAGGACAGAACCACTCCTTACCAGCTTGTGGTGCACATCTTTAATCCCAGCATTTAGGAGGCAAAGTCAGCTGGACATACATGAGTTCGACAGCAGCCTGGTCTACAAAGCAAGCTCCAGGACAGAACAGCCAGGGCTACACAGAGAAACCCTGTCTTGAAACAACACCCACCCTCCTCAAAAAGCAACCTGTCTTTGATCACCAAAGAGCCCACTCATACCACCTGTTGTGGTTTGTACCTGAATGTTCCCCTGCAGCTCATGTGCAATGGTGTTCAGAGGAGGAACCCTTGGGAGGTGATTAGATCCTGAGGCTCTAACCATAGCAAGGGATTGCTAAAATATCATAGTTTAGCATATTACTGAGAAACTTTTAGGACACAAATGAACCAAAACAGGCTGTGTGCCCTCGAAGGGTATGTCTTATCCCTGGACACCGCCCTCCTCTCCCCTCCATAGCCACCATGGGCTGAACAGCTCGCTCTACCACCTGCCATGGTCTTCTTCCTCACCATGCCTAATTTTCTTTGGGACAAGCCAAAATCAACCTTTATATCAGATAACTAGTCCCCTTCTCTTTATTACTATGTGGTTTTTGTTTTCAGCCCTTTCAAAAATGCTAGAGAAGCACAAATATATTAATATAGCACATATATATCATATAAATAGTACACATGAGTGTTGATGTATATGTGTGTTGTGTATATGTGTGATGTATATATTTATGTGTATGATATGTATTTATGTGTGTAATATATACATATTTTTTTAAACTGGGGACTGAACCTAAGGCCTTATGCACTCTACCACTGATCTTCAGCCATACCTAATCAGACCGTTCCTATTGGTGCCTTTACCTAAATGCAAGGCCTTTGTGATTCACATAATTTCCACACATGTCAAATGTTCATTTGTTTCTATTTCTGAGTAGTGTCCTATTGTGTACACAGATATGTCAGAGTCCATTCATCCATTCCCCATGTACGTATAAGTTCTTTCTAGCTTATTTGCTATTATTACACAAACTGCTATGATCATTGTTATACAGATTTTGTTTTTATTTAGTTGTGGGTTTTTACCAGTGCTGGGGATTAAACCCTGGGCCTTATATATGCTAAAAATATACTGTACTACTGAGCTAGAGCCCCCCGTCTATGTAAACTTAAGTTTCTATTTCTCTGGGGTAAATGCCCAGAAGTATAACTGGTGTGTCGTATGATACATTCTTTTTGGTTTGGATTTTCTGGAGGCAGGTTCTCACGATGTAGCCCTGGCTTTCCTGGAACTTGCTCTGTATACATGTATACCAGTCTGGCCTGGAAATCACATAGGTCTTTCCCTCCTGTGCTTTCTGAGAGCTGGGATTAAAGGTCATCACGCTCAGCGGCATACTTTTCCAGAAGCTCCTCTTCTGAGTTGGAGATGTAGCACATACCCACATTCCCAGTCCTGAGCAGGTGGAGGCAGGAAGATCAGAAGTTCAAGGGCATCCTCTGCTACACCATGAGCAAGGACATCTGGGGGTCTATGAGAGCCTGTTAAAGAAGGGAAGGAGAAGAGGAAAGAGAGAAGGGAGGGGGAGGGAAAGGCAGAAACCACTGTTCCTGAGTGATTCTATCATTTAAAATAACTTTACTAAGGTACATTTACTTATTTGGGGAGGGGGCTACGTGTCATTTCAAATGTATGGAAGTCAGAGGACGACTTGCTGGGTCAGTTCTCTTCCTCTACCCCATGGGTGCTAGAGAGTGAGCTCAGACCACCATGCCTTTCCCCACTAAGGCATCTCGGGCTTCTGTCACTTCCAACCCAGCTGCAACATTTGAGAAATCCAGGCATTTGTTCCTTGTTGGCATTCTCAAGTGCGCAGAGTTGGCTTGATAGCATTTCATAACCTAACATTATTTTAGTTTAGCTCTTTTCCTTTAAAAATAAAACAAGGAGCCAGACGGTAGTGGCGCACGCCTGTAATCCCAGCACTCTGGGAGGCAGAGGCAGGCGGATTTCTGAGTTCGAGGCCAGCCTGGTTTACAGAGTGAGTTCCAGGACAGCCAGGGCTACACAGAGAAACCCTGTCTCGAAAAAAACCAAATAAAAAAATTATAAAAAAAAATAAATAAAACAAGGGCTTCTTCCCCAAGCTAAGTGCTGAGTGGAAGACACACGCTCTCTGACTCCCGTTTCCATCAATGGGCTTGGGAGAGTACACAGACACCTTGTGTTGAAAGATTTCTTTACAGGGAAACGATGATCACTGATGAGTTAGGAAGTCTCTTAAAATATTATAGTTTGTGTCTTGTAACTTTTTAATTTTTTTTCTTGTATCTTTGCATGGAGGTGGTGTGTGTGTGTATGTCTGTGTGTGTCTGTGTGTCTGTCTGCTCATGCCCCGTCACCCTATGAATCTCAGATGACAATTTCAGAGAGTCAGTTTTCTCCGTCCACCTTTATGTGGATTCCATGGCTCCAGGATCTTTCTGTTAAACAGATCTAGCACTTGTGGTTGAGAGGAAGGAGAACTTAAAGCTAAGTTCGGGATCCACACAGGGAGCGAACCCCATGTGCAACAAGCCAGGCAGGTGAGGAGAGCTGAGAGAGGCAGATGTAGAAACAACCAGTAGTGAAAGGGACAGAAGAGACTGCGCTCCAAGTAATCTAAAGGCTGCAGCCACTCAGCACAACTGGCAGTGTCCAGGCTAGGAACAGGGAAATGAGGAAATGAGACACAAGGGGAGCCGGGCGATGGTGGCGTGGTCTATAGAGTGGTCTATAGAGTGAGTTCTAGGACAACCAGGGCTACACAGAGAAACCCTGTCTCAAAAAAAAAAATCCAAAAAACAAAAAACAATAACAAAACAAAAAAATAGACACAAGGGGAATCCAAACTGAAGGTGAACTAGTAACTAACTATTTTAAAGTCTCAAGTAAGCCAGGCGTGGTGGCACACACCTGTAATCCCAGCACTTGGGAGGCAGAGGCAGGAGGATTTCTGAGTTCAAGGCCAGCCTGGCCTACAGAGTGAGTTCCAGGACAGCCAGGGCTACACAGAGAAACCCTGTCTCGAAAAAACAAAAACAAAAACAAAAAAAAAAGTCTCAAGTAGCCCAGGCTGGCTTAAAATTTGCTACAAAACTGCTATGTAGTTGGACTGGTGTGGAACTTCTCTGATCCTCTTGCCTCCACAAGTGTGCACCAACATACGTGTGTGTGTGTGTGTGTGTGTGTGTGTGTAGCTCAAAGTGGCCATGAACTCTCTTTTTTTGTTGTTTTGTTTTGTTTTTTTCGAGACAGGGTTTCTCTGTGTAGTCCTGGATGTCCTGGAACTCACTCTGTAGACCAAGCTGGCCTCGAACTCAGAAATCAGCCTGCCTCTGCCTCCCAAGTGCTGGGATTACAGGCATACCCCACCACGCCCGGCTGGCCGTTGGGATACTTCCACCTGGCCCTTTTTTCTTCCCCCAGAGCGTGAAATTCGAGGACTTCTCCAAGTCTAGGCCAAAGGAGCCTCCTCCAGTAAGCTTTGTCAGTCCAACTAGCTTGCCCCAGCCCCTGCTTCAGATCTGAAGGGCAGTTCAAGGTCAGTGCTGTAGACTCAGCCCTCCAGGATGGTCAGGGCCTTATCAATGGACTCCATCAACTAGGAATGAAAAATGTTTGGGAAACCTATTACACCAATAGAAATGTTTTTCCTCTTTTCTTTATTCTAACACTACTTTATTCAAACACTACAGTATAAACACTTGTGTTGTATGAGGTATTAAAGAAACCAGAGTTGGAGTCAGTGCTATTTTATATAAGGATTTTGAGCATCACAGATTTTGGTATCTGTCAGATCCCTGGAACCACCCCCTGACAGATACTAAGCGATGTGGATGTGCATACTGTCTCTAAAACTAACTGAATGGCCTGCTCCCTCCTACTCAAGATACAAAGCATAGGCCAGATCTTGAGTCCACCCCACAGTCCCTAAAGAATGACCTCAATGTAGCACAAAGAAACACACAAAAAGAAAGCAGTTTGGCAAGGCAATAATTTTTGTAAAGGGTGCGCCAAAACCAAACAACCTAGCAACACACCAGGGCCAACACGGCTCCTGTCTTTTGTCCCCAACAGGTGGTGACAGTGTCGCAAGCCATCTGTGGAAGTTCTACTTCACAATCAGATACCATTGGCTAATCAGCACAAAAGAGGCAAGGAAAGTTCAGGAACTATGAGTACTTGATCACTACTTATGATTTAACAATAACAAAATATATATTTTTTTTACATCAACACCAAAGGTTGGCTATGGGATCACCTTGATTTGGAAGAATCCAAGGGAAAATAGAAGTTATCTTAGCGCTTCTGTGGCTGTGATGACACACCATGACCAAAAGTCCTTTCCTTAGTGACAAAAGGATTGATTTCTTCTTACAGCTTGGAGTCCATCCAGGGAGGATGGAGTAGAACCCTGATGCGGAGGCCACGGAGAGCGCTGCTTATCGGCTGGCTCCCCACAGCTTGCTCGGCCTGCTCTCCTACAGCATCCAGGACCAGCTGCCCAGGGCTGGCACAGTGAGCTGGTGCCACAGTGAGTTGGGCCCTCCCACATGAACAGGCTTGCCCACAGAGTGATCTTGAAAAAAAAAATTTCAAAATCAGATCAGATTGAAAAAACACTTTCCAAAATTACTGTGGCTTGTGTCAAGTTGACATAAAACCAGTCAGCATGCAAGTGAAAAGTCAAGGTATATAAGAATGAATGAATGAATGAATGAATGAATGATGAATGAAAATGAAGCCTTAGGCCAGGCTGGTATTAACCAAATGAAATGTAAGGAACAACAAAATAAAGATACTCTCCTCTAGGGCCTAGTGGTTACTGAGGAGTAAAATCCCCAGGCTCTGGCTGAAGCCTCCTGTGTTCAAATCCGGACTCTCCATTTAGTAGCTGTACAGTCGACCTCCAATCCTCTGTGCTTTAAGTTCCCCAACAACAAAACTAAGCCGGTATTCCCTAAAGCGGCCGTAAGTGTTAAATATTAATACATGTAAGCATTAATAATAGCTAGTTACAAAGCTGTATGCCACATAGATTGTTGGTATTATTAAGAGCACAGCAGGCCAAATTTCCTAAAACTAAAATGTATAAATTCGCCGGGCGGTGGTGGCGCACGCCTTTAATCCCAGCACTTGGGAGGCAGAGGCAGGTGGATTTCTGAGTTCGAGGCCAGCCTGGTCTACAGAGCTAGTTCCAGGACAGCCAGGGCTACACAGAGAAACCCTGTCTTGAAAAACCAAAAAAAAAAAAAAAAAAAAAGTATAAATTCAGGAGAGAAAAAAAAGTTCTTTTTGTTTGTTTGTTTTTCAAGACAGGGTTTCTCTGTGTAGTCCTGGCTGTCCTGGAACTCACTCTGTAGACCAGGCTGGCCTCAAACTCAGAAATCCTCCTGCCTCTGCCTCCCAAGTGCTGGGATTACAGGCGTGTGCCACCATGCCCAGCTGAGAAAAAAGTTCTTGCAAGTAGATAGGGATGAGAGAAAAGACAAAAAAACTACACAGAACATGAGAAATATGCTTTGGGCAAGAAAATACGCAGAATGTTTAGCATGGACGTCATATTTGGAGCTGAGGACAAAATAAACAAGGAAGCTGCAGAAAAAAATATAGAAGAGTTTCCAGAGAACTTTCTGAGCATGTTCTCTGGCTGACTGCTTCAGGGAGACTGATGAAGCCAGCTCACTGTGGAGTTACGTCTGTGCTGTGCCGACACGCGGTACACAGTGGGAGTTAGAGGCCAGCCAGTCTACATAGAAAGTTCCAGGCCAGCCAAGACTACATAGTAAAACCCTGTCAGGAAGGAAGGAAGAAAGCAAAGGAAAGAAGGAAGGAAGGAAGGAAGGAAGGAAGGAAGGAAGGAAGGAAGGAAGGAAGGAAGGAAGGAGAGACAAATCTGGTGCCTGCCAAGGGTTTAATCAAATAAAGACAAACTGACTACTCTTTTACACACTAGAGCTGTTGATTTCTATTAAGCAGATGTGGTGTCAATTCAAAGCTTTTATTTTTCTAGACTGTATAGACCCCACTTTTTCTTTTTCTTTTCTTTTTTTTTTTTTTTGGTTTTTCGAGACAGGGTTTCTGTACAGCCCTGGCTGTCCTGGAACTCACTCTGTAGACCAGGCTGGCCTCGAACTCAAAAATCTGCCTGCCTCTGCCTCCCAAGTGCTGGGATTAAAGGCATGCGCCACCACCGCCTGGCTAGACCCCACTTCTTTAAGCCAGGTGTGGGTGGTAAGCACCTGTGGTTTTAGCCACTAGAGAGGCTGAAGCAGAAGAGCTGATTGAGTCCAGGACTTTGAGGCTAGCATAAGCAAACCAGTCTTAAAACAACAGACAACATTCCAAAGCTTGGTACAGCGGTGCATGCCATTAGAAAGTGGAGGCAGGGAGATCCCCTGTTCAAGGTTATCCTTTAGCTGTATATGGAGTTCAAAGCCAGCCAGGACTACAAAAGATGCTGTCTAAGTAATAAGATTTTGGACAATTAAAAAAAGTAAAAAAATAAATAAAAATGTCACACAATTATTTATTGCTATTGTGTGGCTATGTATACAACATGCATGTGGGTTCTGTGTACAGGCATGCACTCCATGCAAGTGCGCTTGCCTGTGCTCATGTGTGGAGGCCAGAAGGCATCCAGTGGCCTCTGTCCTTAGAAGCAGGATCTCTTCCCGAGTCTAGAGCTCAAATTCTTTGGCAGGCTTTGATTCATTTTAAAAAGGTATCAACACATATTAAAACCACCCTGTTACTAAACAGTTGTTTAGATCAACACAGAGGCTTTTAGGCTGGTTGGTTTGGAAAACAGCAACAACAACAACAAAAACAACCCAAACTTCTGGCCAGCCAGTATCCAGTGTAGGTATTAAAAGTCCACATGGAAGACAGTGAAAAGACTCCAAAGCGAGGTACTGTGTTACACTGAGGTCCACAGTGTGGTGTGGAGGGGCACCGGAAGAGCAAAGGGCAGGGAGGGGGCAGGGACGGGGCGTGGAGCCCAGGAAGCCATGCTGGCGAGTTTACCTTCTCCCTCATTGGTTGGTTATGCTCAGCAGCAACCATTTCATACCTTCCTAAGGAGAGTGCTGTAGCCACACTGAACCCAAAGGCAGGGCTTTCGAGTGTAACTCAGTGCTAGAGCAAGCTCCGCCTGGGTTCAACTCCAGTGCCCCAAATCCTAAAAACCAAGGCCAGAAACTCCTCCAGTGCTGTGGTGCAGAGAGGACTTAGACTAAACTCGCAGACAGCTGCAGGAGACAGACAGGATTTAAAGTGTCTAAACCCCCAGGCAAATCCCTTTTCATACACCCATGAAGTGACTCACGGTCCTTTTAATAAATACTGCTTCCCGGTGGCAGCCATTTTATTCTTTCTGGAAGATTATGCATCTCTATATGCTTTTCTTCCCTTACAAATGGGAGGGAGTACAAAGAGAAAAGTTCAAAAGCCAGCTGGTTTGAGATTTGTTTTGGTTGTGAGAAGATAACTTTCAGACAAGTGTGGTGGCTCACACCTATACTCCCAGAACTCTGAAGACTGAGGCAGAAGAATTGCTGATAGCTGAAGGTCAGCCTATCGGACATAATGAGTTCTTGGACAACCTGAGTGAGCTATAGAATGAGAGTCTGACTCCAACAAGATAATAGTTTTGGGCTGGAGAGTTGGCTCAGCAGTTAAGAGCACTGACTGCTCTTCCAGAGGTCCTGAGTTCAATGCCCAACAACTACATGGTGGCTCACAACCATCTGTAATGGGATCTGATGCCCTCTTTTGGTATGTGTCTGAAGACAGCTATAATGTACTTGTATAAATAATAATAAATAATATTAAAAGTAATAAAATAAATAAATAATTTAAAATCATTAACCACCTGGCCTCAGGCCACACATCATCTGCTTGTATATGTCCAACCCTGCATGCCCTCTCTAGCAGAGATAGATATGACATACAAGTGGCTGGTGTATACAATGATAGTCCTGTCCGCAAGGACAATTACTATTTAGAACATTCTGTTTTAGAAAATCAATGTAGGAGTGCAGTATACTGGGAAAGTTTCCATCTCTTTATTTTTTAAATGTTTTAATGTTGATAAAACTAAAGGTCATGGTCAGCTACCTATGGAAGCATTTACTCCACATTGCCCAGGATGCTGGATCCTAGGACCACTACGAGTCCTACAAATCACCTAACACAGATGGGAAGATAATGGGATAAAAGATAAAAGTCTAGCCGGGCGGTGGTGGCACATGCCTGTAATCCCAGCACTTGGGAGGCAGAGGCAGGCAGATTTCTGAGTTCGAGGCCAGCCTGGTCTACAGAGTAAGTTCCAGGACAGCCAGGGCTATACAGAGAAACCCTGTCTCGAAAAAACACACACACACACACAAAAAGATAAAAGTCTGATACACACACACACACACACACACACACACACACTGATATATATATATATATATGGTATGTATTATATGTTTTTTTTTTAAAAACAGGGTTTCTCTGTATAGCCCTAGCTGTCCTGGAATTCACTCTGTAGACCAGGCTGGCCTTGAACTCAGAAATTCGACTGCCTCTCCCTCCCTAGTGCTGGGATTAAAGGCATGCGCCACCACTGCCCCACATATATGTTATATACTTATATTATTATGTATGGATATCACTATATACAATATATAAATATATATCATAGAATTAAATGTACTGAAAACATACAAGAAATATTGTATTTACTATTTTTTAAAGATTTATTTACTTTATGTACATGAGTATACTGTAGCTGTACAGATGGTTGTGAGCCATCATGTGGCTGCTGGGAATTGAAATCAGGTCCTCTGCTTGCTCTGGCCCAAAGATTTATTTATTATCATATGTAAATACACTGTAGCTGTGTTCAGACACACCAGAAGAGGGTGTCAGATCTCATTACAGATGGCTTTGAGCCACCATGTGGTTGCTGGGATTTGAACTCAGGACCTTCGGAAGAGCAGTCAGTAAGCTGCTCCATCTCTCCAGCCCCACTGGCTTTACTCTTAAATCAAATGTGTGATATTTGCCTGGTGGCTACTATGCACCCAGGAGGACTGCAGAGACTGTCTGTCCGTCCATCTGCTGTGCCTCCCCCCCCCCCACTGCCATGACAGGCTTGCAAATGGAGAAGCTCACAGCCTCCTAGGCTGCAGATCCACACTTTCCTCCATTTCTGACCTCTCTTCAGGCAGAAAGGAGGGATCAAACCACACAGCACAATACACTGGAACTCGAGACCTCCCCCCATTTTTCCAAGGCTGCTTGGAGAAGCATCAAGACTCACACCTGTCCCCCACTCAGGAGTAGTCCCTGAATGCTTCACATGTGCCTGAGAATAAACTGGTGCTAAGAATAAAATTCCACTGAGAATTCTAAACATTTTAAATTCTAAACATTCTGTTCTTTGATTCACAGATCAATGCTATTGAGTGTCTGGTTATTGGTGCTAGAAATACATTGACAAATAAGAGCGCCTTCCAGCACAGAAAGAACCTACAGGGTCCAGTTGGTGGATTCAGTCCAGGAAATACAGGCTAACCCAGGGATGAGCACAGGATGCTGGAAGAGGATACAGCCCAGCCCAGAGCCAGAACAGCAGCTTCCCCAAGGTGACATTGAAGCTGAGACCTGAAAGGGAGTGGCAGGCAGAGCTCCCGAGAGAAAGAAAATGGCCTGTATAGAGCCCTATTGAGAGAAACTATCCTGTGTACAGGGGCCTACAAATGATTCAGAACCTTAGGGAGTAGGAAAATGTATATATATAATAAGACTGTACTATATATGATACTATATACAATAGATAACTTTATTATATACTTTTATAACAGTATATTATATAGTTTTATAACAAAATATATAACAGTATTCTTTCCAGTTATATATATTATAGACTAACTATAAAAAATTATTCATTCTATAATATATAGTTATATAAAATATAATACATTTATGATGTTAGTATATTGCACAATAAGGTATTTTTATTGTTGCATAATAAAAATTTTAAGATATATTATGTATGTGTGTGTGTGTGTGTGTGTGTGTGTGTGTGTGGTGTGTGTAGTATGTGTCAGCAGAGAGCACCAAGTACCAGTGCACCTGAGGCTAATTTAAAGCAACTGACAGGGTCTCAATGTGTATCTCTGGCTGTCCTAGAACTCTCAATATACACCAGGCTGACCTTGAACTGCCTACCTCTGCCTTATGGCCAGTCTATCAAAAAAGAGAAGGAGGCTGAAGCCCCAGCATCCCTCTTCTCCACCCAAGCTCCTGTTCTTCTTTTTAAAGGTTTGTTTTATTTTTCAATTATGTGTAATGTATATGTGTATGGGTATGCCGCATTTACCTATGAAGGCCAGAAGAGGGTGTTGGATTGCATGGAATTTGTAAAGGAATTTTAATCCAGCATCATGGCCGCTATGGCAAGGGGTCACATCCAAAGACCTTCTAGGCCTATGTGATCTGCTGGAATTCAGACAAGCTCTGGATTACAGTATGATCTGGCTGGAATACAGACACACCCTTAGTAAACAACTTTAGTCCCTAACAATAAAGGTAAGGTTAGTTTGTAGAAGGAGGCAGCCATGTTTGAAAGTGACATCTAATTGAGGGGCAGACAAATTGACCAATCAGAGAAAGTTTAAGAGAATGAGCCAGAGAAAGGATATGCCCAACTCTTCACAAGAACAGCACAGGAAAGAGGCGACGTAAGAGCAGCGAAGATGAGCTAGTCACAGGTGGTGGTATGTGACGTGTGTGGATGACAGATTACCTGAACACTTTTACAGAGACAGGTTACAGAGAGAAGATAGACACAAGTGAAGACAGAAAAAGCCAGAGAATGAGAAGGAGCCAGGAGATTAGAACAAATTGTCAAAGTTAATCTGAGGCCAGGCAGAGCAATTCAGTCAGAAGCGGAGAGAAGCTGGATTGAACCAATCAGCTTGGAAGATTAGATTAGATGGAAGCCAGGGCTAGGCCCAGGAATATTTAGAACAGAGAAGGAAACACTCTGGTCATAGCCTAAGCTCTGTATGCACACAGCTTGGATACAGCTCTCATCTCCCCAGTCATCTGAGGAAATAAAAGTGACATTTATAGGAACAAGTGGTTATAAGGTACCCAACGTGGGCGCTGGGAATGGAGCGTGGGTCCTCTCAAGAGCCGCACTTGTCGCCCCTACCATCTCTCCAGCTCAGATTGCCACTCTCAGTGGAGCCACCGTTTCTCAACAGTGCCACAGACCAGGGTCCAAACCACTGACACTCGGGCCCTTAACGACACACCTCCACGTCACAGGATACATGCATGCACACAAGCCTCTGCTCACATTGTAACACGCGATTCTTACCATGGACAGGGCCAAAGAACATTCATTTTTCATTATATTTTGTTTATTTATTGGAGGAGGCACACCATGGCGCATTGTGGAAGTCAGAAAACACCTTCTGAGCTGGGCGATGGTGGCGCACGCCTGTAATCCCAGCACTTGGGAGGCAGAGGCAGGCAGATTTCTGAGTTCGAGGCCAGCCTGGTTTACAGAGTGAGTTCCAGGACAGCCAGGGCTATACATAGAAACCCTGTCTTGGAAAAAAAAAAAAAAAAACCAAAATCCAAAAAACAAACAAACAAACAAAAAAAGAAAACATCTTCTGGGATTAGGTTCTCTTCTGTGATATAGGGTCCCAGGGAGTGAACACGGGTCCTTAGGTTTGGCAACAGCTGCCTGTAACTGCGGAGCCATCTCTCTGGTCCCACAAAGAAAATTTCAAGCTATTGGAGTGAGATCATCCAGGAGTCTGTTGCAGCTTTTCCGTGCATTCATTCAACTGGCAGTGTTCAAGGCCCTGGGGTTATAGACACGTGCTATACAGCTGAGCTTGCGCTTCCCTTTTTGGTGCTAGGGAACTGAGCACATACTCTCTGGCTGGGCTGCACCCCAGCCCCCAAACTTCCACTTGGCTGAGGAACTTCCACTTGCCTGCTGTAAGCAAGTGAGCAAATGAAGCCTTTTGCGGCTGGCAAGAAGTGGCAAGCTTTTGACAGTAACGGAATCAAGCGGAGTGAGGCAGCGCTCGCCTCAGCCCTAGCAGTCCGAAAGCTCTTGTGAATTTGAGGCCAGCCCGGTCTACAGAGGACGTTTTCTAGAACATCAAAGGCTACATAGTGAGACCTCAAAAGAAAACAACAATAACAACAACAACAACAATAACAATAAATCCAAGGGGGAGCATAGGTGCCACAAAGTCAGTTTTGTCATTGCTGTGTCCAAAGCTCCCAAGCCTGGAACACGGTAGCCAATCCCTCAGCGTCGCCTGAATGAATAATAAAATAAGGGGTGTGGCTGGTTTGCCTTGAGAAGCAACCGCAGAAATTGGGAGAAGCAGATGGCTCGCTGCATATTTAAGAGGTGAAACAAACAGGTGAGAAAAAAATAGACTGAGGGCTGAGAGAGAAAAACAGAACAGGGACAATTTCTCTCCAGCCCGTGCTAAACATAGTAGCCAGCGTGATCATGTGACTCCTCTGAGCCGAACCCTCCCACAGGTCTCTGTAGTACTCAGAGTAGTTAAGGTGGTTCATGGTCTGGACTCAGCAGTTCCTCTCTGGTATTCTCCCCTGTTCTCTCTGTTCCAACTCCTCAGGTCACCTGCTCTCAAGTTCCCCATTACAGTCCTGGTCAAGGCCTCTGCTAACTGTTCCTTTTGCTCCAAAATATTCATATAGCACAGTCCTGGCCTTTTAAAGACCTCTTGTTTGTTTGTTTGTTTGGTTGGTTGGTTGGTTGGTTTTTCGAGACAGGGTTTTTCTGTGTAGTCCTGGCTGTCCTGGAACTCACTCTGTAGACCAGGCTGGCCTCGAACTCAGAAATCCGCCTGCCTTTACCTCCCAAGTGCTGGGATTACAGGCATGCGCCACCATGCCCGGCTAAAACCTCTTGTTTTTAAAGAGATCTATTTTCGCCATTTGCCTGATGCTTTAAGCAACAGTCGGTTCCACACCATTATATCATTATCTCCCTCCTTCCCTTGAGTACCTTGTAGCTTGATATCTCTCCCTCCTCACTCCCTACCGTGTGTGTGTGTGTGTGTGTGTGTGTGTGTGTGTGTGTGTGGTGTGTGTGTGTGTGTGTGTGTGTGTGTGGTGTGTATGGTATATGTGTGTATATGTGTGTGTGGTGTGTATGGTGTGTGGTGTGTGTGGTGTGTGGTGTGTGTGTGGTATGTGTGTGTGTGTGGTGTGTGTGGTATATTTGTGGTGTGTGTGTATGTGTGTGTGTGATATGTGTGTGGTGTGTGTGGTGTGTGTGTGTATGGTATATTGGTGTGTGTATATGTGTGGAGTGTGTGTATGTGTGTGTGGTGTGTCTGTACGTGTGATATGAGGTCTCACTATGTACAGCAAGCTAACTTGTGGTGATCCTACTGCCTCTGCTTCTCACATGCTAGGATTTCGGGCATGCGCCCCCAAACCCTACAGTAAACATTGCTGAATAAACAAAAAGCAACTCACCTTGAACAACTGAGGGACGGTCATTTGTGGAGACAATGTAGGGGGATGGGGAGTTAAAGGGAAGTACAAATTCAGGTTTGGACACGTGTGTCTGACTGTCCTGTGAGACCAGAGCGCGGGTGCGGATATCAGTGTGGCCATTCAGTGTATAAATCTGGTGAGCAAAAGAAGCAGAGAAATAAATTTAGGGTCCCTGGCTTAAAAGTGGAAAGAAAATTTAGAGTTGAAGAAGCAAAGAGCCTTAAGAAACAGCAGGAGGTGAGAGCGCAGAAGCAGAAGGCCCTGAGAGCAACAGCAGAGCACGTGGGGAGTCCAGAGGGAAAGAAGCTGTAGCCAACCATGGAAAGTACTGTTAGAAAGCCAGCACTGGGAGGCCGAGGCAGGCGGAGCTCTGAGTTCGAGGCCAGCCTGGTCTGCATAGTGAGTTCCAGGACAGTCAGGGCTACACAGAGACATCCCATCTCAAAAACAAAACAACAACAAAATCAAGAATAATAGCTTAAAATAAAACACATTTGTCTGGGGCAACACTGATTGCTCTTCCAGAGGTCCTGAGTTCAATTCCCGACAACCACTGGTGTGTCTGGAGACAGCTACAGTGTACTCATATACATAAAATAAATAAATCTTCTTTAAAAAAAAAACCACATTTGTCACCTAATTGTCTAATTAAACACCCCGCTTCTGTATGCTTATATACTCAGAACACTCCTTTTTTTTTTTTTTTTTCCGTTTTTTCGAGACAGGGTTTCTCTGTGTAGCCCTAGCTATCCTAGAACTCACTCTGTAGACCAGGCTGGCCTCGAACTCAGAAATCCACCTGCCTCTGCCTCCCAAGTGCTGGGATTACAGGCATGCGCCACCACTGCCCGGCCTCAGAACACTCCTAATATCAGCTATACAGGGTTCTCCTGCAACATCCAATGCTCTGACACCAGCTAGGCATTCCACACATCAGTTCTGACCCTAGCATCAAGGCCAGATCTCACAATGTAGGAGCTCAATACCACAGAATTCCCCCTTCACCTCACTTCGAATGTCAATTTTGAGTCTAATCTTCCTGGATTACCATTTCCTGGGACTCTCTCCTCAGATAGGATAATTTACTAAATAGCTCACAGATCTCTGTCCCACCTACCAGATTATTGTACAGGACAGACAGACATCCATGCAACGAGGCTCACATGGTGAGCTCTAGAAGAGTCTGGAGTGTAGGAAACTCTCCCTTTTTGGAGTTAGGAGATGCTGCCTGTGTGGCGAATGTTTGTGCTCACCAACTCAGAAACTCTAGTATTTTGATTTTTCATTGAAAATTTCATTTTCTAGTATTTTTTATATAAAATAAAATACTAGTGGTCTCTAGCTCTTTATAGTACTTAGGGCTGAAAGAAGGGTTTTTGTTTGGTTGGTTTTTGGTTTTGTTTAGTTTCGGCGACAAACCCCACGTGGACGGGAGTTAACTCAGGCACGTGAACTCCAGGTGTGATTTGAAAGCAGGAGAGGTGCTCATTGTGAGCTGGTAAGATGGCAGGATGGGTTAAGGCTCTTGCAGCCAAGCCTGACAGCTTGAGATCAATACCCAGGATGCACGTGACGGAAGGAAAAACAAAATCCTCTCCTGCAAGTTATCCTCTGCACTCATACTGCCGCACATGTGCACTTACACACAGAATAAATGTGAAGAGTCGGCTCATGCTAAGAACAAGAGACACGCTTATCACTCAGGAACTAGGGATCTGGTTCAGTGGGAGAACACTTCCGTTAGCGTCCTTTCTGTCTGCCCTGCTCACTCCAGCCTGCCCTGCTCACTTCAGCCTAAAGATTTATTTATTATTATATCTAAGTACACCGTAGCTGTCTTCAGACGCACCAGAAGAGGGCGTCAGATCTCAGTACAGATGGTTGTGAGCCACCGTGTTGGGATTTGAACTCAGGACCTTCAGAACAACAATCAGTGCTCTCAACCGCGGAGCCATCTCTCCAGCCTGTCTTTTCTCTTGCTGTGATAAAATCCTCTGACAAAAGTAACTTTAGGGAGAAAGGGCTTATTTCAGCTTACAGTTCAAGGTTACAGTTCATCTCCATGAAGGAGTCACAGAGGCAGGAACTTGACGGCCCTGGTCACAGCGCAGCCACAGGAAGGGAGCAGGGAGCAGGGAACGAACGCACGCACGCACGCACGCACGCAAGCGTGTGCTTAGCGCCTTTCTCCGTTTATACCGTCTAGAACCTTGTCTGGGAATGGCGCCGCCCACAGTGGGAAAGCCTTTCCATTTCAATTAAGATAATCCCCCACAGCTATGCTCAGAGGTCCATGGCCCAGGTGATAGTCAGACTGAAATCAACATTGGCATTAATAGCTTGCCCAGGAAGCTCAAGTTCTGCTGCACCAGACAAGACATAAGGGGAGGGTAAAGAAGGTAGTCATGGGGAAAATGGGAGAGAGGGAGAGAGGGAGAGAGGAGAGAGAAGAGATTGGGAGACAGGAGGTAGGGGTGTATTATTCAGGAGACTCTAAGTGGTTTATGTCCATGGCTGGAACCTTAGACAAGGACCAAACTTGTGCGGGTGAGGAATCTGCATTGCTTAGCTGGATCCTCTCTTACAGGGCCTCTTATTAGCCATCAACATATTAATCAACCCTGCCCATGGTGTCATCTGGAGACTTGCCTGGAAGTGGCGCTTTTCCAAACAGTTGACAGCACTCTGCTTTCCTGGGGGTGTCAGACTGAGGACAAGGGCTCCTTCTCATGTGGGCCTCTCTTGGAATAACTTACAGGGTAGGATTGGCCTCCTTAAAGCAAAATCAAGAGAGAAAGAGGGCAAGTCAGTCTAACTAGGCCTCTCAGCAGTGCTACAGAGAGCAGACAAGTCTGTATTAGTCAATGTTCTGCTGCTATGACAAAACACAACTGCAGGCAACTTAAGGAAGAGAGTTTATGTGGGCTTAGATTCTAGAGTGGGTAAGAGTCCATCATAGTGGGAAGGTATCCTGGCAGGAAGCCCAGAACTCATAGCCTCAAAAGCAAGAACAAAGCAGAGAGAGCAAGCTAGACGTGTGTGAGGCTATACACTCTCAAAACCTCTCCCAGTGACATACTTCCTGTAGCAAGGCTGTACCTCCTGAACATCCCCCCCCACAGTACCACTACCAGAGACCAAATATTCAAATACCAGAGGCTACTGGGAACATTTCTCAAAGCAGCACAGAGTCTAATAGAGCCTGCTCTGGACAGAGCAGTGCCTTCCTGTCCCACTTTTGTCCTACTCTATTCATTTGAAGGGAATTATTGGGTTTAGCCAACCCTGGGGGAAAGAGATTACCAAAGGGAGAGAACAGGAGGAGCCGAGCATTAGGAAGCCCTTTGGATAGAGCTTCAATGGCTCTATCTATTAAAGCATCTGAAATGTTTTAAGAGCAGCCAAGAGATGTGGCACTGGGGAGAGAGATGGTGGAGGAGAGCTTGGGGGCAAAGGGCACACTGTCATGGGTGGACTGAAGAATGAGTCAGAACGAAAGGGGCAGAGACAGACAGTGTAGACATTTTCAGGGTGTTCTCAGTGTGAAGAAAAAGACAAAGGTAGGAAGAAGGAATCTGGTCAAGGCCAGACTGGGGAATTTTAACTTTAAAGATTTGAATGTATTGGGATAATATTGGGTAGCTAGAAACTGGGCGGGAGGGGGGGGGCGGGAGGCAGTAGAAAGCCAAGCATGGTGGCCTACATCTGTGAACTCAGCACACGGGAGGTGGTGACGTACTGAGTCTGAAACCGACATAGGCTACATGAGACAGTACTAAGTATAACCACCATTTAGTGGGTCTCAGTCAGAAGGACTGGGATGCACAGCAAGTTTAAGACTAATGTCACAGGCTACACAACAATAGCCTGTCTCATAAAGAGGATGGGGAGCTACAGAGATGGCTCATCGGTAAGAGCTCTTGCAATTCCCAGCATCCTCTATTAGGCAGCGTGCAATGATTAATAACTACAGCTCCAGGAGGTCAATGCACTCTGCTGGCCTCTGCTGGCACCTGATACATACATATCCACATATAGATGCACACACACACACATAATAAAATGAATTAAAAAAAAAAAAAAAGGAGAGATAGAAGAGATGTCTCTTGGTAAAGTACTTGGCTCATAAGCATGGAATCCAAACCCAAGTTTGGGTGCCCAGAACCTATGTATATGCCAAAGCCCAGTGGTACACATACATAAGCCCAGCACTCAGGACAGGAGGTGAAGGCAGGCAGATCCCCGAAGCTCACGGGCTAGCCAGCCTAGCCATGTGGTAGCTCCTGGTTCAGTGTGACACCTTGCTTCAAAAAACAAAGGTGAGCCGGGCGGCGGTGGTGGCGCACGCCTGTAATCCCAGCACTTGGGAGGCAGAGGCAGGCGGATTTCTGAGTTCCAGGCCAGCCTGGTCTACAGAGTGAGTTCCAGGACAGCCAGGGCTACATAGAGAAACCCTGTCTCAAAAAAAACAAAAAATAAATAAATAAATAAATAAATAAATAAATAAATAAATAAAATAAAATAAAGGTGACTTAATCCCAGCACTTGGGAGGCAGAGGCAGGCAGGTCTCTGTGAGTTCAAGGCCAACCTGGTCTACACCATAGAAACCCTGTCTCAGAACAAACAAACAAATAAAAACAAAGAAACAAACAACCAAGATGGCTAGAGATAGAGAGAGACACCCAATGCCAAGCTCAGGCCTACACACACACACACACACACAAGTGCACATGCATACCCACACATTCAAATGCCAGGCAACTATACATTATACAAATCAATAAAAGGGGGAAGGCTAGGTTAGCTCAGGGGAGAGTGCTTATCTAGAAAACCCAAGGCAAGGTCCAGTCCATAGTATTGCAATCAATTAATCAACCAATTAACTAAAACACATGTTCTTCAAGAAGAAAAATAAGATACAAGTTCCCACAGAGTATGAACTAGTGGTGAGGCCGATGGCATGGTGTCAACACAGGAGTCTGCCGAGGAGGAGGAGGCAGGCAGTGGGAACTTCTGTTTCACTCTTGGTGAGATCACCTGTTAAGAGGAAATGGAGATAATATGGCAGGAATTTTCTGCGGTTTGAACAAGATGTAGCATAAGTGGAGTCAAACAAACACTCACAAACAATACATCAGCTTCTGGGAAAGTGACTCAATGTGTATAAAGTGCTTGTCTTACAAGCATGACCTGACTTCAATCCCAGGAACCCACATAAAAATGCCATGCTTGCAATCCAATGTTGAGAAGGTGGAAATGGGCAGACCCCTGGGGTTTGGTGAGCAGCCGGTTTGGCCTAATTGGTGAGCTGCTGGCCAATGAGGGACCCTGTCTCAAAAGAAGTAGATGGTCCTTCCAAGTATGAGACTCAAGGCTAACCTTTGAGTCACACACACACACACACACACACACACACACACAGGAAGGAAGGAAGGACATTCACAGGCGCTGCGAGGCCTCTGAGTGGCGGTGGTTTACATATGTCTCTGTATTGTTTTTCGGGCTGCACTCTAAGGCTCAGGCTTCATATAGGAGATGTCACATTGAATCAAAGTCAAGGTTTCAGGGAAACCAATGGTGTTGGCAAGAGGGGCAACTGTGACACTGTGGGAGAGTGCTGATGCAACATGGCAATCTGAATCTACAAGACACAAAGAAAATAATAAAATCACAAAGTGACTGTTTAAAATTAGAAAGTAACTTATTCCAAGTCATATATAAGTGGCCATGGTCCAGGGACACAGATTCAAGTTCCCCTGAATGACGTGTTTTACCACACAAGAGGTTGCATGAGCTTTTATGGTCACAGAATTCAAGGCAGAAAGTCATAATTCAATGCATTTGTCAACTGCATTGTGGGGCAGCAGTTAAATGAGCTACAGCAGAGGGAAAGATCTCTCTCTACCATTCAGATGTTACTTTCTAGTATTCTCAGCATTACCAGTGGTGGGGGCTAGAGTTCAGTCGAGCTTAATGATATACCCCAAGAGCTTATCCATTAGCTACAGCAAGATTAGGCCGGATACAAATGACTAGCAACAGCTCAAGATTGCCTACAAAGAATAATGTTGTCTCTTAGCCTACAACACTCCAGCCCTCCAGTCGTGATGGTCTGTCCCATCAGCCAAGGTGAGGCAGCCAGTAGGGTCTTTAACACTCATGCGATCCTGGAGAAAACTTAGAAGTTGAGCCTGTAGTGAGGGAGTGCGATACAGGAACCGGTCACAGAGCCAAACCCTCAATATAACTAGACCAGGCACAAGGAACAAAATGTCCCAAGAGAGCTGAGAGTCATAGTCATTGTGTTCAGAAACAGATAAGCATTTGGATAAGGGCTTTCTTTATAAGGGCAGGGAAGATCAGTGGTGAGTCTGGGAGAAAGATAAGGAGGACTTAAATCTCTTAAGTCTTTACTTGGCTAGGTCATAGTTAGCTGGGTGGTGGTGGTGGCAGTGGTGGTGGCTGCAGTGACGGTCCACGCCTTTAATCCCAGCACTTGGGAGGCAGAGGCAGGCAGATTTCAGAGTTCAAGGCCAGCCTGGTCTACAGAGTGAGTTCCAGGACAGCCAGGGCTACACAGAGAAACCCTGTCTCGAAAGGAAAAAAAAAAAAAAAACACCAACACCAACAGCCAGGGCTACACAGAGAAACCCTGTCTCGAAAGGAAAAAAAAAAAAAAACACAAACACCCATAGGTGTTTGACCTATATAATCTCATTTAAAAGTAGTATTTTACCACCAAGTTAAAGATGAGAAAAGAGGCTGAGAGGAACTAATGAGCATGCCCAGGTTCAATCAGGGAAGATGGGAAAATTTTGATAATTTATTTATTTGGTTTTTTTTTTTTATAGTTTTTGTTTTGTTGTTGTTGCTGCTGATTGGTTGTGGTTTTTTTTGTTTGTTTGTTTGTTTTTGTTTTTTTTTTTTTTTTGAGACAGGGTTTCTCTGTGCAGCCCTGGCTGTCCTGGAACTCACTTTGTAGACCAGGCTGGCCTACAACTCAGCAATCTGCCTGCCTCTGCCACCTAAGTGTTGGGGGTGGCCACCACCGCCCCGTTTTAAAAAGTATAAAATTTGAAATCCACCCCTAGGTCATGGAGTGTCAGAGTGTCTTCGCAGGTCAGCAAAGGAACAGTTCTCTGGTAGAGACTCTAGTGGACTCGTCCAGAACGTGCTGTGTCCGACGTTTGGGTATAATCTGCAAGTCAGTGTGCCTTTCAGAAACTGAAGTCCTCAGAAGCTTGAGGTGACGCCACCTCACAGAGCCAGGCTGGTGCAGCTCTGATAAAGATCAGAGCAAAGGCCAGATCAGAGAATGATTTTAAAAGTTACAGGAAAGTGACTGTGGCATAGTTAACATCAGCTGTCAACTTGACAACAGATCTAGGGTCACCTGAGAAGGGGGACCCTCAGCTGGAGAACCGCGTGCCTTTGAGGCATTGTCTTAATTGCTAATTGATGTACAAGGGACCAGCTCACCTTGGACAGTGCTGGCCTGAGCTGCATTGGGAAGATGGCCAAGCAAGCCAGAGGAAACTAGCAGCAAGCCGCACTCCTCCATGGCCTCTGCTTCAGTTTCTGTGTCCAGGAGCTGCTTTGAGGCCCTCCTGTCTTGGCTTCCTTCAATAAAGGGCCGTAAGCTCTAGATCAAATAAACCCTTTTATCTCTCAGGTTGCTTCTTCTGCCCAGTGTTTTATCGAAGCAACAGAAAACAAACCAGGGAAGACACTGACACCAGGAAATTAGGGTATCATCGTGGTAGATCGTTTGGGAAAGGATCATGGAAGCATTTGGAGCTTTGGGCTAGAACTGGAGTGTGCTCAGAGCTTCCTGCATTGTTAGGGAAGCTCTGGAGACAGAAATGATGGGAGGGGGCAAACCACAAAGGCCAGGCTTGTGAGCTTTCAGTGGGAAGCAAAGATTCTTTGGGGGTGGTCTGTGTTCCATCCTCCATTACAGACCCGTGGAAAAGCCTCACCTTTCCTGGGACACTAGATGCTGGTTAAGCGGAGCTGAAACCCCCACTGGTTGGTAGGAAGCCAGCCCAACGGAGGGCAAGCTTTTGCTCAGAGTCAGCACATGGAAGGTGTGGTCCAGGAGATGGCAAGTGTGCTTCTCAGGCTGGAAGCTGAACTTGGCAATGAGTGAGTCTCCCACATCCTGCTTTTGAAAGCATAAAAGGCAAGCGAGTCTTGGCATTACGAGAGGCCAGGAGAGGCCGCTGGCAAAGAGACAGCCTCGGTTGCAGTGGAGACCCCAGGATATTGGGAATTCCAGGACTGTTGGATGACGGCCAAGGACAGTGACACTTAGGGACTGAAAACTAGCTGTGTGCTATGGATGTCAGAGCCTGACTAGGGGAGCTGCCAGGCCCCTTGAAGGCCACAGGATCATGGGTAAGTCCAAGGCACTGGACATCGAGCTACAGGATGTGATTTACACTCCTGGATCTCGGTTTGCTTTGATAAGACTCTAACTATATTCTGGTTCTCCTTTTTAAATTAAACTTTTTTTTTTTTAATTTAGCCCACAGTTAAATGATATTTTGAAGCGAGATTGAACTTTTTGAAAAAGATTTATTTATTTTATGTATGTCAGGTCCCATTACAGATGGTTGTGAGCCACCATGTGGTTGCTAGGATTTGAACTCAGGACCTCTGGAAGAGCAGGCAGTGCTCTTAACCACTGAGCCATCTCTCCAGGCCTGAGATTGAACTTTTTTTTTTTTTTGGTTTTTCGAGACAAGGTTTCTCTGTGTAGCCCTGGCTGTCCTGGAACTCACTCTGTAGACCAGGCTGGCCTTGAACTCAGAAATCTGCCTGCCTCTGCCTCCCAAGTGCTGGGATTACAGGCCTGCGCCACCACCGCCCGGCTCTCCAATTTGCTTTTAGTTATGGTGTTTGTCATAGCAACAGGAAACCTAAGTAGGACATGTGTCAAAGTGGACAAGAATGTCATAGTTAGCTTCAGGTGTCAGCTTGACACAAAACAAAAGTTAAATGGGAAGAGGGAACCTCAACTGAAAAACTGCTTAGTTGAGATTGGCCTCTGAGAGACCATGTTTGTGAAGCATTTTCTTAATTGCTAACTGACACTGGGGAAACTGTCAACTGTGGGTGGCGTCATTCCTAGACTGATGAGCCTAGACTACATAAGAAAGGCAGTCAAGCAAGCCAGAGTTAGAAGGTAAGCCAGAAGAACTCTCAGATGTTTCCTTCAGGCTCCGGCCTTGAGCTTCAGCCTGGGCTTCCCTCAGTGGTGGACTAGAGCCTGTGAACTGAAGTAAACCCTTTCCTGCCCAAGTTGGTTTTGATCAGTGTTTTTGTTTGGTTGGTTGGTTTTGTTTATTTTTGTTGTTGTTTTGTTTTGTTTTTATGGTTTTTCTTTTTCTTTTTTTTTTCTTTCTTTCTTTTTTTTTTTTTTTGTTTGTTTGTTTTTTTCGAGACAGGGTTTCTCTGTATAGCCCTGGCTGTCCTGGAACTCACTCTGTAGACAAGGCTGGCCTCGAACTCAGAAATCCACCTGCTTCTGCCTCCCAGAGTGCTGGGATTACAGGCGTAATTCCACCACTGCCCGGCGGTATTTTTATGGTTTTTCAAGGCAGAGTTTCTCTGGGGAGCCCTGGCTGTCCTGGTACTCACTCTATAGACCAGGCTGGTCTCGAACTCAGAAATTGCCTCCTTTGTCTCCCAAGTGCTGGAATTAAAGGCATGTGCCACCACTGTCCAGCTTGACCAGTGTTTTATCAAAGCTACCAGAGTAAACTAGAATCACCTAGGTATGGAAACCAGGATGATTCTTAGCCCCATGCCTGGTGGAGAAGTCTTCAGAAGATGAGAAGGTGCATCTTAGAAAATGACTCTAGCCAGGCAGTGGTGGCATACGCCTGAAATCCCAGCACTCTGGGAGGCAGAGGCAGGTGGATTTCTGAGTTCGAGGCCAGCCTGGTCTACAGGGTGAGTTCCAGGACAGCCAGGGCTACACAGAGAAACCCTGTCTCGAAAAACCAAAAAAAAAAAAAAAGTGTGTATGTATATGTATACATGTATATTCATGTATATGGATATATAAAGAAGTAAATATATATTCATAAAAAAGTGAATATATATTTAATCATAAAGAAGTGAATACATATCAGACTATAGAAATAATAGGGCTGTTGAGATGGATCCGTGGGTAAAAAGCACTTTGCCCTACAGACAAGCTGAGTCCCATCCCTGGAAGCCATGATGGAATGAGAAATTAACTCCCAAAACCTGTTCTCTAAGACCCACATGTGTGCTGTAAAGTGCCTGTACACACACACACACACACACACACACACACACACACACGCACAGAGAGATTAAATTTTATAAAAATGAATATAGGACACATACATGAAGGAAAACAGAGGTGGCCTGTCCACAGCGTGGAGGGAGCCTGAGGCCAGTCTCCAAAACCTTCACAACAGGCCTAACCACCTACAAATTAGTAAGACACCTAATTAATACAACAACACTGTTTTTTTTTTAATCAGATTAGGGCTATAACTGAGGGCCTTGTGTCCCTGCCGTTGAGCTATACCCCAAACTCTAGCTTATTCCTAAATCAAACACAATGTACTCTTTATTTTAATAAATGTACTTTTATAAAGACAAAAATTTTAATTAATTGTAAAGCATTTTTTTTTAATACGGATGGAAGCTGGCAAAGTGTCAAAGAGAAGTTAGGGATTTGTCAATGGGTCAGCAATTTTGGCATGTTATAGAGGGCTCACATAATTCATGAATTATTATATATTTCTTCCATGAAAGTCATTGTTTTCACTTTAGAAAATATATTCAGTATTTTATTTTTTAGAACAGCTAACTTATTTTTTTTATTTTTTATCTTATGTGCATTAGTGTTTTGTTTGCACGTATTTCTGTGTGAAGGTGTCACACCCCCAGGAGCCGGAGTTACAGACAGGTGTGCACTGCCATGTGTGTGCTGGGATTGAACCCAGGTCCCCTGGAAGAACAGTCAGTGCTCTAACTACTGAACCACCTCTCCAGCCCTCAGTAATTAATTAAAATTAAGATTTTTCATATAATTTTTTTTTTCGAGACAGGGTTTCTCTGTGTAGCCCTGGCTGTCCTGGAACTCACTTTGTAGACCAGGCTGGCCTCGAACTCAGAAATCCGCCTGCCTCTGCCTCACAAGTGCTGGGATTACAGGCGTGTGCCACCACGCCCGGCCTAAAGTTAAGATTTTCATATAATTTGTATTACATTGACAATAGTAACTTAAAAGATTAAAAATCATAGGCCAGAGAGATGGCTCAGCAGTTCAGAGTGCTTGCTGTCCTTCCAGAGAACCAGGGTTTAGTTCCCAGCATGCAAACTGGGTAGCTACCAACCACCTGTAACTCCAACTCTGGGGGATCTAATGCCTCTGTGAGCATAGATACAGTACACACACACACACACACACACACACACACACACACACACTTAAAAATAAAACTCTAAATAAAATTATATAACCTCACTAAAGTATATATAAAAAGGAATACATTTTCACCAAAAATAAAAGTCAAAGAAATGAATAAATTAAAATATATCTTTTACTTATTTTTAAGACAGTCTCAAACTTGGTAGGCAGCTATTACCGCGAACCCTTGACTCTTCTGCCTCTATGTCCCTCCCTCGTGCTAGGATGTGGGCACCGCCGTGGCCTACGTGGTTTATTTGGTTCTGGGGATCAAACCTGGGGAATCTGTGTACGATAGATCAGCACTCCACCAAGTGAACCATGCCTGCTCCTCCCTGCCCACGGTCCCAAGCCACTTCTTCATTAACATGAGGCGAGCACATCTAGAATCGCAGCGAGGGAGTCCAAGGGCATCCTTCCAGGACAGAGTGAGCTTAAGGCCAACTTGAGCTTTGTAACACACTATCAAAAAATCCAAAAGAAATAGAGGAAGGAAGAAGAGGAGATGGGGGAAGAAATAACATGAGCAGATGGACAGACAGACACACTCCACGCATAGTCCAGCTAGTTGCCACTGTAAAAAAAATCAAGTTACATTTCTTTTCATACCCCATACTTGGACCTGTGTACACAGTTGACACTTGGTATCTAAACGAGGAAGCCCATGGATCAAAATATTTTTTCTCAAATTGGGTCTTGAATGTTTTCACCACTCACCATCAAAACGTGGCTGGGAATGTGGTTTCCTTGGTAGAGCTTACCTAGTGTGTACAAGACCTGGGTTCAGTTCCCAGCGCCACATAAAACCTGGGTGTGGCCTATGTCTAAGATCCCAGTACTTGGGAGGTGGAGGCAAGGAGATCAGAGGTTTGAGGTCATACTCAGCTATGTGGTGAGTTCAAAGTCAGCATGGGCTACTGTTGTCTCAAAAACAAACAAAACATGTCTTCATTTGTAGGATTGTGGGCAAAATTAAAATTATAGTAAGCAAAGTAGCAAAATAATACAGATTCAGAAATACCACATATTTTCTCTCATATGTGGCTCTTAGATTTTAATTTTTCTATAACTGTATGCATTTGGGAGGTGGAGTCCTGAAACTAACTGGAAGATCAGGAGGGGGGGGGAAAGGGTTTTAGAGGTAGGAAGGGGCAATGGAATACACATGACAGAAGGAGAAATGAGGGAGGGATGAAAGAGTCCAGCAGGCAGAGGCAAGAGGGGAGGACAGGGAGAGAAGAGGAGGACCAACAGAAACAAAAGCACATACATGAACATCATATTTCTTTATACACTAACATAAAATTGAGCTCTCATGTCTGTACTGAGCATGTCTTCTAACTGCCACTGTATGAACACCACAAGGTGATTTGCACTTTCTATCAGTATAAAAACCCTAGAGAATTTTATGCAAATACTATTATATGCAAATACTATTATATGCAAAGACTGTTGTATGCAAATACTATTGTTGGCATTATTAGTTTTTACTTGTATGCTCACAATGGCTAAGGACATTGAGCACAGAGGGTAAAGGCACTTCCTGCCAAACCTGATGACCGGTTCAATCCCCAGGACCCACGTGGTACAAAGAGAGAAGCCACTTCCCACAAGTTGTCCTCTGACAACCACACTTGCGTCATGGCACACGCACATACATGAGCATGCGCGCGCGCGCACACACACACACACACACACACACACAAATTGAAATAACAAAATAAATGCAATTTTAAAAAGGATACTATATATCTTTTTCATGTTCTTGTTGGTCCCTTGTATATCTTCTTGTTGTTGTTTGGGGTATTGTTATTGCTTTTGTTTTCTTCTGAGTTTGGTTTGGTTCGGTGTTTTGTTGTTGTTGTTGGTGGTGGTTTGGTTTGGTTTGACACATGGTCTCACTTTGTAGTCCTCTCTGTCCTGACACTCACTATGTAAACCAGACTCAAGTTCACACGCATCCTCCTGCCTCTGCCTCCCAAGGGCTAAGATGAAAGGCAAATTCAACCATGTCCTGCTTGTTTATCTTTTTTTTTTGTTTTTTTTTGTTTGTTTGTTTGTTTGTTTTTTCTGCTTGTTTATCTTAAGAGAAACTTACTATCTCAGGGTTCTATTTCTGTGACCCATGACCAAGGCAAATCTTATAAAAGAAACTATTTCCTTGAGGCTGGCTTACAGGTTCAGAGGCTCAGTCCTTATCATCATGGTGAGAAGCATGGCAGCATCCAGGCAGGCGTGGTGCTGGAGATGGAACTCAGAGTTCTGCATCTTGACCCAAAGGCAGCCAGGAGAGGCTTTCTTCTATACCGGATGGAGCTTGAGTCTAGGACATCAAAGCCCACCTACCTAGAGACACACTTCCTCCAACAAAGCCACGCCTATTCCAAAAAGGGCTCACCTCCTAAGAGTGCCACTTTTCGTGGGCCGCGCACTCATGGAAGCCAAACCTATTCAAACCATCACACTCACTCAAATAGTTTACTTTTTTTTTTTTTTCAGTTTTGTCAAGACAGGATTTTTCTGTGAAGCCCTGGTTGTCCTGGAATTCACTCTGTAAACCATGCTGGCCTCAAACTCACAGAGATCCACCTGCCTCTGTCTCCTGAGTGTTGGGATTAAAGGTGTGTGCCACCACCACCTATCTTTTTTTATTAATTTTTAAATTGTTTTACTTGTGCTGTTGTTGATGACTAACAAAAATTCTTAATATCTTCTGAATATTAGTCCCTTATCAGATATATATGATTGTCCCTTTTCCTATTCTGTGGGAATAGGAAATGTCCTACTTTCTTGACAACTGTCTTTTAGAAACACTTTTTTTAAAATTTTTATAGCATCCAATTTACAGTTTTAATTGCTGAAGTTTTGATTTTATACCTAAGACACAATTGCCTCGTCCAAGGCCACAAAGACATGTATCTGTTTCTTTTTGAGAGTTTTATAGCTCACTGCTGATCACTTTGGGTTAATTTTTATAATGGCAATAAGGCTTCATAGTGCTTGTCACAATTTGATGGGGTGACATTGCTGACTCTAGGCACATAGTGAGCTCTTAGTGGCTGGCAGCTGGTGCTACGATGACCTGGTCCCTTTAAAGAAACTGCCAAGCCTACATTAATCACTGAATGGACCTCACAGAAAGAGCAACCTCACTACCTCATGGTCATTTCTTCTTTTCCTAACTAGTTTTGACCACCCATCTTATTCATCTTCCTTGGGTAACTTATACTGGTCTCAAAGAGAAAGACTGGCTTTCTGTGGAAAACAGGCAGCTCCTGAAGGTGACCTAGCACTGTCCTAGGTGAGGAGACTTCCCGGACCACAGTATTCCAGGAAGACCATGAGAGGAAAAAGCACGTTCCCAGGGTATTATGGTTTCATGTTCCATCTCTGTGCACATAGATCCTGGGCTTGTGCATAATGAATCAGCTTGGGAGGGGGGAATTCACCCGATTCCAAGAAGCCCTAGTGACAGTGTCCCAGTTACCCACACAGGCCATGTTTTTGCTCTGATTTTAGTATTTCCAATGGTCATTCTATGTGGCTCTTTACATCTTTACAATTTTTTTCAATATTTTAATAAGCCTTTACCCCAGGGTACATCTGACAATGCCCTAGGTACTTAGGGGCACCATGAGAGGGTGCTGCTGGCCTCTGGTGAGTGAAAAAGAAGGGCATTGCCAAGTGAACAGGGTACAATTCAGCCGCCACTCAAATCTCCCCAGCCCAAGGTGTCACTGGAGCTCAGGTGAGAGACTGGGTAAGCTGACTCTGCTCACACTGACCTGGGTTCAAGTCCCAGCTGTACCACTCCCCACTTCCTTGATCTGGAGTATCTCACGGCCTCTGGAAGCCATGGTGTTTTGTTTTGTTATAAATCTATGCTTACTCTAATAGCTATGCATTTATTTGCATAAAATCAACTAGTACCATGTGTACACCATGGTTGACACACGGTAAATGACAAACATTAGCCCACATCAACATAGGTGATATCACCAGCATTCTACTGGGAATCATACTTTACCCGGATTGCCTTTCTTTTTAGATTTGCATTTTATGAGTATGGCTGTCTTGCCAGCGTATGTGCATGTGTACCATCTGTGTGCCCAGTGTCTAGGGGGGCCAGAAGAGGGCACCAGAGAACCTGAGTTTGAGATTCTTCTGGGTGTTGGAAATTGAACTCGGGATCTCTTCTGAGCCACCATTCCAATCTCTAACTTTAGCTCTTGAAAATTCATTTGATTTACTTGTTTGTGTGCAGGGGGTGGGGAGGGCTATATCACTGTTAGAGGATCAGAGAACAACTTAAAGTCATCTCTTCTCCTCCCGCCCCGTAGGGCCTGGTAACCGAACTTAGGTCACTAACTGTGGTACTGAGTCTTTCTCCACGGAGACATCTTGCCAGCTCCCTTGGGATATTTTAAAAGATCCATTTTCCAGAGCTAGAGAGATAGTGTAGTGGCTAGGAATGCTTTCTCTTTTTCCACAGGGCCCAAATTCAGTTCCCAGCATCCATGTCCGGCAGATCACAGCTGCCTGTTAACTCCAGTTCCAGGAAATCTACACACTTTCCTGGCCTCCACAGGCACCCATGTACACATGGCAAAATCCCCACACCCACACGCACACCTCCCCTCACACGAAACAAAATAAACATAAACTATACTTTAAAAATTGATGTATGGCCGGGCAGTGGTGGCGCACGCCTTTAATCCCAGCACTTGGGAGGCAGAGGCAGGCGGATTTCTGGGTTCGAGGCCAGCCTGGTCTACAGAGTGAGTTCCAGGACAGCCCGAGCTACACAGAGAAACCCTGTCTCGAAAAAACAAAAACAAAAAACAAAAAAAAAATTGATGTATGGAGCTGGAGAGATGGCTCAGTGGTTAAGAGCACTGACTGCTCTTCCAGAGGTCCTGAGTTCAATTCCCAGCAACCACATGGTGGCTCACAACCATCTGTAATGGGGATCTGGTGCCCTCTTCTGGGGTGTCTGAAGACAGTGACAGTGTACTCACATACATGAAAATAAATAAATAAATAAAAATTTTTTAAAAATTGATGTATGGCCGGGTGGTGGTGGCGCACACCTTTAATCCCAGCACTTAGGAGGCAAAGGCAGGCGGATTTCTGAGTTCGAGGCCAGCCTGGTCTACAGAGTGAGTTCCAGGACAGCCGGAACTACACAGAGAAACCCTGTCTCAAAAAACCAAAAAAAAAAAAAAAAAAAAAAAAAAAAATTGATGTATGATGTTTAATGTACAGAGAATAACATTTTTTTCAAGACAGAGTTTCTCTGTGTAGCCCTGGCTATTGGCTATCCTGGAACTCACTCTGTAGACCAAGCTGGCCATGAACTCACAGATCTGCCTGCCTCTGCCTCCCGATTGCTTGGATCAAAGGCGTGTGCCATCAAGGCCAGGCGTCATTCATCTTTCACTGAGCTCTGACAAAGGGATACAATTGTGTACCGGATGACCACCGTCACATTACCAGACAGTCTCATCGGTCCCGATTCTTCCACGCTCCCTCGCAGAACATCCTCATCGAAGCTGGGATGTAGCTTTCAATTGTAGTGCAAACGCCCAGGGTGTACAAAGCCCTGGGTTGGAGACTCACAAAAAAACAAAACAAAACAAAAACAAACAAACAACAAAAAAAACAAAACGGAAACTCCCAGACAGCGACAGCCACTGATCACTTCCGGTCCCTGAGGTTTTTGAAAGGCAGCATGTGGACAGAATCCTAGAACAAGCTTTTGGTTGGTTGGTTCGCGGTTTTTGTTTTTGTTTTTGTTTTTGTTTTCAGTAGTTTCCCTACAGAGTCCAGGTTGGGCTTGAACTCACCCTTCTTTGATCAGGACCCAAGTTCTGGAATGTCCGTTCAGCGACTCCAGCTGAGCTTGCAGCCCTCGGGGTTCCACTTCTCTCCCAAGTTTAGCCTCCGCCACTGTTTTCTTTACCTGAGGCAGTGGCTCTGCTCCTTTGTACCTGAATAGCATTTCACGATTTGGACTGCTGCTGGATGCGTTTACAGCTGGTAAATTCTTCAGTTACTCAGGAATAGGATTGCCAAGTCCTTTTTTTTTTTTTTTTTTCAGAAGAAACCAATTTATTTATTTTTTAAACTCACAATCACAATAATTACTTCAAGGAGGCTGACACTTGCCCAGTAACCAACGCTACAAGCCTCAGTAAACATCTGTAGTGACATCTCTTGCATGGCCATTCTGAAGCAATGGAACTATTAGAAATAAGGGTCCACACTTGTACTATTAATTATACAGAACCAACTTTACATCTCTTCGGCTTGAATTTCTTGATTAGATTAAACCGTTTGCAATCCTGCACTGCCGCAGCACCTCGCTGAAGCCCTCACAGAGCTTCACATCGCTCTGGTTCTGAGCACACTCCAGGAACTGCTTGATCTCTACAGAGCAAGGTCCAAAAGACTGCTGGCTCTGCAGCTGGGCTCCCTGAGGCTCCTGGTAAGTGATGTCAGGCTTTGCAGGCTCAGCATTACCACCTCCACTGAAACCCCCAGTGATGGCATGACCCAGGGTGTGCCCCACTGCAGAGCCCACAGCCACACCGGCTGCAGTGGAAGCCATCTGGGCCATCAGGCCTGGCTGCCGGGGTGCGGCAGCAGGTGAGCCGACTGCAGATGGTGCAGCTGCTGCAGGAGGCTGAGCTGCAGGCGCTCTTCTGGGAGCAGCCCTCATCTGAGGGGCCCGGCTGGCCGGAGGAGTCACCCGAGAAGTGTGGCTTCGGCTTCCACGCGGCATCCTAACTGCTTGTAGTCTCAGCGTTCAGAGAAGACAAACTGCTGCTAAGTCCTTTATCAAGGCATGGTCAGCTTTATATTAAAAAAAAAAAAGTGCCGGGCGGTGGTGGCGCACGCCTTTAATCCCAGCACTTGGGAGGCATAGGCAGGTGGATCTCTGAGTTCGAGGCCAGCCTGGTCTACAGAGTGAGTTCCAGGACAGCCAGGGCTACACAGAGAAACCCTGTCTCGGAAAACAAAAACAAAAACAAACAAAAAAAAAAGCCAAATTGTTTCCAAAGTGACTATTGTGAAACAGGTCTGAGGTCTCCAGAAGTGTTCAAAGTATTTCGCTAAGGCAAAAAGGTTCACTTCTGCAGAAGGGTGTGGAGCCATGCTAAATCAAGCAAGCAAACACAATAAGGGTGGCCATTGCTGTGATGAAACACCATGACCGAAAACAACTTGGGGTGGAAAGAATTCACTTATCTTATGCTTTCACGTCGTCCTGAAGGAAGCCAGGACAGGACCTCAAGCAGAGCAGAGACCTGGAGGCAGGAGCTGATGCAGAGGCCATGGAGGGTGCTGCTTACTGGCTTGCTTCCCATGGCTTGCTCAGCCTGCTTTCTTATAGAACCCAGGGCTACCGGCCCAGGGATGGCGCCACCCATCAGCCGCTAATTAAGAGCTGCTCCGGCCGGGCGGTGGTGGCGCACGCCTTTAATCCCAGCACTTGGGAGGCGGAGGCAGGCGGATTTCTGAGTTCGAGGCCAGCCTGGTCTACCGAGTGGGTTCCAGGACAGCCAGAGCTACACAGAGAAACCCTGTCTCGAAAAACCAAAAAAAAAAAAAAAAAAAAAAAAAAGAGCTGCTCCCCAGCCTTGCCCACAGTCCGACTTCATGGAGGCTCCGGACTCTCTGAGGACTCTAGCTGTGTCAAGCTGAGAGAAACCTAGACAGCACATTCACACAGGACTGGCTAACACAGGTTGGTGCCGTTTCCAGGGAGAAATGAAACTTGAGCACGTAATTTGATTTCAAAAAGTGCTGGCCCTGGACAGATTTGAATTTATGACAAGTGGCTTCTTTACATTTTTTTAAATGGAGTTTTGTCTTAATTACCCCTTTGCTAGCTAGAAAGATAGCTTACACTTCCCGTGCTTGCTCTGTCTGTCCACATCCTTTTTGATTTTTTTTTTTTCTTTTTTGGTTTTTCAAGACAGGGTTTCTCTGGCTGTCCTGGAACTCACTCTGTAGACCAGGCTGGCCTCGAACTCAGAAATCCGCCTGCCTCCCAAGTGCTGGGATTACAGGCGTGCACCACCACACCCGGCTACCTTTTTGATTTTTTTGTTTGTTTTTGTTTGGTTGGTTTTTTTTGTTTTTTGTTTTTTTTTTTTCAAGACGGGGTTTCTCTGTGTAGCCCTGGCTGTCCTGGAACTCACTCTGTAGACCAGGCTGGCCTCAAACTCAGAAATCCGCCTGCCTCTGCCTCCCAGGTGCTGGGATTACAGGCGTGCGCCACCACCGCCCGGCTGTCCACATCCTTGATGGCCATGGAAGCTTCAGAATTTGGTGTTTATGGTTTTTTAAAAATCATTTCTTTTTTTTTTTTTTTTTGCGATCATAATATAATCACAACACTTCTCCCTTCCCTTTCCTTTCTCCAAACCCTCAGATATCCCTCTTTGCCCTCTTCCAAATTCAGTCTCTTTTTATTGTTATTGAATGCATAACATACATACGTTTAAATAAAACCGGCTCAGTTTATATAATATTTCTTGTATGCCTGTTGTGTTAGGGTTTTTCTATTGCTTTGACAAACACCATGACTGAAACACACATCGGGGAGGACAGGGTTTATATGACTTACACTTCCACATCTTAGTCCATCACTGAAGGAGGTCAGGAACTGAGACAGAGCAGGAACCTGGAGGCAGGAGCCGATGCAGAGGCCATGGAGGGGTGCTGCTTACTGGCTTGCTCAGCCTTCTTTCCTAGAGCACCCAGGACCACCTGCCCAGGGTTGGCCCCACCTACAATGGGCTGGGCGCTCCCCTATCAATCACTACTTTAAAAACATGACAGGCTAGCCTACAGCGTTATGGTGACATTTTCTCAGTCGAGGTTCCCTCCTCTCTGATGCTTCTGGCTTGTGTCAAGTAGACATAAAACTGTCCAGCCAGGACACACGTTTTCAGGACTGGCCTTTTGGGTAATTTGCTGGTATGCTTTTTTACTGGGGAACATTACCTCTCCTGATGTCAGCATTCCATAGTTGTCTGTTTCTTTGTGTAGTAGGGTCAAGACCTTGTGGTCCTCCCTCCCCTCTCCCCCATTTACTTTGTAATGTCTTTGGTGTCTTCCTTGTCTAGCTCATGCCTAGGAGGTCATATTAATGAGACTTTATGGCTGGAGATTCTGACATTCTTAGGAGACACAATCTCACAGCAAACTCCCTGTTTCTCTGGCTCTCACAACCTTTCTGTCCTGCTGTCTACAATGGTCTCTGAGCCTTAAGTGTTGGAGTGTTGTCCACTGGGACTGAGATCCACAACTCTACATTTGATTGGTTGTGGCTTTCGGTAGTAGTCTCCATTTGTTGCAAAGGGAAGTTTCCTTTAAAGGTTACTTTATATTTTAACATCAGGCAGCAATTTTAATTCTAGACAGCAAATTGAATGACTTTTTTTGTTTTTTGTTTGTTTCAAGACAGGGTTTCTCTGTGTAGCCCTGGCTGACCTGGAACTCCAGTTGTAGACCAGGCTGTCCTCAGACTCACAGAGCTCCACCTGCCTCTGCCTCCTGAGTGCCTGGATTAAAGGTGTGTGCCACCACCACCGCCACCAACTATGGCATTTTAGTAGGGATGGTGGCGTGTACAGGCCAGAGTGTTGCACTATGTGTGTCCAGGGATCCCACTCGGCTGGTCAGGTTTGCAGGCAGGGTGAGTCTGGAGCTCAGTGGGTCAGCTAGATTGGCTGCCCCAAAGCCCCCCGGGATCCTCCCTCCACCTCCCCAGGACTGGGATTGCAGGCTGCTGTGTCTGGAGGTCACGAGGGTGTTCAGGCTCCTAACTCAGGTCCCCACGCCCCCTACTGAGCTGTCACCTCACCCCACCCCCCTCCTTGAGACACTGCTTCATGTGACTTCTGATTCCTTTACTTCCCTAGTGCTGGGGTTCCGGGCATGTGCCACAGAGCCTGGCTCAGTTTTGAGACGTGGAGTCCGCTAGGCTGGCCTTGAACTTCTGGCCTGAGAGAGCTCGCCTCCTGAGCCTTCCTGTTTCAGACTACAAGATCAGAGCAGCTCGGCTTTTAATTTGCCTTCTCCCTAAGGTCTAGAACTGTAAAGCTACTTTTTTTCGGTTTAGTTTTATAAAACACAGACCATTTTGAGTGTTTAAAATCTTAACAAACAAACAAACAAACAAACAATTCCAGTAAGTAGATAGATACACACTTGTCCCTGGGGACAAGAGAGACATTTCCTCTGCCCTGTTCTCTCCTCTCCAGAGGGACTGCATCCCCGCCTCCCGTGAAGAGAGAGGCGGCAGGCTTCGTCTGCGTCATCCTCACCACGTAATTAGAGGCTGGAGGTGCCCACGTGTCTCATTTTTAGGATCCTGTGGGCTACATTTGGCCCAGATTGGGTTACACTTCAGGCACTTCCCTGCGGATGCCTCTGTGTCTTCTTCGCCGCACAGTGCTTCAAAAGGCAAATGAATGCAGGCTGCGTGCAGAGCCCCTTTCTCTGAGGACAGTGGGACGTAGAGGCCTCGGTAAGGAGCATTCTCTAAAGCAGGAAAGCAGAGAGACAATCCCCAGCCTTTGATGGCTCCCAGCCTCGGACTCCAGCTGCTGTGCTTACTAAAACTGTCCCTGTGCAAAAATCTGGTTTGTTTCGCAAGTGGGCACTGGCTCTGCCCATGCCGTCCTTTTCCCCCTTCTAGAATAGAATCTGTCACCGCCGATGGCTGTTCCTCCCCTCCTGGTTATGGTCACTCCCCCCAATACAGAATGCCCCTTACATGTGTATTTATTGTGTGTGTGTGTTTATGCTAACCACACTAGATTCCTAACCTCAGTAATATCTGAGTGTAGTATCTCATGCAATCCATGGAGATATCATCGACAGTAGCACTAGGGTTCTCTTTATTCAGAAAGCTCCGCCTTTCCTCTGGGGGACAGACAAGAGTCTGCCTGACATCTCGTAGACCTAGGCTTGCTTGCTTTCTGAGGCGTATGGCGTAGCTAGCTACTTCTGCTGTGGCTGCCTGGAGGCTTTAGCAGGATGAGGGGCAGGAACACACTATAGAAAACCAAAAAAGATAAGTGACACGGAGAGGCAGATCACGTGGTGCGGCCAGGGAAGGGGGTGAGCTCATCTTTATCATGAGACCACGTCAATTCATTTCTGGGAGCAGCTCAGCACAAACGCATTGCTGAAGTGTAATATTTCTAAGTTATCACACCAGCTAGCAGCCCTGCTGAGGTAGCTTTCCCTCACTGGTAAGGGAGTTATGAAGGTGAGCCCTCAGCCCCTCTCCCCATAGTTCATAGAGAAGAAAAATAGAGTACAAGTAAAACGAATAAGCAACTTTAAGAATAGGTATTTAGCGAACACCTCCTGGGAGCCTGGTTCCCCTCTATTATTTAAAATACCTGCATTGGGGCTGGGGTACTGTAGCCCAGTTGTAGAGAACTTGTCTCTGCAGGTTTAATACTCAGAATGCGCATGCACACACACACACACACACACACACACACACACACTCACACAACCCTAACAAACTTGTAAATTGTTTGTTAAGAGACTTTGGACAGAGCCGGGCGTGGTGGCGCTTGCCTGTAATCCCAGCACTTGGGAGGCAGAGGCAGGAGGATTTCTGAGTTCGAGGCCAGCCTGGTCTACAACCTGAGTTCCAGGACAGCCAGGACTACACAGAGAAACCCTGTCTCGGAAAACAAACAAACAAACAAAAAAAGGTGAAAAAGAGACTTTGGACAGTAAAAGATTTGCCTGGTTGGGCAGCTTGGATTTGAATTCAGATCTGTCTGATTCCGGGGTCAGAGGTCACCTTCCTAATCCATCGAGGTTTCATACCATGCGATCATCCAGAAGAAAATAGACGCTTCCGGGAAAGACCGCTCCGCAGCACGCCGCAGTACAAGGGCAGAGCCCGCCAAACCCCAGAGCCCAGCAGGGTGGACAGAGTACTGTAAAGGGAGGCACGGGTGCCCTGGCTGACACCGTTCAAAAGGCAGGTCTGCCAGGTGCAAAGGGTAGGAACAGACATGGGTGTCCAGAGAGACCTGGCACAAGGGACAACGTGGCTGCCCAGCAGTGTCCCGAAGCTAAAGGACGGGAGACAGGAGGGATCCGAGCATCCTTCTAGCCGCCAACGGGCACTGAGGTAATGTCTGGGCCAGCCATGGCCAGAAACCGGGACCTGTGTCCTCGGGGGCAAACACCAATAACGACGAAAAGGAATCCTTCCCCTGGGGAGGGCACAAGGGTGGGGGGGGGGCTAGGAAGTGAGGGTGATCGGGTGCATTCTGTGGGATTCCCAAATAATCAATAAAAATATTATGCTGGACAAAAAAGAAAAAAGAAATGCTTCACACGGGCCTTTCCCGGGACAGGACAAGCTCCGTTCTGACTGCTGCGGATCCGTTCCCTCGTTTATCTTTATCTTTACAACAGAGCTTTGAGATAAAGTCTCTTTGTAGGGTTTCAGACAAGGACAGGGGCTGAGGAGCATATTTGACATACCAAAGCAGACCTGGCCTCCAGGTTCTCCCAGCCTCCCTCAGTCCCACCTGGCATGCCCCACCCTCTACCTTGAGCTTTCCAGACCAGGGTCTGGGCCGCCCTCCCCCCAGAGGCTCTTCCCTATATTTTCCAGACATTTTGCGCTCTCTCTCTCTCTCTCTCTCTCTCTCTCTCTCTCCTTCCCTACTCTCTTCCCTACTCTCTGCTCTCTGCATGCTCCCTTTCTCGTCTCCCTCCCCTCTGTCTCCCTCCCTGGTCTCATTCTTAGGGGCCAGTGAACTCCTCTACCCAAGAGCCATTTCCCAATAAACCTGACTTTATATATATAGTTTAATCTGGCTTGGTTTGGCTCATTTTCACCATCAGAGAAATAAATTATCAGGCTAGAGAGATGGCTCATTGGCTAAGAACACTGACTGCTTTTCCGAAAGTCCTGTGTTCAAATCCCAGCAACCACATGGTGGCTCACAACCATCTGTATTGAGGTCTGATGCCCTCTTCTGGAGTGTCTGAAGACAACTACAGTGTACTCACATATAATAAATTAAAAAATCTTTTTAAAAAATTATCACTCTTTTTAAGAGTATAATATATTTACTAATTCCTTGAGAATTGTATACAATGAACGTATTTTGGTCCTACTTACCCAGCCCCTCTTATTGCTCCCCCAGATCTAGCCCAGTCTCCCTACTCCCCCCAATTCCATGTGAGATAATTACTCTCATACTCATACTTGTTTTTGGTTTTTTTTTTTTTGTTTTTTTGTTTTTTTGTTTTTTCGAGACAGGGTTTCTCTGTACAGTTCTGGCTATCCTGGAACTCACTCTGTAGACCAGGCTGGCCTCGAACTCAGAAATCCGCCTGCCTCTGCCTCCCAAATGCTGGGATTAAAGGCGTGCGCCACCAACACCCGGCCATACTCACACTTGTTAATGAGGAAATTAATGCAGACGGGCTGAATAACCCAAGGCCCCACAGTGAAGAAGCAGCAGAGATGAGACTCAGTTATCTAAAGGCCTGGGGCTCCTGAGTTCAGTTCGCAGCAACCGCATGGTGGCTCACAACCATCTCTAATGGGATCTGATGCCCTCTCCTAGTGTGTCTGAAGAGTGTGCTTACATACATTTAAAAAAGTAAAAAAATAAAAAAAGAGCCGGGCGGTGGTGGCACACGCCTGTAATCCCAGCACTTGGGAGGCAGAGGCAGGTGGATTTCTGAGTTCAAGGCCAGCCTGGACTACAGAGTGAGTTCCAGAACAGCCAGGGCTACACAGAGAAACCCTGTCTCGAAAAACAAACAAACAAACAAACAAACCAAAACAAAAAAAGAATCTTTCTGAAAATCTGTCTATGTATGTGCCCACCATATGCATATGCCCTCGAAGGCCAGCAGAGAGCGTCGGCCTCCCCTGGAGTTGTGAGCCTCTGACTGTGGAGGCTGGGGACTGAACCCGTGAAAAGCAGTAAGTGCTCTTAACTGCTGAGCCAATCTCTCCAACTGTCCGATTTAGGGTTCTATTGCTAAGGACAGACAAGGCAACCCTGGCAGCTCTTATAAAGGAAAATATTAATTGGGACTGGCTTACAGTTTCAGAGGCTCAGTCCTCCACTGTCATGGTAGGAAGCATGGTGGCACGCGGGCGGACCTGGTGCAGGAGGAGCTAAGAGTTCTATACCTGGATCCAAAGGCAGCCAGGAGACTCTATGACATGCTGGGCAGAGATTGAGCATAGGACACCTCGAAGGCCACCTCCACAGGGACACGCTTCCTCCAACAAGGCCACACCTCTTAATAACCTCTCCTTATGTGCCAAGCATTCAAACATGAATCTAGGGGGTGGGGAGCATTTCTATTTAAACCACCACACCAACCACAAATAAATCCTAACCTTCAGACCACACTGTGATGTGTATGTACGGTCGTCCAGGAGCAGGAACAAGGCCGTGTTAGTAAAGTTTAAAGGATAGTCGGGTAAGAGTGGGGATCAGCTTCCCACAGAAGGGCACGCATGTGGAGGAGGGATCCACAGAGAATGGCTATAGATAAAGGAAGGGAGGAAGAAGGGAAAACCCCTGAGCTCATCAAAGAACAGCAAGTAGGAAGGCTTGTGTGTTAGCAATGTGCATCGGGAAGCGGAAGGTTGCCTACAGAGTCACAGGGAAATGGGGGCGAGAGAGGCCTGGGACGAGGTGTGGAACTGCCGAAGACCTGAGCTATTGCTCAAGGGTACAGGTGTGTTTCCTGTAATAACAACCAAATACTGATTTCCTCACACCCAACAGCATAGCACAGCCAGTCTGGAGCTAAAGGCAGGGCAGTGTTGTTAGGGGCTCTTTAGATGCGTTTCTCCTTGTCACTGTGACAAAACACCGAGAGAAGCAACTTCAGGTGGGAAAGCCTGCTTTTGGCTCTCAGCTATGAAGGGCTCAGCCTATCGTGGTGGGAAAGGTGCGGTGGCTACAGTGGATCGGCGCAGAGTGGCTGGTTCTTACAGCGGTGGCTTGCACAAGGCACAGACCAGGAAGAAGAATGCTAGCCCAGTGGGGGAGGGAAGTCATACCCTCAAAGGTCCACCTTCAGCATCCTGCGTTCACAAACCAGGCCCCAAACCTCCCAAACATCCCTGGGATTTAAGGCGTCCACCACCACCACGCCTGCCCTGGGCTCCATCTTTCCCTCCCATACTCCATCTTTTGAAAATTATCCATTTGATTTGTTTATACAGGGTCGCATGCATCTCGGGCCGGCTTAATCTGTGTAGCCAGTGATGCCCTTGTGCCCTGATTCCCCTGGCCCCACCTCCCAGACTTCCATATCTGATCCAACAGCCTTGGGGGTTAGGAATGAAAGCTCTCTATCAGCTGAGATACTTCCCCAGCCCCTATATTCCTTCCTTCTGTCTTGCCCTGCAAGCTGCATGCACCCTGATGCTCTGATCTCAGCTCTAAAATGACCGATTCCAGGGTTCTTTCACACCAGAATCTGTCTCTGTGGAGATGAGAGAGAGCAAACGTGGACCGTGTCTACTTTCCTTTTATGGAGGTGACCCCAGAAGGACAAAGATGACAACAACTAGCACAAGGGAACCTGGGAAACGGTCTGTTACACAACTGGAACTGAGGCGTCTATCCCTAAGGGAAGAGGAGAACGACAACCAGTGGGGAAAGGCTCTCGCTTGCATGGACAGAACTGAGACAAAGTAGCCTCGGAGAAAGCCAGCGGCCTGTAGAAATAGAAAAGCTTGGCAGTTGAAAGAGTAGCAGACTAGTAAGGTTGTTTGTGTAAGAAAAGAGTGGCGAGACACGGTATTCTCACCAGACCCTGGCGAGGGAGAACACGGTGGGTCAGTTGGTTGGTTGGTTGGTTGGTCGGTGGGTTGGTTGGTTGGTTGAGAAAGGGCTCAGATTAATCAGAACGGGAAGGGCCCGAGGATGCTCTCAGAGAGCTTAGCGTCCCACACTCCTTTCTTGAGATAACAAGAGAAAGAGTAGCCGATGAGTCAAGAGATGGGGCTGCGGCTAGAGAGATGGCTCCGTGGTTAAGAGCACTTGCTACTGTTGCAAAAGGCATTCACGCTGGGAACGCACACTGCCTGCAGCCTCAGCCCTGGGGGAGCAGACACACCCTCTCCTAGTTTCTGAGCACAACTGTACTCACATGGGAGCCACACCCCTCCCCTACACACACACACACACACACACACACACACACACACACTAGTAAAAATAAAATAAATCTTTTTAAAAACAGAGATGGAGACATTTGAATATAGAGTGGGAACACTGAGCAAGCCTGCATGCAGGTGGTCTCATCACACCCGGGCAGGAAACGTTTCCTGCCTGCATTTGGACACATGGAGGCTGCTAAGACCTTATGACATTTCGGAGGGCTGCACCATCTTAACCAGGACTACCCTGCCTCTCGCAGAATATAAATAAACATGCCGTACCTCCCTCTACAGAGCGAGAGACTTGGAAGCCAAACAGTCACTGTGGACACAGAGTCGCCCTCAATAAATATTTGTTATACAAGCGCACGCATGAATGAAAGAACAAACAGGGCTTGCTCCCTGTGACTCTGGACAGGAGCACATCTCAGCACATCAAATTCCTCCTCAAACACCACTGTTCCTCTGGGCCGCCGCTCACCTCACAGAGCCGGTTTGCTAGCCGCCTCCTCCTCTCAAAGGTGAGCCGGGTATTACTGACATAGCATTTTATTTATTTTATTCTCTCTCTTTTTTTTTTAAAGATTTATTTATTTTATGAATATGAGTACACTGTAGCTGTACAGATGGTTGTGAGCCTTCCTGTGGTTGCTGGGAGTCGAATTTAGGACCTCTGCTCACTCCAGTCAACCCCGCTCACTCGGTCCCTGCTCGCTCAGGCCCAAAGATTTACTTATTATTAGAAATAAGTACACTGTAGCTGTCTTCAGACACTCCAGAAAAGGGCAGCAGATCTCATAACGGATGGTTGTGAGCCACCATGTGGTTGCTGGGGTTTGAACTCAGGACCTTCGGGAGAGCAGTCAGTGCTCTTAACCGCTGAGCCACCTCTCCAGCCTGATAGCATGGATTTTAGGAGGCAGTATTTGGGCTGTGTGTTAGAGATTGGGAGGATCCACTTGGGCTAGCTGCCAGCTTCTTATGTTTAAAGCCAATGGTATAGGCCAGGACTGTAGGTCAGTGGGAGGGTGCTTATGAAGGGCACAGGTTCAAGTCCCGACATCAGGGGTGCAGATTTAAATAATAGGTTGAGCTTGCTGTGGTGTTTTCCCCCTCCAAAAGGTGACTGGCCCTTGACGGAAGTCCTCTATATCGTTTTCCTTTTTGTTATGTTTGTTTGATTTTAATTTTTGTTGTTTTTATTTTTTGAGACAAAGGTTCTCTGTGGAATACCCCTTGCTTTGTAGGCCAGGCTGGACTCAAACCAGCCTGCTTCTGCCTCCTGAGTGCTGGGATTAAAGGCATGCGCCATCACACCAGGTTTAATTTAAAAATTTGTATTGTTATATTTATTTTATATTTTGCATGTGTGCTTGTGGGCAAGAACTGGTAAATGTCATGTGTATAGAGGTCAGAGGACAACTCTCAGGAACTGGTTCTTTCCTTCCTTCTAGCTGTGGGTTCTGGGGGGTGGGGAACGAGTGTGTGTGTGTGTGTGTGTGTGTGTGTGTGTGTTGAATTCAGGTCATCTGGCTTGAGGATGGTGTTTGTGGCCTGAGCCCTCCCTCCCACAGGCCCTGTGTCTGTCTGATTCTGAGACAGTGTCTTAACACCCCGGCACACTCAGGTATCTCGGAAACGAACAAAACAAAACAAAACAAAACAAAACAAAACAAAACAACAACATCTCCAGTCACCACGTTTGCCCTCGGTTCACATACCTTTCTTGTCTGTGCTTTTTTATTTTAGGAGACTATTTCCAGGAGACAGTGATTCTAGAGGGAAATTAGTTCAGCTTCCTGATCGATCGTGAGCCACTCACAAAATCAGGAAATCTCGTATTATAAAGTCATTGTAGATGGTGATGCGTTAGAGATCAAATATAAACCAACAAAAGACGCAGTTTACTGGGCTCAGAGGCGCCCTCCTGTGGAGCAGTCCCTACCCCGGGCCCTCCAGAGATGCTCCCCCCTCCACCACCCCCCACCCCCCACCCCTACCCTCCCACCCCCCCACCCCCCACCCCCCACCCCTACCCCCCCACCCCCCCCACCCCCCGCTTCCCTCTGAAGCCTGGTCTGCTGTAAGGTACGCACATCTTCACCATAGAGGGAGAGTGGCCAGGTTCAGCTTCTGAACTGCAGAAATAAACAAGCCAAAAGATGACATCACCGTTGGTTTGCACCGCTGCCTGCCGCCTGCTGGAAGGTGCAGAGGTTTCGCTTCTGTCCTCGCTGTGGGACTGGCACTCACTCACCAAGCGGCTTCCTGCTGAAAGTCAGAGTGGCCACTGGCCCACCACCCTCGGAAATCCCTGTCTTGTCTCTTTCCAGACCGAACCTTCTCTTCTTTGTTTCCTTTTGCTGTGTTTTTTTTTTTTTCCCCAAGAGTCTCATGTAGCCCAGGCTGGTCCAGAACGTGCTTTGTAGCTGATTTTGAACCCCCTGCATTTTGGCTCCACCTCCCAAGTGCTGGGGGTGGAGGTGGGGGGGCGGCTCGGGTGTCTGACATCGTGCCTCATAGACAAGACACCCTCTAGGCCAGTGGTTCTCAACCTTCCTAATGCTGCGACTTTTTAATATAGTTCCTCATGTGCGGTGAGCCCAACCATAAAATTATTTCATCGTTCCTTTATAACTGTAATTTGGCTAGTTATGAATCACAGTGTAAATATCTGATCTGTAGGATATCTGATATGCAACCCCCGTGGGGGTCACAACCCACAGGTCGAGAACCACTGCTCTAGAGCATTCTTTAGAGCCCTGTCTCTCTGGGACAGGACAAGAACGAGTGAGCAAGGGAGCTAAGGAACCCCTCCTGCTCTAAGAGGAGCTGCATGGATACATTTCGGGGGACACTACCTTGGCCTGTGGCCTGCTCTCCCAGAACACTGAGCCTCCTAACGTTCCAGGCAGGGGATCAGACGAAAGCCAATACCCACTCTTGCTCCTAGTCTTTGCCTGCCTTCTAGAATATTCTACCAACTTCTGGCTAGGGACCAGCCGGTGACTCTATATATCATTTCTAGTTGACATTGAAGCCTCTGAGTTTTCAGCCAACATCACAGCAAGGCCAGTCTCCTCCCCCTCCCCCTCCCCCTCCCCCTCCCCTCCCCCTCTCCTTCTCTCCCTCCTCCTTTCTCCCTTTCTCTCTGTCTCTCCCCCTCTCTCCCTCCCTTCTGTGGCCTTCTTCCTTTTTATCCTCCATAGACTATACCACGCACAGTTTCAGAATGTTTACTAATGAAAATTGAAGGAGTCGAATGCAAAGCAGCAGTCCTAACTGTTTCTGGGTGCTGCAAATTGGTGCTAGCCCTTAGCTGTTTTTCTCTGACCACATAGTTTTCCTACCCCTGGGAGAGACCTTCTCAATCTGCCTTAGCCCATGTGTACTGGCTGGTTTTGTGTGTCAACTTGACACAGGCTGGAGTTATCACAGAGAAAGCTGTTTCAGTTGAGGAAATGCCTCCGTGATACAACTGTGGGGCATTTTCTCAATTAGTGATCAAGAGGGGAGGGCCCATTGTGGGTGGTGCTATCCCTAGGCTGGTAATCTTGGGTTCTATAAGAAAGCAAGAATATGCCGGGCAGTGGTGGCGCACGCCTTTAATCCCAGCACTTGGGAGGCAGAGGCAGGTGGATTTCTGAGTTCGAGGCCAGCCTGGTCTACAGAGTGAGTTCCAGGACAGCCCGAACTACACAGAGAAACCCTGTCTCGGGGAAAAAAAAAAAAGAAAGCAAGAATACAAAGGAAACCCTGTCTCAAAAAAACCATAAATAAATAAATTTTAAAAATTAAAGAAAGCAAGGTGAGCAAGCCAGGGGAAGCAAGCCAGTAAGTAACATCCCTCCATGGCCTCTGCATCAGCTCCTGCTTCCTGACCTGCTTGAGTTTCAGTCCTGACTTCCTTTGGTGATGAATAGCTGTGTGGAAGTGTAAGCTGAATAAACCCTTTCCTCCCCAACTTGCTTCTTGGTCATGATGATTGTGCAGGAATAAGATACCCATGCCATCATTAGTCATTAGGGAAATGCAAATCAAAACAACCCTGAGATTTCACCTCACACCAGTCAGAATGGCTAAGATTAAAAACTCAGGAGACAGCAGGTGTTGGCGAGGATGTGGAGAAAGAGGAACACTCCTCCACTGCTGGTGGGATTGCAAGCTGGTACAACCACTCTGGAAATCAGTCTGGAGGTTCCTCAGAAAACTGGGCATGACACTTCTGGAGGACCCTGCTATACCACTCCTGGGGATATACCCAGAGGATTCTCCAGCATGCAATAAGGATACATGCTCCACTATATTCATAGCAGTCCTATTTATAATAGCCAGAAGCTGGAAAGATCCCATATGTCCCTCAACAGAGGAATGGATACAAAAATATGGTATATATACACAATGGAGTAGTACTATTCAGCCATTAGAAACAACGAATTCATGAAATTCTTAGACAAATGGATGGATCTGGAGAACATCATACTAAGTGAGGTAACCCAGTCTCAAAAGAACACTCATGGTATGCACTCACTGATAAGTGGATATTAGCCTAGAATCTTGGAATACCCAAGACACAATCCACATATCAAATGATGTCCAAGGAGGCAGAGGCAGGCGGATTTCTGAGTTCGAGGCCAGCCTGGTCTACAGAGTGAGTTCCAGGACAGCCAGGCCTACACAGAGAAACCCTGTCTCGAAAAAAACCAAAAAATAAAAAATAAAAATAAATAAATAAATAAAATGATGTCCAAGAAGAAGGAGGGAGTGGCCCCTGGTTCTGGAAAGGCTCAGTGCATCAGTGTAGGGGAACCAGAACAGGGAAGTGGGAAGGGGTCGATGGGGGAACAGGTGGAGGGAAAAGGGCATATGGGACTTTTGGGGAGCGGGGATCCAGGAAAGGGGAAATCATTTGAAATGTAAATAAACAATATATCGAATAAAAAAAATGTAGATAACAGGAAAAAAAAGATAACCATGCCAGTGTCCCAGGGCTGACCCAGCCTGGGATTGGCTTCTTTCTAATTACAGAGAAACACTCTGACTCCCTCCCCCCACATCCAGTGCATCTGATATTTCATACCCAGTGTTTGGTTCTGGGTGTCAGATTTTAAGACACACACTGACAGATTAGAGAGAACAGCCAGGTAGTAAGGACTCTGGAAACCATCTTATACCAAGAAGGGGAGGAAAACAAAACAAAACAAAACAAAACAAAACAAAACAAAACAAAACAAAACAAAAGCTCAACCAGAAGAGAGAGGGTTTATGGCTTGTGCGGCCTGGGTGCTCCAGCACAGGATCAGGGCAGAACTGTGCTACTTTGAAGGCATCCTAAATGGCCCTGCTTAAGTCACCCAGTTCTATTTAAGTGGTGTTGTGTGGCAGCTTCTTCCAGGATCCAAACCTTTCATCTTGGAGGGAAGCTCACTGTGAGGAAGGATAGTTACAAGGAGGTGAAACACTTCATCCTACAGGGAAGCTCATTAAGCTATGGAAGTGAACACGTGTAAGCCTCAGGAAGTCCCTGAAACTGACCAGATTCACTAGGCCCCTCTATCCCTAAGCAAACACAAGTCGTAAGAACAAAGAGACACTCAGAGAAGACCAGCTGCCTGGAAGAGGCTCAGACCAGCTGAACGTCTAGAAAGGACACTCTTCAACCTGCTGAGCTGCCTGCAGACTGTGCAGTACACTATAGCTTTCCTGGGCCATCACCCGTGCTGGGTGGGCTCTGGTGACGCAGATGTCTTTGAGTCATTTCTGCTTCTGTAAGTGACCCCTCAGCCATATTCTTCTATGCAGGATAACTCAATGGTTCACCATCTCCGGTGGTATCTGAACTTTGGTCTGTCCTTGGTTCCTTATTTGGGGTGAGTACATATTTGTTCACATCTCCCCGGGGAATAATGTCACACGAAGAGTGGTGTGGACCATTCTAAGAAGCCATTAAGGGTCTTTTTGCTGAGACTGTTCCTGTGGGTCTCACGTGGCCCTACGGAGGAGTCATTCTGGGCAGTCCTCTTGTCTGGCCAAAGGCTGACCTTTCCAGTCCTATAACTGTCCATTTCTACGCATGGCACAGAGAGCCCTGGCGGTTTGCAGGGACTGCGGTCCCCTTAGCCCTTGCTGCCTCCAGACATCAGTCAGTTTTCACCTGTTATTCTTCTCTTTTGAAATCCCGACAAGCTCTCTGGGAATTTCAAATGTTCCCTTCCGTAGGGTGACACCCCGCTTGCTTTTACATTTTAAACTTCAAAGCTGCTTTGGAGCATAAAGGTTTGCTTTGTAACATCTTAAAGGTTTCTAGCCACAGGGAAAGTGACTTGAACTCTTTGCTTTTTAAGTTGATACCTTGCCCGGCCAACTTACTGGTCACCTTAGCCGTCCTTTCAGGATGTGGAGGCATCCCTGTGAACTGACCTTTGCTCTGAAAGAAGAGGTCTACCTCTGACCCATCTAGAGCATCTTAGGGCATTCTAGAACAAGGGGGGACAGAAGTGCCCATCCCACATCTCCAAGAGATCTCAAAAAACGCGACTGAACAGGTACACACTCCACAGCTACCTGGCTACCAACTTAGGAGATCTGGCTTAGACTCAGGCATGGTTACTTTTTAAATTCCCTGAGTCATCCTAGTTTGCAGCCAAGGAAGGAGAAGTCCCTTCCTGAGAGGTTAGAGTCACTCTGTGACCTATTTCCTCAGACACCACTTCAGATCAGCCGGTTTACTTGAGGTCTTAGTTGGGTTTTCATTGCTGTGAAGGGACACCAGGACCACAGCAACTCTTATAAAGGCAAATGTTATAAAGGGGCTTATAAAGGGGCTGGCTTACAGTTTCACAGGTTTAGTCCTTTATCATCATGGTGGCAAACGTGGCGAGTTGCATGCAGATAGTGCCAGAGAGGTAGCTGAGAGTTCTGTGCCTGGACCCACAAGCAGCAAGAACCAGACTGTCAGCCAGTGGGCCTGGTTTGATCTTCTGAGACCTCACAGCCCACCCCAAATGATGCAGTTCCCCCAAGGCCACGCCTATCCTGACAAGGCCACACCTCCTAACAGTGCCCCTCCCTATGGGCCTACGGGGGGGGGTCATTGTTATTCAAACCACCCCACTTGGGTTCTAGATCATTAATATCATTCATTTCAAAATACTATTCAGGGAGATCTTTGTTCAGATGCCTTGGAACTTGTAATTGGCTTCTGGAAGAATGAGGTTATGGGATGTACCATCATACCTATTTTCTGTGATGCCAAGGGCTGACAGGGCCTTGTGCATGCTAGACAAGCTCTCTACCAATTGAACCATGTCCTGATCCTCTTCTTCCCACTGCCACTTCTGTCCCCGCTGCTTCTTTTTCTCCATGCTGTGACAGAACTCTGGACCTTGATCATGAATAAACAGCATATTACCACTGAATTACGCCCTCAGTCTCAGGTGGATTATTTTTGTTATTGTTGTCTTCTGTTTAAGATGGAGAATTCCTCTGTGTCTCAGGACTGGCCTTTAACTCACTGCAGAGCGCATGCTAATTTCATGGTGAGCCTTTTGCCTCAATCTCCCAAGCACTTATGGGTGTGGCCCCCATGCCCCACTACTGATATTGTCTTTCCGTTTGTTGTTTTAATCTTCAGTGGCCCTGAGCCTCACAACCACAACATCCAGTCTCACAGTGAGCTGAAGGGAATGGAGCCTAGGGGCTGTTTTGACATCTCTCTTGACAGAAGTAAGATCTTTTAGTCAACTTGAAAATATCTACAGATGTTTTGCATTTCCCTTTGATGAGTCTCAACAAGACAGCTTTGTCTGCCTGCATAAAACACCTCCTCACAGGCCTGTTCCACGGAGAAGTGAGGGGCTGAGAGGTGGCTCAGTGATTAGGCCTGCTTTCTGCTCTTGTTGGGGACCTGGGATTGGTCCCTAGCACTGACATGGTGGCCCAGGGGATCTGGTGCCCTCTTCGGACCTCAGTGGGCTCCTACACACACACTGCATGCACATACATTCAAGCACCTACACATACACAGAAAATAAATACATTTTTAAAAAAGAGAGCACACCCCTCTAAGGAGGCTTGTTGCTGCTGCTGCTGCTCTCGTTGTGGTTGTTATTATAGTTGTGGTTGTAGTTGTTGCTGCTGTTGTTGTTACAGTTGTGGTGGTTGTTGCTGTTGCTGCTGTGGTTGTTATTATCATTGTGGTTGTGGTTGTTGCTGCTGCTGCTGCTGTTGATATGGTTGAGGTGGTGGTGGTGGTGGTTGTTGTTGCTGTTGTGGTGGTTGTTATTGTGGTTGTGGTTGTTGCTGTTGTTTTTGTGGTTGCTATCGTTGTGGCTGTGGTTGTTGCTGCTGCTGTTATGGTTGTTGCTGTGGTTGTGGGTAGTGGTTGTGGTTGTTAAAGACAAGATCCTGAAGTGAACTCATAATCATGTTTCTTCTCTGATTAATTCTTGAGGGAAAGTGTGTGTATCTGATCAGGCCTCTAGAAAAAAATTAATAAAAAAGACAGGGTCTCACTATGTAGCCTTGACTAGCCTGGAACTTTCTATGTGCACTAGGCCAGCCTCAAACCCACAGTGATCTGTTTGCTGGATTAAAGATGTGCACCATCCTACCAGGAAGAAGACTTTAAAAAAAAAAACTAGGTTTACACATATATAATTTATATATTGGTAATATGCACACAGAAACACCAACACAGAATGAGTGTTTAAGAATATATTCAAGGCCAGGCAGTGGTGGTGCACGCCTGTAGTCCCAGCACTTGGGAGGCAGAGGCAGGCAGATTTCTGAGTTCGAGGCCAGCCTGGTCTACAGAGTGAGTTCCAGGACAGCCAGAGCTACACAGAGAAACCCTGTATTGAAAAAACCAAATCCCCCCCACACACACACACAAAAAAAAAAAATGTATTCAAGGCAGTTGGAGAGATGGCTCAGCAGTTAAGAGAGCACTGGTTGCTCTTCCAGAGGTTCTGAGTTCAATTCCCAGCACACACATGGGGCTCACAACCATCTGTAATGAGATCCGGCGCCCTCTAGTGGTATGTCTGAAGATAGCTACATTAAATAAACAATCTTTTGAAAAAAAAAAAATCAATGTTTTCCATAAATGAACCAATGAATAAATAAGTGAGCCAAGCAATAATCAGGGTCTAGATAGAACTATAAATACTATCAAAAAGAAAACAGCTGGGCGATGGTGATGCATGCCTGTAATCCCAGCACTCTGGGAGGCAGAGGCAGGTGGATTTCTGAGTTTGAGGCCAGTCTGGTCTACAGAGTGAGTTCCAGGACAGCCAGGGCTATACAGAGAAACCCTGTCTCAAAAAAAAAACCCAAAATCCAAAAAAAACTAAAAAAAGAAAGAAAGAAAGACAGAAAGAGAGAGAGAAAGGAAGGAAGGAAGGAAGGAAGAAAAACAAAGCATTTGCCTCTACCTCCTGGTTTCCCTACAACTTTACAGAAAAGCATAGACCAGCAGAAAGCCTTTGAATATCTCCAGGCACCAACCAAGTGAGGAATGCGGTGGCCAGAAGGAAGGCCACTCACCCCAAGGAGTCTTGGATCACTTCTAAAACACCACTCGAGCCAGGTACACTGACACACTCCTGCTGTCGGGCCACTTGAGAGGCTAAGACAGGAGAATTCTGAGTTTAAGGCCAGGCTGGGCTACACAGCCAGGTCCAGGCTTGTGATGAGGCACACGGAGACCTGTCTAAAAAGAAATAAATTGGTGGGTGAGATGACTCAGAGAGTAAAGACAACTTCTGCCAAGCTTAACAATTTTGAGTTCAGTCCTTGAAACCCCCATGGAAGAGAGAACCAACTCCTGCAAGCTGTCTTCTGACCTCTCCTATGTCTGCCAGGGCATGCACACATGTGCAAGTACAGTCATCCACAGGGAGACAGGCAGGCAGACAGACAGACAGACAGATAATGATCTAAAATGGCTAACTAAATAACCAGGCTGTGTTAGTTATTTTTGAATCACTGTGGCCAAAATCCTTGAGAGAAACAACTTAAGGGAGGAAAGATTTATTTGAGCTCATGGTTTCAGGCCTCTCAGTCTCTCTGAGATACCACTCCTGGATGTTGTGTGATATTAACTCCTGATGTTGTGTGATACTATCTCCTGAAGAGACATAAACTCCCACACCCCCAGATCCTGAGTCATTGACAAAGAAAAATATCAATACTATGAGAGTCCAACTCCATTAATTCATTAACTTATTGGATTTAGTTATAGACACATGAGTGAGGAATTATTTAAAGTTATTTAAAGACAACTCAAAGCCTACCCATCATGGATGTTAGGTCACAAAAGCTGGAGTGCTCTGTAGGACTTGCAGATTAAACAGGTCATAGAGTTTCCTCTCTCCTCAACAGTATTTATTATTTATATAACCTGGCAGTGGGGGAGGGAACATTCTGAATCTAGTAAGTTTCAGGGGCTTCCTGATACTTGCAAGTCCTTCCTGAGTCTTTTATTTTTAACTTTTAATTGAGTCTTTGTGAATTTCATAACATGTACCACAATCCCACTCATCTCCCAGCCCCTCCATATTCACCATCCACTCTTGCAAGCAACCTATCCCCTAAAGAAAACAAACAAAAAGAAATAAAACAATAAAAATGTTAAGGCCTGGAGAGATTGCTCAGCGATTAAGAGCACTGAGTGCTCTTCCATAGGTCCTGAGTTCAATTCCCAGCAACCACAAGGTGGCTCAAAACCACCTATAATAGGGTCTGATACCCTCTTCTGGTGTGTCTGAACAGCAACAGTGTACTCACATACATGAAATAAATAAATAAATCTTTAAATAAATAATTTAAAATCTTTAAAAAAAATGTCACAGTGGAAGCAGTGATGTGTCACGGTGTGTCCCACAGTGCACCCTTTTGCCCAAAGAGCTTTACTTGCAACTGGTCAGTGCAATGAGTCATTGGTCTAATTTGAGGCCTCTGGCTTCTGTTCTACCATCCATAGTGAATTCTTACTGGGACTCCTCTCGGATGTCCTGTTGTTGCCCTGTGTCATGGAAAATCCCTGCAGCCTTGGTTCTACAGGGCCAGCCCCTTCAGGTACTCCAGAGTTCATTGATGGAGTAGAAGCTAGGGCGGGCCAACTCAAACCCTGGATCTGGGCCTGCGTGGTAGCTAAGTTGGTCAGCCCACCGGCTCTCTCAATACTGTTCCACCAGGGCCAGCTCTCCCACTTTGCCCAGGTGAGGGGTGGGACCAGATCTCCTGCCTGTGGCTACCAGAAAAGTGCAGGACCAGCTCTTCTGCACCTCTACCACCAGGGCCAGCTCTCCCATGCTGCCAGGGAAGGGGCAGGGCCTTCTCTTTCCTATCCATGTCACAGCAAGGCCAGCAAGGAGCAGGGCCAACCCTTCTGTGTTCATGCCACTGGGGCCAGCTCTCCTGCACCCAAGTCACCAGGGCCAGCTCCCCTGCACTGTCCAGGCAAGGGGCAGAACCAGCTCACCTCAGTGCCACAGCTGGCAAGGGGTGGGGCCGGCTCTCCCAGGTACAGCAACCAGCGAAGTGTAGGGCCAACTCAGCCCAGCCCTCAGATATCAACATGGCCCCAAGCAGCAGCCCAGACCACTGATGTCCACATGGCCTTGCCCTGCTGCAACAGGACCATGAACCCAGACACGGCTCTCTGGCATGACGGCAGCATGGGTCACAGACATCACCAGGGCCTCGGGTGGATGGTGGTTTGAATAGGCTTGGCCCCCATAGACGCATGTGTTTGACTGCTTGGCCAGTGGTGCGTGGCTTTATTGGAACAGATGTGCCTTGTTGGAGGAGGTATCACTGTGGAGGCGGTGGGTCCGTGTTACCACCAACGGCCGTGTGGACATCAGTGGTCTGGACTGCCTCTTGGAACCGTATTGATATCAGAGGGCTATGCTCAGGTGGCCCTGACCTTCGTAGCGGTGCATACAGGGCCATTGGTGGCAGGTGGGCCTCTCTACTTTCTTAGCCTTGATGAGCTTCCCGTCCTGTGTCTTAAGGAGATGCGATGTTAGCTGGGCAGTGGTGGCACACGCCTTTAATCCCAGCACTTGGGAGGCAGAGGCAGGTAGGTTTCTGAGTTTGAGGCTAGTCTGGTCTACAGAATGAGTTCCAGGACAGCCAGGGATATACAGAGAAACCCTGTCTCAAAAAAACAAAAACAAAAAACAAAACCAAGGAGATGGAATGTGTGTTGTTGTTGTTGTTGTTGTTGTTTCAAGACAGGGTTTCTCTGTGTAGCCCTGGCTGTCCTGGAACTCACTCTGTAGACCAGGCTGGCCTCGAACTCAGAAATCTGCCTGCCTCTGCCTCCCAAGTGCTGGGATTAAAGGCATGCGCCACCACCGCCCGGCATGAGATGGAATGTTTTAATTCAAAAACTTTTGATACATCATCATCATGGTAGAAAAGGCACATCCAAGGGCTGTAACCACGGGCTTTTCCACCTGTGCCCCAGTTCTGGAAATAATGGCTCTGCCTAGGCCAGAAGCGTGGGCATGTTCCCAGCTAGATCTTAACTACCCCATTTAACCTAGTGTATGTCTGCTATAAGTCTAGTTCTCTCTCCTCGGCTTCATGCGACCATCTTCTGATTCTATCTCCAAGTTCTCTCTCCCTACCAGAACTCCCACTTCCTATTTCCTGTCTCAGCTCATTGACAATCGGATTTTTATTGACAGGTGAGTCTCCCTAGAGCGCCTCTGTCTGTGATGGTGGGCAGGTAGAAACACCGCACTTGTGGTGGATTAGGAAGCAGACAATGGCCAGGACTAAGGACTAGCCAAACCTTCAGGGACACACGTCTTTAATCCCAGCATTTGGAGGAAGAGGCAGGTGGATTTCTTTGAGTTAAAGGCCAGACTGGTCTACAGAGTGAGTTCCATGCCAGCCAAGAATATATGGTGAGACCCACTGAGGCCTTCATGGCTTTGGGATTGACCTGCCTGGGGTAACATTCATCCCCACAGAGACCCAGAGTTTATACATCCCGGTGGCCACACAGACCTTTAAAGAAAGCAGGACAAGCCTATGGGGACATTTCAGATTTAAACCGTGACAGCCTGGAATCTGTCCTCACCGGACTCCCACAGCCCCAGGCTCTCTCAGCCACTAAAACTCCCTCCACAGAGACGACTCCCCAGAAACAGCATTTCCAAAGGTATTAGTCACTGTCCCCCTCACTGTAACCAGAAACCTGACTAAGTCAACTCTTTGAGGGGACTGAGGTGGTTTGAATGAAAACTATCCCCCACTGGCCCTGACATTTGAATACCTGGTCCCCAGTTTGGGGAAGCTTTGAAGGGGCGGCCTTGCTGAGAAGTGTGTCCCTGGGGGCTGCCATTGAGAGTTTAAAGACTCAGACCGTGTCAAGTTAGCTCTCTCTCCCTCCTGTTCGAGGCTTAAGCTGTGAGACCTCAGCCATCAGTTTCCAGCTCCAGTTGCCAAGCCTGCCTGCTGCCTCACACGTCTAGTGACGGTGACACTATCCCTCAGGAGCCCCAAATGAACCCCTCCTCCTGTGCTTCTTCGGTCCCGGTATTTTATCAGAGCAATAGAAAAGTACCTAAGACAGGGAAACAGCCATGGCGGCTGGGAGTCACAGTGACAGGAGTGGGCAGTGACCGGCCACGGCGCATCCAAAGCCGGGAAGGGGGAGAAGGGGACAGGCTAGTGTTTTCCTTTTCCCATTCTTATTAAGTTGATATTCCCAGCCCATGGGAGGGTGCTACCTTCTTCCAGGCCAAGTTAAACCTCTGGAAGGATCCTCAGATATCTGAGCACGTCTTTGTCTCTTCGGTGATAATACCCAACGAGGACGGAAGAGGGCGTTGGGTCCTCCGGGACTGGAGTTACATTTGGTTGTGAGCTGCTGTGTATGTGCTTAGAACTGAACCTGCCCAAGCCGGGTGTGGTGGCACACGCCTGTAATCCCAGCACTTGGGAGACAGAGGCAGGTGGA